>BLBF01000021.1:9135851-9216056 GCA_015471245.1 Laticauda colubrina | reverse complement strand
TCCTAGATGTACTAATCTACAAAAGAACAGATGGCACACTGGGACACACCATATACCAAAAGAAAACACACACCAACCGCTACCTCAACGCCCAATCCCACCACCACCCAGCACAGATAAATTCTGTAGCGAAAACCCTAATTACCAGAACCAAATGCCTGGCAGATAAGACACATATAAAGACTGAACTATGCACCCTGACTGAAGTATTGACAGCCAATGGCTTCCACAAAAACAAAATCACCAACTTGATCCACAAAAACACACCAAGACCTAACAGAGACCTAGAAGATCAACAGATCTATGGAACAGCTGTCCTGCCCTACATAAGAGGTACACAGATAAAATCAGTAAGATACTACACAGGCATCACATCAAGACTGCCTTCAAAACAGACAAAAAAATAGCAGCCATCCTGAGGAACCCCAAAGACAAAATTGACCTGGAAAACAAGGCATATACGAAATTCCCTGTACATCATGCCCGGCCTTCTAGAAGAGATGATTCCACCAGACTGTCAATCATTTGGAAGCCTGCACTCTCAAATAGAAAGATCTCCATGCCACAAGCCAGGCAAACACCTGGGCAAAAACAGACTCCCTCTGATAGCTCCAACCTAACCCCCCCACCAGACACCCAGGTGAAACCCAGCTTGCTAATGAATAGCAGCTTGCTAATGAAGAGCAGCCGTCCCTTCACACGGAGCCAAGCTGCACTAAAAGCCTCCAACACAAGAACAGACTGTTGCCAGCCAATCAAAGCCACAAAACAGACAGAAGAAACCAGGAACACCAATCAATCAAACTCCAAGTCCAATGAACACAGGTCCAGGCTCCCAACCAATCAGAATGGACCAGCCTCAAATTTAAAACCAGGAGCTGTAAGACCCATACCCATACAGAAGCCTGAGGATGGCAGATGAGATTCTGCTGAAACGTTGCTACAACTTTAACAGAACTACAATGACGTGGGATAATACCCGAAGGAAGCTAAACAGCACACATGTAAGTACCCGCGAAAACCTAAGAAAACATATATATATATATATATATATGTCATTGTAGTTGTGCTTTTGAAGTTTCTGCCGAAACATTGCTACAACTTTAAAAGCACTTTAAAAGCACAACTACAATGATGTGGGATTTCTCCGAAGGAAGCTGAGCAACATACATACATACATACATACATACATACATACATACATACATGTATTTGTTTTCTGAAGATGATGAAGGAGATTTTGTCGAAACGTCGCCAAAATACTTCCAATTTTATGCAGGAGAAAATCTGAATAACCAAAGAGCCATAGTTGTTAACCATAGTTGCTAAGCCATAGTTGAATCACTGCAGTTGTTAAGTTAGGCTAAGTAAATCTTGCTTCCCCATTGGCTTCACTTGTCAGAAAAATCACAAAAGGGAATCACAGGACCCTGGGACACTTCTGCAACCATCATAAATATGAATCAGTAGCCAAGCACCTGAATTTTGCTTGTGTCTGTGGGGATACTCCAACGGTTGTAAATGTAAAAATGGTTATTAGTCACTTTTTTTTCAGTGCTGTTGTAATTTCAAATGGTTACTAAGTAAATAGTTGAAGTCAAGGACTACCTGTATTTCTGCTCTAAGCAGAGGGATGGACACAGGAGTCCAGAAGAAGCTTTCCAACTCCGTGATTCCATGTCATTGGTCACTTTTTTCGGTACTGTTGTAACTGTGATCAGTCACTAAATAAATGGTTAACTCAAGGACTACCTGTAATGTCTTGAATTCCTTAGAAGAGCGATGAAATAAAAATATGATCAAATGTGGGTTTTGGAGTATGATCGGAAACCATGTTAACAGTATGCTTAGTATAGTGGAGACAGTTTCTCCAGTTACAGAAATTAATGGCATAATTTCAATTAAATTATACCTGAATCTTTTGTCTGATTGTTTTAACATTTTTCAGCATGGATCTATTTTTACATGAACATATTTGATCCTTATCTGAATTAATGCATAAAGCACCATATAGTTACAGTCACAAATCTTGTCATGTCTAACTTTTTGTGGTTGTGGGTCCCAAATTCATGGTTTTTTGTATTTTTTTTTCTTTCTTTCTTTAAAGAAATAAGATGTGTTTGCAGTTATGACGTTTGAATGCATCGTCTTCCCCTCAACTTTATACTGACAAGGTTCCAATGATTTGGGGTTAGCATAATATTTGGGAATCGCAGTCCTGACTTCCATTTCCTGATGGTACTTGCAATAAATTAAACCTGTGACTCCAGAGTAATATTCACTGAGGATGGGATTTATGCAGTAATGCTTTTTAGTTTGATCTGGAGCTTTGGATCTCTGCTAAAGTCATTGAAAAAAAGGGAGAGGGGAATGGATTTGGAGTCTATTAGATTTTTTTTTTATTTGATAAAACAACAAAGAGAAAAAGAAGTGTCAAAAAAAAAGAATCAAGAAAAAAAGAGAAGGCTGCAACAAATAACAAAAACCACATACAGAGACAACAGAGTCTATAGAGTCTTTAGAATTTAATAATTAAAAATTTGTCAAGCTTCTGAAGGAAATATTTCTGACCTCTGATGTCTCAAATGGATTTTAATCATGGAGTGGTTAAAAGTGGTTTTTGTTCTTTTTGTTTCCATCAAGAACCATGTATGAACTTCACTATAGATATTTTCATGGTTTAGTGTTCGTTTTAGTTGTTTCTTTCTTTCTTTCTCAATTTATCTTTGTGTGTGTGTGAGAGAGAAAGAGAAAGAGAGAGAAGGGAGGGAGGGAGGGATGGGGGAGGGGGGAGAGGGAGAGAGAGAGAGAAAGATTTGGGGATGGGTGTCAGAAACCTAGATTAGGTTTCATCATATTCAGCATAATAGTTTGATTCATACCTTCTAATAAGCTATAGTTTTAAAATGAGGTGTTATTAAACAAGCTAGGTAGGTTTATACAGTACATTAAGCCCAGATTAAACAAACTTCATGCTGAATTGTAAGAAAATATCTAATGTGTAAACTGAGTCTTCGTGTGATCATTTGGCATTGTCTTGTCTCAGCTGGATACAGAAACATAAATATTTACATCAAAAAACAAGCAACATTGAATAACAGACCAGCCTTTTTTATTATATATCTAAAATGTTCAGGAAGAAAGGATTTTACTCCAAATGTCTAAAAACTTGGGCAACCTAATTAGGAGGGATGAATTTCTCTCTTAATTCTTTCAAAGCAAGCAAATAAAACAGGTTAAGGCCCTGTCACACTGCCCAATGGATGCAAAACGGACACAACGGACGAGAAAAATGTTCCATTCGTTGTTATCCGCTCTCAGAAGGGGCAAAAATTTGCATAACCGGAGCGGATAACACGGACGCGGGGAGGACGCAGGGCGGATGGAAAGCGGATGCGGAACGGAAGCCCAGCGGATGGAAGCGGATGAGAGCGGATGGCACATCCGCAAGGCTTCCGGGGGACCTCAGCAAAGCGGATGCGGAATGGATATAGCGGATGCAGAATGGATGCACAGCAGATGAAGCGGATGCAGAGCGCATGCAGAACGGATGCACAGCGGAAGCCTAGCGGATACCGAGCGTTAATTGCGCATGTGGGGAGGATGCATTGCGTCAGCCCCGCGGATATACTGGAAGAAGCTCGGAAGCAGGTCGCCATTCAGATGAAAGACCTGCTTCCAGACACATCAACTGCCTTGCCTGTCCTGCCTGCATGTCTGCCTGCAAGCCTAGCTGTCTGCCTGCCTGCCAGCCTAGCTGTCTGCCTGCCTGCCAGCCTTGCTGTCTGCCTGCCTGCCAGCCTTGCTGCCAGCCTTGCTGTCTGCCTGCCTGCCAGCCAGTCTGCCAGCCAGTCTGCCTGCCAACCTTGGTGCCTGCATGCCTGCCAGCCTTCCTTCCAGCCTTGGTGCCTGCCTCCCTGCCAGCCTTCCTGCCAGCCTTGGTTCCTGCCAGCCTCCCTGCCAGCCAGCAACCCCACAACCATGCTGAAGCACAGCAAGCCTCAGCCATCTGCTGCCAGCCCTTGCAAGAGGGACAGGGCTACCATCCTGCCCCCTGGCCCTCACTCTGGTTCTGCTGGGGCTTCTGCAGCACGGGCTCGCTCTTCTGGGGCTGGGGCTTCTGCTGCTTCTGCTTTTGGAGGAGCTGATGACAAGCACTCCAGCACCAGCCACCTCCACAGCACCTGCACCCTTCACCCCTGAGACTGAGCGACCAAGAGGAGTGCCAGAGACTCATTTTTGTTTTATAGCTTCTTGTTAATAAAGTCTATTTTTGATTCATACACTTGCTTCGTTTCTTTTTTTTAATAAAGTCTTGGTGGAAACTTTTAGAAATGGTTTAAGCCTTTGCATGCTTGTGGGATGGGTTAAGATAGCAGTGGGTTGGGCAGGGATACCTGTGGGATGGGCAGGGATACCTTTGGGATGGGTAATAAACCTCCAGTGCAAGCATGGTGGGACTGTATGGTCCACCCTCCCAGGTGCCACACCTATGGCCCTTTATTATCAACAATAATGTAATAATCATCCACACATGTCAACACAAACACAACTCTTTATTAAATGCCCTGATCACTGTAGGGCCACTCAACATACATGGCCCAATCTCATCACTGTGATGAGACAGGCTGAAGGAAGCATCCATTAAGCATCTATCATCCTGTCTTGCCCCTCCACTGCTCCAGCTGGGGAGTTGCACCAGTGTTTCAGGAGGTTGCGCTGCTTCTTCCCTTCACGTGAGGCTCTGTTGGGGCCTTGCACATCCTCAATGTCTATCAGGTTTCGCCCTTGCCTCCATTCCCCAGGCTCCATGTCCCCATTGCCTTGTTGGAGGTCCACGAGCCTGTTCTGCAACACTGGGTAGCGGGTGCGCATGAGATTGTGCAGGATGCAGCAAGCTTCCATGATCCTCCTCACGGTCTCTGGGCGATGCTGCATGGTGGTGAAAAGTACCTGGAACCTGTTGGCCAGGATGCCAAAGGCGTTCTCCACCACCCGCCTTGCCCTGGACAGCCTGTAGTTGAAGATCCTCTCTTCACGGGTGAGGAGTCTGGAAGTGTAGGGCTTCATGAGGTAGGTTGTGAGGGAGAAGGCGTCATCCCCCACGATGAAGTAGGGCACATCTTGTGTGTCGTTGGGCAGGGGTTCTGGATCTGGAAAGCCCACGATGAGGTTGCGTTCCAGCCTACCCTTGAAGTCACTTGGGCATCTGAAGATGAGCCGTTGCCTGAAGCATCGATGTACATGAACTTGTAGTCAGCATCGACCATGGCGAAGAGGATGATGCTGAAGAAGCCCTTGTAATTGAAATAAGTGGACCCCGACTTGGCTGGAGCTTTGCAGGCCACGTGCTTGCCATCTATGGCTCCAACGGTGTGAGGGAAGTTCCACCTCTGATACCACTGCTCTGCAACTTTCTTCCATCCTTCTTCAGTGGAGGGGCACTGGAGGAGCTCCTCCTTGTACTCTTCGATGATGGCCTGCACCACTTCTCTGACCACAATGCTGATGGTGTTGTGTGGCACCCTCCATCCGTACTGCATGCTGCTGTTGGTGGTCCCTGAGGCCAGGTAGCGCAGAGTCAGTGCCACCTTCAGCCCAGGGTCCAGGCTGGGCCGGAAGTTGGTGTTTGCCTTGGTCAACCTGGGTGTCAGCCACTGTACAAGTTCGTCAAACATGGCTGGAGGCATCCTCATGAAGTTCTGGAATGCCCGAGTGTCTTCGTTCCTGAGCTCCACCATCAGCTTGTTGTACAGTCCGTCCTCTGCTCTTCTGGCGAACCATCTTCGTACCCAGAGGCTTCTTGGCCGCCTCTCTTTCTTCCCATTGTAGAGTTCACAGAGCCTGTAGATGGCTTCGCACTGTTGCAGAAGGATGGTGGTTGCCAAAAGGACTGTGTTACGATCCATGGTAGACATGACTGGATGCTGTGGAAGAGGAAGAGTCAGATGAAGGCTGCAGAGGTCCGCACCGCAGGGCTACTGTTCTGAAAGTGAGATCCAGATGTGTTGTTCCCCCTTTTTATAGGCAGTATAGGTGTCCCTTTGCATCCTCTAGGCATCCTCTAGGCATCCTGTAGACATCCTTAATATCCGAGATAGGTCCCCTCTGCGGACGTTTTTTCCGTTTTAAACGCTTTGTTTCCACTTGGCATCCGTTCTGCATCCGTTCTGCGTCCGTTCTGCTTCCTCCCTGCGTCCGAGCAGATGCGAGTTGCGCGGATGCGCAGCGGATGCCTAGCGGATATAGCGGATGCGTAACGGATGTAGAACGGATGCCTAGCGGATGCGTAGCGGATGCAGAATGGACGAATTGGATACATTTTCCGCGCAAAAGTTTTGTGCAGCTCAAAACTTTCTGAGCGGATGAAACGTCAATAAACGGATGCTGGACGGATAGAGAGGAAGCAAAACGGAGGCAGTGAGTACATCGCGTTAACCAACGGATGGCAAGCTTTTTTGTCCGTTTTACATCCTCTTTGCATCCATTGGTGCAGTGTGACAGGGACTTTAAAGACAGGGAGAATCAGAAGTAAAAGTAGTCCTTGACCTATGCCTGCAATCAAGACCAGAATTTGTTAAGTGAATCAATGCCCAACTTTACAATCTTACTCGCCATGATTATTAAGCAAATTGCTGCAGTTGTTAAGTCAATTATGGAGTCGTTAAGTGAACATGCCTTCCTCATTGACTTGTCGGAAGCCAACTGGGAAGGTCGCAATTGGCAAATGCATGACCCTGGGACACTGCAGCTGTCGTACAGTATATACATGCTGGTTGCCAAGAGCCCAAATATCAATCACATGAATGTGGAGAATGTTGCAGTGGTTGAAAGGACTGGTTGTTAGTCACTTTTTTTCAGTGCTGTTGTAACTTTGAACCACCTCTCAAATATTGGAACACTGCTATATATGTCACAGTGATATAGCCCTATGTATATAGTGGCATTTTTAAACTATCTAACTTACTATATGTTTTAGATAGGTTTTAGACTAGGTTTTTAATTATTATTTTAATTATTTTAATTTTTAAATACTCTTTAATGTGATTATGATGTGGTGTTTGGGACACTGTTCTGGAGTAGCTTTCAAATTCCATTGTATTTGCAGAATGCAATGACAATAAAGAATTCTATTCTATTCTATTCTATACTATTCTATTCTATTATATTTATGTCATCCCTGGTTCTTCTCTTCACTAGATTGGTGAAGGGGGGAAGGAAGTGCAGACATGACATTCACTAGTGGGAAGGAAGCCAAAGGAAGAATGAAAGAAGTCTCACATAGCTTGGATTATTGTCTGGGAGAAGCAGGGATGGTTTAAGTCGAAGACTACTTGTATGCTAGATCCAATTTGGATTTGTACTTCTCTGAATGATCTATTGGCTTCTCCCAGACAATAATCTTGTAGCAGGGAAGTCCTTAATTATAGCTGGTGCAAAATTGCACTTCTTCAGGGATTATTATTAAGGATATTTTTCATTAAAAGAAAAAATGGTTAGGAAAAAGATTGACTCACCTCAGGAAATCTCAAGGATGTGAAGCTCCCTTCATTCTTCCTTTGGCTTCCTTCCCACCACTGAATGTCATGTCTGTACTTCCTTCCACCTCCTTCACTAGTCCAATGAAGAGAAGGACCAGGGATGACATACTGTATATAGTAGTGTTCCAATATTTGAGAGGCTGTCACAGAAAAGAGGGAAACAATCTATTTTTCAAAACACCTGAAGGCCAGACAAGGAACAATGGATGGAAGCAGATCAAGGAGATGTTCAACCTAGAAACAAGGAGAAATTTTCTGACAGAACAATCAACCAGTGGAACCACTTGCCTCCAGAAGTGGTGGGTGCTTTATCACTGGAACCTTTCAAGAAGAGACTGGACAGCCCCTTGTCAGAAATGGCATAGGGTCTCCTGCTTGGGCCGGGGATTGGACTTTATGATCTACAAAAGTCCCTTCCAACTCTGTTATTCTGTATTCTGGCCACTGATTGTTTCCAAAAGAAACATATTAAAACAGGATCCTTTCCAGGAACAAGAGTTCCAGGAAGTGATTTATACAGAAAAGCAGGACATGAACACCACCTGCTAATTTATATGCATTCTTTCCAATTTCTGTGAAGATATCACTTTCTTCTTTAGATTATGCTTGCAATCAGAAGAATTTTTTTTAAAAAGAGGTTTGGAGTCATGATGTTGAATTTACACATCCAATATGAAGAAACAAAAAGCAGATCTAGTGTTTTAGGGATCATGATTTAAGATTGTAATTACTCTTTTAAGTTTAGCAATCTGGCTGTCACTTCAGAAAAATATTGGGAGGGCAGGATTGATATTCTCTCTCCATTTTGGAGAATGGACACTAAAGAAGTAGACACTAAATGGCTGCTTTAAGAATAGCATTTGATTTCGGAATGGAGCTGTTCAAGCCCTTTTATTTTAGGGTCTGTTTAAAAAATCAATATATATATTTTGTCACCTGCAATTTATTTAGTTTTCTATTTCAAAGTAACGGAGGTATTGTAATACTTGTTATATCTTGTTTTCCGAAGTTGTCCAGCTTTTCTCATCAACCTCAAACATTATTTCTGCACTTCCCAAGTAGATGAGAAAGAACAAAGTTAACACTTGTTCAGCTTCTGACTTTCACTGAAGCATGGCAGTGAGGCTTCCAACCTTATTTTCACAACATAGGTGCATTAACATTACTGGAGGATTAAGGCATCTATTTTACCTGCATTTTTAATGGATGATTTTGCTGCCAATATATAGCATTGTAGGGGGCTCTGGACAGGACAGAAAGGAGCTGGAGATGAGTATGTGGTCTGGAAGCAGCTCATTCCTGCACTAGTTGCAGCAATACTTATATGTCAAGAAGTCAGCGACAATATCTTATAGATTCTATACACAAAGTCAACTCCCAGATTATCTTGGATGTAATTAAAGAGTGTTTATCTAAGCAAATTTGGACAGCTGATTCAGGTAACTGGCAGTCTATAAACAGGGAATGATGGAAGCTGCGACATCACAACAGAAAACCCCACCTCCTTTGCACATGCATGAACATAATAAAAACAGACAAGGCATCATGATCCCACAAGCATCATCTTGTTTGTGCAGACACCAATGTTGGTAATTGCCTTAAGATGCCTTAAGATGGGCACCATTTCTGGGAACAATTCTGAAGATTCTGCAGCACATCGAATATTTTTCCACAATACCCATTCAAGCAGTTTGTACCAGGGGTGGGTTTCTACCGGTTCTGTCCACCTCGGTAGAACAGGTTGCTCCGAAGAGCAGAAGACATAGAACCAGTTCTATGTCTGTTGCTGTTGTGGCCCACCTGCCCGCCCGGGCTCTTACCTGACCTTTATTTCCTGCTTTTTCAACCTCAGCTGCTTTGCGCGACACAGCTGCAGTTGAAAAAGCAGGAAAAAGGCTTTTCCATCCACTGTGCACTTGCATGCAGCGCTGCTAAGCTGTCCAGGCAGCTCAGCAGGTTGTAAATTGCACTTGCATGACTTGCGCATGCACACGCAATGCTAATAAGACAGAACTGGTAATTATACCAGTTGGATCTCATCCCTGGTTTGTATATTTCCTGCTCTCTCTCTCTCCCTCTCTCTCTCTCTCTCTCTCTCTCTCTCTCTCTCTCTCTCTCTCTCTCTCTCATTTTTTTTCTTTCTCTTTCTTTCCTCCCTTTTTCCTTCCTTTCCTACCTTTCAAGTATTCCTCAACAACTTCCATTTAGCACTAATTATCTACCTCCAGAATAGTTCCTCTGAAGCTTCAGTGTTCTTCCTCTCACCCATCCAAGCATTTTTACAATATCATTTAGATAAAAGAATGAGGGGAGAGAGCAATTCTCATCAGTGGTGCTATTCTACCGGTTCAGCCCAGTTCTGGCGCAGTGGTAGCCCCAAAGATCAGCTGAGATTGAACTGGTTCCAACGAGCTGCTGTTGGGCCCACCTGCCTGCCTGGGCTCCCATAATGACTTTTATTCCCTGCTTTTGAAGCGCAGCTGCTTTGCACAGCATAGCAGGTTGTTACGCATCAGCTGTTGAAGCTACAGGGATTGTAGGTTAGTAGGAAAGCCTCTACACATGGGCAAAGTGTGTGTTTGGCACATGTGCAAAGCACGCCCAAGCCACGCCCACTGAACCAGTGGCAAACCACTTTGAAACCCACCATTGGTTCTCATTTTTGCAATTACTTTACTTAAAGCAGTTCTGTATTATTATTAATTTTTTAAAAAGTCACAGAATGTAAGGAATTGTAATGACATACATTTGGTATAAGATGCGATCCCAAAAAGAGGAGTAAGTATTTGATATTTATTTAAAGATCTGGATTTTCATTTAAATAAACCAAAATGGCTGAGCCAACATTTCAAATAAATTAGTAGCAAATGTCAAGCAAAATTAACAAAAAGGAAAATGGATTTTGTAACATTAAACTTTTTAAAGCAATTGATACCAAAGGCACTAAACCAAATATTTTATTGCCCAGTTACAAATATTTTGAACACTTTGAATCATTTTCATTGCTATCTGATCGTTCTGGTAGTACCATCAACCTAGTGAGTTCAAATGTACCTGTGCATCCAGGTCAAGTAAGAGACTTGGACATCAGTTTGAGCATAGGAATATTACATTCTTCAATCTGAAGCACAAAGCAAAGTTTTGGCAACAGCTTTGCAGCCAGTCTTAGAAGCCAGTGTCAATTTATTGCTGAACAAGACACATCTGCCCCAAACTACATACAGGGCTGTTGCAAAAGAACATCTATCTGTCATGGTTAAAGACTAGGAGACTTTATTGGCATAATTTTGTTTTAAAGCTATGTCAACATTAGATTTCCAAAATCAAAGAGAATATCTAATATTCAGAGATAGGATGTACGTTGGCCAACTAAAGCAGCTGTAGTATTTATGAACATTAGTGTTTTCTACCAATATTGCCAATTTATTTCTGAATGTAAGGATTGGAAACTTGAATGGTTTTGGAATGGGAGGGGGAAATTTCTGAAATCAAAGTTCAATGCTGAGTGCGTTTATTTTATTTTTGCATCTAGGTGCATCCTCTCATAAAGGTCTAGAAATTAAATTAAATCTTAACACCAGGATGTGAAAACAACAAATAAATCTGGTCATGCTAAGGTATGCCACCAATGATGGTTAAAAAGGAGATGAGATGGGAGGCCATGTTTACATAAAGAAGTTGGTTCATCACACAACCATCACCAACTTTTACAGCATGACCATATGACTTGGGTAAAACGAGAGGCTTATTAGAAGCAGAGAAGGAGCTTGCCTACCTGTAATAAACTTAAGCATCAGATTAGACAATGCAGGTTGAAACAATTTATATAACTCTGTCATGCATTTTACAATGAGAGATACCATGGTATCTTTATTCTCAGATGTGAGATAGAAGATATGAAAATTGTTTGATGTAGAGTACACTATCTCCTACACGATCTTTAAAAACCTGTCTTTTTATTCTGGAACTGGACTGCAGGAAAATGGGAATGGACTATGGACTTTGAAGTTGCTGGCAATCACAGAAAAGGAGACGAAATGGGAAGTGAAATATCAAATGCAAAATATAGGATTTCAAGTAAAATATATATATTTTATCACACGTGGCTTTTTTTTTTTAAGTGATCCTATCATGAGAGCTAGAAAGCTACTTCTCAAAAGAAAAAGTGATACAAGGATTGGGTGGATAGTCTGTGGTGGAATTCCTCTAATCTTAATACTGAATTGAACAAGTTTTATAACAAAGCTTAGAAAGTAAGTACAAGGTTGCAATCCTGTCAGGTAGCATTTTGAATAATCTGTCTAGCACTATATTGTTTTCTGACTTGAAACCAAGGTGAACTATGTAAATCAGATTGTGTATAATCTATATCCGGAGTCTCCAAACTTGGCAACTTTTAAGACTTGTGGACTTCAACTTCCAGAATTTCTTAGCCAGCCATGCTGTTTGGGGAACATAAGGAATTGAAGTCCACAAGTCTTAAAGTTGCCAAGTTTGGAGATCCCTGCTCTCTATCAAAGAAATTCCTTCCAGTTCTGTCTCTCCGACTGCAAAAATGTGCCTGAAACTTTCTTTGTACTTGAATGAACAAACACTTTTATCCAGAGCCTGAGGCATAACTTGAACAATGCTGGCAGAAGCCAGAAAAAGCAGAACACATTAAACTCAAGGATGAGAGCAAAAGTCTTCAAGATATAGAACCTCCTGAACAAGAAGCTTCATGTTTAATTCAAGCTCAGAAAAGAAGGTTGATTAATCTTCAAGAAATTGGGATGAGGGAGAATCATTATTGGATTTGTTACTTCTATTCCTTCTTGATGATAATTGTCATTCAAGACACTAATGCATCCAAAGCTTCCCAAACCCACTTGACATGCCCTTACATTGCTAGTGGAACAGCCAGAGTTTTGGGGCCATCATTGGGCTGGAGTTTTCCACCAGCAATTAAAAAAGAGGACCTATAGTGGATTTCTTTGCAATTTAAACCTTTCTCTATATTCTTCTTTGCACTACTCAACTTTCTTGAGAGGAAACAACAGCCTCTAGGTTTATTCATTCTTACTAAAAATATAGGCTTATCATGTTTTTTCCTTAGAGTCTATGGTCTTACAGCTTCTGGAGAAAAGAATCAGGGATTCAGTTGGAAAAACAATGACAATTCAAATTGATTTTGGGCTAAGCAGAATCTGCAGTTTAAGCACACCGAAGCAAATAGTAGCTCCAGGAATTAGACTTGCATGAAACAAAAGGAAATAACAAACTCCCTACAACAATTAAACAAAACAGGGAACCAAAGGGTTAGCAGACACATGCTTTTCATACATGCAAAGCACAGGAATATGCCATATGAAGGAAATGGGATGAAAGATTGAATTTAGGATAGGAACATCGCTGGGAAACCTACCAAATTTTTTTGTCTAAACCACTCTTTTTCAACTTTGGGGACTTGAAAATGGGTGGACTTCAACTCCCAGAATTCCTCAGCCAATGGAATTCTGAGAGTTGAAGTCCACCCATCCTCAAACTGCCAAGATTGAGAAATACTGGTCTAATCCTAAAAAACTTGAAATTTGTTCTTATTCCATCTTCTATTTGTTCATCTTTATTTAATGTCTTATATAGGGCTCATGCAGATACTCTTCCTGGTGGATTATGATCGTTAAAAGAGTTTCAGAAAGTTCTGTTCAATTTTCCTTTTGCATTAAAGCAGGATATTGCTTAATTTCTATAACACAATCTAACAGCATTCCAGAAATCAGAAGTTAAGAGAGAATTGTGAATCCTTCCAAAACAAATTAATGACACTTTGTATTGGGAGGCTTCCTATCAGAACTTTTATTTACAAATATGTACCTATTTATACCAAAAAAGAGGTAGAGATTTTTAAGTGGAAAAATAGGAAGAGGGTACCAAACTTCCCCTTTATTTGCGACTCTCTCTGGTGTAATTCTCTTCCAGCTTCCTCATAAATGAACTGAGATGTGCAAAAAAATAAATATTAAGTTCAGCCCCCTTATTTCATTCATAGCTCTTCACCTTTTTGTTACCTTCTGCATTTTGCAGGTGTCTGTCAATTAGATCCATTTTTCTCACTTACAAGGTATGCTTCAACTTTGTCAATAGTCCTTTAATAGCCTTCATAGTTGACCTCATATACAGCCAGCCTCTAAAGAGGTCTGTTTCCCAGTACAACAGATAACTCTTCATAATTTGACTCTCCTTCCTGCTTCTTCTTTCAAGTGGAAGCTGAGTCTCCATTGGCAATTCTTGACTTGTACCCACTAATATCAGAACCAATCAAAATTTGGTTTTGTGCAGCATTGAAAAGGTGTTTCAGTTAAGTTACACTCGGTTGATGATGGTAGACAGGATTTCATCTATTCGTGATTGGGACAGCATCAACATTGTTCAGAAGAAAGAGTTCAGGCTGAGAAGTGAGTCCCAGATGATACTAGGCAAGATAAAAAAAGAGAAGTTGGTGGCAGTTAGAAATTCTGAAAGAAGTAAAATCCAGAAATCAAATATGAGATCTCCAAATTCCCTAGGAGGTGACTAGCCTGTAAAGGAATCACCCAGGAAATGGCAAGCAAAGCTGCTTCTTATCTTCCAGCAGATCATTTATTTCATTGGCTAGCCTAGGTTTTTGTGTGTGCAATTCTGACACAGTTCCAAGCTGAGAAAGAACCTTAGTGTAATGAAGTACGGCCCTATTCTAATTTTTCCAAGTTTGTTTTAATTTCCGAGTTCTCTTAGATAATTTGAAGCCAGCTTTTAACCATGAAGAACAGCAACAAAATCTATGGATTTCAAGAGAAAATTGACATAATACGCCCTTTTTTTTGTAGACCCTAATGCAGTTATTTGCTGAATGCAAAACAAGCCACGTTGTGGCCTAGCACAGCAGGCGAACCCAATCCATTGCTAAATAATCCAAACAACTACTTAAATGTTAAGATCTATTTCCAGAGATCACAGATGCTCTATTTGTCAGGCTCCCTTTGAAAATTAAGCGAGAATGAGCATCTGGTGTGCGACAGAAATGAGCAGATTAGAAGCGAGAAGTTACATGACAGTCAATCATAGGAATGCAACAATCCAATCACAGCGTTCCAAAGTTCCACTGGTGGCGACTCATTTTTTAAGAGGGCTGAACCAGGCTCTAATGAACAAACCACTCCCAGGCAAAACTGCTAAATTTGCAAGAAAATTACATCTTAGCCTAGAAGCTATTTTGTTCTCTGTAGAATAGGAAGGCTTTTAAAATAATCGTCAAGTGTCTTTGAAGTTAGAAATACTTCATAGAGATATTTTGTTCTCAAAATCCAATTAATGACTCCTGTTTTATATAAGGGACAGACCTGTTTGGCCTATTCTAAGGGTTAAAGGGATTCGTTATATCAGCAAATGAATCTTTGATAACGTAGCGGCCATTATTTGATCATATTCTACTGTTCCTTGTCTAAATATTTAATATACAGTTGGCACTAAATCTCTTCAGGAGTTTTGTTTCGGGACGTGTTGAAGTTCTAAAGCAGGGTTTTCAAGATCTTCTGAGCAAAGGCCTCGAAGATGAAAGGCTGGGTGTTGATCAAACTTGCCCAAGTAGGTGCCTTTCCTTATATCTGGAATTTTATATTTACAACTCCAATTGCCCCTGGCTAGCATAGCCATGGAAATGACAGTCCATAGTAAATAGGTTGGGGGAATCTTAGCTTCTTGAAAACATGAGAGAACCAAATCCCTGAGGATAGATTGTTCTCCGTCTCTCTCTCTCTCTGGGCCTGTTCTTTGTAGATGACGCTTGGAGAGATCAGCTTCCTTGCTGAAAAACACATCATCATTTCAGCAATACCTGATAGAAATCTTACTCATATTTTGCCTGAAGCTGCAAAGCAAACATTTGCACCTGAGTAGGTGGTGGTGTGTTTTGAACAGTAGTTGATTGTTAGCAAGCATGTATGATACGCGTTAATTTCCTCATCTTTTTATGCCTCCTCACAAAGCTGTACAGTGTAATTCAGAAAATAAGACCCTGCTACAGAATCATTCAGTTTGGGTGAATGGGAACTCCATCTTGCAAATTCTCGTGCTCCAGATGTTCATATAACTGATTGAGACAGTATGTAGGAGGGTTTGAGCATGTTCTGTTCTGCAGCGGTGCAACAGCTTCATTTTACCTTAAGTTTAGCTGTAACAACTGCAGGGATAGCCATGAATTAAAGGATATGAAAAAAAGTCAATATGGCAGTCATTGCCATTTTGAATATTTAACACACACCTCCTCTTTGCAGATGCCCTTCCTGGCTGCTAGTTGGGAGACACATCTACATTAAATAGACTTTCCATTAATTTGTATCAACTTGGTACAAATTAATGTTTTGCAGATTAACATACTATTTGCTGCACTGCTTGACTGATAAGAACTTTTTTTAATTATGTTCGGCAATCATTTGTTCCTCAATTCATGTAGAAATATTACTCTTTGAACCGCCACCCCCTTTCTATTACTTAGGAGTGAATTGTTGGATTTAACTTCATTATTGGATTCAGTATTGTTTTTGTTCCTTTGCCTTTTTAATTATAATGGAAGGAATGCACTTTCCTTAGTCACGATCTGAATCTGAATTCCTATTCTGGAACACATGCAAGGATCACTGAATCAGTTTAAACAAGCCTCATCAGATTTTTTAGAATTATGAAACTGGGGTTTAAGATACATAGAATATAATTGCAGCTGTTAAGCAATTTGTTGTAACTAAATCACACTCTCAATCTCATTTAGACTCACAAGTTGAAGACTATTTGCAATATCAATTTCTCACTACCTTATTTGTGTGTTTTGAGAAATATACCAAGTTAATATTTCAAGTTCTTTCTGCATTCCTAGTATTGGAAAGAATGAATCTGTAACATGTTCCTACCTGCTATAAAAATGATGGGTGTGGATTACTACGAACTAGGTATACATATCTCCTATACCTAGCAAAATATTAAGAAAATCAACATGTATTGGGTGTTCATACATGGCAGTGCTTCTCTCTTCCTTTCACTTGGAATTTAAAAGGATATAGTTCAGTTTAAAAGTGTTTCAATGTTTTTGGGAATCCAAGAGATTTAAAAGTTCTTTTCGGCAGTACTTCTAAAAATCAGGGCTGAGGATCAAGAAATTTAATGGTGCGATTGGAGAGCTACAAATGTTCTATATTTTGAAGGACATACATACAACCATAGCTTCTTAATTGTGATGAGACTTGCAATATGTCACTCACAGGACATTATTCATCTTAAAATGAGTATCCTTTTCTAGCACAGAAAAACAACAGTCTAGGATTACCTGGCAACTAGATGAATGCACACATTGTTCTGGCTTTTACAAATATTGTTTTACATCTCAACTTGCCAGACCTATGCTAAATTAATATTTCAATGAATCATGATTGTCATTTGAAGGCTTTGACTTTTTTCCCCAATAAGCCATTTTTTTCTCTTTGTATATGATATATCGAATATTCCCAAACATTTTTGTGATCAAAAATTGTGTATGTTTTCCATATTGTAAGAATTGGAATGTTCCTTAGGGAGAAAAACAATTACTTACACTTTCCAGTTCCTTTAAAGCTGGCAAAGAAAGCTTGTCGCAGGAAAAAGCAAAAAAAATTCTCATAATGTGTAGTATGTATGCAAGAGGATGTCTGCATTAGTTTTAATATAATCTGCATATAAAATTACTTGGAATATACTAGAAATATATTTTCTTAGTGGGAAATATATAAGCCTCATAACATTGCTCCATTGGCCAAGTATATGTTTATGTTTTATTTTACCACTGCAAAATGTTTGTTTCTGCAAATTAGATCAATAATATGGCTATGGAGTCATATGAAACACGTGCGTGTGTGTGTGAGTTCATGTGTGTGTATGTTTGTGTGGTATTTATTGCATTATCTAAACCAACATGTCCAAGCCATACATGGCCCTGGAGAGCTAATAATGCGACCCCACAGGTTCATACATTTTTAACATCATATGATTATATATATGAATATATATTAATAATATATTTTATATGCAACCCAAGACAATTCCTCTTCACTCAGTGCGACTCAAGCAAGACAAAAAGTTGGACACACATAATCTAAAGCAAGACCAATAAATAGGATCAAGTCCTAAATGATTTAATCTAAACTTCCACATTGCTTCTCCTATTTGTGTATTTACTTTTTGACTTAATCAAGATAAAAAGTTAAGATTTTTTTTTAAAAAAACTGTTTCTTTCCAAGTGATCAGCAACTGAAATTTCAGCAGTTCCTTTGTTTTCCATCTTAGTTTTTTGCCAATGTCCCTGTTTGCTAGCAATAGCGATAGCACTTAGACTTATATATCGCTTTATAGTGCTTTACAGCCCCCTCTAAGCAGTTTACAGAGTCAGCCTATTGCCCCCAACAATTTGGGTCCTCATTTTACCCACCTCGGAAGGATGGAAGGCTGAGTCAGATCTTGAGCCTGGTGAGATTCAAACTGCCAAATTGTAGGCAGCTGGCAGCGGCAAATGTAGCTTGCAATGCTGCACTCCAACCACTGCACCACAGAGGCTCCAAATTGCAACTTTACTTTACTAATTGCAACTTTACAGGAGTGAGGACTCAGTTTCTTTCTTAATTGCACAAAGTCAGGTATTAAAGCAAGTTTTAAAGATGACCCTTTAGGTCATCTTCAGTTTTTGTTCATCTCATCTTAATAATATGAAAACTTCAAATTGCTTACTGGAAATCTAAAAACAAAACAGCATTTTTGACAGCATGGAAATTTCAAATGCAAGAAAAACACATGTTCCAAAGAATCCATATTTGTAAAAATTGAGGTCTCAAATCAGTGCTTCTAGTGCAATTCTTGAGTAACAGAAGATCTCAGGGCAGACACAAAAATATTTGTAATAGGTTCAGAGAAGAAACGGTATATGATTTCACATCATAAATTTCACAGCCATAGGATGTGATGATGATGGGGATAAAAACTCAAATAGTTTTTTTAAAAGTTTTATTCAAATACAGGAAGCTATGTTTAGCAACAGGTATTAGTTGAGAGGATTCAATACACTTTGCTTTTTTCATTCAAACTTTACCTTTTGCCAAAGCCCAGTCCCTAATAATGGTGAACCTTGGTTCTCATACAGTCAAGAAGACATTCTATTCAAATTAACAATAGCACTTAGATTTATATTCTGCTTCAGAGTGTTTTACAGCCAGCCCTCTAAGAAGTTTATAGAGTCATCATATCGCCCCCAACAATCTGGCTCCTTGTTTTACCTATCTTGGAAGGATGGAAGGCTGAGTCAACCTTGAACTGGTCAGGATCGAACTGCTGGCAGTCAGCAGAGTTAGCCTGCAATACTGCAATCTAACCACTGTGCCACCACAGCTCGATTACAGTGTAGCTGCCATTCTAGGCCATTACTCTTTATTATAAGGATAATATAGAAAACTTCACACATATGTTGATTGTATTATACTAGAGAGAGAAAGAGTTTCCAGATTTCTTTCAATGAGGGGATAATTCATCAAGATGTGTTCAACCTTCTTCCACACTCAAATGAATGCAGGAGGGAAACTGCCCATTCTCTAAATTAGAGGACATGTAGCTACCCTTTATGAAATGTTTTCCATGTGTGTTTGGGAAAGATATTATGCTGTGACCCGAATTACATCATCTTCATGATGTTAATTTAAAAAGAAAGAGACCCAAGCTGAAAAATGTTCCATTTTTTAATCAAAATTAGATATACAGATTGATTTAAGTCAGATAAAAATAGACATTTGTTTCACATTATACAAGCCATTATGTAGCTCAAATGTTTTAATACATGATTGCTACATATCTGTTTTTTTAAATATCGTACTATATTCAAATAGCGTCAGACAGAAATTGACATCCCAAGAGGCAGTTTATCTTCCTTCTGAGAACTTACAAGTTTAAAGTGCATAGAAATAGTGTAGAACAGCTGAGAGCCTGCTGTTTGTTTTAAACAGCAGAATTACACAACCAGCCTCAGTGTAAACTATAATGCTAACAAAACTGGAAAACAATCATCCGTGCACAATACAAAGCTTGATACGTCTACACAGAGAATATAATACTCTGCTGTAGCAAATCTACATTGCCTACAACTAGAAGTGGGTGGTTCTCTATTAAATCTTAAGACTTGAATAAACTCCTTTCTAGTGAGTAGAGGTAATAATCCCTTGCTGAGTAGGAATTATCTCACCAAACTATGAACTCTATGAACTTTGTTGTTGCATGAGCATTTCTTTAAAAAAACAAAACAGGAACAACAGAACAGGAACAAAAAAAAAACAACCCACAGAACAGGAACAACCACCCACCAACTAGGAAAGTAAATTGTAAAGTGGATGGGAAATGTTGTGCAATCACTGTTTTAATTTAGATATGTTTGGCAGAAGGATAGATTTGTTTCAGAGGGTCCCATCCGTACAAAGTAGTCTACTTTATTGCCTCTAAGTCCCAATCCGGAGTTGTGGAATGATTCCAGTTAATTCTATAAAAGCTTTGTGTATCCAATTTTACCTCTTCCAAGCAAAGATTCCCCCTCCCCAATAGTCAACATGTGACCCAAAATTTTTATAAGTATAGCCATTCTGATATTTAAACAGGGTAAATTCTTCCCACAGACTCAACATGCAAACTGACAAATCAAACCTACAGATCTCCTTCATTTGCATCCTTCCAACTGAAAAATATCATTAATAAGAAATGCTATGGTCAGCTAGGAGATTCTCTGTTTAGGAGTCTGTTCCCATTGAAGCCAATAGAATGACTATGTAATTACTTTTTCAGGAACTCTGCTTAATTCAAGGTTTAGCAGCTTAGAACTTGAGTTCATTTACTAGGTAACTTTCGACATAGACTGATCAGAAACCTGGGATAATTCTGATAAAAAGTTACAAATCGGCCTGAGTAATCTTTTCAAACTTATAAATACTTGGAAAACGATAAATCACCTCTTTTAAATCTACACAAAGTAAACATAATGTAGTTTTAACCCAAACCCCAAGCAGTCCAATTTTTAGTAACAAAGAAAAATTAACCTTGCTAAAATGCATTAGTCATCCCAAGATTTATCATAAATATTTTTTAAAAGTGGAAAAATACAAACATAAACCTCTTAGTGTTGATGGTAAATGGGACAGCTGGCTGAAACAGTGTCTAAAGGAGGATATTTTACTTACACGCTTCATTCAGTTCTGACTGTTATTCCATAATGAGTCTTTCTTTAGTCAAGAATAGTAGTTAGTATTATAATATGCATAAGGAGCATGTTGTTCAAATCAATTAACATCTGAATGTAGGAATTTTTCACAATTTGAAACACAATTAACAACATACATTTCAAAAAGTTAATACCTCCATCTCAACTGTAGCAAAGTAAACAAGTAAACATTAATTTCATTGCAAGGTTGTATTTGGACATCAGTATTATTTGCAAGCAAGTCTTCGCCAACCTTTTGCCTTCCAGATGCGATGGGGAAGTTAGAAGCTGTATAGTGTCAGGCTGGCTTAGGCTGAATTATTGCTTAATGCGACTCTTAAAGACTCAACCCCCCCCATTCAGACTCGGGAAGGACCTTTTTTTTAAAGTGTATTGCACTTTATGAAGGAGGTTCTGCTCAAATAGTAGCAGGAAAATTCTGTTCTTTCTCATTTGACTGCTCTCACGTGAAAGTACTACAAATCCCAGAATTCTTTGTTATCAAGCTTACTGGTTGCAAAGATTGGGAATTCTGGGGTTGTAGCCCAACACATCTTATACAGGCTTGATAGGGAAGACTGCACAAGCTTAAGTAAGTAAGACAGTAAGATCTTTAAACAAGACCATTAGGGAAAAATATATACATGGATTAAAAGCTGTTTGCCCTCCATCTTGACCAAAAGCTCAGGAATGAAATTTTCTTGGTTCTTAATATGATCTCTCTCTCTCTCTCTCTCTCTCTCTCTCTCTCTCTCTCTTGATATTTATCCCTTCCCTGAGAGCACCATTAAGATTTCAGGAAAGATTTTGCAATGCTTTGTTTGACGAATGGGGCAGCCAACAGAAACATCGGTAAATCATTAGTGAAAATGACAAAGGGAGCAAAATAAAGCCAATTATAACACACAGTCACATTCTTAGCTGAGCATATGCTTTTGAAATGGGTGCTTATTTAATATTTCATGCCAGGAAACATTTCTGGCTAAAGGAAAATGTTCATATTCTTATAGATAAGTAATTTGACAGCCAGAAATCATTCCTTAATATAAATATGCCTGCCATAAAGAATGGCAGGAAATACAAATACTATCTTGTTTGAGCAAATGAGGGTTAAGCACAAAAAAACCCCAACTGAAAATATTTGTAAGTACTGAATATAATTTTTCTGTTCTAAATGTGGATCTTGATCTTATGAGCAAGCAGTCTCTCTGCAATTAATGACTAGGCTTCATCTCTCCATTATAATCATGCAGGTCTTCCTGGTTTTGACTCTGATACTTAAAGAGTCTGGCCATCTATCCACTTTTGGTAAGTCATTGGTTATTTTTGCAATATCTGCACCTTTGCTGGGAAACAGCTCAGTCTGGCATCACAGAGAGCTTTTTGTTGGCACAGAGGCCACTTGTTATGGGAAGACATTTCCAGCTTTGCCTATTTACATGATCAACTGAAAGGACTATGGGTTTCAATTAATTAGATGGGATATTTGCCCCCAGATTCTAGCTCCTCTTCATTCATGGATAGTGATTTACCCAGCATCACAAATAAAGTTTTTACTCTAGGTCTGAATACTGCCCTGACATATAGAAAACAAGCTTGACAATGATTAGGATTTAAGGAGGGGTTTTCCCCCCCCTTTTTTTTTTAAGGCAGGCAGATTCTTCTCCCACCCATAGCTTTATTGCTTCTACAGAAATTTATTCGTGGCTTGAAGCACAGAGTGTGGACAAAGATGCATTCCTGAGCTCCAAAGAAATTTTAACTAGCAAGCTTAGATAACTGTATTCCAACTACAGATGCTAGGAATATTCTATTAAAGGGTAATTTATGAAATGTAATTTTATGCCATTAGGTTTATTAACATTAATTTGGTAAGTCTCAACTGGAGTGAAATATTAGCTTCTTGGTTAAATTATAACGTATCATAGCTTTTAGCAGCATACAGAAAGATCTCCATTGAGAACTAATGCAGTACTAAGATAATCTATTTTTATCCCGAGTGTGATTGTTGGGGATTAACAAAGAAAAATACACATAAGCTTTTCTCATATACATCCAATAATTTTTAAACACCATTATCACAATTTTAACACTGTGCAAAATTGCACATACATTTGGATATGTTTACAAAGTAAACCATAGAAACGCACTGGCCCTGATGGCTACTTGTTCTGCAGTAGACACAGTAATTAATTAACTGCCTCTGAAGGCGGATCTTCAGTTAGCAAAGTTCTTGTGACTCTTACCGTATGCCCACAAGCCAGGAAGGAAACTCCGAGAGCAATTAAGCACTGCCAACTCTGAAAAAGAGAGAAGAATCCCAAGTTAATGGTGCATTTATTAAAAGACTCAAAGATTTTTTCCCTTCAAGCAAATCAGAGAAACGCCACCATTATCCCTCCTCCTGCTCTGTTCTATGAAGCCCCACCGTCCCTCAGATTCTGCTCCGTCTCCTCTCCCAAAGTCATTTCAGAGAGAAGTGTCAACAGACACTTCTTTTAAAATAGGTTTTAAAATATGAGCCAGAGATGACACATAATTCTGATTCTGGTCAAGGAGAAGAACATTGTCAGAAAAAAACAACAACAAAGCACTTACTTTGCAGCACTTGCTATATATGCATGTCAAGAAACAAACCAGATCTAATTATTTCACCCTACGTTCCCTGGGAAGATTTTATGCTCTCCCTGTCTACCCTAGGCAGGTTTTTCCTACCAGCTGCAAATCTAAAAATCATCATCTATAAATAGATGTTTTTTATTCCTACCAATTTCCTAGTCAACCATACGGATAAGTAGCTCTCTGATTGTGAATGAACTCATACAAATCATTAAAACTATTTTTAATCAAGTTTAATACACATGAATATTACAGTCATTAAACAAAGCAGGCCTCTGGTGTTCCATATGCTGATGGATAAAACTTACTCTAGTCAGAGTACAATGCTAGGAGTTGTAATTAAGCTCTATTTGCCAAGCTGCAGATTTCTCAACCCTGCCCTGAAGTTTTGGATATCTCCTAAGCTGTTTTCCTTTTCTCCAAACATGTGCTTTTGTTGGACACCAGCTGTCTTCATTTCCAAGTTGTGAGCTTTCTGGAAAGTCACGTGCCTGGCCCAAGTAAAACAAATAGTAGGCTAAATGGAGGCTCTGCTTTGACCTTGCAAGATAGTTCTTCTCAAAAGACTTCTACTCTACTACTGGTAGTCCTTGATTAACAATAGTAATTGGAATAGAAACTCCAGCACCAAGCAATGTGGTCATTAAGCATGATGTCATGCAACCACACTGCTTAGCAATGGCAGCTCCAGCAGTACCAGTGCCATTGTTAAGCAAGGACCCCACATCACCATGTTTTCTGACTTCCTGTTGGCTTCTTCACTGACTTTGCTTGTGGGAAGCTGTCAAGAAAGGGCACATCATGATGATGCAATGTTATAACTGCAGGGTGGTCACTGAGCACTCAAACTGTGATTATGTGATCAGACAATATTAACGAGGTGACATTCCTAGTTATTCTAACAAAGAATGTTTATCCCTTGTTCATGATTCCACTGGATTTCCTTGAGTTTCTCGGCTGACAATTACAACCAAATTGCTTCTTTAATCCTTATTTTGTTTGTTATGGGTATATATCACCAGGAGTGAGAAACATGGAGGAGGAGGGGGAGCAAGCAAGAGAGGCTGCTTCACAATTTCAGCTTGTGTGATAAACCCAT
The DNA here is from genome assembly GCA_015471245.1 of Laticauda colubrina. NCBI lineage: Eukaryota > Metazoa > Chordata > Lepidosauria > Squamata > Elapidae > Laticauda > Laticauda colubrina. Next base: position 9,191,533 of record BLBF01000021.1, on the reverse strand, counting down.
ACATTTCAATTGATGTTACTGAGGACTGGCTCTAAATTGTATGGCCCCCTCCCTGTCCCTACAAAGCCACATCCTGGCTGTTTCTTCTGAAACACTTGACAAGACGAATGCCCAGAATGGGGTTTAGAGGTTGTTCACACAAGGCCATTGCATTATTTTTAAAAGGAACAAAGTTTCTAACACAGACATTTTTTCCTAGAAGTACATGTGCTGCCTTATCTTCTCATACTTTGCACAATTCTAGTTTATTTCCTCCAGTGAATATGTTTGTGAAAAGAGGAATAAGTAGAAAAGTAACTTTAAGCTGACATGATTAAAATGTGATCAGACTTATATTGGAATGTGACAGAAAACCAGCATTTCCCTAGTGCAGAGTTCCCCAACCTTTTTCGGTTGGCGGCGTGGAACTTAGGGAAGGAAGAGGGGTCTGTGAGTGCCCACAACACTGCTCACATGAGTGGTGCCGCAAGGGCTCACAACAATTGTGGCAATGTTTTCGTGAGTGGGGCCGCAATTACCTGAGATGATGCTCGTGTAAGTGATTGCAATGGCGATTAGGCCGCAGCCCGTTACTGGTTGGCCCACAGGTTGGGGGCCCTGCCCCAGTGCATTATTTGAAAATTGCTATCCTTTAGAAGGGTTGGATGCAATATCTATCCATACCAACAGACTTTGACTAAGAACTTCAAAAGATTCTTTGTTGACAAAACGAACAGACAACCAAATGGAAAATGTGGTTAACTTGACATAAGTGTAAAATAATACACATTCAGATACCTGCCCAGAGTTACCCTGCGGTAAGATGAGCCCCAATAAATTTTATATTAAAAAGAAAACTCCCGCCTCAATTGCACACAACCACTGATGGAACTAAGCTGCCTGTAGCTACTTTGAAGTCACAGCAGATGGCTCAAGTCGACTATTCAATGAGCAACGGCTGTTAAAAACAGACATATTTCGTACTTGTGTTCATTAGGGAAATAAAACTGTCAACATGTGTAATATCCTTATACAAAAGTATCAGGAATACTGGGTAAAGTTCTGTGCATCATTTTTTTTAAAAAGGATTTGAGCTAGAAAAAGTGTAGAATCGGGGAACTCCAACAAGTGCCTTATGGGAAAAGAGTGGATTGTTTGGGGCTTTTTTGCTTCAAAATTAGGTGACAGAAGAGATGATTGAGTTTAACCATGTTATGAAAAAAATGGCAAGGTTATTGTTACTCCCTCTCTCAGAACATAAGTGTCTTCTAATGAAATTGATTGAAAGAACAGCTAAAACAGAAAAAAGGAATGCATTGTTAATGTATGGAATTCATTGTCACAAGATGTAGGATATAGTGATCACTAATTTGACTTTACAACAGGACTGAATAAATTCATGGAGTACAGGTCTACCGGGGTTGCTGTTACTCTATGTCACTTCTGGAGTGGAGACAATATGCCTCCATATACCAATGGCAGAGGACCATAGCAGGGCAGTGATAATCTGGCAAGTAACACAGAAACATAGAAAACTGATATCAGAAAAAGACCCAGGGGTCTATTGAGTCTGTCATTTGAATATTTTGTTTTTCTTTTCTTTTTCTTTTCTATTCTATTCTATGATGATAGACATGTGTTTATTCCAAGCATGTTTAAACTCAGTTACTAATGACTGAGCTGTGGTGGCGCAGCGGTTAGAATGCAGTACTGCAGGCTGCCAGCAGTTCACCAGTTGATCCTGGCTGCTCAAGGTTGACTCAGCCTTCCCTCCTTCCGAGGTGGGTAAAATGAGGACCCAGATTATTGGGGGCAACATGCTGACTCTGTAAACCGCTTAGAGAGGGCTGTAAAGCACTGTGAAGCAGTATATAAGTTTAAATGCTATCGCCCCACTACCTCCGCTGGATGTTGGTTCCAATCTGGCTGGCCACTGTGAGAAACCAAATGCCATTTTAAAATGGCCTTATCAAAGGACTGTTCTACTGTCCTAAGACCTGGGGTGGCTGGAATCTAAGACAGCAAGTGCTGGAGGAAGAAAGTAGGAGTATATGTACCTTGTAATGTGACTTAAAAAATAGCCTCCAGTCTGACCACTGCCTTTATTTGTTTTGTGTTTTTTTAAAAAATAATCTACAGAGATCACTGCTAAAAGAACATGGAAAATGCCTGTGAGGAAAGCAGAACATGTAAGCCATCACTAACTCACCAGATATGCCACGAAGGCTAAGTAGAGAATGCTGATAATTGAAGCACATACATATAACACTGTTTGTCCCAGGGTAGTCACATAGATCACCACAAAGTACATGTTAATGCTGCAGATGATCACAATAAGAATTCCCCCAGCGATTTTCCAGCCCCTAGAAGACCAAAACAAAACACACAAAGAAAAAAATGGATCAGGAATAACTACTTAGGACTAACTGTGGATAAGGACACATTTACAATTTAATTTCCCACTGGATTTCAATTGTCCTGATATACCCATCTCTCACTTTCACACAGCATGGCAGACAAAAATAAAACCTCATTATTTGAACCATACGACATACTACAATGGCTAAAAGCCATTACTTTACTACTAGGTCTTAAAACCTCTTCAAACATTTCCCTATCTTTAAAAAATGTACCCAAAGACAACTTTTTGCTTTGATTTTTTTTTCAACATTTCAGTTATAAACCTTCAATCATTCAGTACATTTCCCCTGACAAACACAGCTGTCTAGATTTTGATATATTCATTTTCTGGTCTTCCAACCTTGGACACAGATCAAGTCCTCATACATGCTAAACAAATGGCACTGTCATTTGGGATTTCATCTTCCAGGAATCTTGCACTCCCGTTTTTTTAGCCAATGTTTGCAAAATGAACAAGCAATAAATAAAACTGCTGAAACCAGTGCTTTGTGGGCTGCAAATGTGATACAGAAGGCTTCACGTGACCTTCAGATTTCCCATTTCTTGATTTATTCTGAATAATTTAGGAGTCTATGGATTAAAACTCTGCAATGGTTACAATTGGAAATTAATGCAACCTTTAGCAAAAGAATAAGCAACACTGTATAAGAAACATGAAAATGTATCTTTCTATATATTAAACATCAGCTAACTAGTTAGGCATAGATTCAAATTTTTTTTTTGTTACTGAAAGGTATTTTGATCCTCTAAGATGTTTATACAGTAAATCTAGAAATACTGCACGTTAATTGCCAATCTGCAAAAAGTCATAAAATTTATATCCAAGTGCAGATTTGGGGTAATATTTATCCTGAAAAAGAAGAAGCATTGATCTGCAGATTTTGTGCTAGTGTATGATCTGCTAGTCTAGATTTTTATCTTTTGAAAAAGAATTGGAAATGAAGAGATTCTGGTATTCAAGCTGGTTATACATAATACAAACTCTATTCTGCCACTGGCAGATAGAAAAACAAAAAGGAAGTGCACTCAGTGTGTAATGGGCTGTGAAAATAACCTTAAAGAATAGAAGGAAGAGTCTTGCTAAAACTGTTAAAATATTTAAATTTAGTAGCTGGAACAGGGGAGTTGTACAATGAATCAGAACAAACCCTTATAGCTGATTGGCTGGAGAGTGCTGTCTCCTGATGAGGCAATCTATAATGCGATTGGTTACTGTGAATGTAAAGGGGGAGTTTCCTGGTTTCCTGCTTTTTTCCTCTGTGTATTATGAGGGACCTGTAATTTACCTCATGATGTTCCTGCTGTGTTGATTCACCTCACAATTCTCCTCTTTACCTGACTTTCTTGACTGATGTAAAATATTGATGTGAAATATATTTCTCTACATAAAACAACAAGTTCATGTCAGCTTCTAATTACTTCATTCGGACACCTGGTGGCAATCCCCTGACAAAAACAATGGTCAGATAAGAGAAATCTACTCCAAAGCGGGAATGTAATTTGAGAAAACATCTCAGACTTTACCATCCCTAATTTTATTTAAGATAAGGTGCTGGTGGTGGGAGGTGAAGGGAGGCACATTCAGAGTTGTAAGATTCCATTACCGTAATAAAAGTAGTTTTAATAATCATGACTTTTAAGTCTGGTCTATCTCATAGAGCGGACACAATATGCTAAAAACATAGGTGGTCATTAGGTGTAAAGCAGGCCGTGCTGTTACATGATGACAATGACAAAAAGTCAGAAACAGCTAAGCTAAATCAAGTATAATACTCGATACATTCCAGATGTGTGCCTTTCTTCATACTTACAGGCCATTGGCAAAGTCATTCATCACTGGACGCAGACTAGTAAAAGTGAGCACTGGGATTAAAGCAAACGGCAGCTGGAAAGGAAGAAAAGGAAATTATGCTCAGAAAGGGATCTTTCTGTTATCTGTGCAGAAAGAAAAAGTTGGTTTAGTAGTGAACTATTTAATGCAAAAAGCTGAAAGCAGTTCCAAAATACGATTTATTCACTCCAAGCTTTTTCTCTCATTAACTGCTGAAGATTTTTCTGGGCTAAACATAGCGTGTTCTAAGAACTGAGCAGCAGAAGCACTATTGTTCTTTTACACCGAGGCCCCCATAAAACTAGATGGCTGAATAAAGGCAACCGTGGCAATAAGGTTTCATGTAGATGGCATCCAAGTGTAAACAATTCATCCCATAGCTCTTTCCCAGGTTTCAAAGCTCTTTCCAAAATTAACACATCAAGTCTGACCCTTCTGCCATGCTTTGTTAACCTCAGACAATGGGAAACAGAAGAAGGGGAAAGAGAAATGATAGCAGAATTACCCAGTTTCCAATTAGGCAGATATTTTCAATACAGCAATTCAGAAAGAGGATTGGATCTAATCATTTTTAAGTTACAGAAGAGTATATGTTCGGAAAAACATTTAGCAGTAAAAGCAGTATAACTTCCAATCTGGTAAGCCTAGCACTCCCCAGTCAGATAATTAGAGCCAGCGCTCTCTCACATTCTCTCTCTCTCCCCCTCCCTCCCTCTCCGTCATTTCAGATCTTCAGGAGAATGGCTGTAGCTCCAGATTTTGAATATGAATCATATGTTCAGTATTGTTCTATACCCAAGCAAAGGAAAACATAAAAGCAGAGAATGGATAATGAAGTGAGAGTATTAAGTGGCTTCAAAATTACATGTTGGGAAAGCTTCCTACTGGGAAATAAACATTTGAGAAAATTGTAGGGGAAAGGAAGATAACCGGATTTGCCGTAGTTATGGTTTATTGCTTTAGAAAAGGCAGGCACAAAGAACAGAAATTCAATTGGAATGATTCACAAGTAAGATCTAGCTTTGATTTGGCACATTAGGCTATTCACAGGCCTTATTGCACCACAGGACATCCAACCTCTTACGATTAGTGTTGATAATTCCCAAACCACTGAAAAGACATTCTCACTTGCAGCTGATATATTCTATGCTTAAGGAGGGTCCAAATGTTCTTGATTCATCAAATTTAATTAGTTATTAAGAATTAACTGCATATTCACTGATTTATTAGTTTCATTTGAATAAAAGTCCTCTTCTTAACAAAAGAACAGCTACAACAGAATGCTCTAATGTAGCATGTATTATAAGTCAGCATAGACCAATCCTAGTGTTTTTTGTCTTGCACTTTCCCATATCATTTCTTAGTTCTAATCTGCAAAAGGTAGCAGCTGTCCCTAAGGGGAAAAAAAAACCTTCCTAGTTCACAAAATAATAAAATGAACTCTCTGCTTCACATAATGTAGCCCTGATGTAAATAAAATCAATGTGAGGTGGATTCTCTAGGGATCCAAATCCCTTCTGGCTATGAGCCCAAGAAAATAGAACCATAGTCCTAGATAAGCTTAGATAAAATTTCTAACGTAATTCTGGAGAGAAATGTCAAGAATAATAATAGAAACCATGTAAAATATCCCCTTAAAGGAAAATATTTGTGGCTCAGGAGTTTAAATAAAGGGTCCCTCTGAGCTTAGTTTTTTTTTCCTTGCAGACATTTCATTACCCAAACTAGGTAACTTCATCAGTGCTAATCAATTCTAGTTGATTATGTTACCTAGTTTAGGTAATGAAAAGTCTGTAAGAAAACAACCAAGCCCAGAGAACACCAAGGACCCCTCAAATATAGCACTGCATGCCATAAAGACTTTAATCCTTAAGTGACAAAAATAGGATTTTCAGGAGCTTTTCAGTAAAGTTGTTTTGGTCAGCTATTCATCTTAAGTAAGGTTTTTTTGTTGCTGTTTCCAATATCACTGAATGTTCTTATTCACTCATTCCTTGTTTCCATGCAGAAAAAAATTAGGCTGGTATTGTTAGGCTGTCTCAATATGTTTGCATTTACGTGCCAAACATCTTGCATTGGATTTGACAGTACAGGTAGTCCTCACCTTTCAATAGTTCATTTAGTGACCATTCAAAGTTATGTCACTTTAAAAAGTCACTTATGAAAGCTTTTCATTTATGACCATTGCAGCATCCCCATGGTCACATGATCAAAATTTCAATATTGGCAACTGACTCATATTTATGATGGTTGCAGTGTCCTGGGGTCATGTGATCACCTTTATGTGATCACCTTCTGACCAGCAAAATCAATGGGGTAAACCAGTTTCACTGAAAAACCATGTTACTAGTTTACCAACTGCAGTGATTCATTTAACAACTGTGGCAAGAAAAGTCATAAAATGGAGCAAAACTCTCTTAACAAATGTTTTGCTTAGCACATTTGGGACTCAGTTGTGGTCGTATGTGGACTACCTGTTGTAGTTATTCTTTTTTATTTATATCAATTTTGCAAATTGTGCTATTAGATCTACACTCTGCCTTGCTGCCCAGATGAAACTTCTACTGTTGTTTTTTCTGAGGAAAAGAACCGTGCTTAATTAGATGTCTATGGAGATTCTTCGTCATCCAGATCATGTTTGTCCCAAAGATGCATTTTCAAGAGGCAACTGGACTTTCTAGTTTTTTCTTTGAAGACATTTTGCTTTTCATCCAAGAAGCTTCTTCAGCTCTAAGAAGAAACACTAAGAAGAAACAGCTTCTTAGATGAGAAGTGAAAGGTCTTCAAAGAAAAAACAGAAAGTCCAGTTGCCTCTTGTAAAAAAAAAAAATCATGGGACGTCTGGTTTGAGCTCCTTCGGCGACAGACCAAAATCTGCGATCGTGTGCAGTTTCGATCCGTGCTCACCACTGGAGCACCCCGAGCTGGCTGGTTTTGGGGCTAAGCCACCCCCTTAGAGGTGGTGAAGAGGGGGGAAACTCCCTTTCCCGAAGGTGGTTGCAGCGGTGATCAGAAATGGCCACCTCAAAGAAGGACTCGACTGGAAAAGAAAGTGCAGGAGGAAGATAAGGAGAGAAAGTTTTGGTTGACTGGGTTAAATTGAAAAAGCAACAACGTAAAGAACCGTGAAATTTAAACTATAAAAATAACATTGTTCCCAAAGAAGACTTTGAAGCGGTGAAGGAGAGAGGAAAGGGAAAGGATTTGGCTTTTTTTTCCTCCTCCCTTTCTTATACTGACAGCTAAGGGACTTAAGTTAAGAAATCGACAAAAATCCACTTTGACATTAATAGGAATTTAAGCTGAAAATAAAATGTCAAAGGGATAATAAAGATTTTTGGATATTTAAAAACTTTTAAAAGCAGGAAAGGAGAGAAAAAGAATAAAAGGGCAGGATCTGAAAAAATGGAGGAGACTGCCTGGAACTAAAAGGAATTTACAATGAAACCTTAACAAGATTTAAGATACATTCCAACTGAAACCTTGTAACAAAATAATAAAACCCCAGGAAGAGAAAGTGGGAAAAAAAGGAGCAAGAAGAAATAGCTTTGGATTATTTGGTGATTTTTGGATCTTTGACTGTTGCATTTAAATGAATTAAATCAATTGGGTGGTTGTTTAAAAGTGTTTAAAATGGCATCTCTTTTAGAAGAATTGAAAATGGAACTTAAAAAACAGAAAGAAGATGCACAAGAAGGGAGAGGTTCTTTTGGTTTTGTATTTCAATTTTTAGAAATGGAGATCCGGAACTATGAGAAACAACAAGAAACGTCTGCAAAACAAGAAGATCTGGACAAAGAAGAAGCCATCTTTAATGATCAAGTAATTTTATGTGGGGGGAAAAAAAGGAAAGGGGGGAAAGAGAGTGAAAAGTTTAAGATTTGAAAAAACAACAACAAAAAAAAGAATAATTTGAAAAATAATTACAATATTAGAAAGCAACAGAAGACGGGATTACAGAAGAGAGAATTAGCAGTAGAGAGACAAGGGGGTAAAAAGGGGAGGGACAAGAAGAGGGGGAAGAAGGAAAGGAAAAGAAGTTTAAAAGACAGAAACAAGAGATAGAGAAACAGGGAAAAGGTATAAGGATTGAAAGTGTAAGCCTGTTTAGAGATAATGGGTGAAAATTTAATTGAAAAAGGGATTCAACAAAGGTACATAAGATAGTATTATATTAGAAATAGAAACAATTTCAGAAAATATGACTAAAATGATGGATAAAATATTTATTGTAATATAGTGGAATATTTGTTAATAAATAAATGAAAGAAAATGAATAAGAGAATGAAATTAGGAAAGGATGGGAACATCTTAATTATTATTAATGATTTATAAAAATATAAATGAAGAGAAATATGGAAAAAAAAGAATTCATTGTGGAAAGTTTATTAGTGTTCACAAGGAAGTATGATATTCAATTGAAAAGAAAAAGATGTTAAGATTTTAATGAATATTAACGATAGAATTGAATTGGAATGGAATGAGTGTTTTATTTACATATATATATATATAATTTTTAAGGACATAGCGTGTATTTTAAGAATATACCAAGCAGAATTCGATTGGAAGTTATGTACTATATTGAATGTTATAATCTTAAAGGTATAAATTAAAGTTTAAATGAGTTGGACAAAATTAAAAGATATAAAGGTGTCATACTTCAATTAGTAACTACAGGGGAAAATTTGTTTAATAAGAAAAGATAATATGAAATTGAAACAGGACAGACAAAAGTACAAATATAATGATTTGAACTGAGATAAGAGATAATTAAAAAGTTGAGAAAATCAAAGGAGGGGAAAAACTATGTAGAAAATGTTAAACAATAATACGACATGGAATAGAATACAAAGATGAACATGAAATTGAGTTTGTGTCTGTATGAAGAAGTGATAACCCGTGATCATGCTATTCTCAAAAAAAAGATGTTTTATTTGTATTATGGTTTTTTGTGTGTGTGAAAACCCAAATAAATTTTTTAAAAAAAGAAAAAAAAATCACCTTTGGGGCACACCTAATTAGAGCCCCTACCTGTAAACTCATGAGGACATTGAGAAAGTCATTCATTCCGGTCAAGTGTTCCACATCTTTGAAAATAGCAACCAGAAGAGTTGGTGTGATGGCAATGGAGCGGGTTAGAACCACACGAGCAAACCTCGACCACTTCAGATTGAGGAATCCCTGAAAACAAGGAAGAAATCAGAACCATTCAATCAGAGATAAAAGTGTACTGAAATACTGAAGAAAAATAATATCTTTCTGGGATAAAAAACATGCCTGCCTATAAATTTCACAAACTCTTTGACTTTCTGCAATCAAAGTACTTCTACAGCTATTGATCAGACCAGAGTAAACGAGTAGAATTAAATTTATAAACTAACACTAAGGTAAAATAGGATCAGAGTAAGACAAAGAAAGTTAGATAAAATATACGCTGCTCAAAACAATAAAGGGAACACAAAAATAAGGCATCCTAGATCTGAACGAATGAAATATTCTGATTAAATACTTTGTTCATTACATAGTTGAATGTGCTGACAACAAAATCACACAAAATTATCAATGGAAATCAAATTTAGCAACCCATGGAGGTCTGGATTTGGAGTTACACTCAAAATTAAAGTGGAAAAAAAACACTATAGGCTGATCCAACTTTGATGTCATGTCCTTAAAACAAGTCCAAATGAGGCTTAGTAGTGTGTGTGGCCTCCATGTGCCTGTATGACCTCCCTACGATGCCTGGGGATGCTCCTGATGAGGTGGCGGATGGTCTCCTGCGGGATCTCCTCCCACACCTGGACTAAAGCATCCCCCAACTCCCGGACAGTCTGTGGTGCAACGTGGTGTTGGTGGATGGAGCGAGACATGATGTCCCAGATGTGCTCAATTGGATTCAGGTCTGGGGAACAGGAGGGCCAGTCCATAGCATCAATGCCTTCGTCTTGCAGGAATGGCTGACACACTCCAGCCACATGAGGTCGAGCATTGTCTTGCATCAGGAGGAACCCAGGGCCAACCACACCAGCACATGGTCTCACAAGGGGTCTGAGGATCACATCTCGGTACCTAATGGCAGTCAGACTCCCTCTGGCAAGCACATGGAGGGCTGTGCGGCCCCCTAAAGAAATGCCGCCCCACACCATTACTGACCCACTGCCAAACCGGTCATGTTGGATGTTGCAGGAAGCAGAACATTCTCCACAGCATCTCCATGTGCTCAGTGTGAACCTGCTTTCATTTGTGAAGAGCACAGGGTGCCAGTGGCGAATTTGCCAATCTTGATGTTCTCTGGCAAATGCCAAGCATCCTGCACAGCATTGGGCTGTAAGCGCAACCCCCACCTATGGACGTCGGGCCCTCATACCACCCTCATGGAGTCTGTTTCTGACCATTTGAGCAGCCACATGCACATTTGTGGCCTGCTGGAGGTCATTTTTCAGGGCTCTGGCCTCCTGTCCCTTCTTGCACAAAGGAGGAAATAGCGGTCCTGATGCTGGGTTGTTGCCCTCCTACAGCCTCCTCCATGTCTCCTGATGTACTGGCCTGTCTCCTGGCAGCACCTCCATGCTCTGGACGCTACGCTGACAGACACAGCAAACCTTCTTGTCACAGCTCACATTGATGTGCCATCCTGGATGAGCTGCACTACCTGAGCCACTTGTGTGGGTTGTAGACTCCGTCTCATGCTACCACTAGAGTGAAAGCACTGCCAGCATTCAAAAGTGACCAAACCATCAGCCAGAAAGCATAGGAGCTGAGAAGTGGTCTGTGGTCACCACCTGCAGAACCCCTCCTTTATTGGGGGTGTCTTGCTAACCGCCTATGCTTTCCACCTGTTGTCTGTTCCATTTGCACAACAGCATGTGAACTTGATTGTCAGTCGGTGTTGCTACCTAAGTGGACAGTTTGATTTCACAGAAGTGTGATTGACTTGGAGTTACATTGTGTTGTTTAAGTGTTCCCTTTATTTTTTTGAGCAGTGTATATTCAAATCAATCTGTTCTTGGTAAAGTACAGACAAGCCTTATTCTGCCTAAAGCAGCGATTTGTGGTTGTCAAATGAATTGGTCTGAGAACACAAAATGTACTGTTGTCCAACACTTCAGAGCTCTCTGCAGTTGCTGGGAAATCTGGGAAAATATGCAGCTGCCACCTTTTTTCCTGCATTTTTTTCAGTAATCAAATTTGAAGCACAGCTTATTCTAAATAATGTTGGGTAAGATAATATGGCCTGAACACATGAAAGCTAGGGATATGCAAAATCCTCCAACCCAGGAATTGAATGTTCTGAATAACTTTGGAATGTTTTCTTTGATATTATGCTCACTCTCCCCCTGGATCTAGGAGGTATTTGATAGTGTCCAGAAGTAAATTTTCTAAACTAAAAGTAATTGAATCTGGTCCTAAAACCCATTTTGTTTCATCCAAAACTCTTCCAGTACTAAGGACTTCTTCCTTCTGGAAACCCTCAAATCACTCCTGGAAACGGGAAGTGATTCAACAAAGAAAAGAGGAACATTTTAGAGTTCTCCAGAATGATCTATTTCCAAATAGATATTTTTTGCAGATTTCTAATGAGATTCATGATTCATCAGCAAATAAAGTTACTGAAGCTTATTTTCACCAGTAATAAATTGCATGGTATCAACCCTACCTTCTGTCCAATGGCAAAGGTACCAAGATCATTTTATATATATTATCTAATCCTAACCTACTTTGAGAGGTTTTTTGTGTTATGAAGAATGGAAACCTGTCCTTAAATCATACTAAATACTTTCAATTTATTGGACACTATATCAAAGCCAGATGGTGTACTTGATCACTTATCAGTGGTTTAACCAAGGCATAAAGAAATTTAGTTGTGTGTGACTGTTCCAACCTAACAAAATAGAAATTTAGGATTGTAGGAAATGGTCTTCTTCTGACTCAGGCCTTTTGTCTACCAGAGCTGTCAGCATTGGCAAATAGCAGCTTTGGAGGATTTTAGTGGGATTTCCCCACAGTCTTATCTGCCTTTGCTGCTGATCAGATCGACAAACAAAACATTCTACCACTAAGTCTGGGCCCTCCTTATTTGTAAAGTACTCAACTTATTCTGTTTTAATTGTGGAAATTCTTTTCAAATTTAATTCCAAATTAATCAATATAATTACAAAAACTAAAAGTGGATAGCTTGCTTTGGATTGACAACTTCACATGTCACCAGAAGAGAAGAAGGAACAGACCAGGGAAATGGTAGGTTGAAGACTTTGGGAACCCTATGAACAATTGAGCTCATACAAAGGCAAAGAGATTTGATGAAGGGCAGCCTAACTGGTATCATAAGGAAAACACTTGAATGGCATTTCATTCACAGGTTAATATAAAGAGGGCATTTTTACACAGGATGGGTTTAATTGCCTGAAAATATATCCCTCATCCAGCCCCATTCCTCAAATATAGGGCCAAATAGCATTATGGATTCCATTTCCAAAGATTCTTTTGAGTAGTTGGGAACATGGAGGTAGCATCCATGGACAGCCCTTTGAAGCAGCTGTATCTTCTAGTTTTGCACAATTAGCTTTTGAAGGAACTACAGTCAGATGTTACCTCCACAGTTTGACACACACTGAAGCCCCTTTTAGAAATAAAATCCTATGGTCTGCAAATCTAACAGACTCTCAATCCTTCTGAAGTCAATCATCTCTATTTCTTTGCTTCAGTTTAACAATGATAGTTTTCAGTATCACTTGGTCGCTATATAAAAATATGTTTATAAAACAAGACACCACAACAGGACAAATGCATTGCTTAAGGATCTCATGAACTGCCGGCTGAAAGGGGAAAATGTCAGCGTACAATTTTTCTCACAAAGAAAGTATCCGTGCCACCTGGTTCCCAGATCCCTAGCTGTGGCATCTGGGAACTGAGCCACTTGGACAACATCTTTAGATTCCTATCATTTTACTTTGCAGAACCTATCGAGATATAGATTAGGAAGGCAAGTCAAATGTAAATCCGCAACATTTTAAAAGATTAAAATACCTCCATAACAAACTGTCCAGAGTAAGTTCCTGTCATTGTTGAACTCTGTCCTGCAGCAAGGATGCCAATAGCCCAGATGTAGAGAGCAGCAGGGCCAAAGTAACAACCTAGAATTACTCCCTAAAACACAAAAGAGTTCTTTTAAAAAAATGAAGTTGTATACTTTAGATTAAGCTTTCTATGTCAGCAGTCTAACACAAAGTGATATTTTACGAAATCACTGCTTGGATTAGCAAGGGCCAATTTACTCAGAGATACTTGAATCTGAATGCTATAGTTACTGTGCACATGCTTATTTTCCAAAAAATATCATGGCCAAGAAGAACACTTTGCTCATAAACCCATCCCAGATAAATACATTGCTCCTCTGGATAGAAAAATCTAACAAAATAACCTGAGTACAGTACGGCCTTTTGCAGAATATGAGCAATGTTAGGGAGAGAAGGCTCACAACTGTCTTATGCTGAAAAATATTTTCTTGATCTTAAGAGAGATATCTGGAAGGCAAATAACTGCTAAAGTGCTAATTTTGGTACTGAAACATCTGGAGCTATTTTATTTTGTAGATGTTTGTCTCCTGATAGAACTTCTTTTTGGTTCGGTTGCTTTGATATTTTGAGGGCTAAAGAAGGCAGAACTGGAAGAGCTTGTGATCTTTTCACAGTTCTGTTTCATCTTCCCATTTACTCTGTTTTAGGTTTTAGAAATACCTTTAGGATATTCAAAGGCTGATTCGGAGATTCAAGAGCATTACATATGGATCTTTAACTCTTGATAAATTGAATATGTAAAGCTTTTCACTCACCCCTTTGTAGATATCCACATCTAGGGTGCTATTATCTGACTGAAACAGCACAGCTTGGGCAAAGCTTTTATTTACACAGATGTCATGCTGTAAACATATAAGTAGACATTTTGTTTTAAAACTAAAAGACCATGTGGCACAAAACAGTGTTTTAAAATAATAACAACCAAGAAGAATTCTGGCTTACATTGACCTTTTCCCTCCTGTAAGGAGGAAGAGGAGGAGGTGAAAGGGGGGGGGGGGAGAGGACTGGCATTGAAGGAAACTTGAAACATACAAGAAGCTGTCCTTGCAGTATAGCCTCAAGCTCTTTTGTCTGTTCATTGGTTTTGAAAGACCAGCCCAAGTAAAAAGGGAGTATGACAGGTGCTACCTTCCAAGCAAGGGGAAAGGGGAGACAAAGAGCCCTTGACAGATGACTTGTTTCCACCACAAATTGTGTTGCTTTTTATTTATTGTAAAGCATCCTGTCTTGGTTACATGGAGCTGTTAATCCTACTGGGGGTTCTATTCTATTCCTTGGTACTTTCTGTAGAGGTTTAATTCTCTCCACTAATTCTCCCTTTTAAAAGCAGGGGAAGAGAAGCTGAGCTTCACATACAAATCCTGTAATCACATGGAAACATAACAATACATGCAAAACTATTACACTTTTATACCAAAAGCACAAACAAGATGAAGAAGGAAACAGGATACAGATGGTAGGAAGAAAAGGTATAACACCATTAGCAAGAGAGGCAAAATGGAGGAACAAAGCTGGATGGAAGGAAGGGAAGCAATAACTAAGCAGAAAAGGAAAGACGCATGTACGAAATTGGAAAGTACATTAACTCATATGATTTGGTCATGTTCTTTTTTTTTGGGTGGGGGGAAACGGTATACTTATAGAAGTGGCTGTATGGGAGAATCTTTTCAAATTAAAGATTAATTACATTTTGTATTATATTCCAAAATTAGGGAACCTGAACATTTTTGAATAATATTGCTTATATTGGGCATGGGGAATAGCAAAAGGAATGATATTGAGAAATTGGAAATATATTATTACACTGGATATCAAACACTGAATTTAAGAAATATGTAAATCATCTTTGAAAATGTTACATATTAATTTTTTCTACCAATCAAAAATCATAACAGTATAGTATGTTACCTTTTGGCAAAAACTCTATTATATTTTAGAAAACTAGACAATTTCATGGATAATATATATTATGAACAGATTAAGTGCTTTTGGGACAATATCAGTTTGTTGTGTTATTTTTTCTATTTATTCTTTTCTGTTTCTTTAGTTTTATTTTTTCTTGTCTTGTTGTAATATTGCAATTTCTGAATGGGAGGCACCTCAGGTTAGGGTTGCACCAGAGTTGCTGTCACTAAACAATGTGGTCTTGAAACATGATGTCATGTGACTGCATTGCTTAGTGATAAAAGTTCCAGAAATCCTGCTTGTCATCATTAAGCAATGACATCATATGACTGCAATTTCCAACTTCCTGTTGGCTTCCCTATCAGAAATGTCAGAAATCATTAATTACATGACCATGGAACATGGTGATGGCCAGAGCCCATTTTATGTCCTCCTCATTCAGTGTCATTGCAAGTTTGAATGGTTACTGAACAAGTGGTTGTAACCTGAGGACCACCTGTATTACTGTTTAACTTTTAATTTGTTTTTCTTTATTGTTTTTTATGTATTTTTTAAAAAATTGCAATGAAAAATTAAGTAAGGATATTTAAAAAAAACATTTAAAATAATTCTTGCAATATAAGGAGCATTTTTGCTAAACAATATAACATGAAGGAAGAAAGGAAAACACTTACCACTTCTTGGTTTGTCTTTTTATAAAAAGCTTCTGCAAAGACTGAGACAACAAAGACGTTGATGATGAATGAGACAAAGAGGGCAATGCAGGATTCAATGAAGAAATACTTGTTGGCCTCACTAACTTCCTTCTTTTTGGCCCGATTCACCTGTCGAGACTAAATGGAAAAATTCGATTCACAGCCAGCAAAATGCAGCTTCATTGAAGTAAGGCTTTCTCTCTTCAACTACCTTCATTTATTGATTAGATTTTTTTTACCCTACCTTTGTTACTTTAGAAATAACTCAAGGTGACAAACATACCTAATTCTCCCTCCTCCTCCTATTTTTCCCAAAACAACAACTCTCTGAGGAGGGTTGGGCTCCGAGACAGCTATTGGCCTGAAGTTACCTTCCTGGCTTTCATGCCTAAGGGCAGCCCAGAACTCACAGTCTCCAGGTCTTTAGGCCAGCACCTTTGAAATTCAGCTGCCAACCTTCACCACTACACCAAACTGGCTCTCACTTTAGAAACAAACCTAAATTAACGATGCTTGTGGAACCTCTGCCATACAGGGAGTAATTTTAAGACCAGGTGTTTCTCCCTGCTGATCTAGTGCTTTTCATGGGCCGGAGATTCTGAAGGAAAACCCACTCATAGAATTTCCAACTGTGGTGAAAGCACAGCCTTTGTCTAAGAAGAAACAAGGGCATGCATGTTGAATGTGATTTCACGACAGCACGAGTGGGGAACTCTGGCCCCTTTATGACTTGTGGACTTCAACACCCAGAATTTCTGAGCCGCTCATGCTGGCTCAGGAATTCTGGGAGTTGAAGTCCACAAGTCATAAAGGGGCCAGAGTTCCCCACCTCTGCACTATGGCATTGCAGAAAGAAGACATGGGTGAGAATAGCTTCCATGAGGAAAGCCACACTTACCTTGACCAAAGCAGAATGCAGGTACATGTTGTGAGGCATGATGACAGCACCTACGATCCCAACAGCTTGCTCTAGTTGGGCAGGCCCGCAGCCTTCACAATAAGGCATAAACATCCCTTTCAGCAGCTGACCCTGGTCTGGTTTTACAGTTACATACTGCAGAAGACACATCAGAAGGCATACAAGCAACAAGAAAAGATGCTGGCATTAGCAGTGTCCTTGGCAAATCTCAGCATCTCATTCTAAAAAAAGCCCACAAACACAGAAGTACAAAGTTTTCCCTACAAGTTTTGTTGTTGTTGTTGTTGTTTTGGGGGAAATATTTTGCCCAAAAGACAGGAAAAGGCTTATGAGAGATTCAAAAGCCTATACTGTTCATTTTAAAGATCTATATATACAAAGGCAGTGTTACCTCATATCCAAACGTGACGGCCATGATAGTAATGAGGAAGGCAAACAATGCTTCCAGTTTCCTCAAACCTAAAAGAGACACATAATTAGACAATTTAATTAGACACTATTAATAGGAAAATTAATATTATCTACTTAATATAATTAAGATTGTTTTTACTCAGATTGAAAAAAAGGCTCAGTTCATTGAATGATCACAATGGAATACATACATACATACATATAATGCATCTATTATATTCTTGGGTTAAAACTAGATCAGCAATTAAAATGCATCCAATTAAAGCACTATTGTATCCTTTTCCTGCTCACTCGCTCTCTCCCCCCCTCGAAAATCAGAAGCTGAGCTACTGAAGGGAATGGAAGAAAACAATAAACACATATCTATGAAGCAGAGGCACAGAAAGGACAAAAAAAATCCACCACAGTTATCATAGGAGAGAAAACTGTAGATGAGTGGAAGATATTCCCACAAGGTATGGGGTAGCACAGAAAGAAAACTGTATGGCTCGTTGAAAGAGGTGTCCAAATCTTGCAACATTCACAAGCCATCTGCTGTGTTCCTATTAATGACCTCACCAACTCAGATACATTGTGAGCAAAGGGACCAAGCTACCACTATGCATATTTAGTCAGGAGGGGTGGGAGAAATTGCTAAAATCAAAAACCTACCTTTCTGGATCAATAATGTAGAGGTTTATAAAAAGCAATATATCTAAGTGCATGTCAGTCACAGAGTGGATTTTTTTTTACCATTGGATATATTTAGAATTCTGGGAACATGATGTTGCCACTATGGCTACTGCTGGGGAGGTGAGGGGGTGAATTCATATTCAAAAAAGTACATAGGTTATGAAGCCCAAATATCATAAAGGTAAATTGAGGCTTATAGACACTGCACTGAGGAGCTTAACATTACTGCAAGCTGGTGGGCTAGGCCAATCATGCCGCTGGGTGCACACATGCCCATACACAGCCCCTGCTCAAAGACTGCCACAAGGAGCAGAGAATAGCTATCTTCCTGCCAGAAGCATCTGATGAATCCAAAGTTTTCCTCAAAGGGTACACTGTGAGATTATGCTGCAAGTTCTGTCCTTTGTGCACACAAATGCAATGTCACAACATACCTACAAAAGCAGCAAAGTTTGTGTCACGATGCTGCAATTCGCATGCCATCATTTCCACCACCACCATCCAGCCTTGCCAACTCCACCCAGTTCCTATCATTCACTCCTCTCTCCCCATCACTTGCATTTCTCCCATCAACAGGGCCTCTCATGCTTTGGGTCTGTTTCTTTCTTTAGAGCAGGGATCTCCAAACCTGGCTTGGCTGGCTGAGGAATTCTGGGAGTTGAAGTCCAGGGGACTTAAAGTTGCCAAGTTTGGAGATTCCTACTTTACAGGAATCTGCTATAATCAATGGTACAATTGCCATAAAAAACCTGCAATCCTTCTTAAATGGAAGGACTGCAGATACAGCAGCTGTTCTACGAGGGCTGGGAGGAGGGGGGAGAATAAGACATAACATTCTCCCACCGCAGCTGCCAGAGAGCAACTCATACGGGCAAGGGTTGAGGGACTCTAGCTTAAATCTTTTCAGCATGATGGCAGAAGCACTGGGGGAAAGTGGGATTGGAGAAAATCCTAAGATTCTCCCATAGTACCTCTGGGATATGTATTTGGGTTTGCACATGAAAGAAAGAGAGGGAGAAAGCACATATCACTGTCTTCTCTGCATGGCAAGGCATTTTTGAAAGGAATCCAGCTAAAACCTTTCCAGAAGTGTGCACAAAGTGAAATCTCTGGAGTGTGGCAACCAGAACCCTTTCCCACACATCAAAGTGCCTTAACCTCATCGATCAAGAGATTATTTAAGAGAAAAAAGAAATGTACTTCAATAAGAAAAGCGCTTACCATACTTGTCCAGGAAGAGAAACACAAAGGTATCAGCAATTGTTATGAGGACTCCACCCCACAAAGGGATTCTGTGCAAAGACAAAACAGAAGAGAAAGCCTCCTTAACCAGGAAACAAATGGGCAGCTTACTGGAAATTTATGGAGCGAAACATTGCCCATTTCTAGAAACCCATGCAGAAAATATTGTATTTTGGGTAAGCTTGGCTGTTTCCACTGGCTCTATCAGGTTAAAGTGTCATTTCAGAAGACCAAACATTGTTTTAGGATGCAAAGACAGCAAGCTGTTTCCACTATTTGCTTTGATACTTCAGAGGAAGCCATCTACCTGAGCTGCAGCTATCTAATAACTCTCAGCTCTGAAACTGAATTTTTATAAGCTTATTCAGAAAGCAAGTAAAGCAATTATAGCTAGGTACACAATGCAGCAGGAACCCCAACTAAGTTGTAGGTACACTTGGAATTCGGAGAACCTCTTGGTTTTGTTAACTGCACATTGACTCCTAGAAGGGCTCCCCATTCAAGAAATGGCTGCTATGAGGAATACAACCATTTGCAAAGTGCTAATTTCCCAGAATATACCCTGACACCCCTCTAGTTCAGGGGTGGGATTCTACCAGTTTGCACCCATTCACTGGAACCGGTTGTTAACATTCTAAGCAGTTGGAGAACCGGTTGTTCGAAGAAATTACTGGCCTAATCCTGTAAGGAAGGCAGGAAGGAAACATTCTGGTGTTGCTTACAGAAACTGCCTCTCCATTAACTCCATTAACATTCTTGGCAGGACTGGACTTTCTATCTCAGGAACTTCTCCAGAGTCTTTTTCCCTCCTTTGCTGATACTTTGCTTGTGTGGAGTGACTATTCAAAGTTACAACGGCACTGAAAAAAGTGACTTATGGCCATTTTTCACACTTACGACTGTTGCAGAATCCTCACAGTCATGAGAGGCCAGGCAAGGAGATGCGTGCCTCGAAGTGAGTGATATTGAGTTGGCCACACCCAGGCAATAACATGACCACCAAGCCATGTCCACCCAGTCACATGACCAAGCCACACTCACCAACCAAACCACGCCCACAGAACCGGGTTTTTTAAAAAATTGAATCGCACCCCTGCTCTAGTTCTTCAATCCTAGCTGCTTCCTACCACTCCTGCTTTTCTTTGTCCCTTTCTTGTACAATGGACATTCCTCTAAACAATTCACTAAGATGCTTTTACTCATTACATTTACTTTTTAAGAAATTTGGAAGAGCAGAGGAACTTGGAAATTTAAGATGCTACAGGTGCTTCACAGCACAGCAGCTTCTCTTTTTATAAAAAATGTAAATATTTTAAATAGATCTAAAAATTAATATTGGTTAATGAGCATGATGTCTACCAAAAAGATTCCTGGTGCCATTTGATAGTACTTATATCAAGGGACCATATTGATATAGGTAGACCTCAACTTACAACCACAACTGAACCCAAAATTTCCTGAGTGAAAAATTTGTTCCAGTTTTGCCCCATTTTACGACTTTTCTTGCCATATTTGTTAAGTGAATCCAGCTTCCCTATTGACTTTGCTTGTCAGAAGGTTGAAAAAGGGGATCGCATGATCCCGGGATACTGCAACCGTCATAAATATGAACAAGTTGTCAAACATCTGAAAGGAAATAACATGGCCATGGGGATGATACAATAGCAATACACAGTTTTTCATGACTGTGAAAAATGATCGTAAGTCACTTTTTTCAGGGCCAGTGTAACTTTCAACGGACACTAAATGAAATGCGTTGTAAGTCGACCTGTACTGCATGAAATACAGCCTGAAATTATATGTGACCAGGGATGGGGATCCGACTGGTATAACTACTGGTTCTGTTGCTCTGCGTCGCACACGAGTCGCAGGAGTGCAATTTACGACCTGCTGAGCTCCCAACCTGGTGCACAGCGGTTGGAAAAGCCCTTTTCCCCTGTTTTTCAACCTCAGCTGTGCCACGCAAAGCAGTTGAGGTTGAAAAAGCAGGAAATAAAGGACAATTAAGAGCCCGGGTGGGCAGGTGGGCCAAAACAGCAGCAGACACAGAACTGGTTCTGTGTCTGCTGCTCTTCAGAGCTACCGGTTCTATAGAGCCAGGCAGAACCGGTAGAATCCCATCCCTGTATGTGACCCTCAAAAGTGTTGGTGACTTTCTTTATGCCTTTCAGAAGGTGGTGCAGTCATGCATCCAAAGTCTGTCCGTGGTCCTCAGCCTAGGATAAGATGTTCACCCATGACATACAATTGAATGAAAATAACGCACCAAAGTTTCAAAGCAACTTTATCAAGCTGTATCAAGAATTGAACACTGGACTTTTCATGTTCCTTAGACGTCTCCTTTTGTGACCTTCTGACCAGCAAAGTCAATGGGGAAGCCAGATCCACTTAAGCACAGTGTGACCCACTTAAGAACTGCAGTGATTCACTTTACAAGTGTGGCAAGAAAGGTTGTAAAATGGAGCGAAACTCGCTTAACAAGTGTCTCACTTAGCAACAGAAATTTGGGGCTCAATTGTGATCGTAAGTTGAGGAGCACCTATACTAGAGAGGGGCATACACACACTAACATCCGGGGTGGGATGCAAATATTTTGACTACCGGTTCTGTGGGCATGGCTAGGTGGGTGTAGCCATGTGACTGGGTGGGCGTGGCTTGCTTCTTTTTTTGTGTGTGCAGCACCCACCCACCCCCGCTCCATTTTTTGACCTCCTGGGTGGTCAGTTTTTGCTCCCAGGAGTCTTCCTTGAGACCCAAGAAGGCAAAAATGGAATGGGAGGGACCACGCAGCACCCCACGCCTCCCACGTGCCCCTTTTTGCCTCCTGGGCTTCAGAGAAGCCTCCTGGGCAAAGCAGTAAGACAGGAACCGCTGATCATCAGAACAGCTGATTGTCAGGAGGAAAAAAAAAAAACAGTTCAGCCGAACGGTAGCATTTTTTACCACCTGTTTGGCCGAACTGAGCCGAACCGGTAGAATCTCACCACTGACTACATTCTGAGGATGCTCTCTTGATCAGGCTAGAGATCCTTGCAATCCAAGGCTCAGTTCCACAGAATTACCAACTAAACTGAATCTGGAAGCATGGAAGCAAGATATGAAAGCAATAATTGTCTTCTGCTGTCTCCTTGCTAGCAACATGCATTTAAAACATACATGCTTCTTTTGATTACGGAGTTAATAAAGTATCAAACAGCCTAATTCTTCCCGGACTACACGAATTAAAATCAGTGTTGATTAAACAGTGGATTTCATAACTTAACTGCATTTGCTCAAAAATACCTTTTGCTTACTTCAGGTTACCCTGATTCAATTTTAGTCAATGCCTATATAAATACTCTTAGGGTTTTTCAGGGAAAAGACACAAGAAAAGGGCAAATATCTTTAATTAGTTGAAATAAATAGGAGGGAAAAAAACACCTGAAAAACTGGGACTAGTTTTGCTTTAATGTCACCTGCCTCATTTCAGTCAATGAGGAACTTTTCACATTTGAAAAGTTCATTTTCAAATATGACCTATCTACAGAAATTTTAAAAAGAATGTTGCCATTAAAGGGTAATAGGTTTACATACCCCATGACTAATATTTAAATATTATTGTCCACTTGTCAAGGGCTGCTTTAGTGATGGAATGTATTGACTGCGGAAAGAATTCCTAGATTTGATATGGAATTTTCTTGCTTGATTGTATCTCTGTGTTGTTGTTTTTTTGACCTCATGACTAGCAGGAGACTGCTGAAACCACAAAACACTCAGAGAATTACAAAGCGAACTTACTTCCCAACAGACAAGAGGTTAATGGCAATTGCTGAGCCGATGACTTCCTGCATATCTGATCCAATGATAGCCAGCTCCACCATCAGCCACAAGATAAGTCGAGGAACCTACGGTAAGCAAAAACTCAGAAGGTCATGCTTAAAAGTGGAATCTTCTCCCACCACACGTCTTCCACCCCCGGGAGTAACCAGGAGCTGCAGCAACTTCCTTAACTCTTTGCAACGGACCCATTCATATCTCTGCCAACAGCAGTCTGACTCCTCCCTGATAATCCATTGGTTGGCAACTCACAAAATTGGAGGGGAGAAAGAAGAAGGAAGGAAGGAAGGAAGGAAGGAAGGAAGGAAGGAAGGAAGGAAGGAAGGAAGGAAGGAAGGAAGGAAGGAAGGAAGGAAGGAAAGGAAGGAAGGAAGGAAGGAAGGAAGGAAGGAAGGAAGGAAGGGAGGAAGGAAGAATAAAGGGAGGGAGGGTAAAAGAGAGAAAGGTGTAAGAGAGAGAGAGAGAGCAAGAGAGAAAAAGAAAGAGAGAAATAGTGAGAAAAAGAGACAGAAGGAGAAGAAATGGAAAAGGAGAAGGAGAAGAACATGGTGAAGCTCATTAAGTCTGCCTACTGCTTGATTTATTAAATTGTCTGTGAAAGGAAGCAATATTTGCCATGAACCTCTTGGTAGTTTAGAATGGAAACATTTTGTCCACCCTGGAGTTCCCTCCTAAGAAGTCAACAAAAAGAGACACACTCTTTTTTTTTCAGGATACAATAGCAGTGACATGCACCCAACTAAACAGAGTAGACAAGAACAATACAGGGCAAGAAGCAATGGGTGGAAACTAATCAAGGAGAGAAGCAACTTACAACTAAGGAGAAATTTCCTGATAGTTAGAACAATTCATCAGTGGAACAATTTGCCTCCAGAAGTTGTGAATGCTCCAACACTGGAAGTTTTTTAAAAGATGTTGGATAACCATTTGTCTGAAGTGGTGTAGGGTTTCCTGCCTAGGCAGTGGGTTGGACTAGAAGACCTCCAAGGTCCCTTCCAACTCTGTTATTCTAGATGACTTGCAAAATATGCTTCAAACCTTAGTTTAATGCTTTGGTCCGATTCTAGCTTACAATCTCCACAATGATTCACACACCCACAGCCTTCAGAAGCCATCCAAAAATTCCTTCCTCCCCCCCACACGCATTGTGCAATGAGAAAGAATCACCACAATCTACATTTGGAAAGCAAACTCTCCTAGCAAAGGGAGGATTAAGCGTCTCCTGATCAGCAATCACCTACATGGGTGGCTATGCTGGGAATTTGGTAACTCAAAAGATACCCCAAAGTTTATAAACTCACTTCTAAACCAAGAGTTAGCTACACAGCAGATGCTGGAGCTGTACAAGATACACAATTACAGGCCAAGAGTTTCCTGGCAGGCACCATAGCTTTGTCAAAGACTTTTCTGCTCTGGAATGAAATGAACATTGAGAAGATTGCAAAAGGTGATTCTGGATTTGGCTGAATGTTTGCTAGGTCTTTTCAACCCTCTCCTGGTATTACCTTCCTACAGTATTTCAGAGAGGGAAACCTAAGGAGGCTCAGGCTTACGAGAAGTGCCACCTTTGCAGCTGCCTTCTTATGCCAAAAGTATCGGTCCTCCCAGAAACTGACTCCTCCCATGTAATTCAGAAGTTTCTGATGGGACCTTCATCCTGGCAAGGAGGATATCTCTTGGAGCAGTTTCCAAACAACCTTAGGAAAATATAATTATTACAATAGGAATTTAATCTGGATATTACCAAAATTAAACATTCTACTTACTAAAAACATTCTAACTCCAGGGAAAGGCAAGCAATAGATTTTGTCCATTTTTAAAGATTTCTATGCTGTTTTCCTTCAGATGTGCCAGATCCAGGAAATATATAATTGCCAAACCTTCTATGAACATGCATATGTGCACACAGACCACCCAAAGATAAAAATGACAGAGGAACCAAACAAAGGATAATTAATCCTGAAAGGAAAAAAAAAAACCCTGGGTTTTGTATGAGATTTCTGCATCTCTAAGCAACTGTCTTGCCAAAGCAGGCCCAAAAGGAATTTCATACCAAAGAATATGAAATGAACCAAAGCCTGCCTACATCCAGGTTTTTAGGAGATTCATTTATCAGTAATTGAAATAATTATGGGAACAACATCAAACGAATACTGTAGAAGCATTAACTGGATTAGGAAAGACAGAAAGGGAGCATCTACAGACTGATTTGGAAACCCAATGTTCTGACTCTTAAAATAAAAAAATATGCTTTTACTCAGGGATTAGATTTTCAGAAGACATCCACCAATGGTATTATTGATCTACTATTAAACAGTCATTCCCTGATTTACAATAAGAGCTACCCAGCTATGCAGGAGTGTGTCCACATGGAGCAAAAACACTTCCTGAGAACCTGTGCGATGAATATTTGTCCTTCCATCCAGTAAGTCAAGATCCTCCCCCTTTCAGAACCAGAGGCTTTGGGATCTTGACCACAGGAGCACCATATTCAGCCATGCAAAATTTGAGTTTCTTCCTCCATTAATTTTCACTGAAACAGGAACATCATTTTGTACATGTAGCCCTTGACTTTCAATCAATTGTTGAAAATAATGGCAGACCACCCCCAAAATGATTTACAACCCGTATTCGATGTTATGACACCCACTTCCCCCAACCCATGGTCCCATCACCATACCTTGGGTGCTCAACAACCAGCCCCATGTATGGCTGTTTGCACCCCATGGTCACCTGACTGCAATTTATGACATTTTTATCAAAAAGCATTGTTTACTTCTGGTAACAATGGGTTCCCTTGAGAATCCTGATGTTCACTGCTATGTTTGCTTTACAAATGCTGCACTCACTTTACAGGCTACAAAAAAAGTCATAAAATCAGATACTGTCACATGGTAACCCACTTGATGATTGTCGTGATTTACAACTGTAATTGCAGGGCTCAGCTACGATCTAACTCAAGGACTACTTTTGTTTGTGGAATAAAGGCAGACATGATTGTTTGAAAGAGAAAAGCCACGTGATTAAACTAACTGAGAGGAAAGACTGCAGGAAAAAAAAATGTGTGGAATCCATGGATTGGGAATCTTCTCTGTTGATAGAGCCCAAGTTTTCTTTTTCTTTTCTTTTCTTTTTTTGGGGGGTAAAGCTATCTCTTGTTCTATCCCTGGCGGCAACATCTTTTTTCCCTTGTTCCCTACCCACTTTCTCTTTCTGCCAGGTCCTTTTCTTTTCTTCTGATTATCCCACCTCCCTCCTGGCCTCCTCCCTCTAAGGGGAGATGGGGAGTTTGCATTTGTGTTCTGAGAGAGAATGAGGACAATTGCTGTTCATTTGTTCTCTGGAACAATCCATTTATCTCATTCTTTTTGTATCCTGTTTGTTCGCCCAGCTGTTTTACCTAAAAACTCAGACTCCGATTTTGAAGACCTTAGAACTATCCACAGTTAGTACCTTTCCCTGGACTTCTCTTCTTTCCTGGTTCCAGTCTCCATAGATTTTGCAGTCTTAACCTCTCTTCCTATTTATTGTATGATCCTATAGATCAGGGGTGGCAACTTTACGACCTGTGGCTCCCACCCCTGATCTGTGGATTGTAAGAGTATCTCTGCACATCGTGTTTTCCTAGGCCTATGGCTAAACACAGGCAGGACTGCTACCCAATTGTTGCTACTGTCCACAAATGTTTGCCATTGTCAAGCTCTCACTTAACATCATTTGGCAAACAGACACTCACATTTGATTATGGATCTGTCCACCTAAAGAAAATCTGAAGAAATGGCAACATATTAGTTTGGTGATGGCTTTTTCTGGTGTGATATAATCACAGTCAGCATTCATGTCAGGCTACACTGAGCTAAACAAACCATGAATAAGCCATGAGTAGTGTTGATTTGAGTGAAAAAGTAGTAGTTGCATGTTAACGTGTTCAACGCTTAACGAAGAGCTGAGATAAATGCGAGATGCGAACTGGTTCTGGATGCCCCAATCTTGGAAAAAGCCCCTCTGTCCCCTGGCTGGTTCATGCAAACAGCTGCACCGTCAATTTACCCACCTTGGGGTACTGTCGATTGCATACTTCTGCTAAGTGAAGTCCTGTTACCACACCCAGCCTTGCCGCCAAACGTTGTAAGAGCAAACCAATGACAGTAGCCAACAAGAGAACCCAGAGCAGCTGAAAAACATAAAAATACACATACACAAAAATTAAAAGAAGCTCAGGATAGCAATATTCTGGAAGAGGAACAACAAATCTAGGGATTCTGCTAATTAAACAATCCCTGTATTTCTGGGGATACTTATCCAAGCCCTCTCATAAACAAAAAGTGCCCCAGAGAACCCTCCTTTTCATCAGACATATTTGGGATTTGGTTCTGGAGAATTTAATGCTCAAACAGAACATTGCAAACAAGTTTCTGCTACATAGACATTCATCTGTCTACGGAGAACTCTGGAAATCTGAAACGTCTCGGAGAGATCCCTCTGCCTACTTTCTCAAAAGAACTAGGAACCCTACGTTACCTGGAATTTGACTGTGGAAATTTGCTGGTAGCAAAGACAGGTATTCAGTTAGATAAACAATAAAACATAGCAATAAATAAAATGTAAATATCTAGTAAATCTTTTAAAATGTGGGAAGCCAGACGCATTGCTTCAAGCTAATCTAACCAGCCAACCACAAGTCAAAATAATTAGAAAAGCTAACAGTCAAAAAGTAAAGAGAATCACAGGGGTAACAAGTTTTGCTTTTCAAAATTCTATTTTGTTTTGTTTTCATATTGCGAAACCCTAACATTTAAAAACCAAAGTTTAAACATATCTGTGATAACCCAGGGTGGGATACAAAACAAACACGGTCACAGAAAACAGGTGAAGCCCCTTTTATTCCTTCAGTTTGCTTCCAAGCTCCAAATATCTTTGACTGAAGACAAAAAAACTCCCACACAGTTACACGAAGAAGGAACAAAGCAACACAAACCAGGCAAGATAAGGGCTGGAGGATGTCCACAGAAAACACACACACTGGGAAGGACACCAAACTCAGAGAGGAACTATAAACTAGAGATATTTACACAATTTGTTTCCAGTGTTTGCCAGTACACAGGTCCAAACTTTTATTCAGTTGTCACACCTGCATCCCATGAAGAGGATCAAGGCCCTCTCCTCCAGAGTAGACCACGTTTTACCCTGATCCTCTCCTCCCTGCGTGCCCTAGGATGGAGAGGGGAATGGGCCTGGGTCCTCCTCTGACTGCTCAGCCGGCATCTGCCCTTCCCCAGCCTCCTCCATCACCTCTGGAGCCACATTTCCACTCCCTGTCGGCTGTTGCTCCTCTTCCTCAGTCTCCGCCAGGGGCACGACAGTTTCAGATTTTTACTGGAAAGGTTCCTGGTCAGCAGTATGTTCCCCCTTGGTTTTATGCTAGCATATTTGAGGCTTCTGAATTAATTTAAAAATAATGTGACAGATTTGTACAACGGATTGAAATTTCAGCTTTTCTGTCCCCAATTTTTATGGTACGCCTCTAGATGTTAAGATGTAACCCATAATGAACAGGACACATTCTGATGAATCAACCTAGGCAATTAATCTTCAATGTGAATCAGTTCAATGTGACTCAGATGTAAGAACACAAGCCAAGAAAATTCTCCTCTATTGTACTTTACTGTTATTCCCTAACATTGCAAAATTCCATTTTTAAACATTTTCAGTGTACAATTTAAAGACAGCGTCTGTAAAAAAAATGTGTTTAGAAAAATCCTTGTTTTGATCAGTGTCCTTGAACTGAATTTTTAAGGCATTCTTCTGATCAACCTCTACAACAGGCTTCAAAGTGAAAAATGTTACAAAAAGACAGATTAGCAACTTACCTTAAATCCTGCAACTGCCCCAGATTGTAGATCTGATTCAATGTTACCTGGATCCAGGTAGGCAATGCTCATTAGGAAACCAGGTCCAGTAAAGGCCCACAGTTTTCGAAAACTGAACCATGGGTGCTTTACAAACAGAAATAGAGAAAAGAGAGGTATGTGGGAGATATTAAGTATTTTCACACAGGGGAATATATAAATTCACACATTAACATCAACTGTTATGCTGTTAATTATTTATTACTATTTAAAACTAAGAAAATCATTAATTCAAAGAGGCAAAGCATCATATTATACTTACACAACATATGACATGGTGTTATCAAATCAATTTACTTCGATCATAAATTATATTAGGTCTTGCAAAGTCTGTTCTAGAAAAGTCTTATATTTTTCTTAAACTTTGATGTGGAAGATCAGTTAGCAACTTTCTCCACTCCTCTACTCGTTGCAGGATACCTTATGCCACCAGACTCGAAATTCTGGACCTAGAAAACCTAGAACTACACTGCCTTTGGTCCGATCTAAGTATAGTATATAAAATCATACATTGCAATGTCCTACCTGTCAGTGAATATTTCAGCTTCAACCATAACAACACAAGAGCACACAATAGATACAAACTCAAAGTAAACTGCACTGAACTTGATTGCAGGAAATACAACTTCAGCAACAGAGTGGTCAATGCCTGGAATCCTCTACCTGACTCTTTGGTTTCTTCCCCAAACCCCAAAAACTTTAACCTTAGACTGTCTACTATTGACCTCACCCCTTTCCTAAGAGGTCTGTAGAGGGAGTGCATAAGCGCACCAACGTGCCTACCGTCCCTGTCCTATTGTTTCTTTTATATATTTTTTATTTTTCTTATATGTATCCATGTATTCATAACTATGTTTTTATTTATACCTATTATCTTGTAAGCAATTGACAAAAATAAATAAATAAAAATAAAATAAAATAAAACTTTCAGATAGCTAGATGGAACGGATTAATTTTCATTTTTTAAAAAACTAAATTTTTAATAATTGTTTAAACTATTTCCTCATCTCCATTCTAAACTATACTGTTCAATTTTTTAAAAAAATTCTGAGATAATAATAAAAAAGAATTTGTGCTTGCATAAATTATGAGCATAAATTGCTCAATACTCAGAATAGCTAAAGAGTTTTAAAAAAAACTTCATCCTTAGCATGCATATTCCTTTAATATAATTCTTATTTAGCATTCCAAAGTGAAAGCCTTTAATAACAGAAAGTCCTTAAAGTCACGGCAATCCATAGATGGTGGAATCTTTTCAACAAACAAAATGAACGAAAATGAAAGTTGGTACAACTATTCATTTCAAAAATTGAAGACAGTCGCAATCATCTTCACAGAGGATTATTATCTCCTCCGTGTACTCATTCAATAATTACACTGGCTACTAAAATATCATTCTCATTCCATCATCTCCCATCCTTGACAAGCATCAGGAAACAGCAGCAAAGAAGCACTGGAACAACTTTCAAACTTTTTTTAAGATCAAATGTATTCCATACCAGAAAGAGCACAGGAAAGAGGAGCACAGATTTTTAAATACTAAAGGCATTTTTTGGTCTTTAACTGAAGCAATTTATTGCTTACAGCAGCTTTCTCCTCTCTAGATACTTCCACCAGTTTTAGAATACAACTTTCATTCACTCCAAATGATGGAGCCAGAGGGTAGGGCTGATGAAAATTACAGTTAAAAGCATTTAGGGGGAGATGGACGGAGCACAATACTTAAAGAAGGCTCAGTCTCCGCCAATCCCCAAGTTCCTGCATCAATTACTGATTTAAAATAAGAAGAAAGCAACTCCAGAAAAGTGACTCATCCAGACACACAACAGGCACTCAAGAGACCAAGTTTAATTCTCTCGAACCTTCAGAAACGCCAAAATGTTCCACTAATATATTTTGATGACTTATATTGAACCTCAGCATAAACTAAACATATCTTAGGCAAATGTTACTGTGACCAGTAATTCTTCACACTACCACCCCCTCTTTGACACAGTGGTGCTCTTCAATAAAATGCCAGGGAAATTATCACCAATGCTGACCCCACCATCACTCTTATTACCCATACTAACCTTTTCATCTTGTGGTATAGGTATTTTCTGATCAAAGTAGGTGGTAAATTCATCTGTAGAATCTGAACTCTGTGGTGATACTGGGTTGCTGTAAATGGTAGTAACACCACCCCCAGAGGTATCTTCTGCAAAGCAAGAGCAGAATGATGTGATAAGGGAAGTGGAGAAGCAGGAAGAGCAGAAGAGTAGCAAGACAGCTGTAATGTAAGTGTACCACGCTATGCTTCATCCACTGGGGGAAAAGATCTCATGCCATTTGAAAATGTTACCCATTATATTATGGAATCAATGCATTTGCAGGGAGCCAGGTAGGGGTAAAATGATCGACTCTGTATCTCAACAATGAACTTACATTAACAACGGCCATTCCTTGCATACAGTAACTGAATACACACACACACACACACACACACACACACCCCAAATTGTTATCATATATGCAAAGGTATATGGAGATTCTCAGCAATCCAGGTCATGGTTGTATTATGCACAATCATGCAAACTAGGTATTTAATCCTTAACTACATATTTGTTTGGTAAAGCAAACAGAACACTGAAATTGGATTCGAAGACACACATACAGACTTAAATCATGTAAGATGGGAATGGCTGCTATACAGCATCTATGCTCTTCCCAGAACTACAACTAAACACAGGCAATTTGACAGCACTTCCAATCCCCAGAAGACACACATTCATTATCTAAGACCTTGCAGGAGTGGAAGAAAAAGGAGAAGGGGACACCATGCCTTTAGGCCCGCTGCCTGGACACTATAAAGCATGACACCGGGATGACCATGGTGGGTCTGAAGGAGGCAGTGCGAGGCAGAGGGGGCATGGAGAATGCTGATCCATACAGTGGCCAAGGGTCAGACATGGCTGAATGGTGAGGACAGTGACAGTCCAGACTGATGGAAGTGTTAGGACTGACAAAGAGCCTCCAGCTTTGACAAAAAAAGGAGTTCTATAAATTTATATGGATGATTTTCTGCTGTAGCTATAGAGTTGTCTTTGGATGAAGACACTGATCATGCTTTGGGGGCATTTCCTATCATCCCAGTTGCATGTCTGCCAAGGCTAATGTTTAAAACCTGCTTTTTGAATGTTCATTTGATTACAATTATAGTTTGACTGCTTCTGGCTCTCCCCTTGCAAGCTGTAGCATTCTGGGGTAAGAATGTTTCTTTCTCTCCCTCCCCCAATCTGTGTAGCACTGGAAATAATTTGCTCTCCTCCCTTCTTAACTATCAGAAAACCGAAGCCATTGCCTCCTTTTCCTTGTCCGTTTGTTTGAGAAATTATAAGTTTGAACATCTACAGGGTAGGGATCTGGGCACTGTTAAGATTCTCACCTTGCAGACATGCAATCAAATACTGTAAAAGTTTTATCTACCGTAGTCTGTTTATGTCTACTTAAAAGAATTTATTTTGATATGCTTAATTATAACCCTATAGTTGCCTTAATTATAACCCTATAGTTTCTCCCAAGCCTACCTTTTTTTTTTCATTTGAAGTGATTTCATATTTTATTCATTCATGAAAGAAATTCTGACCTTCTTATTTCCCTACCTAAAACTGAGTGGCTACTCACTACTGGAACCCAGATGCCTGATTGGGCTGATCTTCAGATCTATTCCTCAGGGCTGCTTTGAAATGCAAACATTTTACCTTGTTAATGGGCTCTGTAGCTATATTTTCCCCTAAACTTAGGTCAACAGGTTAATCTGGACATTTTATTAAAACCACATCTTGATTTTGTTCTGGAAAAGCATTGGGAATAAACTAAACCTCTTCCACCACCCTAGCAAAAAATAGATCAAAAGGTAGGGACACCACGTTCCACAGAAAGTGTTCACAATACTGCACTTCTCAAAATAGCAAAACAGCTCACCCACAAGGAAGAAGTTAAATCTGCAGACAATGATTTTATAAGTACCAACTCTCCCCCTGCAATGCTCCAATTGTACTCACTCTTGTACTCAAGCTTGTATTCTCCACGGGGCATTATAACTCAGCTCTGCTTCCACAGATTAAAAAAAAGAGACTGACACCTGCCTCCTCGGGATGTAAGGAAGTGACCAATTTATAGCTAGAAAACGGAGCAGGAAAGAGAGAGAGAGAGAGAGAGAGATACAGGGGGACTGCAGGCGGTTCTGTTGATTGGGACAATAAACTTGGTTTCTCCTCCTACATCTCCATTCTCTCCGCCTTCCAAGGAACAGGAGATGCCGCTCAGGTTTTTACACAAGAGCTTTAATGCAACATCCACCCTGTGTCACAAAAACCACGCCCCCAAAAAGCTAAGCTCACCTTGCTCAGCGAGTTAACCAATGCTGGGGAAAAGTCGAAAGAAAAGTAGGTAGCATACAATTCGAACCTGTTGCCAACAA
This sequence comes from Laticauda colubrina, assembly GCA_015471245.1. Classification (NCBI taxonomy): domain Eukaryota; kingdom Metazoa; phylum Chordata; class Lepidosauria; order Squamata; family Elapidae; genus Laticauda; species Laticauda colubrina. Next base: position 9,158,197 of record BLBF01000021.1, on the reverse strand, counting down.
CTCTCTTCAGGTTGCACAGGAAATAATAAGCAACTTGACCGAAGAGGTAAGCTCCAGCAAAACTTTTGGCAGACAGCAAGGTAATGGAATGTCCTCTCTTAGGTCGGGACGTTAATTGCAGATCAGCAAGGAAAATAGTCTGTTCTACCAGGAAATAATAGAATGGTTTCTATTCATAACCTACTGGCAGGGCAGGTTATTTGGGAGGAAGACGATTAGCCATTTTACACAGGACTACAATGAGGGAGAAGGACATTTCAGCTGGGGGATTTAAATTGGGAATTTCCCAGATTTATCAGACTTTATTCTGCGCTGGGTGAATGTTAAATCAGATTCAAAAGGATTTAGCCCCAAGTAGTGCTGTACTGTAGGTAGCATTCCCAAAAGCTCATCATCCTGACTAGTAGTCACTGTCAGCATTATTACCCGTGAGTCAAAATACTTTTTAAAGCCATCCAAACAGAGAACAGCATTACAGGTCAAGGAAGCACAATTTCTACTTTAGCTATGCCACTGTGTGAATCACTTTGCATCAGAAAAAAATAAAGCCAGGGATACTCTCAGTGAAAAAGTATGCAAACTATAATTTTGATTCCTTTGACATTTAATCTCAAGTAAAGGTCTAGCTGTGCTTTTAACAGACTCGATCTTTAATCCCTTCAAATAATATCCTAGAACTTGATTTCTTTTTTCCCCCTTTGTCCCTTTCCCCCCAAAAAAACATTCAAAACTTTAGCAAATTTCTTTTGCAAACTTAGTATGAGAAAGTTATTTGGGTCACTCTTTTGATTTGTTATTTGTATATCTTTTAATTATTAAGACATTAGCTGGTTTCATGTGTGTAGCTGGTTTCCAGTGCAGCTTCTTTTCCATATCATTCTTGTAGTCCTGTTGTTTTTAAATCCTCTTTAAACAATCTTGGTCTTGTCAGGTAAAAAAAAATTCTTTTCCATAACAACTTTTAGTCTATCCAAAAGAGCAGACATTCTCAAAGTTAACCTAGATCCACTGTTCACAAATATTTTTCAATATGTCCATGTTAAAGGATTTTGCTCCATTCTGTATCAGTGAGTCAAATTTAAGTGTTCTCGTCTTTTGTAATCTTTGGCTCCTTCCAATTCCCTCCAGTGCCCAACCTTTAAAGTCACATCCTGTTAGGTTTTTTTAAAGAACTCAAAACAGCCGCATTTTCCAATGGGAAGGATTCTTATAATTAATTTAAAACACTTATTTAAAATTCATCTGGATCCTAATCCTTTTGTAATTTCCAAATTCAATGTTCTAATCACCATTTTGCTGTTTATTCATCTCTCCCCAATATAAAATTTTATGAAATTTTATAAAAAATATAAAAATTTTAAGTCCTTAAACTTAAAACCTCTTTCGTTAAGGCTTGAAGGCAACTCACCTGGTGTGATAAAACTTGTAATCCAAAGGTTCCTAATAATTTACAAGCAGTTAAGAAGCAATTTTTGAAAGTGATTAAAAATGAGGCTCAATGTACCAATAAGGCTACATTGCAGGCGGTCCTTGACTTAAGACCACAACTGAGCCTAAAATTTCTGTTGCTAAGCGAGACACAGGTGTAAAAGTGAGCTTTGCTTCATTTTACAACTTTTTTTGCCACAGTTGTTAAGTGAATCACTGTAGTTAAGTTAGTAACATGGTTGTTAAGTGAAATCTGGATTCTCCCATTTGCTTGTTAGAAGGTTGCAAAAGGTGAACACATGACCTCAGGACACGGCAATTGTCAAATGAGTGACTTGCCAAGTGTCTGAATTTCGATCATGCGATCCTAGGGGTGCTGCAACAGTCATAAGTGTGAAAAACGGTCATAAGTTGCTTTTTTCAATGCCTTTTAACTTCAAACTGTTGTTTGAAACAAATGGTTGTAAGTCAAGAACTACCTGTACATCTGTGAGCTTGACTGAAATCCCACAACTCCCTGCTGCTTGATTCACAAACTGTAACGAAATGTGTGGATGATCTTGAGGAAAGAGGAGAAGAGATGCTGCCTAGAAAACAATCTGGCAAGAGAAGCAGAAGCCTGAAGGGCTTAACCACCAAGAAAAGAAAATTGGGAAGGATCTGCCTTAATTGATGAGAGACTTAAAAGCGGCGATGGGAAGTTTCACCTTCAGAATGATTCTTTTAATGTTGCCTGACAGTAAAGTAGGATTAGTTCATCTAGTCCTATTTCCTGTCTGATTTTCTTGAGGTATAATACAAGCTGACCACAAAAAGCTCAGTTCCTGTAGTCTACTCTGGACTGCTGTGTAGAACAGCTGTTCAGAATGCAAATTGGTGATTTTACAATCTCTCCTTTTTCCAGAAAGATTTCGTTAAACTGAATTCACTGTTTGGCCACTGATCTCTGCCATCATGTCATCCCTGCTCCTTCAGTCTAATTCATCATAAATCCTCAATGGAAATCTACAATTTCTTCTAACTTTATTTTGATGAGAAATAGATTTATTTTAGAATCTCTAAATTCCCTAATCAATTAAGTCAATTGACTATCTTAGCCATATTGGGGATATTTTGTGTATTCTGCTGATTATAAATTCTTCAGATTCAGTTTAACACAGTTGGAAGGGACCTTATACTGTAGGTCATCTAGTCCAACCCTCCCACCCAAGCATCATTTCTGACAAGTGGCAGTCCAAACTCTTCTTAAAAGCCTCCAGTGATAAAACTCCCACAACCTCTGAAGGAAAGCTGTTCCATTGGTTGATTGTTTTCACTATCAGAAAATTTCTCCTTACTTCTAGGTTGAATCTCTCCTTGATCAGTTTCCATCCATTATCCCTTGTCTGGCCTTTGGGTGCTTTGGGAAATAGCTTGACCCCTTCCTCTCTGTGGCAGCCCCTCAAATATTGGAAGACTGCTATCATGTCTCCCCTGGTCCTTCTCTTCACTGGACTAGCCATGCCCTGTTCCTGTAAAAGTTCTTCACATGTTTTAGTCTCCAGTCCGCAAATAATTTTGTGTGAACAAATAATATAGTTGCTTCTATTTAGACCACTATCAATAAAACTCAATGCTAATTTACATGATTTTTTTTCTTTTCACATGCAGTGATTGCCTCCATTTCTGCTTAATTCCTTTGCTTCTATGACTAAGTATCAGCTGCCTATTTCCTCATATATTTCTCTTTCTTGCTAATTTTGTGCTTCAATTTCCTTACAAGGCAGTCTCAAGTTTACTCTTTGTATACATTCTCTCAATTTATTGTCTGATCACATTTTCCCACTTTGCATTATACCCTCTTCTAGAAAATTATAACTGCACAATCAAATTTTCACAGAATTTGAATTCCAAAAGCTTAGAGGGGAAAGAGAGGAACTAAAAAGGGAATTAAAAGCAAGGAAATATCTCTGTTTGGCTATCTGAAGTTACAACTTAATCTACTAAGACTTTAAAATACCTATATTTTATCTGCAATTAGAAACTTGAAAATCTGATAGGTAAGAGGAGATCTGTTTAAAATATTTTAAGATTCAAGTAAATATATGTTCTATTATAATTTCATAATTCACAAACTTCTCGCAATAAATAAAAGATAGAATAACTAAAGCTCTGACAGACAAGATGGCCACTCATCCAAACATCTTATGTTTATGTCACAAAAAGACTCAGTGCATGTGAGTACACATGAATGAGTTTAGGCTGTAAAATGTTTTAAATAATTGAATGTAGAGAACCAATAGTGATACTGTATTCCATTGAAATGGCTTTTTTACTTCACTGTATTTGGATTTGTCATTGGAAATAGTATTATTTTACAAAAAATTATTATTTATTAAACTTATATGCCACCCATCTCATCATCCAAAGTGACTCTGGGTAATTTCCCATGCTACTATGAATATGGTCTGTTTAGATTTGCCCTCAGTGCCTCTGATTGAAAGGTAATAAACCAAAACTACCAATAACCGTATTCAACTTCTAAAAGTCGTTCAATAAAATGTTACTTTTCACAATATTTTATTTTTTTAGTAAATTGGGACAAGAGACCTACAAAGTGGTTTCAGTATTACCATTTGGACCCTTTAATAATCCTAGACATCAACCTTATTTAACTTTCTCTGACACATCTGAATACCACAGACAAAACCAGTCTCAGCCTCGAGTATGTTTTAAGGATATAGAGGAGTTTATAGTCTGAATGGCAGTATTCCTGGCCATAATGTTACTTCAAGATAAAGTTTTTTAAAAGTTCACTACTATGTTGATAGCCTGATTGCAGAGCCATAACAATTATCTCTCTGAATATTGCTGGATGGTTTAACAACTTGGCAGATAACGAACTTCTCTCCCAGTTCCAGATAGTTTACTTATGAGAAACCTGAGTTAATGAGAATAAGTTATGTTGGAAGAAATAGAATGATCAGCAGAATGTCTCTTTTTTTTTTTTTAAATGATCCAGTCATCCCTTGTATCAGGGTAGAGTCAGGATGACTGAATGGAGTTGAGCATTTACTGGCCGGGTGCCCTTCCTGACACCTACGTGGAGTTTGCAGCAGGAATTCTACCTAGGATCAATCTCACAGGCTGATTATGAGGTAAAACCAGAATGTCTCTATTTTGTCTTAAATATTCTGTTGTTGGAGTTGGAGAGCTTTCCAACTATTTTTCTTATTTTCATATTCCAAAAGGATGTTAGTGCAAACCTAAAATAGAAATCTACAGCCACTTTTCTGGAAACAAGTCCCCTTAACTCAATGGAATATCCATTTATGAAGACATATAAGACTTACATGTGGTTAGAATGTGGTACTGCAGACTACTTCTGCTGACTGCTAGCTGACTGCAATTTGGGATTTCAAATCCTACCAGGCTCAAAGTTCACTCAGCCTTCCATCTTTCCGAGGTGGGTAAAATGAGGACGCAAATTGTTGGGAGGCAATAGGCTGACTCTGTAAACCACCTAGAGAAGGCTGTAAAGCACTGTGAAGCGGTATATAAATCTAAGTGTTATTGCTATTATACTATTCATGCTTTGCACACATAAATCTATAGGGCTCTCTTTTAAAGAGCTTACAGCTAAGGAATATGTTGGAGGAAGATTATTTCCAAAATCTTTTATCCAATGATAAATCAGAAAAGTAAGCATCTTTCATAAATGTTGTAACTGTAGCCAAACATTCATGTTTCATCATGGACATAAAGGCATGGTAAATTGAGCTGTCCTTGGCTTGTTTTTATTATAATGTAAATTACTTTGGGAAATCTCATATGCCAGAAAGCAATAGAGAATGGGTAGAAAGAAAATGAAGGGAGTTTTATATAGTGCCGCACTTAACATTTGTCTAAATCCAAGAGCCACAACAGATGGCACAATGTTTTGGAAAAGATTCTGGTGGAGGTTGTAAAGATAAGTCTTATTTTTCAAATAATGTGAAGACTATCACTGTACTTGCAGTAGTCCTTTTCATGTGCCTCAAAATGGGAAGAAATCATGCCACAATTTTTAGCAGTAATGATCAGATGAGGCTCCAGAAATCACACAAACAGGGCTTTTTTGTAACCTCCTTAAACCAAGGATAACATGCCATTCTAGAAATGCTGGAAAGAAAAGTAGACATTCAACTATAAAAGAGTAATATGCGAGCAACCAAGTTGCTTAAAAGATATGCAGATTAAATGATCAATTTACCATAGAGTGCTTCCCTTTCTTTGCCAGGTGTCATGGTTAGGGCTTTCTCTCCAGAATTGGGATCTTTAGAACCAGTCACAGTAGCTGCAAAAGAGAATAAAAGACATTAAATCCATATTTAGGGTAAAGTCACAGGAGCCATGCGACCCAGAGTTCTGCCTAACACTTTAATCTTCAAGCTGCAACAGAGAAAGGCAGATACGGTGGAGAGCCTGCTCTATTTTATGGTATAGGGTTTGACTCATTCACATGACTCATGTAGAACTAAGGATTATTTCTTGCCTAACCATGAGAAGCACTTCACAAAAATAGTGGTTTCTTGAAGACTGATTTATATAACCTATTGTGATTATGCAGACACATAAACCAAGAGATAAGTAGACATTTGGCTGTCATCAAAATGTTTCTTTACAAACTGAAACATCTGGTTCAAGCAAAACTTTTTTTTCCCACTAGCAAAAGTTTCTCTGCAAATGCAACAAAAAAGGGATAATCAAAGGGAAAAAGGGGGAAGGAACCAGAAGGCAAATGGAGAATGGATTTTCAGAGTTAATGAATAATTCCTTGAGACTTTACCTATACTTTATGTTCCTATTCTAGAGAAAGAATGCTGTCAAACACTTCTGAAATATAAAATATGACCATAACTTCTGTCAGCTGCCTCTATTGTATCAAAATGTAGTGGTTCAAGAAATGTTGAAACTATCCTGTTTTTATAGGAACTGAAAAATATGGGCTTTCTTTTAATTACTTTTAAAAGTCACAAAAGTTTTTATTTTATAACTGTTGCCCCACTAGGTTACTTGGTATATTAGAAAGCAATCCTGTGCATGTTTTCTCAAAAGAGACTATTTGGAACAGGCAATTCTTAGATTATGTTCTCCTCCCCAGCAGAGATATAATCTGAGAACTATTCGTGTGTGTGTGTGTGTGTGTGTGTGTGTGTGTGTGTGTGTGTATTTGTTTTTTTAAGTTTTCGCGGGTACTTACATGTGTGCTATTCAGCTTCCTTCAGGTATTATCCCACGTCATTGTAGCTGTGTTTTAAAGTTGTAGCAACGTTTCGGCAGAACCTCATCTGCCATCATCAGGCTTTTGTGTTGAGTTTGTCTGTGAGTCAGTCTATCACAGCCGTTTCAGTTTTAAATTTGAGGCTAGCCTACTGTTAAAAGCACAACTATAATGACGTGGGATAATACCTGAAGGAAGCTGAACAGCATACATGTAAGTACCCGCAAAAACTTAAAAAAACATATATATATATATATGGATGGATCTTTGGTTATTCGGGTTTTCTCCCGCGTAAAATTGGAAGTATTTTGGAGACGTTTTGGTGAAATCTCATTCATCATCTTCAGGCTTGTGTCTTCGGCTTTGTGCTTCTCGGAGTAATAAAAACAGTAAAAAAGTAAAAAAAAAAAAGCACAAAGCCAAAGACACAAGCCTGAAGATGACGAATGAGATTTCATCGAAACGTCGCCAAAATACTTCCAATTTTATACAGGAGAAAACACGAATAACCAAAGATCCACATACAAATACCCACAAAAACCTCAGAAAATATATATATATATGGTATTCAGCTTTGTTCAGGTATTTTCCCACATCTGATGATGGCAGATGAGATTCTGCCGAAACGTTGCTACAACTTTGAAAGCACAACAATAACAACGTGGGAAAATACCCCAACAAAGATGAATTTGATTGGATTTCTGAAAAAGGTTTAGTCAGGTAAGATAAGGTAACAGGTTTTTTGAACAGTCATAAGACCTTGTCAGTAACATAACATAAATATATAACAAGACAAAATACAGATAAGTTAGATATATAAAAATACAGTTATAAAAACATATGTGGAAAACCAGGGAGTCAAAAATCGGACAATAGATCACCCTTGCAGGATACACCAATTTGTTCAATATATTGGGTTCTTAGGACAACTGCCTCGATTATAAACTTAGCAGTCCTATGGAAGATGTATGGGGGCATATATTTGGCAGTTGAACAAGATGCGGGAAATATCTTAAATGGCAGATGAACCACATAAGCAGGTTCTCTCGTGGTATGGTACATGGCGGGGGTGCCCATGTCTGGACAAGGAATCCAGAAACTCAAATCTGGCTCTGGTATAGGCTCTTCTCTGTAATTGTGGCATACCCATTGAAAGATATTTTTCAGGTTGGAAGATGTTTTTATTCTTAGCCAACCATCTTATAGATCTGTTTTTTGCTAATAATTCCATGTCAGCCTGGGCACTAATATCCAAGACTCTCTTTTTAAAAATTTCCTTTGCCTGGGAAACCCTTGTCAATAAATATTGGATAGAAAACCCATGTCTTTAGATGGCTCTCTGGAGTTGACTGGCCCAGGAGTTAAATTGGAACTTATTTAACTGTTCAGTTAGGCATATTTGGGAAGTCTATCTGAATCCATTGTTTGTATCTTTAGCCAGTATGTAAATGTTTTAATTATTAAGTGGCTATATAAGGAGTGGATACCCAATTCCGCTCTGACTGCTGAAGCAGAAGTGTTCTTATCAGTCCCCAATAAGTGTCTTAAAAAGCGGGTCTGTGTTTGTTCAAGCGGGGAGGCTTTATTTAAACCCCACAGTTCTGCACCATATGTCAGCATTGGAATTATTTTTGCCCTAAATACTTTCAACATAGGGGTCAAAGTGCCTGGATAATTATGGTTAAATAATTTATATAATCTTTTGGTGCTTATCTCAGCTCTTAATGCACTACTTTTAAAGTGATTAAACCAAGATCCTGTATTAGTAAAGACCACTCCTAAGTAGGTATAAGAATTTACTTGTTCGATTGACTCCCCATTAATCTACCAATTATATTTCCTACTTTTTGTGCTGAAAACCAACACTTTGGGTTTGCTTTTATTAATATTTAAGAAATTCAAAGTACAATAGGTATTCAGCTTACGCAACAGTCTCCTCAGGCCTATTTGTGAATGAGCCATTAATATCATGTCATTGGCATATAAAAGGATATCGATAAATTTATCAAGAATCTTTGGCATATGCAAATCTACTGCATGCAAGCATCCTGGTAAATCATTGACACAGAGATTGAAAAGCATTGGGGCTAAAATGCAGCCCTTGTCTTACGCCAATATTGGTAGGTATGCTCTTAGACAGGACTCCATTTACGCCAGTATGGATTTTCACATGGGTGTTTGAGTAAAGGGCCCCAACCAGAAAAAGGAGTCTGGGCTCCATGTTCAGGTCTGCCAGTTTCCTCCACAAGATATTTCTGTTTAACGAATCAAAAGCCGCACTTAGATCAATAAATGCAGTGAATAATTTCTTGCCCATTTTTAAATACCTTGTTACCAAATGATATAATGCGAAACAATTATCTATGGTAGATCGCTCTGGTCTAAAGCCTGCTTGTTCCTCCTCCAAAAGATTATTCTCCATAGCCCAGATTTCAATTTTGCTCAACAAATGCTTTGCATACATTTTAGCAACAATTCCAATTAGGCTTATTAGTCTGTAATTATTTGGATTGCTTCTGTCTCCTTTTTTATGTAAGGGCACAATAATGGCCACTTCCCAACCCACCGGTATGCGGCCAGTATTGTTTATAAAGGTAAATCGCGCTGCTAAAAAAGGCGCCCACCAGTCCATATAAGTCTTAAATAATTCTGGGGGCAAAAAATCTTCACCAGGTGCCTTATTATCTTTGAATGATCGAATAATGGATTTAATTTCTGAAACAGAAACAGGGAGGGGATAGGGAGATTTTCTAAAGTTAATAAATCATTGCTTTGGGTATGCATAGAGTCCTGATTGGGATTAAAAAGATTAGAATAAAAATTCTCCCAGGTTGAAGTAGGAATGGGGATATCAAAATAGAATTTACATTCCTTCAATATATCTGAGACAGCATCCCAAAAGAAAGCTGAATTTGACCCTTTTGCCCAAATTTCCAAGTCTGACCATAATTTAGTTCTAAAGGAAGCCTTCTTCGATGCTATCAATTTCTTAAAATCACGCCTAATTTTCAACACGTTGCTATAGTTTTTTGAGACATCGCATTCAGTGGGACATCGCCGAACCCTAGGTGTTGCAGCTCTCAAATATTTTCTACTATGCAAACAGTCAGAATCAAACCAGCTAACTCCAACTTGTTGGCAGTTTCTTATTGGAAGTTTGACAGTAAGAAATTTCTTCAATGAATGACACAGATCGTCATAATGGGCCATAATATTATCTGAGCCAAAAAAGGTTTGGAAGGTTTTGCCTTTTTTAGTGTATTGAATCTGTGCAGAGACTTATAGTCTTTTTGCTGGAGGAAATCTGTTTTGTATAATGCACACAGAATTATTTTAGCATTGTAACTTAACCTTATGTGGCATAAAGTTAATGTGGCCCAACCTACAGAGATTTGTCGAACTTGGTACACAGGAATTATTTTGTAATAAAACTAACTCAGGGGTGGGATTTAAATTTTGTAACAACCAGTTCTGTGGGCGTGGCTAGGTGGGTGTGGCCATGTGATTAGGTGGGCATGGTTTTTTGCAGCATCCCCCTCCTCCTACCCTGTTTTTTGGGCCTTCTAGGCCTCAGGGAAGCCTCCTGGGGGGGTCCATTTTTGCTCCCAAAAGGCTTCCCTGAGGCCCAGGAAGACAAAAAAATGGAGTGGGGCGGAGGGGTTTCCCTGCGCCTCCCCCCTTTTATTTTTTGCCTTCCTGGGCCTCAGGGAAGCCTGCTGGGCAAAGCAGTAAGACAGCGAAGGGGGATCCCGGCACAGCTGATAATAGGAGCAGCTGATTGTTGGAAGGGAAAAAAAAAGAAATATCTTAAGGAGTAACTGGGCAGGGAAGAACACAGTCAGCAATGTCTGGCATACATGCAATTTTGCACCTGCGCGATAACGACTGACTGGGTGGGGAAGGGTGGGTAGAGAGGGGCGGTGCCAGCTAGGGGCATGATTTGCCGGTTCTCCAAAGTGAGCAGAATCGTAACAACCGGTTCTATAGAACCAGTCCAAACCAGTAGAATCCCACCCCTGAACTAACTTTGATAATAGCAATCTTCATCTTTGTATTACATGACATAATAGAAAATAACTTTTTCAGAACAATTTTCCTACTGGACTCCTCAGGCAGGACGATTCCAAGACCAAATTTTTCTTAATCTAAAGTTTGACAAAATATCTAGCTTGACAAAATGAACTTTCAACTTTTTTCAAATGATCTGTTTGCTCTTCATTAATCTTTCCTCAGAACAAACTCTTCCTAATAACATGCATACCTCAGGCCTGCTACAACCCTGATGTATATGGAGTGAGTATTTCTTTGAGACAAGAGGAAACTAACAAGCAGATTGTTTAGTTTTATGTGTTAGGATTAACGCACATCTCAGACTAAACCTTGTCAAGGCAGCATGTGACTTTCAATTTATACTTCTTGATTTCATTATCGTGGCTGAAAACTTAGCGCCGGAAACCCTCCTGCCCCTAGAGAATGAAATATTTGGGGGGATATTAAAAGAGGCAGAATATTATATTTCCCCCAAGGAGAAATGGAGAAACACGTTCTTAAAGGCAGAAAGCAGCCCCAGTCTCCCTGCCATAGGAAAACAGCCTCAACTGGAAGCTTGAAGAGGCTGGTCTTTTGGAATGGAGATTTTGTATCCACTCAGAGAGACTGGGCCAATCTATTCAGAAGCAAAGAGCAAAAAGAGACTTCAAATAAGCAACACAATTAGGCAAGCTGACAAGATTAGCTCACCATTCTACTTTTGCCGGAAGAGCCAGCTGTGACCTCTCTACACACGAGCCCATAGGAATCTGGCAACAGCCATTAAAATATTAAGGGACACATTCTTACACCACAAGAACAGGCATCTCAATCACAAAGCCCCAAAGAATATAAAGCCCACCTATCCCAACCCCATTTCATCTGCCACCCAGAAACATGCTGCTGTCACTAAAATTTCTGACATCCAAATAAACAGAGACCTTCTTTCCATGCGGCCTGCCTCCATTTTATTTTCAACGTCTCTCCTGGTTTGGAACCAGACTGAACTTTCTTCCAACATGAGTTTGTGATATTACTCTGTGGAATGGATACTGAACTAATTATCTGCACCACTTTTGATACTCTTCAAGTTTTGTTTAAGGTCAGTCCAAACCAGAGGTTAGCAAGATTTACACTACTATGGGGCAGATTCAAGCAACTAGGATGGTCTAAAATGTTAGCAAAATATTTATTAATTTGGCCCAAGAAGCAACACAATAATTATTTAATGTATTATTGTTTTAGTTTTTATTGTCGCCTTGTGAAAATGTAATTGTCATCATAACATTCCTTAGTTTAAGGATGCAGTTTGATTTAGGTAGACTTGAGTCACCATCTCCAGTTCCCTTTCTGGCTGTCCTAGAAATCAAATTAAATGTGGAGAACATTTAAAAACAGGCTATGTTGTTTTCAGGAGACATTTTTTGAAAAAGGCGGGATTTTGTGGTAGGGATAGGAAAAGGATGTAAATATAAAATTCTTGACAGTATTGGAGCAGCAAAATCAGTATAATAGTATAAGTACGTTCTTGGTATATCATGGAAGTTGTCCAACATAGTGACAGATTGGGGTGGCCTAGAAATTCAACAAATAAATATAGTTTCATTAAACCAGTGTTTTTCAACATTGGCAACTTTAAGATGTGTGAACTTCTGGCTGGGGAATTCAGGAAGCTGAAATCCACACATCTTAAATTTGGCAAGGTTGAGAAACACAGCATTAAACTAAACTAGTAAGTAAATAGTTTGAAACTTTTCCTCATAGAATTTCTAACTCTCATTACTTAGGCACATCTCTTCCCAACTCTACAGTATCCTTTTATAAGTTAAGCCAATCAGAAAGGTACACGAGACCCAAGCGGCAATGACAGCATAGATCAATACAAAGATAGTGTATTGATTTTTTAAAAAAAAAAACCTGGAATTATTTTAGACTTGTTTCCTGAAAATGCTACCGTGCTGTCTTTTTATTTTGCACTGAAGCTGACAGTTTTATCAAGTAATCCATAATTCCAAGATCTCTTTCCTGAGCTCCCACTGTCAATGAAATACAAGCAAGAGCTCAGAAGGATTTCCTTGCCTAGCATCCTATGAGCAAGTGGCACACTGCTAGATGTGCCACTCTACACCTCTTGCTGGCACAAATTTTAGCTGCCCTTAAAAACCTTCTATAAAGTTGAGTGGCCCTGACCTTTTTGTTTTTTAATAGGAACAGAGGCAATTACATTTTGTCTGAATTGTCTTCTCAAAAAAAGGTCAGAATCATGATTTATTTATATATGCCTTTGTTTAACCCTCCATACCAATTTAGCACAGTAGGTTAGAGGTGATTAGAAATTGAACAAGGATAAGTAAGGCAGCTTTGGTTCTCACCTCTACCTTTCCCAAGTCAGCAATTCTCAAACTCAACTTCTCAACTCCAGTGCTGAGCTATAAGGGTTACGATAGAATGGGAGCTATACATATCAATCCAAACATAACTCCTACTGAATTGAATCTTTTAACTTATTTTGAAATTAAATGGTTTAAACTTTTTTAACTTAAATTTATTTAGTTTTTACTAACGGTAGAAACTTTAGATCACAGTCACTAAAATGCTTACAATGGAACTTACTATTGAATTCAGTAGGCATGATACCCTCTTTTTAAAAACATAGGTCAAAATTTTACATACAGACTGTCCCAAAGAATGAATGTTACACATCTACTGGAAGAGGCTATAATACGAAACACATATCTGCTGAACATTAAAAACATAAATGAACTCAAGGCAAAAATGTTCATTATAAAATGTAAACCCATCATTGTTAAGCTTTGCAAGCTTGATTATCAACTCTCAATACCTTCTGAATCTAGAAGAATACATTATGCTTACAATCAAATATATTCCTTTGAGACAAGTATGACCAGCTATGTACATTCTCTTGTTTTAATTACATACAGTCTTCATTTTGTAGCTGTATTGTTTAGCAACCATTTGCAATCACGACAATGATGAAAAAGTGACTTTACAACCAATCTTTGCACATACTACCTTCGTAACTCTGTAAAGCAGAAGCTGTAAGATTTTAAGTACACAAATGATTTCTATTAGTAACCACTTCAATTAATGATCAAGTTGCTAGCCCCAAGTGTATTCACTAAATGAGTACTTGCTCTACTCAATCTACACTGTAGCATGTAGGCTAAACTGAAAATAATTTAAAACTCTGCCTAAATGGGCTCCTAACACAGCACAAATTAAAACTGTCATATTTTCCATTCCCTAACCTATACACACACATGGAAAGGGTGGAATTTTATAGGTAGTTTATAGAGACCAATATTGTCAATAGTACCTATAAAGAAAGTTACTTCATAACAAGGGAAAGAAGATGGGGCAAAATCCTTTATAATTAAAACATAACCTTTGCTGAAAGGCTTGTAATTTTCTAGAAGATGCTACATCAGCAGAACTGGTTAAAATGCTTTCTTGGCTAATCAAAAATTAAATGCTGTTGTTCAGTCTGCCGACTTACATGTTAAAGTGTGTTTTTTTTTCCTTGGGAAAAAAAAATCAGACCTCACATTTATAGGCCACAATAAGTTTGACAAACTTACTAAAACGATAGACAGTCAAATCCACTTGTGAGTGGAGCCAGCAGATACTGATTAAGTATTATTCACTCCTCGGATAAAACTAGCCCCATGGCACGCCACAACATGCAAACAGTTCTTATATAAAAGCAATCGTGGTCTCTATATAAACTTTCTTTATGTTTGAAATAAAACTCAAATTACTTAGCATGCCAGCTTTCCTGACTCTGTCGGTGAAGATAAACAATTATGGTCTAAAACAATGTTTTAGACTATAATTGTTAGTCTTCACCTAAACTCCAACCTTTTGGGCACCAGAGACCAGTTCCATGGAGAAAGGTTTTACCACGAACCGGAGGTGTGGTTTTGTGTGCTGCCTGCATCTAGCAAATGTGGCTTCACTTGTTTGTGTTGGCCCGGTTTTGGATTTGCCGCGGACCACTGCCAGTCCAATGGACCAGGGGTTGGGGATCCCTGTTCTAAAAGATCTAGAAGGCATTAAATGAGAGAAGGCTGTGGTAAGGTTTGCATGCAGTAAGTGGATGGTGGGCAGTGATTCTTCAAACACTGCTGAATTGCAGGCATTCCCAGGATCCTGTACCTTCATGGTCAATGCTAAGCCACGGTGGGAGGTGCTATAATAAATATTGAAAGAAATCATTTGCAGAGCTGCTTAACTGAAAAAACACTGGAAGTGGAACACTGTAACATTTACAACTTTTTCCAGATGGTTAGGTAGTTATAACTGTAGGTGGTTTATTAGAAGGCTTAAAACAAACAATATCACAGTAAGAAAACAAAATGCACCTGGAAACAGGTGCTTTGTAATCAGTGTTTCCTAGTGCCAAGAGTATCAGGACAAGTGTTATCTTTGTGCAACAGAAACAATATAGTTTCTTCTTATTTAGAATTCCCCTGTGCTGCAGTAATTCAAAATATTGACAAGAGATTTGGCTGGTTTCTCAATATCTTATAAGATTCAATTTCAACTCTGCAAGAAAAATGCAAGGGTAGAATACACATTTATTCAACTGAATTGTTCAACCCTTGCCTTATTAATAAATGAAAAGACAACTCCATGACGCCACAGCCAGCCAGCCAATCGTTTATCTCCAGTTGACTTGAACTGCAACATGAAGAGGATAAAATACCCACCCTGGTGCTATCCATACAGCTTGAGTTGTATCTCCCAAGAGAGCCAATCTCTATACTGGCTAGTTATTGGGAGTATAACAATCCCCAATATACATAGAGGGCACCGGATTGGGGAAAGCTCAATGTTCAGCTGAATTTTTAAGAAAAAAAGGAAAGTTCTGAGCAAAACATGCCAAAGGTCCTTCTGTGGGATATGTTAGGACATATAGCATCACTGATTGCTGGTATGTCTGTAACGTATAAAATGTTAAGTGGAAACTATCGATCCCTAAACAGGCTGGGATTGCTGGATTTAAAATCTGCCTGCTCCCCTGTGAAATTACCTCATCCTAAAGATATTGGCTCTGCCTGTTGACACATTGTGCAAATAGTTTGGTTGGTTTGGGCTTAGTATGTTCATGGAATTAAAGGGTTGGAAAGGTCCAGAGGCTGGTGAGTCTGACCTTTTACTCAGGGCAAGGCATCCCAGAACAAAAGCATGTGCTCCACTGCTTCATCCAAATGATTAATTAATTTCTGCCCCCATTTTATTTCTTTAACAATTGGCTCTGGATTGCAAATAATATGACATCCCTCCCACCCCAGAAAAAGATATGAACTTGAGTTTGATGACAAAGCATTGATTAGGGCACTATTTAGTACTACCAGAAAACACCGGCTAGAGTACTATTTTTGAGACAACCCCCCCATATCTAATTGATAATCATGTCATTCATCTCACTATCTTGCTAATTAGCATGTCATGGAGTGTTTTGTTATATGTTTGGAGTCAAGGTATATTTTATTGACAACTTTCCCACAATTTATTAAGAACACTATCCAATCAAAAAGTGCCTTTGTGAGGTACATTTTATTTTATTTATTTAATAAATTTATAAAGCTGTCCAGCTCACACATGGTGACTCTCAGGTGGCTTACAACTTTTTTAAAAAAATTCACAATCTAAAACTCCTAAACCCCTTGCCTGGTGACAAAGAGATTTGGTGAAGACATAAAGTGAGGCTTATACTGTAACAGGGATTGAAATTGGATCTTTTTAACTCAATCCTAAAATTCCAACCTCTGCACCATGCTTAGCTTTCAACACGTTCCAACTGCAATCTTATCATAACCAGCAGCCTCTATGAATTTTCACAGAACAGTAAGTAGCCAGGCAGATAGTATGCAATTCTTGGTACTTACTAAACTTGGGTGTATCCAACTTTTATTGCTAACATTTCAATCAGAGCTGTTCTGAGAATTATAAATTTTGTTTGCAATAATGGCAAATAATATAAATTTTGTCTTATTTGAAAGAGACAATTGAAAAATGAAGCTCCTTGCTCACAGTCCCAGAATTTAAATTTCCCCTGAGATATAGTCTTTATAATGGGGAAGGGGGGACATAGTTCAATGATCAGGTGTTTTTTTTTCTCTGCCTGGGTTCCTATGTTTCATCTTACCCCATAAAATTATTGCTCAGGGATAATTGTAAGGGAACTACTGGTAATTATATTTCAACTCTGCCTGTTAAAACAGCCCCAAACAATCACTCCATCAGAGTACCTGTCTAGCAGAACCGCATAGAAATATATATATACCTTTTGCAAAACCACTTTGCAAAGTGAAAATTTAACACATACACAAACATTCCCTTTCGGATTATTTTTCCATTGGTTTTACAGCACTGCAGAAAAAGTTTACCTTTGCAGGAAAAATGTGTCCTAAATGCACTTGTTCAGAGTTAAATCTTTTTTTTTTTAATCCCCTTTTGCATTTTATATACAATGGGTGTTATTATCAAATATTTCTAAGAGACTTGCAACACAAAAGTTATGATCATTGTCTGCTTGTCCTAGGACTTGAAATTCAAACAGATATTGCCTCCTTTACCATACTTCAGGTTTTAGCTGTTGAGTGAGAAAGCAATTCCCTATGTACTGGAGCCTTATAAATTACAAGACCTGTCAGTTTGATTCTTAAAGAGAGAGACAGATTTGGGGTCCAATCAGGACTATCTTTACCCTGGAATAAGTTGCATCACAACACTGCCTTGTGTTCAGATGTACAAGATTTGGAATGGGTCGCAGAACCTCATGGACAAACACCCTCAAGGTCTTTCCCAGAGTGCTCCATGTCTTCCGAGCTGACCACAAAACCTGTGATGGATGCATTTCGCCAACCGCTTTGACGCCTAGGAATATTGGTCAAGACCGCAGAATGGAGCCAGAAGCCCATACTAAAAGGGGTTAATTTACACGTCATTTTCAACAGAGCAGGAAACATTTTCTCCGGTCACAGTGCCCCCAACCCCCCCCCCCCCCCGCGCAGTTTTATTTGAAAAGCTTCTTCCATCCCTTCCTCCATAGATATATCTTTTATTCAGGTCCTGCCTGGCAAACTCCAGTCGGATCAGCCCCTTTTCCAACTGGGCGGATTGGAAAAAAGAAAAAGAAAAAGAAAAAAAAAAAAAGAGGCGTCAGTCTTGACCTTCTTTTCAAACAAATCAGTAATTTACACAACGCCTCTTTGTCATTGCTCCCTTTTGGAGATGATTACATTAGCCATTGGGAACACATAGCCAGGGGAGGAGTAATTCCCCCAAATGAGGTTACAAACAGGCGCCTTGTGTGCCAAAGGTGACCCTGATCCTCTTCACAAAGAACAGATAGAAAGGAACTTCAAGAGGCGCTGGGGAAAACAGAAGAACAGGCAACACAGAACGTCTCCCAGCCCTGGGAAATCGTTCCCCCTCCTTAAAAGACTTTCCAGCCACCCCCGAAACGGGATCCCGAGCCCCACAAGACAACGGTGCGATCGTGCTCACCGTTATACAATCGGGGTGTGTGTGTGTGTGTGTGTGTGTGCTGGCGCTGGTGGTAAACCAGTCCCACAACACCGGAGGGGGTTGCGTTTTGAAAAACTCACCCCTTTACACATTCGGTAAATACGGGGATGTTTCGGAGAGGAGCAACCGGCCTCCTTTTGCGCTCTTGCTGCGTGCGTCCCCTTTGCATTCAAAAGCCTCTCCGTCCATTTCAAGTCTCCGCGCAAAGTTGCGCGCTCCTAAAAGACAGCCCTCTCCCTCCCCATCACGCCAGCCAGAGTGACTGACACCACCCCCCCGCCCGCCGCCCTTCTCTCCTTGCAATACGGCCGCTGCTTCTTTCACGGCGCCCGTTCGTTCCTCCCTCCGCCGGAAGGCTGCCACCTCCTCACCTCGCTCAGAGACGCCCCGCCGGCAGCCACGCGCCCTCCATTCCCTCAGCCCGAGACGGCCACTCGGTCGGTCCTTCCCTCCGAGAGCTCTATGAACCAGAGGAGGTAGAAGGGCTCCGCGAAGGCGACACAGCGCCTCCTAGTGCAGCTCCGCCAAAGTGACAGCCGCGGAGTTCAAGGAACGGAGAACAGAGTTGGAAAGGGACCTTGGAGGTCATCTAGTCCAACCCCCACCCCGCCCCCACCCCCCCACCCCCACCCCGCGCGCGCGCTCCTCACAAGCAGGAAACCCGACGTCATTTCTGACAGATGGAAGTCCAGTCTCTTCTTGGAAGCTTCCAATGGTGAAGCTCCCACAACTTCTGAAGGCAAAGGAGCAGCAGAAGCCTCCTGCAACTTGGCCCCCTCTCAATGTGTTCAAATTTCAACTTTTGTTTTCTTCATGCTTCTGGAGATCCGGTTTGGTATTAGTGATTAAGACAATAGACCAAAGACCATGATTTATAATCTTGCCCTAGGGCACAGAGTCAACCTGGTGAACCTCGGGCCAGGCCCTCTCTCTTTCCCTCAGCCCTAGGAATCAAACAGTGGCAAGACATTTCTGAAAAACCTTGCCAAGAAAACTGCAGGAATGCAACAGGTAGTCACCGAAAGTCAACACTGAGACAACTGCACAAACAAACAAATATGCTAGAGGTAGTCCTCAACTTATGACCACAATTGAGCCCAAAATTTCTGTTACTAGATGAGACATTTAGTTTTGCCCTGTTTTAAAACCTTCCTTGTCACATTAATTTAGTGCAGGGGTTCCCAATCGGGGGTGCCAGATGATATTTCAGGGGGTGCAAAAACTTTAGAAGTTATAATGTATATGCACAATTATTTATTTTGGTAAGGGATGCAAGAATATATCAGAAGCGTTCTAGGGGGGTGCAGGGTATAGAAAAGGTTGGGGCCCCCTGGTTGAGTGAATCACTATGGCTGTTATTAACTTGGCTTGTCAGAAGATTGAGAAAGAGGATCACTGCTGGGATACCGCAACCATCATATGAGTCAGCCAAAAGTGTGAAAAATGATCATAAGTCACTTTTTTCAGTGTCACTGTAACTTTGAACAGTTGTAAGTTGAGGACTACCTGTATTTATCTACCATGGCTGCATGGAGAAGGCATACCAAGTTTGGAAAAAATGGGATACTATTACATAGTATTTAAAAATAAGCTCGCTTACAACTTTGAAGTAACCAAGATGGAAAGGAAGTCTATGTTTCTTGGTATAGGGTGTCCTGTAAGAATGGATATTGATTGGTTTGGATTCTAAAGGGAGTACTTCCATGATCCTGTCTGAAAGAAAAACAGCATTCACTTAAAGGAGAATTAACAAATAGAATTCACTATGTTAACCATAACCTCTTCATGATTCTCCATCTGCCCTCAACTTTTCACGCTCTTTCAAATCACTCCACTTTTTATGCCGCCAAACATTCATTCAATGCTAGACTTTTTAATACCCAGAAAACAGGGAAGTACACCTTCTCAATTGTAGCACCTGCCCTCTGGAATGACATCCTCCCCAACTCTCTTCCCAAGATTTTTGTGGCTCCCAACTTTATAACATTATGGACATTAATAAAAACTCTGTGGTTCTCTCAAGTCTTGAGATGGAACAGTTGTTCACTTTTTAGTTCTGCTTAATTTTATTGGCTTTTTTGGTTGCTCATGTTCTCATTTACATGTATTATTTCTTTTATTTGTAAGTCTCAAAACAGAATAAATGAATAAATATTCCCCAGACAGAAAACCCTGAACTTATTTTGAAAACAGTAATTCATCTCTATTGGCAGCCTATTCAGTTGCTCATTTTGATCAGATTATTATTAGGCACTTTTGTCCTTTTCTCAAACAAATATGTAGTATTTAATTTATAATTTCAATTGTTAATGGCTAATTTTAAGCTCTTTATTTTTTTCCTCTAAGTAAATAAAATACTTTTCAGATCCGGCTCAGCTCCTGGTGACTTTCACAGATATGTCCATTAGTTTGCTTGCTTCAATAGAGAAACAATTTGCTTTATTCTGGAATATTTTTCAGAATAAAGAAGTTATTCTTTATTCCAGAATAAAGAAGTTATTCCTCTGAAGTTTTCTATCCCCACACAAATATTAATCCAACCCTGCTCCCTTTCTATATTCCCACAAAGTCAGTCAAGCACTGTGATCTATTGAGGACTTCTAAAAAAAAAAAAGATAGGGAAATCTAATAATGCTTCATAGATTTATTTATGCCTCATATTTCTCTGTATAATTAAGTCAATGCAGGTTAACTTCCAATTTCTCAATTACAGACCAGATTAAACTTTAGAAAGCTTGCTTTGTTATATTCTACACATTACCTCCAATTACCAGAAGCACAGTACCAAAAAGATATATCCTAATATCTAACTCTGAGTCAGAGGAGCCAAGAGGCAGGAGCTGTTAAATCCAAAGAAACATGGATCAACATACTAAGAGAAAACTTCAAAAGAATGTCATGCAGAAGTGAACATTTTTTTAAATATTCTTATTCTATTAGTATATTGTGAAGTCAAAACACATCAAGCCCAATTTCCCACCAGATCACAGTTTACCAGAGATCCCTGTTCCTAAAGTATTTTTCTGCAAGCAACTCACAGGATGATTAGAGCAATTGAACTAAGCTAAATATCATAGCAAAAGCAGATCAACCAAGTAAAACTAATAACTATGGCTCACTTGCTACCAGAATGCAAGTACTCTTTCACTTTGAGCTATTTGTTTGTAATCCAAACCAACTATTAATACATACCCAATTCACAGTTCTCTGGGCAATATTTTAGAGTCATTATGCCCAAATGATATTAGCTCTTAAACGACAGCTCTGAGAATGAACAATCACACATGAAATCCACCATATATATATAAATATCCACACTTGGTAATGACTTTTTAGGGTTGGCTTTCTTAAAAAATGTGCAAGTTCATTATAAAGATTTCAAAGGAACTAATTATACCTTAGCTTTTTCTTTTTTTTTTTAAAGATATAGCACCACAATTGCTTGCATGGACAAGTAATCCTGAAAATAATTATTCCAGTGACTCACAATTAATGGAGAATTAATTAGGCACATGCAACCTTGACCTTAAGTCTTTTCACTGATTAAGGATCCTGGCTTAAGGCAAATTAATGATGTGAAAGAGTTTAAACCATCACTTGTGAAAATTAAAGTACAGTAGCTTTTCAAAGTATCATGCTTAATCTATTATGAACTCTGGCCTAAGCTAGATATGTTTGAGGATGGATTTTTTTTTCAGTGAGATATCAAAGCACAGCACCCTGGCATAGTTTCCACGGTTAGCATATTTTCCATTGTCACAACATTTTCCATTCCACTGATGTTATTTGAAGTTTAGATTAGCACCTTAAGTCAATCAGTACAATATAATATACTGTATATGACAAATCAGTACTGATTTGAATGATCCATGAAGATTAGATTTATCAGTAAACTGACATGAACACTGAAATCTCTCCGAATTTCTATGTGTTAATTCATGATAAAAAAGGGCTTAGTATACCACTATAACCTATCACAGAACAATGAAGTGTCTGTAGGCACATGTGTCATATGCAGGCAGAACTATAAATTATAGGGTGCCTGTTCTATATGTAAAGTGGGTGACTCCAAATCTACAAACCTGATTGG
>BLBF01000021.1:9065188-9135841 GCA_015471245.1 Laticauda colubrina | reverse complement strand
TTTGTTGTTGGAACCCGGTCTACCTCGTGTGTTTTCCGAACAAAACAGTGCCTGAGCCTGACTCCACCAAACTTCTTGTAGTATATAATATACATTTAAAGCAATATAAACACAAACAATGCAAAAAGCAAACATCCAGGAAAATAACAGAATTCTCACAAAACAGTTACATGTAGTCTTCGACTTACAACTTTCATTCAGCGACCATTCAAAGTTACAATAGCACTTAAAAATGTAATTTAGGACCGTTTTTCACAGTTACAACCTTTGCAGCCTCCCCATGAGGAACTGTGATAAGGAAGGTCATAAACTGGGGCAAAACTCATTTAACATCTCACTTAACAACAAAAATGTTGGGCTTGATTGTGGTCATAAGTCGAAGACTACCTGTATTGGAACAAAACCTGGGGGATAAGACAGGCTTTAAAGGGTCATTTGAGTAAGTTCAGGATGGGGATTATAGGAATATCTGGGGAGATATCATTCTAGAGGTCAAAGCTACTTCCCGGGTCCCATCAGATGTCATTGTTTAACTGATGGGACCATGAATGTAACCCTGCCAGGTTGCATAGGATGGGCAGCTGCTCATATGGGAGACAAATGGTCCCTCAGGATTTCAGAAATCTGGACATCCAGTGGATAGCAGCAAAGAGAAACAAAATTCCAATTCTTTACTGTTGTTTTCTGGCTTTCATCTATTTTCAGACATGATAGCCCAGGCACAGTTATCCTACCTGCAAGTCACTTCAGTTTTCTACATGGTCATGTCTTATGCATATCTTTTTAAAATAGCGTACACATGATGCGTATATATGGGAGAGGACTTACATTTGCAAACAGTGTATCTCTCTTGGAATCCCTGGCCAGGAGGATCCTTCAGCACTATTCTGCATATCACTGTCTTGAGCTTTTGTGCTTTATTTTCTTTGTTGAGTCAATAGCCTAAACTTTCTCCAAGTTTGTGCAAGAAAAGGTATCGTACCTTTCGGAATAATTTTAACTCTAATGAGTGAAATCCTTTAAAAAAACAGAATTTCCACCCAGATTTCAACAGATCAAACTACTTTAATGAAGAACAAAGAGGTGAGCTTAAAAGTTTTGTTTTTTTCAGAATCCCCATAGAAGCATATTCACCCTAATAAGTTGAACAAAAATGGAGAAATGGGTGAATTATACAAACACAATAATAATTTGCTGCTGCTGGGTGCTAGAAATGGGAATCCCAGTCACTGATTAAATTCTTCTTTGCCACTACAGTACTCTAGGTACAGTACTCTACAGTACTCCTTTACTCTCGGACTTCTCAAAGATTACAATCAGGTTCTGAGATCACATTTCCAGTTCCTTTAACATCCTGGAATGTAATCCATCCAATTTCAGAAACATAATGCAGTCAGGTGTTTCCTTATCGATTCTTCACCTCTTTTGATCTGCATTTTTCTTCTACCACCCCATGCTTGATGCAGCTGCTGACTGATTGAACCACCTTTTCCTTTTGCTCAAAGACATATACAAAGCAGAAATTAAGTAGTTTAGCCTCCTCTTTGTTCCCATCATCATCTCACAAACTTCTGCAACTATTGGGCTTCCTTAACTTTCTCTTGTGATGCAAAAACTCTTATTTATTATTTCTGACATATATTTTAATCCTTACCTCATTCCGAGCTTCATTCATTCGCTTCCTAATCCCATGTTTATAGTTTTGACTGGGCCTTGGTATTTTGCTTTTGTTATGTGTTCGTCTTTCTCACCCAAAGAATTAACTACCTGGCATACTTTGTATGTTGTCTCTGATGATCATTCTAATGTTAACTTCAGCAACATGGTGTCCTTATAGCAAACCCTTTACCTTATTTTGTGAGATGGGGAAAATTTAGCCTTCACGTGAAAGGCAATTGTTTACTTCAAGCTATATACCACTGTAATGTTGTTTCTAATCAGGTTGTGTCCTTTATAAAATAGAAGATTTTGATAGCGTAGAGCAGGGGTGTCAAACTCGTATTGTTACAGTGGCATCACATCGTGACTTTTTACCCTTCGCTAAACTGGGTGTGGGCGTGGCCAGTGTGTGATGCATCCAGACCGTGGGCCGTGAGTTTGACAGTCTTGGCGCAGAGTAGCCATTTTGTTCAACTGTGTACATGTTGTTCTTGACTTACTACAGTTTGCTTAGTGGTTGTTCAAAGTTATAACAGCACTGAAAAGAGTATCTTTTTTTTTTTTTTACAGGATTGTTGCAGTATTCACATGGCCAAAATTCAGACATTTGGCAACTGACTCATATTTATGATGGTTGCAGTGTCTTGGGATCATGTGAACATTTCTTGTGACATTCTGACAAGCAAAATCAACGGGTAAGCCAGACTCACTAAACAACCATGTTGCTAACTTAACTACTACAGTGATTCACTTAACAACTGTGGCAAGAGAGGTCATGAAATGGGACAAAACTCATTTAATCAATGTCTTATGTAGAAACTGAAATTTTTGGGCTCAGTTGTGGTTGTAAGTCAAGTAACAGTTTGGTGCATGTTTAATCATTCGATCAGAATAGAGCTGGAAGGGACCTTGGAGGTCTTCTTGTCCAGCTCAAGCAGGCGACCCTATACCACTTTAGACAGGTGAGTGTCCAGTCTCTTCTTAAAAACCTCCAGTGGTGAAGCACACCCAACTTCTGAAGGTAAGCTGTGCTGTCTACTGGTTAATTGTCCTCACTGTTAGAAAGTTTTACCTTAGTGTTTATATATAAACTGTAACACTATTATTAAATAAATTGTAGGCATAAAATAATAAAACAGATACGGTACCCCAATCAAAAAACTATGTGGGTAGACAATACTTAACTGAATCCTCATTGACTGAATCAATGCAATGGCCTTGATTTGCATGGCACAGCTGAATCAAAAATTAACTTTACTGAATTAGGGTGGAGATGTTACCAAGGAATAAATGTCCTTAGGAGTAGCAGTATTTTTGAATTGAACCTTAAACTGCAATATTTCTTTTTCATGCTTATGTGACCTCATTTATTATATAAACTAATGACATGATTTTTTTTTTATAGCTAAGCTAAAAATTAATATTAGAAAGGTGAGAACACCGAAACAGGGAAGTAAAATTTTTATTCAGTCTTTGACTCAGCAATTCCTGCAATTTCAGCAAAATCATGAAACCAGAATGCATAACTGAGGCATTCTTCCATCATTTACACATACCTTCCTTTTGTAACGTCTTACGTGATAAAGAGATCTTAGATTTTGAATTGGCTTGATAAACATATGTTAATGTTAATTTTGGATCTCTTTTCTTTATGGCCAGAATCATTTTGGTTTTTTGTAAAGTGAAATAAAAAAAATCATAGGTAGTCCTCGACTGATGATCACAATTGAGCCCTGTTCTGTACAAAAATAGTAGAATCCAAATAACCCATTCTGATTGGTCACTAAAAACTAATGGGGATAGGTTCAAAAGAAACCAATCCCCAAAGCCGCACAAAGGCGGCAAAATCAAAGAAATGTCATTGGCTACAAGCCGGCAGACAGAAAAGTATAAAAGGGCTGTCGCGGCTTGAGCCAATGTTCCATTTTGCAACTGTACTGTAAATAAAGATTTGTTGTTGGAACCCGGTCTACCTCGCGTTTTTCCGGACAGAACACTGGCGACAAGGATGGGATCGTCCTAAACGCGAGACGAAGCACGCGGTGACAGACAAGCCAGACAAGGAGTAATGGCCGGAAACAATGCGCCGCCCGCACCCTTCAACCCCAATGAAGAAGATTGGGAATCTTACGTAGACCGTTTCCAGATGTACCTAGAGAGCAATGAGATGGAGGAAATCTCAGACCAACGAAAAAGAGCCGTCTTCTTGACACACTGTGGGCCCGCAATTTTTAAAATGGCCAAGGCTTTGGCAAAGCCCCGAGATGTCAAACAACTGACGTGGACCGAGCTCCAAAGAACATTAAAGGCCCACTATGTGCCAGTGGTGTCAAACTTGATAAAGCGGCACGAGTTTTATCGGAGAGACCAGAAAGAAGGCGAAACCATCGCTGATTTTGTAGCCGCACTACGCCAAATAGGGGGAGTGTGCGAGTTTCTTAACTTAGATGAAGCGATGCGGGATCGAGTGATATTGGGGTTAAGAGACTCAACCATACAGAGCAAGCTACTGAACAAACCCAACATATCAGTAGCCGAAGCTATTGCAGAAGCCTCGGCTGCTGAAGCCGCCAAAAAATCGGCAGATAAGATGACACAAATGAATGCAAGCAATGATGAAAAAAGCCCAGCCAGAGGAAAAAAACAACCTCCCACAACCACTCATTACGAAGAACTCGAGGAGACGTCAGAATCCGGGGAGGAAGACGACAAAATCCACCGCCTATACGCTAACAAGAAAGGGCGCGAAAATAGAAATCGGCGGGAATGTGCTGGCTGCGGGGGAAACCATCCCCGAGCCGATTGCAGATTCCTTGATGCCATTTGCAGAGCATGCAAGAAAAGGGGCATATCGAGAAAGTCTACAGAAACAAAAAGAATTACAGCCCAAAGAGAAGAAACGATTCCCTAGCAAAACCTGAGCCAAGACTCTCCGAGAGAAAGTGGCAGCGAAACAGACAAGCCACTAACCGGGAGAAAGCATACCAAACTTTCACTATCGGAAGCGCTCAGACGGAAAGCGGGAAGAAAGTAAAAATAGTTGTAAAAATTGAAGACAGCCCCTGCGAGATGGAAGTTGATTCTGGATCGTTCCTATCCATGGTGTCGTGGGACACCCTCAAAAAACTAATTCCAGACATCAAAATTAAGGAACTCCAGAGACAAAAACTAACCCTCAAAGATTATCAGGGAAACCGAATTTCTGTAATTGGCCTGGGACATTTTCGAATCACTTACAGGCAACATGTCGCAGTACTACCACTAACAATAGTCGACCGAGATCGACCAAGCCTCCTGGGTATCGAATGGTTCGCACCATTGGGCATCGGGATGACCGGAGTAGACCGGGTGGCCGCAACTAACTGGGAAGAAGACCTGATCCAGGAATTCCAGGACGTCTTCGACGGCTCCCTAGGCAGGTATCGGGGAACCCCCATTTCATTTAGTCTAGACCCACAGATAACCCCTAAAAGACTAAAGGCCAGAAGGGTTCCTTTTGCTTTAAAAGAAAAAATAGAGGAACAACTAAATAAATTGATAGATCAAGGGGTTTTAGAACCAGTCGACCACGCTAAATGGGAAACACCAATTGTGACACCAATTAAGCCAGACGGGTCGGTTCGGATCTGTGGCGACTACAAGGCTACCCTGAACCACGCATTGCAACAGAGCGTGTACCCGGTGCCAGTTGTGCAGCACCTACTGCACTCTCTTGGGGGAGGAAAGGTTTTCGCCAAACTAGACCTGGCACCGGCGTACCAACAGCTCCCAGTAGACCCCGTAACGGCGGAAGCACAAACAATAGTGACTCACAAAGGGGCATTCAAATGCAACAGACTCCAATTTGGAGTAAGCGTAGCCCCAGGCGTTTTCCAGAGCCTCATGGAACGCCTGTTAAATGGCATAAGAGGGGTCATGCCATACTTTGACGATGTCCTAATTTCAGCCAAAGATGCAACACAGCTTAAAAAAAGACTCAAAGAGGTCCTAAATAAATTCAGAGAATCTGGCCTTAAAGTAAAGAAAGAAAAGTGCTGCCTAATGACTGATCGCGTCGAGTTTTTAGGATATTTAATTGATGGAGAGGGCATACACCCCACCGAAAAAAAAGTAAGAGCTATAAAAGACGCACCAGAACCAAAGAATAAAACCGAGCTGCAGGCATTTTTGGGACTGATAAACTTTTATAATGTGTTCCTACCCCAAAAAGCCACAATAGCGGAACCATTGCATCGATTACTGGACAAGAAAACAATTTGGACATGGGGGCTTAGAGAAAAAAAAGCTTTCCAAGGAATAAAAGACTTATTAACATCAAACACCGTTCTTATCCAGTTTAGCAACACACTGCCATTGACGGTGACCTGCGACGCCTCGCCATTCGGAGTCGGTGCCATCCTGAGCCACCAATTGCCTGATGGGAGAGAGGCACCCCTCGCATACTATTCTTAGACCCTGTCCAAAGCCGAGCGTAATTACAGCCAGTTGGACAGAGAAGCGCTAGCAATTGTCGCTGGAGTGAAACGTTTCCACGAGTACCTATATGGAAGAACTTTTCAAATCGTAACATATCACAAACCGCTACTAGGAATTTTGGCGGGAAACAAGCCCACACCGAATATTCTGTCCCCATGAATGACTAGATGGTCAGAGTTCCTAGCAGCCTATTCCTATACTCTGACACATCGCCCAGGGAAACAAATTTCCCATGCAGACGCTTTGAGCAGAGCACCATTGCCATCAACAGAGGAAGACCCAGCACCAACGATGACAGCATTGCAGATAGAGACTTGCCCCGATCTACCCATATCTGCGAATGATGTCGCCAGAGCCACCGCAAAAGACCCATTGACTGCCCGCGTACTTAACTGGGTAGGTAAAGGCTGGCTGGAAAACCAAAAAACTGAGAACTTTAAACCTTTCTGGACCAGACAAACTGAACTCTCAATCCAAAAAGATTGTTTATTGTGGGGTGATCGGGTAATTATTCCTAACAAATTACAAACCAAGGTACTGGGTATGCTTCACGAAGGCCACCCGGGAATAGTTAAAATGAAATGTCTTGCTAGAAGCTACGTTTGATGGCCGGGTATAGATAGGGACATCGAATACTGGGTAAACTCGTGCAATAAATGCCAAAGAATCATGCCGTCCCCGCCAAAACAACCCATAAGAGACTGGGAAACCCCAAGAGGCCCCTGGTCATGAATCCACATCGACTTTGCGGGTCCTACCAAGGGGCATCCCTTTCTGATTGTCGTGGATGCATACTCTAATTGGCTGGAGGTAAAAATTATGCCATCTACGGCAACAGAAACCGTTATAAAACAACTAGATAAACTCTTTGCAACCCATGGCCTACCGGACGTCCTAGTGTCCGACAACGGGCCACAATTAACCAGCCTCCAATTCGAGCAATACCTAGCCTCCCTAGGTATAAGACATGCCCTAACCGCGCCTGCTCACCTGGCTGCAAACGGTAGGGCAGAGAGAATGGTCAGGTTTACCAAGGAGGGTTTAGAAAAAATGGACACTGGGGATGTCCAAAATAAAATAAATCGATTACTCACCCTCCAACATATCACACCCAGTACTACAACCAACAAAACCCCAGCAGAATTACTGATGGGAAGGAAACTAAGTTCACATCTAGACAGATTGCACCCAAATTTAACACCAGAAAACCCCCCCGACTCCTCCACTAGATACAGGACCTTTGAAATAGGCGACTTAGTTTATGCAAAAAATTTTACCGGGGACCCATTATGGCTACCTGGACAAATTACACAAATAACAGGCCCTAAATCCTACCGACTAACGGTAGATGACGGCAGGGAATGGAAGCGGCACATAGACCAGCTTCGCTCCCGAAACATAGAACGAAATGCAAACACACAACCACACATAGAAAAACACGACGAAATTCAAACCAAAGGGGGGGGGGAAATGCGAGAAATCAATAAAGAACCGTTTAAATTAAACTCCGAAAACAATAACAATCAAAAAGAGAAAATAAAAGACTCACTGTTTGAAGAAAGTTGCAAGAAGAGTCCATCCGAAGGGGCCAGCCAGGCCAGCTCGACCTACCCGGAGGAAATGGGAGGGAGTGGCAAAACCGCCGGCCTAAGAAACTCAGGCGGCAGTAAAATGGGTGACTCACCCTTCCAGGCGGTTCCATGGAGAAGGACTGAAGACCCAGCAACCCCATCCGAACCGGTCGAAGTCTCCAACAATAATGAACCGCGCAAGTCCAGTCGAGTCAAGAGAAGCCCCACCTACCTGCGCGACTACGTCACCACGTAGGACTGAACTAAGAGGGGAGGGGTGTTCTGTATAAAAATAGTAGAATCCAAATAACCCATTCTGATTGGTCACTAAAAACTAATGGGGATAGGTTCAAAAGGAACCAATCCCCAAAGCCACACAAAGGCGGCAAAATCAAAGAAATGTCATTGGCTACAAGCCGGCAGAAAGAAAAGTATAAAAGGGCTGTCGCGGCTTGAGCCAATGTTCCGTTTTGCAACTGTACTGTAAATAAAGACTTTGTTGTTGGAACCCGGTCTACCTCGCGTTTTTTTGGACGGAACAAGCCCAAAGTTTCTGTGGCTAAGCAAGACAGATGTTAAGTGAGTTTTATCCCATTTTACAACCTACTTTGCCACAATTATTAACTGAACCACTGCAGTTGTTAAGTTAGTAACATGATTGTTAGGTGAATCTGGCTTCCTCATTGACTTTGCTTGTCAGATGATAGCAGAATGGGGTCATGTGATGTTGGGACACTGCAACAGTCAAAAGTAAGTTCCAGTTGCCAAGCATCTGAATTTTGATCACATGACCATGGGGATGCTGCAACAGTCACCAGGATGAAAAATGGTCTTAAGTCACTTTTTTCAGTGCCATGTAACTTCAAATGGTCAATAAACAAATGGCTTTAAGTCAAGGGCTTCCTACATACCTTTACATGAGCATGAGTTTGTGCTCTGTGAGAAAGCAGGCTAAAGGTTTTAGGATGTTATCATTTGAACCTGCAGTTTAGGTTAATTTAACTAGATTTAGGGCAACCATTTTGTCATAAAGAATAGGACAGATGTCTTGGGAGGGGTGCTGAACATGCCATGACTTGTACACTCGCAATCTATGGTTGGATTATAGTTGGATTATAGTAATGTGCTCTTTGTTGGCCCTTGAGGAATGTGTGGAAATTGCAGAATGCCATCCCACCTCCCACCATCCAGCCAAAATCATGGATTGATTTTGGTACAAAATATATACCAAAATATACAAAATATGTTTTTCTGTTCTGAACAATGAAGTGAAGATGGATTCTATTATCTTGTCTTTATTGTCCCTGTTCCCATTCATTACCATAACTAGAGACTGCCCCTGAATGGTGTTAGAATAAAAAAGAAAATACAATTTTAATACTGGAATGACTTAAGAATGACTTAAGCTTGATTCACTTGAGGGGCTGCCACAAAGATAAGGGAGTCAAACTATTTTCCAATCCACCTGAAGGCAAGACCAGAAACAATGAATGGAAATGTATCAAGGAGAGAAGCAACTTAGAACTAAGGAGAAATTTTCGAACGGTGAGAAGAATAGAATAGAATAGAATGGAATTCTTTTTTGTCCAAGTGTGACTGGACATACAAAGAATTTGTCCTGGTGCATATGTTTTCAGTGTACATAAAAGAAAAGATACATTTGTCAAGAGTCAAGAATCATAATGTACATCACTTAATGATAGTCATAGGGTACAATAAATCATACTAGGAAACAGTCAATATAGATTGTAAGGATACAAGCGACAAAGTAACAATCATACAGTCACAAGTGGGAGGGGATGGGTGATAAGGAGTGATGAGAAGATTAATAGTAATAGTAATGCAGACTTTGTAATAGCTGAACAGTGTTGAGGGAATTATTTATTTTGCAGAGTGATGGCTAAACAGTTTTTCGGGGAAAAACTGTCCTTGTGTCTAGTTGTTCTGGTGTGCAGTGCTCTATAGCGTCGTTTGGAGGGAAGGAGTTGAAACGGTTTATGTCCAGGATGTGAGGGGTCTGTAAATATTTTCACAGCCCTTTGACTCGTGCAGTATACAGGTCTTCAATCAACGAAATGTCTTGCCTTCAGAAGTTGTGGGTGACCCAAGACTGGAGGCTTTCAAGAAGAGACTGGATAGTAATTTGTCTGAAATGGTATAGAGGCACTTGAGGTACACAAATGACATGTAGCATTTCTAAGAGCTTTTTGAAGAATCAAATTTCCCAGATGTAGATTGTTACTTTGACCATTATTTTGGAAAGTTATCCTGTACATAGCAAGATCCAGATGTTGTCAGAGTATAGTAATCAAAATTCTATAGTCCTAGCTACTTTTTCTCCTTTTTTAAACTTTGAGGCAACTTTGCTGAAGGTTCCAATTCAGACTTCATTTTCTTATCTTCCTGTTGAATTTCCTCTCCCGGTTTCCTCTTTTCCCCCCTGAGATTGAAATAATCTGTATGTCTCTCAGTTACTTTCCCAATTGGAACTGTGGAAATTTCAGCCCTTTCTGACAGCCAGAAGAACCTCCACAATTAGAAGTGCTTTTTGATATTTCTTCAGTTTTCACATTTTTTTTTTGTGGCATTCAATCTTAAATTCTGTAAGCTGAGAGGGTAAAAATAGAAACGCGCCCCTAATGGCTGTAAAAAAAAAAAAAAGATCGGAAGCCACGACTTCATGGTTTAATTTTTTCCCCCTTATTCCTTTATTTATTTATTTCTTACTTATGACTTTCCTTTGTTAAAAATGTGCAGTGTTTTTATGTTGTAAAAAATGATTCAAGAATTAAGTAAAAAATAATGCTACGATTGTTTTCCTGTCCTGCCAACCTTTTTCATTTCAACCATCTCTTCCTTTCCTTCCTTTCTCTACCTTCTTTTGAGAAACAGACCACTCGATTTCACTTACTCGATTTCACTTCACTTTTCATAGGAAAGAAACTACTTGCTTTCCCCTCTTACGTCCTACACTGCCTAGCTAGTGCCGAAGTTCCAGACAGGGAGAGAAAGAAAGAAAGGAAGGAAGGAAGGAAGGAAGGAAGGAAGGAAGGAAGGAAGGAAGGAAGGAAGGAAGGGAGAGAGAGAAAGAAAAAAAGGAAGGAAGGAGGGAAGGACAGAAGGAAGGGAAGAAAGAAAGAAAGAAGAGAGAGAGGGAGAGAGAGAGAAAGAAAGAAAGAAAGAAAGAAAGGAAAGAAGGAAGGAAGGAAGAAGGAAGAAAGAAAGAAGAGGGAGAGAGAGAGAAAGAAAGAAAGAAAGAGAGAGAAAGAAAGAAAGAAAAGAAGGAAGGAAGGAAAGAAGGAAGGAAGGGAAGAAAGAAAGAAAGAAAGAAAGAAAGAAAGAAAGAAAGAAAGAAAGAAAGAAAGAAAGAAGAGAGGGAGAGAGAGAGAGAAAGAAAGAGAGAAAGAAAGGAAGGAAGGGAAGGAAAGAAAGAAAGAAAGAAAGAGGGGGAGGGAGGGAGAAAGAGACAGAGACAGAGAGAAGGGGGGAGAAAAAAAGAAGAGAGAGAGAGAGAGAGAGAGAGAGAGAGAGAGAGAGAGAGGTCACGTGACGCCAAGAGGGCGCGTGGTTTCTTCCTCCTTCCGTAGCCGCTTCTTCCGCCCGGAGTTCCTCACATGAGCTGAGCGCAGCCGCCCCGGAAGAGCTTTTGCCTCTTCCGGCGGGCATGGCGTTGCTGCTGCTGCTGTTGCTGTTACCCGGCCGGCGTTGTTGCTCCCGCCCTGGCGGCCCCGGCTTGCGTCTCGGACTTCGCCGACCTCCCTTCCCCGCTGCTTCCCTTCCCCGGGCTTTACGCCCACCAGAGCCTCCCCCGTGGCCGGCCCTAAGGTGAGAGTCTGGGCTGGGAGGCAAGCCGGCTTCTGGTCCCGGAGACAGAGGGGGGCATGGCTGCGGCCGCCGTTTGCATTGCCTTCCTTGCAGGTCTCAGTGTCGCTTCCCGGCCTTCCGTGCAACGGGGGGAAGCTTCCGGCCTGGCCCCCTTCGTGCTGGAGGCGAGGGAAGGTAGCAGCACGTTGAGTCAGTGCAAAAGTAACCCGATTAAGCTCTCAGCCAGCGACGGTGGGTGGAAATGGTTCTGCTCCGTACCGGTTAATCTCCGCCTGAAGAAATTCGGCCCCGATTATCCGTGGAAGGGTCTCAAGGAAGAAAGCCGAGGCTTAGAGGAGGGCAAGCCGGGGCGATCCTATGAAGAGGGGGAGTTGCTGTGCAGGTGCCGCCTGGAGGAAAGGTGGCTCAGGCGGCAGCCCATCGCATCCTTCGGAGGTCTGAGGCTCCGGCTCCGAAGTACGGGTAGTCCTCGACTTGCCACAGTTCGTTTCGTGACCGTTCAAAGTTAGAACGGCACTGAGAAAACGGGGTGACTTGGGACCCCGTTTCACAGTTACCACCTTTGCAGCGTCCTCGTGTTCGCCTGGTTGAAGGTCAGATTCTTGGCAACTGGGTCACGCTTACGGCCATTGCTGTGTAGTGGTGGTATTCAAATAAAGTTGCCGCCGGTTCGGTGGGCGTGGCTTGGTGGCCGCGTTTTGCGCCCATGCACACACTTTGCGTGCACGCGCAACACCAAACACGCACTTTGTTCAGGCGCAGAGGTGTTCTAACTTGCCTCCTGCAAGCCTGC
Organism: Laticauda colubrina; assembly: GCA_015471245.1. Classification (NCBI taxonomy): domain Eukaryota; kingdom Metazoa; phylum Chordata; class Lepidosauria; order Squamata; family Elapidae; genus Laticauda; species Laticauda colubrina. Next base: position 9,123,517 of record BLBF01000021.1, on the reverse strand, counting down.
ACGATGGTGGTTGCCGCAGCAGCTGCCGCGCGGCGCTATTCTGCACCGCGCAAAGCACCTGCGCTTTGAATTGTGGCCATAAAAGTGAGTATGGGAGCCAGGGCTGGCAGGTGGGCCAGCCACAGAGCAGCGGAGAGAACCGGTTCGGTCTGCACTGCTCATCGCCGCGACCGGCTCTCCAGAACCAGGCAGAACCGGTCGAATACCACCACTGGTCCCAGGTCATGTGATCCCTTTTGTGACCTTCTGAGAAGCATAGTCAATGGAGAAGTCAGATTCACTTAACAACCAGGTTACTAACTTATCAACTGCAGTGACTCACTTAAACAGCTGTGGCAAGAAAGGTCATAAAAAGGGACAAACCTCACTTAAGAGATGTCTTGCTTAGCCACAAAAATATTGGGCTCAACTGTGATCGTAAGTCAAGGGCTACCGATGCAACAGGGGTGTCAAACCTGCATCATCACATGACGTATTGTGATTTTCCCTCCTTTGCTAAACCAGGCATGGGTGTGACCAGTGCGTTATCAGCATGCAGAATTAAAGGGGTTAAATTAGAGGAAGGGAGATTTTGCTTGAAGGTTAGAACATTCTGATGATAATTACTATTCAACAGAGGAACCAATTTTTATAGTGCAGATGGACTTTTATTGGATGTGTTCAAAACAAAGGCTTGGCAGCTTGGGTGTAGTTTTCGAAGGAGTTTGCCATTGCTTGCTTCCTAGGACTGGGAGATGGTAACTGGCCCAAGGTTCCTCAGCTGGCTTTGTGCCTAGGCAGAACTAAAACTCAATCTTCCCATCTCTAGCCTGATGCCTTAATCACTATACATCAAGCTGGTCCTTAGGCAGCTATTTTGGTATATTTTAATTTGGAGTTCCCCAGTCAATAGTCAGTTGGGGATCAGTGACCTAAACAGCGCCTTTCAAGTCCTGAATTCTATGAATATGGTGTGAGATAATGGTAGACGTAGTCCACCTGGATGACAAGTGATCAAGGAAAGATGTTTGAACTGTATGAACTGTATCAAACAGTCTGAAGTAAAATACACCCTGGGTGGGCTATACATTTTGTTATGTCACATTTTCTTTAACACTTGTTTATGGAATATATTGGAATGACTGGATTTTTACAACATGCTATTTTCAAACCAAGCCAAGTAAACACAGTTTCTGCCTTCCACTTCAGAACTCTGATTACTTCTTTAGCAGCGGTTAACCAAAAATAAGGCTTTATTTGGGGATATTTCAGATGGAGAGAATGTCATTTTTGAAAGCTACATTTCACTGATGTGATTACTTCCAGCACAAGGAAAACACTTCTAAAACTGAAATATTACTTATAACTAAGAATATTCTCATATTTATTTCGTTTAGGTTTTCTATGTTCAGAGATTTAAGGCAAAAGATGATGTTTTAAATTTGCCTCGTGAGCTAGCAATCTAAAATGGTCATTTCATGTTATTTTGCACAGTACATAAAACATCAACACATATTTACAATTTGGCTTTGGAAAGAATACATGATCTCTTACTTGGAAGAAAATCTGTTCCTCCTGCCAAGAATGCTTTCAGTCTAAAATGTCTGTCTTGTTTCAAAAGTTACCAGAAGGAAGAATGATTAGCATTGATTCTCTCATTGTTCTAGCACTTGTCACAACATTTTTCAAAAAAGGAATTTTACCACACTAGCTGATGAAAGTAAAACTATTCTTACAGGGGTTTTTTTGTAGCTGGGGTGGTTTAGAATGATTTTTTAAAAATTTTGATATTTCCCTGTTATCAAAATATTTAAACCATATTTAATGAACCACAGTATCTGATTAACAAGATACACATTTTGCAGTTTTGTTGAGCATAGGGTTTTTTTTTTTGTTGAGCATACCTTTGCAACTAGACTGCAGTGTTATTTTGCTTTAGTAATAAAACTAGGTACTCCACTTACAATTATGTATAAGTTGTATGAAAATGTGTTCTAACCTTTTTTCACTGTGGGCATAAAATACTAATATTAAGCTGTATTATTTAAAACATCAGTCAGAGATAGCTGTTATCCATTATTCTGTTATAACTACAATATGTTTCTCTGTGAGCTAAACGGCATAAAATAGATGCGTGACAATACAAGTGCTGAACTTGGATGTCCTTTCAGACTTCCAGTGTGCCATTTTTCTTCAAAAGCAAATTCAAACAAGCTTACCTCTGCTTTGGTTTCAAAAATCAAATACCTGAATCAACAGTATGAAAGATATTTGGAAAGGAAATTCCCACATTTCTATCAGCTATATTCAACATTTTTAAAAGGTGGGTTTTCATTTAAAAGTATAGTTCGTAATTTCAGTGAAAACGCAACCCAGGAACATATGTCTTCATTTTGGTAGTTATGCAAAATGTTATAAATTGAAAATATCCTGTTTCAGGTTTGAAATGAATTGCACTGATAGAAGTGTGTCTAACAGAATTGCTTTGAAATGAGATGGAAGGCAAATAAATTTAATAATAAATAAAATAGCCCTCTTTTAAGCTCTTCTGAACAATCTCAAAACTTAATTGAAATAGCTTTTTCTATGTAAAACAACCATTTCAAACTGAAAATGGGAGTGTTTCTGCATATTCTGTACACTAAACTGAAGTTTGGAAAATAAATGTTTATATTAATTATAATAATTGATCATATATGCAGCATTCCGGATAAATGTATCCAATTCCAGTATAATGAAAGATTCTCATGCTTGTTCCTCCCCTTCCCAGTTCTTTTAGATTTATAAGGAAAATGCTTTTAAAAATGCATCCTTCCAATTTAAGTGGAACAGTTCATTATAATTTTTCAAGAGTCTTATTTGAAATTACAGTTTGATGCTGACATGTTCTCAGGAACATCTTTAAGCTCAGAAGTCTTCAGTAATTGTTGTTTGTTAATTCCTCGAGGAAGAGGGAAATAGAGAAGAAAGAATGTGAGCTTAAGGCTTCTAACACTTTGTTCTTTTTAATAAAGAAGTGTTTTCCATTAAATCTGAATTAGTCCAGAGTTTGATCTGAGGAGGAAAAGATGAACATATGAGCAATATGCTGACGTTCTGAATGAAATTGTATGTGTGTGTAAAATTTATTTTATGAAAGCAGTGGGTTTTGCAGAAGGACAGGGAAAGGAAGAGGTCTTGAGCTGAAAGAACACGAAAAGAATAGCCAGCATAGCTGAATGTCTCCTTATTTCTCAACAGTTTTCTCTCATTCCTTGTAAGAAAATAGTTAAATGTATACTGTACCTTACAACCAGGCTGAAGAAGCTTACATTATGAAGATTATTATCAATGTTACGATTCTGTATTTCTGTGGCATGCCCTAATACCATTAAATCTGGAGGGAAACAATTACATGGCCAAGATTGTTTAGAAATTGAACAAAACAGTCAAAGTGGGCCATGAAATCAATAAACAAAAGGAACTGTACATCATTGGAGATTCTCAGTCATCCAGGTCATGTAGTTGTCTCAAAGGTGCTTTTTCAAAAGGAGACTAGACTGTTTTCTTCCTTGAAGAAAAAGAAAATGTTTCCAACTGATGATCCAAATGTTTCTTGGATGAGAAACAAAACATTTTCTTCTTCTCAAGGAAAAAAAACAGTTTGAAAAAGCACCTTTGAGACAAGGAACTGTAACCTAGAAGGAAATGGGTAGTGATATTTTCAGATTAAAATAAATATATGAAATACACAAAGTGGAAATGAAATCTGAAAATAATTATATGTTCTGTTCAGGCTTACAGATTTTCTTTTCAGAAGCAAAAGAAATAAGAAGAATAAAGGCAGACATGTCAAATAAAAATATCAAGTTCCATCAACTTCCATACAGGGAAATGGAGAGACTAAGACAGGTGGGTTTATATTCCACGTTCTTTCTTTCCTCTTGACTTTCTGATGCTTAAATTGCACTAGATGTTGGAAATAACAAGTTAATTTTAGGCAGTCTCTAATTCCTGCAATTCAGGAATCATCTTTATTCATACATGAGGAATTATCTTACATAGTGCATGTCTAGTACACTGTTTTGTTTCTACGTTCAAGGATTTTAACAAAAAATGATCTACTTGAGGTAATGAGAAATATCTGCTGGAAACATGTTTGCTTTAGTTTGATATAGTGTTGTTTTACAGATGATCCTCTTTTGAAATTATCAGAAATGAGCATTCCCCCCCCCTTTCTTATGTTCCATACCTTCAGTAATAATCTGGAGTCTGTCTTGTAATTAGGGATAAAGCAAGCAGCAGATGGGGCTAGAGTTAAAACAAATATAAAGCCACACATTTTTCTAATAGTTATTTCCTCACACTATCTTACATTTTTCCAAAGCTGGAAGAAAACAACTGACAGTTCTTATTAGAGGCCTGGACTGATTTTTGCACAGAATTTTGAAATTAGGGCAAGTAATTTGTGAAATACGGCTTCAGGGCTGACCTAGATTCCTGGCATAACCATCAAGCAAAACCATGACTTTAAACCACAGTGACTTATGTTCACAATGCACCAAGTGAAAATCTGACCTACCTTATAATCTTGTGTCCTACTAATCACCATTCAGATTATATATAGTGGAGCAGAAAATTTGAATCAGGCAACCTAGAATGTTTTTGTCATAATTTAGAATACAGACATTCCTTGACTTAACCCGTTTTTTGTGCTTTATACCCTGTAAAGCAGGGGTGACAAACTCATGGCCTATGGGCCAGATGCGTCACACGTTGGCCACACCCACCTCTGGTTTAGTGAAGAGGGGGAAAGTCATGATAAGTTACGTGAGGACAACATGACAGTTGCGAGTTTGACACCCTTGCTGTAAAGCAATTCTATCTGTCATAAAATGTGCAACAACATTCCCTCCCATCCCCCATTGTAACATTATTGCGATCTGGGTGCTTGGTAGCCTGTTTGCACTTATGTGCAAATGGAGAGGAGTTGAGCTCAGTGGGCAACCCTTTCACTCCATGGGCTTGACAACCCAGGAGATTGTTTAGTGACCATAACGGAATTCTGTGATTGCAGACATTGAATGAAACAGTCATGTCGACAGCTCAATGTCCTCATCATTAAACAATCGAGATTTAAACCCCAATTGTCATGGACTTCCAGTATTTCATGAATCCAAACAGTTATGGCTTTTTAATAAATCTTGGTTAAATCAGTCATGATTTAGAATAATGAGTGAATAATTATGTGCCATGGACAATAGTCATACATAGTAGTCTCTAATAGTTTTAAGATGATTGATAGACAATTCCTGGTCTATATGCTAAAATAATTGACTAAAATTTAGATCTCTAGCACAAACTATATAATAACATGATATCAAGACTACTAGGGTATGTTTTGAAAAACAAAAGTCAATATAAGAGAGATAATTTGGGTAAAATTGCAGAATTTATCAAGTTAAAGTAGCTATCATGAAATACAAAATTACGATCACTAAAATCTAAAGGTAAATTAATATCAATATTATAACTACAATGGAATCTCAGGTTGCAACCGTAATTCGCTCCTGGACTCTGGTCGCTACCTGATTTGGTCGTGTCCGGAAACATGACTATGTATGCACACAGTAAAAAAAAAAAAGGCACCGAAGGGGAAATCGGCACGGAAAGGGAATCTTCCCACCCCAATTTTGTTCGCCACTTGATTTTTGAATCATGATCTGATTGAAAAATTGGGTGGATTTTTTTGTTTGCCACCCAATTTGGTCGCGAACAGAAGCGTTCGTGACCTGAGGTTCCACTGTATTGCAACTATAAGTGTACTACAAAGTTTGCAAAGGGATTATAAAAACTTCAAAAGGCTAAAGAACCAAAAACGATCAGTTGTAAAACTGGTTTCCTGCATTAGTAAGGGGGTCTCTGGCAACTAACAATAAAAGTAACTACGCATTGTTCCTCTAGTTTCGCAGGGACCTTATTAAAGCCATTCCTGTCGGGATTCTCTCTCTTCCACCCTTTGCCAACTATTTTGTTCTTTTGCTTATGTAAGTAGAATTTTGTCTCTATCTAGATCCTTAAGGTTTACTGAGATGCAGCCTTTTTGCCCTTTCTCCTGTCTTTCAATATAATTGCTAAATGCTTTAAAATGCTCACTTTTTTTAAAAAGGACAAATCTAAAGATTGGGAAATGTTTAACGGGGGAAAAATTGAGTGGGCAAAAACGCTATTTCAATTGGAGTTTCTCCTGCCCTATGTCTTCATAATAAAAGAAGGAAAAAGAAGCACGAATAGGGTGAGCTTGTTCCCACTTTTACCAGCCCTATATGCCTGGATGGCAGGGCAGCTTGGCCTTGCAAAAACATTGTAGGTTTTCTTTTCAGAAAAGAAAAGAATTTAGATTAAAATATGATTGAAGGCCACTCTGTCTACTGATAAAGCCTGTGACTGCCAGCATAGAATATGGAATATATTGCACAATAACAGAACAGGTTTATTTATTAAACCTTCCACCCACTTTTCATGAGTGCAAGATGGCTTGTAAAAAACATTAAAAGAAACAAATTGGAAAACAAAACAGTCATAAAACCGCAAAAAAGAACAAGAGGCAAATAAGAATCACATTTATTATTAATGGAATCATCAAGGCAAATCTAGCCTGGCACCTAAATTATGGCATCTGGGAAGAGAATTCCAAAGACTGGGATTTTCCAAGACTGAGAAACCAGATCTCAGAAGGTTATATGTATTGTCCGGTCAGTTACTATATGACAGAAGTAGTTTTATTGGATATATTGGCAACATAAGATATCATGTTTCTTTTTCTCAAGTCCATTTTCAGCAGTCCTATGGAGATAACTTAAAAGTTGGCTTTTAGCAAAACCTGGCTAAATTTCCAAAAGAATAATTCCATAGGATTTCAGGTTGTCAGGGCCATGGTTACAGTTATCAGACTGCTGTTTTCTTCTTCCCTTAATGGAAATTACCTTAAATAAAAGCTTTCACTGTGGGTGGAAGCTGTAAAATCAATTTCCTGTTGCAACATTTGGATTTCCTTGGCCTAAATATGCTTGTAAATGTATAACATACGTATTCCTAAATTCGTATTTGTTAGTCGTCTTGGTTTAGAAGTCACTTCTTCCAAACAATTTCTCCTTCCCAAGGTATTTATTCCCAAGACAGCTCTTAATACGCCACTTCTGGACTCCTAAACAACAAGCTGAGTTTCTGAACACTTACCACAATATGAGGAGGGAGGCATATACTGAAGTGATTGATGGTCTAACACATCCATCTCACTTCCTAGATGATCCTCAGCTTCGCCAACGCATGCTATACCTCTGCGAAAAGGTACCTCTTTCTCCATTGACAAAGAAGCAATCCTGGATATTTTTTTAAAAATCTTTAAAAAAAAGACTTTTGCTTTTTTGTAGTCTGGTCAAGTGCATAGATCATCCTATATAGTTCATCTCATGCAGGCAAAAGTGTAAGAATGTTTCAGTTTTTTAATGGTTTCACTGTTGAAAAGACTATGCAGATGCACTCATAATGTTTTAGAAAATAATGTCAGCATACATTATAATGGAAAGAAAGAAATAAGCAAATTCAGGTAGCCATACATGGTGCAATTATAAGGAGGTACCAGTTGAGTGTTGTAGAAAGGTGTTGGGAAGACTTTAATATTCACATTTTCTGATGCAGTAAGGTAGAATTTGGCATATATGAAAGAAAAGCCTGGTGGGAGGATGTGTTAAACATTTGTGGTAGTTGGTTTAGTCGTGCATGGGATCAGGTCCTACTTTATACTTGAGAAAACTTGCTTTTCTGTTTCTTAATCTTCAAGGTTCAGGAAGGATTACATCCAGATATAACAGAGCTTAAAGCTGTGAGGAGTTTATTTGTGGGGCATCCTTTTGGTATCCAACAGCTCACGGTTCAGCATGTGGTAGGTTCCTTATAAAGAATGAAGTTGACTTTAATCAAAGAAAAGAATACATCTAACTTTGTACTTGGAACTGTTTCTAATTTTTGTGCTTGAGACAGAAAAAAAAATGAAACTTTGACTTTGGGATTTGCTGATTACTGGTGGATAAATTTCTTGTCAAAGAAATGGCTAGTAGTGGCTTTAATGTTTTTATTGTACTGCATTGAAAAGAGTTGGAAGTTAATGATTTTTATTTGTTTTTGTGCCTTACCCCCACTTTTCTCTCTCCCTTCTTCCCTTTCCCCATTTTCCTATATTTCACTTGTATATTTGTATAACTTTAATAAAATTATAAACATGGAATGAAACTGGATAACTGCTTAAAAGCCTTCATTGTCTCTTTATGATGAATCTGTTAACTGCCATTTCCTCTTTCTGCTCATGTGCTTTGCCTGAAAGGCTTGAAAAATCCCCAAAAAACTAAATGTTTTCCTACTTACAAATCTTAAAATTCAGCAGTGGGTTGGATTTAAAGCAGGATGCAGTTGCATCTACCATCATTGTTCATCCCTACTGCCTAGTCCACAGGCTAAAATGTTTCCAAAATGGAGATTCACAGCAAAAGCATTTTTACCTGAAATGTTATCTTTGCCTTGTTTTTCTCAGAAAGTTCTCAGTCGTGTTTTGTTCCTGACGCCTCGTTTGCCATCTTTCTTCCTGAGAAATCGCTTGAGGAGCCATCTCTCTGAGCTGCATTATCTAGACCAAGCAATGATGAAACTAGGAGAAAGCCAACTGACAGATGAGGAAGCGCAAGTGGTAAGATAAATTTGTATGAGGTGGATGATTGAGCCTTGTGGTTGACTGCAGACTAATTATTATTCATCTTCTGCTTTTCCTCATAAGTGCTGGGCAGTTTACAAACAAGTAATGGTCAAAGTTACCAGTCTGAGAACCAATATGGACTTTCTGTGACTTATAATGTGATGGCTTATTCAACAAACTGGGTATAAATTAGTTTAGCATATTGTGGGCAAAGAAGGACAACTGTGAGCATTATCTTACCATGCTTTTAGTTGGACAGGAATGCTATGGAAGGGAAGGGGATGTCTCCCTATCTGTCTTCGCAGCTGAGAGAGGGAACATTAATGGTCTAGGCAAATAGATAAATCTAGATTCTAGAGGGATTAGCTCCTTCTCCCAATGGCCCTAAATGTATTGATTTTTAGCTCCTGTCAAAAATATCAGTACAATTCCAAAGGCCAAAGGCCATGCTCCAAATATTTGAGGCCATATGCAATTGAGGGTTATGTGCCTTTTATATGTAACACCAACACAGCTATTTCTTGGATTTGATGATTCTTTGTGACATGAAAGCATCTTGCTGCATTCCAAGGGGTCCCTCTGATTTTTGCAGGCATGCTATACCCGTGGCTTGAATTCCATTCATCTGGATCCAGAAGATTGTAGGCTCTGGTTGAACCAGTGGCTATCGCTCTCCAGTTCACTAAGAGGTAATATTGGCTGAACCATTGGAAGGAGGATTAGTGTTATAACTGTTCTGGAAAATTTCTCAGATCAAAACTCACACCCATGCACTCACCTGCCCCTCTCTTCCTAACTAGGTGTCTGTGGAAATAAAACCTGAAAGGGAGCTAACCATAGATAAGTCAAGAACATTAAAGCAGAATCTCTTAATAATTAAAAATATTATTGCCTGAGTTATTGTGTCACAAACTGAACTGATCATAAGCCATACCATAGTGACATATGACAATAGTCCTCAACATTAATATTTGAGATCAGAATTTCCATCACTAAGTGATGTCATATAGCAATGTCATTGCTTAAAAAAGGCAATCCCAGCAAACCTGTGGCCATTGTTAAGCAAGGACCTCCTCACAACTTCATGTACGTTTCCAGCAACCAGTCAGTGGAGAAGCTGACAGGAAGTTGCAAGCTTCAGGTAGCTCATAAACAGGTCAGTGGGCAGCTAGGTGGCAGCTGGGCAAGGTTGTGTGGGTGGCAAAAATGGCTTCTGCCATGTGGAGTGTGCATATGGATTGCCAGTGCAGTGCCAACCCAGTGTGACTGGTTGCTGCTGAATGGAGGAGACTTATCCTAGCAACTTGCAATCTTCCCTGCTGGCTTCTCCATTGACTTTGCTTTTGGGAAGCTACAGGGAAGGTTGAAAATGATCATGTGACCATGGATGCTGCAACTATCATTAACACGAAATGGTTACCAAGCACTAAGTTTATAGTGAGATGGTACAGCGGTGCAGGGATATCCAAAATATTGACTGGTCATAAGCTGACTCATTTCAGTGCTGTCGTAGCTTTGAATGGTGAATTGGTGGTTTTTAACCCAGGATTACCAATAGAAAAAATATTCGGAAAGTTAGGTCAGTAGTATTATATACTACACAGCTGAAGATAATTTCTTTGGGATATTATCTGGGTATTATCTGGGGTAAAAATCTTAATTTCCTGGAGTTCAAGGCAGGGAAACTTTTCTGCAGTGGTAAACGTCAGGCATTGACCAAGCAATTCCAAAAGAAGTTGGAAAACTGTAGTGGAAAATGGGGATTCTCATCTAACAAGCCACAAATATATAATTATATAGGAAATACAAGTAGTCCTTGACTTACAATCATAATGGAGCCCAACATTTCAGTTGCTAAGCAAGAAAGTTGAGTTGTGCCATGTTTTATGATCTTTTTTTGCCATAGTTAAGTGCAATTGTTAAGTGAATCTGGCTTCCTCCACTGACTTGTCAGAAGCCAGCTGGGAAAGTTACAAATGATCACATGACCCCAGGACAGTGCAACTGTCAAGCACGGTTGTCAAGTGCTTGAATTTCAATGTTGTGTCCATGGGGATGCTACAACAGTCATGTGAAAACCTCTCATAAATCACTTTTTCAGTGTTGTAACTTCAAATCATAACTGAATGAATGGCTGCAAGTTTGAGGACACTTGCATCCATATATGTTGTCAGCTGAGTTCTTGGAATGCTTTCATCTCACTCATCTAGTCTCCATTTAATTATTTCAATTTTGTGTGTGTATTTTAGGATGGATCATTGTAACATTTAGCTCTAGCTAGGTGATGGATGTCCTGCATTTTTGAGTGCTCTTGCTGCTTTAGTTTAATAAATGACACAAAATGAAAATCTCAGTTTCAATTGTTACTAAAATTTTAAGGCTTCTTGGCCAGATAAAAGTCTTCAAAGATCAAAATCCCAAGTGAAGGATCCAGTTAAGCAGAGTTGAGCTTATTCCAGTGCCTTTTATGCCCTCCTTTCTCATTAATATATTCCATGATCTTCATTTTTCTCCACGTCTTATTTAAACTTAAAAGTTATTTTTTTTAAAAAAAAAGGGGACTCAATATATGTTCAATTGACAGTTTGACCTAAGCTTTTCAATATGTGATAACTTCATATGGCAATACAAACTCAAAAGAAGTTTCCAGTCAAACAATGAATAAAAGTTGGCTAAAAAATACAAAATACTTCTGCAGGCTTAGTTGTGCAGAGGATAAAAACACGTCACATTTTATTTCTTGAAATACAGTCCAGACAGCTACCTTGGGGCAACATGGACCATTTCTCTGTGTAACGAGTATCAAATCGTGGTGGGAATTTGTCATGTCAGAAGCTGTGACGCTGCTACAAAAAATTAACAGAAACAAGCCGACTGACACATTGCAAGGAAGGGGCCACAGAGAAGATGATTGTAAATAGAAAAATACTTAAGACTACAATACCAGGAAATATTAGTATTTTATCCGTGAAAATAATGAAGTTCTTAGCTATAGAAACATAGCAAAAATCAGATTTAACCTTCTAAACCAAAATAATTTATTTTTAAAATGAATGGTTTATTGAGGAGACAGTAAGTGAAGCAGGTAAGTCTTGTTCTTCCTAACCTTTCAGAAGGGATTGAGAATTGTCTCCTTCCTATTTCTATATGTCTTAATTTTTCTTTGCAATCAGAATTAGTGTTAAAATGTTTATGAATATAATCCAGTGAAATAGAAAGTTATTCTCTTTTCAGACTCTGAGACTTCACTCTTGGCACACGCGATGGTCTTACTTTCTATCAACTTCATTCCTTCCTCTAAGAGGTAACCGGAAACGGCCCCTTCTGGATTATTGAATATATGCTATTTATTGTCTATTGACTGAACCAGAAAGGGGAATACATTTTATTTTCATTGACTCAAAAAAAGGGTGTGTGGATGGGTTGGAAGGCAAGGATCCAGCAGTGAATTTGTTTGTGTAGAGGTGACACTAGAAGAAACATTGCAGTACGAATAAAATTCTTCCACTGAGTGTTTTGAGTGAAGACAATTGCTAAGATACGCAGCAAAATACCTCTGCTGTATATTTCACGAACTTTGCATTTAAGCCTGGTTCAATTATGATCTCACAGGCCTCTTTCTTGGATTGTCAAAATATAATATATGACTGTTCAGGCTTATCAGTCCAAAATCTTGCTAATAATGCTTGCGGCAAATTCTTCTGCTGGAAAGACACATCAACTCCCTCAAATGGCTACAATAAAGTTTGTTTCATATTGGCCAGGAACCTGTACAAATATATTTTTAGAAATGAACAATTGCAGAATACACATTGGTACAATGCAGCTTTTTTTTGCTAAACGTACACCGTCAGAGTCACATACCACTTTCTATGATTTCAATCTTGCCAGCTAAAGGGGACAGGGAAAGAGATCCACGTGTCTTAATGTTTGTTTCGTCCATCTCTTTTGTCTTGAAATGTTTCAGGGACTCTCTTTCCAGTTGCAATCGTTTAGAGGGACTAGGATGGAAATATTAGGTCAATATTGAAGCTAGTGTCTCTTCATCTGTATTAACACACACACACATTACACACACACACACACACACACACACACTCTCCTTTTTGATGCTGATTTGGAAGACCTAGTTGGGTAAAGACCCAAAGGCAGCAAAAGACTGAGAAGGCATAGCTGAGATAGCATTGCTCATTCCTATCAAAAGGGAAGACTCAATCTTGGTCTCTCAGGAGTTGTAAGATTACAGGATTTTTTTTATTATTATTATGAAGTATAGCAGACTTGAAAAAATCCTTTAGTGGGGGGTGGGGAAGAGGAAGGGGGTTAAAAAAAATTAGACTGCATGAAGTATACCAGAAGCTGGAATTCTGGGTGGCATGTGCAAGATGAAGTCTGTATTTGAGCTAATTGTAAAATGTGTGAGAAATGTGTATATTTCATGTATTTTACTTGAAAGATAAATGTTTACCTTTAAAGATGGCATGATGGCAAACATTAAAAACATGCATCAATCCTGTTAATTGTGGAGTTTTGAAGTAATTTTGTTAACATATCGCTATTGTGACTTTCCTCAAGTATCTGAGCTTGATTCATAAATTACTGGAAACACTGAAGCTATGAATAGTTGTTTTCTCCCTGTAAAATAACCAGTGACGACTAAGTTCATGACCCAAGTCTTTGTTGTGTATACCTTAGTCCAAGTAATATGATCAGTCTTTTTGAAATAAAATATGTGCAAGAGAATAAACCCTGGAAGCGTGAAAAGAGTTTTCCATTAGGTTTCACTATGGGATAAATTTATAGACTTGTCACAAATCAAAATTAAGCCAAGCTGCAAAAGCTGCTACTTGGAAGGTGTTCCAATGCAGAATCTCACAGTTATGATGAAACATTGTATATACTTTGATACTGTTTAATTCCTTTAGACAGAAAGGATTGTTTCACAAATGCAGACTCTGCAAGTATTAATCATATGTTGCACTTTGGTTAAAAGCAGCTATGAAAAATACAGAAAAACATGCTGGGTCTGTAACTGAATAGAAGGCGGCATCAATTTTGAGAACAAAATTCGCTTCGTGTAAGTTTACGCATTTATTTGTTTTTACACTTAAATATCCTCTTTAAATACAGCATTATCACAATGAAAAGAACATAAAAGGCAAAACAAAAATGTAAAGGACCTGACAAGCTTTGGGTTCACATTGAAAATGCCACCTGTGTATTTCCTGCAGGAAAGCAGAGTTATGAAGTTATTGGTTGCAAGTGACAAGAGGACAGGGCTAATACCAATGTCAGACCGGGGCTTCTGTTAATAGAAGTCTCTTCCAGGTAGTAAAAGGACTGTCCTGTAAACAGTTCAGTAGCACCAAAAGAAGGGAAGGGAGAACAGGCAAATGTACCACCACATCAGAGTAAGAAAGAGAGTTTTGTTATTAATAACAAAAGGGAGACAGGCAAGAGAGTAGGCCTTTTTTTTTTTTTTTTTTTGCATTAAAGAACATTCTTTAAAACAAAAGCTTTCTAAGAAGCCTGCACTACAGGATTTAGAAATAAAATTCTGTCAGTTGAGATCAGCGCCCTTTCTTTTTTCATAATGCTCAGGAAGGAGTGTTTTATTTTTCTGGCTATTTTTCTAGAAATAGCTATTTAAGGATGCCTTTTTCTGTCATAACTAAGTATCTTGTGGAAATGCAGAAGCCAGTGTAATAGATGCTATGTCGAGTTTCTGTTTTCTTCCCCGTTATCTACACCTCTGTGTAAGAATGTTGTTTTTTAGTACTTGGGTTTCTATCAAGCCATTACATTAATCATTGCATTCTGGAATGTCAGTCACGAGAATTGTTTCTGCGTTATAAAAATGGAATCCTGGTATTTTAAGTGTGAAGCTGCTTCCATTTTCAGAAAGTTGTATTCCACCAAACCATCTGTCAGTATTGGCAGGTGGCCAAGGGGTGCAACAGCTTAAGCACTCAACAGGAGGAGATTCTTATTATAGGGCCAGATCTGCAAGAATTGAGGTAAGCCCCATTTAAAAACTTGATTCTAGGGCTGATTGTGCCAAAATCCCCAGAACAAACACCATGCAATTAAAGGAGCAAAGCCTCTGGTTTTAGCCACTACTTTAGAGCAGATCTACAGTACAAAAATTCCTAATTCGGGGCTACAAAGAGTATAGCTGGAACAATGGAAGAATAATATGGGGAAAAGACAAGTGCACCTTGTTCTGAAACAAACCTACCACTGCCCATAATAATGTTACTGTAGTTGTGTAAAAAAACAATTATTATAAACAGCCAAGGTGCTTTCAAACGTTGAGAATTTTATAAGAGATGTCTTCACTTTGATCCAGATACCTACAAAGCTATGTATTCGATGTAGGAGGAAATTCTTTCTCTTCTGTTTGATTCAGATATGAAGAGCACTAAATACATTTGCTACAAGTGAAAGATCAGCTGCCTTGAAAATAAATTTAGCTTGTTATAGCACCACTTGTTTTGTAAACTACAAATGTGAGAAATAGGAAAGACTCCTCCTAAAGGCACCCTCAAACCCAATGGTAGTCTGGGGTTAAACTGCATGGAATAAAAGCCTCAACAACCCCTCAGGAACGAGACCGGTATATTGGAAGGAGTGTTTATGTCTGTGTGTGTCTCATGCAATGACTTGTGTGGCTTTTTAAAGACAAAAGGAGGACAGCGGACATTTTTAAGGCTGCACATGCACCCTCTTACATTTTAAAATCCACAATGGAGACATTTGCCCGCCAAACAGAGCATTGCTTCGAAACAATCCACCGAAAGAGATAGTGATGTGAAAGCAATTAAGTAGTCTGGCAAAGTATAGGAGCCCTGGCTGTATACTATATGCTAATCAGCACAAGGAGAGCTTGGGTGAAATAAGGTGAAAATCAGACAGGGATTTGGTACTAGAGTCTTTCTCTGGAATGATGTCACATGTCAATGCCGCCTACACAGCATTTGCTTGTGTTTTATCTTCCAGAGTCACTTTCAGGCAAATGGGCTTTTCTGGATGCACTGGCAGCACTGATTGCTCATCACCGATCATTAACAGCCAAGAATTAAGTTAGACTTGGCTACCGCCAGAGTTTTCTTGCTCTGCCTACTCCCAAGCAGCTTTGCAATTCAGGGACAAGCCTGTGAAATCTTTCCAGATTCAGCATCTAGAAACTTACATGGCCTACCATTTACACAGATCTAGTGATATGCCTGAAAAACACCTATACTTCGGTTCTGATGGGGCTTGTATTATTTTTTACAGCTGGGAGGTAGGTTTTGATGAAGATATATATCCCTGCAAAGGCTACTTCAGTCCCACCCTCTTTTATGCATATGGAGTTAAGGGCAACCGAATTACCCAGGCTAGCTTTCATGGTAAATCTTGAGCAGTCTGAAAAAAGAAGAGATTCCTCAATGCAGGGAAACCAGTTCTTGCTAAGCCCCAGGCCATACACCACAGGGCTATAACATGAGCTGGGTCAGAACAGGTGACAACAGAAAGGCAATGATTATCTGCTGCTTACTAAAGGTAGATGAAGAAGGAAAAGATGTCTGGTAAGCTGGAAGAGAAAAGTGCTTTTGTTACCCTAGAGTGGTCATAGGGGTGAGCGGCAGTTTATAAGGGCGTCCTTTCTCCCTTTATTCCAAGACCAATTGGAACAATGTACACACTTCACCGGGAGGGGAATTGCAGGTGCCACCTTATTGCACATTTACTGACCCCTAAACGCTTGGGACCCAGCAGGTTGCAGTTTTACTGCACACAGACTCCGTGCCCTTTCAAGTCATCCAGAATGCTAGGTTGCTAAGCAAGGAGCAAGAGGTCAAAAAGCTTTCAACATCGCCTCCATATTCTTGTGCAACTAAAATGGAAAAGACAGACAGTAAAAGGGAAAATTGATTCATAAAAGTATGAGGTGAAAGGCTTAAGTGTCAAATTCTCTGCCCACCCAAACTGGCAGTTCTTTTCAGAAAGAAGTTGGATCCCACCCGATCCTAGGGTGGGATCCTAGCGTTCAGTGTTTACAGAACCAGTTCCCTGAAGGGGATCTAGTCAGAGGTGACAGCTCAGGATCAGAGAGTCAGTGACAAGTCTTGAGCCACATCATGTCCGTAAACATTCAGGTTTTTTTTTTTTAAGTTAATTTAAACTTAAATCAGTCCCAGTCCAGCAAAGGCCAGCCAGCAAAACAGGCCGTGAACATGTTTGGGTGAAGCTCCTGGCAGGGGCAGGGCAGGGCAGAGACTCCAAGATGAAAATTATTTTTTACGACAGTTGCATGCCAAACTGTAGGTGTAAGCTAGTCATGATCAAAGTTAATTCATTGTGAATTTAAAAAATATATGGGATTCTTCCAGGGAACGAAGGGCAGTAAATGTCACATAAATAAGAGCTTGCAGAGCTTAAGCTGTGTAACTGGTTAGAGCAGTTCAAGCAAGTAAGGTCACCGTTACCAAGACACAGCACTGAAAGTGACAGAAGGGGATGGATGGCAGCGGCGGCGGCAGCTTCGCTTGGGATCAGCAACCGGAGGGAGAGATTCCACCACGCAGAGAGACCGACTGACGTCATGAAGTAGCAACAAGTGTTCTGCTTGCCCTCCAACCCATCCAGCGCTTTAGAAAAGGCAGCTTTAGCTCTATTGCTTCCATGAGACACATTCACGTTTGGTCCTTGCAGGATGAAGTCAAGGCCTCCCCTACAAAGTTCCACTGCCTATGGGTCCAACCTCTTCAGGAACAGGAGGCTGCCCAACTAGTAGACAGATCCTCCTACTCTTGAGGCAGCTATGACAAGTGCTTGTTGTTAGGTCCTTATATGGTGGAGCCCACACAAAGCAGCCCCTTCTCCTTCCCCTCCCCCACCCCAATATTAATTCCAAATGGCTGCGGCCATTTGATAAAAACCTTTTTGTCAATAAATAAACATCAAGACGATGGGCTGGGAACTGTCACACGGTCAGAGAAGGGCCCAAAGAGCATTCCTCAGAAGAAGGGAGCTCGCAGGCCCTCTCTGGCAATTGAGGCACCACATTCTGGGGCCGCAAACTGTCTTGTGGCACGTCTGTGTGGAGTGGCAGGCTTGGCAGAGGAACTTCAGGCTGACAGCTCTCAGAAGACAGGGGCTCAAAAGATACAGCAGCTTTCTCTGTTTCTACACTGCTGGTGGCTGTGGCTCTGCCACAAGGCACCAGTGAAGTCACAGGGACAGAGTAGATGCTTAGCTCCTTCTCCTCTGTGAAACGAGGGGGCCCCTCAGGCTCCTCCACTCTATTTTCCCCCTTCACCCCCAGCACTGACCTTTGGTCAACCTGATAGTACACAACAGGCCCATTGTTCAGGTAGGGTTGGCTGCCCTCAGCTGAGCTGGCTTGCTCAGAACTGTCCGTGAAACACAGAACAGAGGAACCTGGTGGCAGCTGAGCTTGAATGAGGATTGGGGTGGCGAGACTTGGGCACATCCCTTCGGAGACAGAAAGCGGCTCCTCCAAAATGCACACCCCCAAGCTTTCCATG
Organism: Laticauda colubrina; assembly: GCA_015471245.1. Lineage (NCBI taxonomy): Eukaryota > Metazoa > Chordata > Lepidosauria > Squamata > Elapidae > Laticauda > Laticauda colubrina. Next base: position 9,105,277 of record BLBF01000021.1, on the reverse strand, counting down.
CTGGAGCCGCTGCTAGAGTCTTCCTCAGCCTTCAGCCGCTCCAGCTCCTCAGCTGTCTGAAGATGCAGGACTGCCGTTTCATTCTCCGCCATGAACTCCTGGAAATCTTGGGTCTCTGGGGACTGGCTTCCCAGCCAGTCACTGCCGGAGCTATGAGGGGTCTCTTCATCCAGAACCTGGGCCCGGCTCACCTGCCGCTTATTCTCTAGCTCTAGTTTCATAATGGTGTGCAGGTAGTGAGTCCTCACCCGGATGGGATTGAATTCAATTCTCCCAGCCATGTTCCCACAACCATCTCTGGAACAGCCGCATGGGAAGGACATTCGGTCCACCTGGGTGGGGGAAGCGAAGGACAGTGAAAACTGGGCCTGTGTGAGAACCAAGGAAGTGACTGGATGGATGAAACCTTGGCTAAAAGGAGAGTAAGTGAACAGATAGGGAATTAAAGTCAGATGGGAAAAATGTAAAATCCATGTAAGGTGTCATAAAAAAGCAACTGGCTAGATAGGCCTCAAGCAACCTTTTGTGCCCCCCCCCATTCAATTCTTTCCCCCACATAACCTACCTATAAATCTTGTATTTCAAGGAGAAATCAAAAGAAATAAAGAATGGCCTGGAGTATGTCTGATTCATTCTATCGTGAAAGAATGAATGTGCTCTTTGACATTTCATTTATCAAACCATCAAATGTTCTTTCATGATAAAAGCACTTTCAGGAAAGAGGACCTGAAATCCTTTACCAGATCTTTGCCATTTAGTGTGTAAGAGATGTGGTGCAAAAGAGGCAGAGAGAGTGAGAGAGAATGACTTTGCCAAGAAAATATTAGGAGCAGAAATGCCAATGCACACATTCTGTAGGGGGTGGGAAATAAAAAATGCTACAGATGAGAACAATGCAGAGTGTGAAATTTGGTTCTGGAGAGATTACCCAGCACCTTAGATGTTGGGAATCAAATGAAGTAACTTAAGACTTCTTGTGTTTAAGACTTCTGGATTCTGAACATCCCTTTGTCTCTTTGTTTTGTCCAAGAAGCCTAATGTTGTAAATCAAATACTAAGAAAATGTGGTTACAGCTGCACAAACGCTGCATAATTTCAGTTGAACATTTGATCAGATTCTTTGAAGTGCTTGTTTCATACAGCAGCCAAAAGAGGGAAGCAGGAGAACAGCAGATTCCCACATGCATAGTCACAGTGACTTCACATAATCCTGGAAAGCTAGTCCTATTTCCTCAAGAACTTCTCATCCTATTTTAGCTCCCCATCCCAGAGGCTGGCTGCATCTTGTCATTTGTTTTTCTCTACAAATTCAAGCAGGATCTTCCCTCCTGAATTATTCACTTCTTTTTTTTAACTTCAGTCTTGGAGCATTTAAGGCAGGGGTATCAACGGGTGGGATTCTACAGGTTCACACCTATTCACTAGAACCGGTTGTTAACCTTCTAAGCAGTTTGGAGAACCAGTTGTTGGAAGAAATTACTGGCCTAATCCTGTAAGGCAGGCAGGAAGGAAACATTCTGGTGTTGCTTACAGAAACTGCCTCTCTGTTAACCCTTATTAAATTCTTGGCAGGACTAGATGTCCTGTCTCAGGAACTTCTCTGGAGTTTTTTTCCCCTCCTTTGCTGGTACTTTGTTTGTATGGAGTGACCATTCAAAGTTACAATGGCACTAAAAAAAGTGACTTATGACCATTTTTCACACTTACAACTGTTGCAGCATCCCCACAGTCATGAGAGGCCAGGCGAGGAGATGTTTGCCTCGATGTGAGTGATGTTGAGTTGGCCATGCCCAGCCAATAACATGACCACCAAGCTACACCCACCAACTTAACCACGCCTGCAGAACCGGTTGTTAAAAAAATGGAATCCCACCCCGGGTATCAAACTCGATTTCATTGAAGGTTGCATCAGGGTTGTGTTTGACTTCGGGGAGCCGGGGTGGGCATGGCCAGGGTGGGTGTAGCCAGCTCGACATCACTTGTTTCAGGGGTACCTATGATGGCCCAAAGGCTCTGCCAGCAAAAATGGACTCCCAAGCTCCGTTTTCAGCTGCGATGACCTCCTGCAACCCTCTTCCAGAGCTCTCCGCATGCAGGCCTCCCGAGCTCCATTTTTGCTGACAGCGACACAGCAGGCCAGTCCTTTGCTGTTTCCATGCAGGCCGGATGCAGCTAGCGGGCCTTGAGTTTGACACCTCTGATCTTAAGACCTTTGTAGGTAGGCAGAGAGGAATTATCTTTAAAAATAATCTCTTACGAGCTCAACACATGAAACAATGAGTGGACCCCTCTCCACATCAAAAAGACACACAGGCAACAGAAGATATAGTTCAGGCCAAAGCCTAGCGGTTTCTTCCCCACTGACCTGGCATTTAATTCCGGCCTGGCTACAGGCACAAGCCTCAGGGTCACAGTACAGGCGGCAGTCACACCCACATTCTTCTCGTGAGAGGCGGATGGCCCGAAGTTCTTGTTTCTCCTCTGCATCGATGCGATGAACACCAGAGGCTCGAAGTAGAGCTCGCCGCCGCTTGGTGGGCAGCGGCTGTAAGAAGAAGTAGTCATCCACCTCCACGTTCTCTACATCGAGGTCATCATCAGAGACATCTTCAAGCGTCAAGCCATCAGCCTCTTCGGACTCCACAGTTCCATTCTTGGTCAGCTTAGGGGAGGGTGTGGGAAAGAACAGAGAACACAACAGACACAGATACCAGCAAAGTTAATCTTGAAATTGAAATCCCATCATCAGTTTTCAGTCTGGAAAAAAAAAAAGACAAATGATTTCCCTGAGTTTAGCTGGGCTGCAAGGGTCACCCGTTTCCTCCAAATACTGATTCCTCCCAGGCTGTGAGTTTTGACAGTGATGCAGTTTTCTGCACTGACAAAGCTGAAGGAACCCCAAAAGCTTGCTGGATAGAGAGGTTCTAACCGTGATCCAGCTTTACGTGCATAAGCCAAAGCACTGTTAGACCATGTTCTGGGTTTTTCTTTCTCCTTTGCTTGCACAACCCAACATCCAGAGAGAATCGGGGGGGGGGGGGTGTTGTTGTTAAATTCTGACAGTGACTTGCCTTTGCATATGCAAGCCTTCAAGCTCACCACACAAACCATAGCCTTTTGAGAAAAGATTCTGAGCTTTGTTTGATCAAACCAGCTATTGGCTTGTGCAGGCAGATCACGACCAATTAAGAGATGGTAGTTTATTTCTTTGCTCATTCCCAAGCTTCCTGAGACTTTATCCAACCCATTCAGTCCTTAAAATCTGCACCCTCAGAATGATATCAGAAATACGTATTTCATTTAGCTTTATTTGAGATGGGAAATTTCAAAACATGGTTTGGACAATGGTAATCTCCATACACCCCCATAAATCTCATTTTTTCCCCAAGTCTCAGAGAAGATACACAAAGAGTGGCACATTTTCCAAGCCAAAATCCCGCATTTGAATTTGACATTTCTCGATAGTGATGTCTAAAAGCACGAAGGATTCTTTCTCATCAGTGTTCACCAGGAAATGCTGTTTTTCACTTTGACAAATTTTGTGTGATATTATTTACCCAATGTATATACATAACTGGATCTTGACTTAACAACCATTCTGTTGGCTATCATTCAAAGTTACAAATGGCATTGAAAAAAGTGACTTATGAACAGTCCTCACATTTATGACTGCTGAAACATCCCATCGCTATGTGATCTCATGACTTGGGCAACTGGCATGTGTTTATGGCAGTTGCAGCATCCCAAGGTCATGTGATCCCCATTTGCGACCTTTTCGTCCAACTTCAGACAAGTCAAGTGGAAATGTAAAGAAACTCCAAGTGAAAGAAATAATTAGGAAAATTTGGATGTGCACAGAAATGGACAGATTTGACAAAAGAATTAAAAAATAAGGATGAATCGGATTATTACAAAGTATGGGATAGGTTTTTGGTTGGCTAGAAAAGAGAGGATCAAGATAACAAGAAATGATTAAATGTATATATTATATACTATGTATATAGAATGTAAATATGCACTTTTTATATGTGACTTAGCAACGTAAGACAACTATGTGGGTTAGGAGGATTGTACCATGTTCATTGTTTTTAATGTTCTTTTCTGTTTTTGTTTGTCTAATAAAATTTAAACTTAAAAAAAAACGAGTCGATAGGGGGAAGCAGCTTCACTTAATGACAGCCAGTTTCAGTTAACAACAATAGTGATTCACTGAAATGGCAAAAAAGGTAGTCAAATCAGGTAACATCCACTATATGTTTAGGAATAGTAATTCTCCTCCCTCTTGTTAGTTTCTAGGCAAGGGCTCCCTGTATATTTTAAGAAAGAAAATATTTAAAAAAGAAAATATACAGTGTCTGTTTTAAATGGGAAGCAAAAACAGATCTGAACCATGGGCAACATATCGAAGCAGTATTCACACCTTCACTGAAAAAAGTTATTCTTTTTGTAGATATTTCCCTCACTAACTGCAACCCCAATTTTGGTGGTGTTTTTTTTTCCATTTTCCCTTTTTTTCTCCCTTCCCCCTATTTTTAAAATATATACATTTGGTTTTTATGCCATTTGTAAAATGCAATAAAAGCTCAAAATTAAAAAAGCCTGATGGCAAAAACAAAGCAAGTAGTAGTGTTTCATCAGAGGAGTGAGCCATGGTATTAAAAAGAATTATTCCTGAGAGACATGACGCAACATCGCTGAGCGCTGAGGTGAGAGCTAAACTCCACCCCAGCTCTTCAATCCAGTCTCCTCCATCTTCTGAGGGAAGCAGTCGGTGTGACAGGTGGAGCTTGGATTTGGGAATTCGAGAACCTTGCAGGGGGGAGTCTGAGGGTGACCTTGATCCAATCATTACATCACAACTTTGCAGAGACACTAAACACATTCGCAGCTTGTTATTTCTTACACTAAACATGACAGGCACTATTCGCATTGCTGGCCATGTGGAAAGCACAGTAATCTTTCTGCTGGCAGACACAGCCTGTCCTCAAGGGCAAAGCAGAAGGTACACTTGGATGATTTGTGCTTCATACAAAAAAACAAAACAAAAAAAATCCCTCGTCGTCTGCTGAACAGAGTACAAATTTGTTTCACCTCCAATCTTTAGAAGGGAGAAGACTTGCGTGAGGCTTTTTTTGGCAGAGACATGGCAGCTTAAAGAGGAAAAAAGATACTGTAGATTGTTGGAAGATAACCAACTAACTCCAGAAGGTGGGCAAATCAGGATCAGATACGTGAGAAAGCAGAACTGACATTAAAAATGACAAGGAGTTGCATGACAAATATAGAAATGAAACCTTTAAAATGTAGCTGATAAGACCTTCAAATGCAAAATTTTCTGTGGAATATACAAAACAACTCAATGTTTTAAAAAGCATTTCGCATGTTTCCCATAGGCTTCATGAACGCCATAGTCATATTGCAAAGCTGCAACTACTGTTTTGGAAACTCAGCTGGGTGACTTTGGGCTAGTTACTCTCTCTCTCTCAGCCCAATCCACTTTCACAGGGTTATTGTAGTGGGGAAAACAGGAGGAGGAAGGTGTGTTTGCTGCCTTGAGTTACTTGTAAATATAATAAAGATGGGAAATAAACACATAAATAAATAATCAGGCTTTTTTCAAACATATTCCATCTCAATCTACAGGGATGGTGGATTTGGGCAGTATCCAGGACAGGATGCTGATTCATACAACTAAAAACACTCCAAAAACAGCCACCACAGAAAGCTAGCAAGCTAGTTAGTAAATCATAACCTAGATTCTTCTCTGATGTACAGGTTCCCTGTATTCACCTTCTGGAGAAGGTGGCATATGCATAAACAAGGATGGATCGTATAAGGACAAATCCAGACCCTGAAGCAGTGCAGCTCAGAAATGGGTTTCCTTTACCAAGTATAAGAAGTAGGCCAGAGTTGCAGGACCACAGAGTGAATATTTGTCCTTTTGGCTAAACTGGTTGTCATGGTAGCAAGAGAATGATTGGAACGTCTGTTTTTTGACAGAAGCATTCAATTCTGTGAGGGAAACCCAGTTGCTAGGCAACCTACAGGACACACCAACCAGGCCACCAAGAGGCATGATAAGGAGATGGCCTGAAGAAGCTCGCTGGAGGAGGCTAAAAGGGAGAGGCTTTCGTTGCAATTGCTGAGCCTCCCCTTGAATCAAGTTGACACAAAACAGAGGCTAGAAACCTGGTTGGCATCACTGGCGGTACTTGTCTCTTGGCTGCGAGGGCTCCCCTGCTGCTGGATGGCGGAGAATCCTTAACTTTTCCTCAGAAAGCTCATCTCTGACCCTTCCTCTCCAAGCCCTACAGGGAAAGCTCTTGTCAACTTCACATTCATTCAGTTCAATAAGTTCTTCAATGTTCATTTTCACATTACCAGCAGCATTTCTCATATTCCAATCCAGATGGAGGGCTGTATGTAGTCTATGAAATATGGGGAAATCCAGGGTTTTGATTTGGGGCTCAGAATTAGCATAATGGAGTAAACAGGTAAGAAATACAAAATACAAAATAATCAGAAGTGCATATTTGGAATACTATTTCTTAATAAATGCAGAGAAAGACAGATAAGAGTCCAGGCAAATGCACCAAAGAACCATATGATCATCTACTTCAGGAGTGTCAAACTGGTGTATCACGCGCAGGCCACATCAACCCCAGCCCTGCGAAGGAAACAAGTTGTGATACATCATGTGACAGCAATGTGACCCGGTAAGTTTGACACCAGCGGTCTAGAAATAGCAATAGCACTTGGGTTTATATACCGCTTTATAGTGCTTTACAGCCCCCTCTAAGCAGTTTACAGAGTCAGCGTATTGCCCCCAGCAATTTGGGTCCTCATTTTACCCACCTTGGAAGGATGGAAGGCTGGGTCAACCTTCAGCCTGGTGGGATTTGAACTGCCAAATTGCAACCAGGCAGCAGAAGTAGCCTGCAGTACTGCACTCTAACCACTCTGCCACCATGGCTCGCTTGATCTTCTCTACCATTTCCCACACGCAGGGCTGATGTGAACTCAACATATCAAATTGGGAAAAGGATTACAGGCATTCAAAGTCAATTCCCCAACCTTGCTATATTCCCTATATATGCATCAAAATAGGGTCAAGTTACAGCACCAAAACCTCTGCAAATAAATGACCACAAAGGACTTTTCTGCCTGCCAAAAACCTACCTTCATTTTCTTGGCATGAAGTTTCTCCTCCTTCAGGTGTTCTCGAAGGATCTCACGGTGATTCACTTCCTGCTCTTGGGCAAATTCACCAAGGGTATACCTGCGGACAGAGTTATGCCGCTGGGCCATGCCCAGGGAACTGCCCCCTTGGCTAGGAACGCTGGTAAATCCCTGACGCCTTGCAAAGTAGTACACAGTCACCTGGTCGAAGCGCACGTTCTTTCTACGCAGCTGTTTCTGCCTTTTTAAGATGGAGGTTGCTGAGATGTAAGAAAGCAAAACAGAAACACCCACTTGAAAATTGAAGCAAGGATGGGTCTCCCTTCACACTCCCCACTTAATATTTTCTTCATTGTTACAGAGCACCTGTGGCAAATGATGTTTGAAGAATGTATCCTCCACCATAGAAGCTTTCAAACTGTTCCGCATCGACACATACCTGCCACTTAATTCCTAAGCACTGGAGCATGCTCCAGGATATAAAGAGCATTGGCCGAAGCCCAGAGGGTTTTATTGCAACTCTGAACAACCAAGAATCAAGTCTTTAAGCTATTTAAAATTCTGGCTGCGCACTACACAGGCATATTAGTAGTGACAGGAAAGCTGTCTTTCCAGAAATCTGGCAAATACTGAGAAATCTTTAGGTTCTGTAGAATCAATGCAGCATCGCAATCGGTTTTTCAAATGCCACTAATGGTGCAAAAACAACAGACATGGCAATGTTTCGTCAAGCCAGTCCTTATCCAGCAAATCATCTTTTCACATCTAACCTCCAATCATAACCAGCAATGAAGTAAACGTAGGCAAGCCTATCTGAGTAAGTAACCATCATTGGGGAAGAATGTAAGCTGTTTGAACTTTTTGCTAATTCTACTGAACTAAGACTAAAGTCCTGGAACAAATAGCCGGATTAATTTCTTATAACTCTTCAGAGTGGATAAAAGAGGGTAATCAATATGGCTAGGCAGAACATGAGGGCAGACACATGATCCTAGGAAAAAGCACAGCTGCTTTAGGGAATTTACTTATTGTACTAGGCTCCTTCACTATTCTAATCATGTCTGACTCTGAGCAGCTTACAGAGATCCAGAACAGTAATATGGTTAAAAGCTAAACAGAAAAATGTAACCAATGTAACAAATAACATCCAGCACTGAGGAACAACCATATAAGCGTATGTGTATTTATATTTCTTTAGTCACCCATCTGACCCATATTAAAAGAAGTATATTTTTTTTAAAAAATCAACATTAATACCAAGACAATAGAGCTAGATAGATGTTAAAAATAATGCAGCCATCTCCTTATATCACTATTTTGGTAAGATTCCCCAAGCCTGCTGATGTCGCAATGCTTTGAGGGCATTCTGGAAGAATATCAGGACAGGGCCAGTCTCAACTCAGGGGGATGATAGATATTCCACAGGGCAGGCACCATGGCAGAAAAGGCCCCCCTCCTGGGTCCTGCCAAATGCATTCAGTCAGGAGAGACTGAAGTGGTTCCCTCAAGACTTGCTGAGACTAGCCAGGTCTTGAAAAAGCTTATGGGGTTGGCAGCTATTTGATATCAGGGGAGCACTGCTTTAGAAAAGGGGAGATATGGACAGAAAAGAGAGCAGCCTTCTCTGCCACATCTCACCCAAACAGGCTTGGGGGGGGGTAGAGAACACCAGAGGAACATAGTGGATCATTCACTCCGCACCTCACACAAAAGCATCATTCTGCCTCGAATCCTAACAGCGACACAGTCTTGCTCATCAAGGTATTTATGAACTACTAATCCAGCAGTCCTCAACCTTTCTGGCTTGGTGGCCCAGCGCTTGGGGGAGGGGGCAAGAGGATGGTTCTGTACAAGCAGCAGGAACGTGCATGAGCAGCTCCGTTTGTGCAAGTGGAGTAATGGCGTGCCCGCCACTCACACAAATGGAGTTCTGTGCATGTGTGCTCACACCCAATGCTCGTGCAAGTGGAGGGATGCGCGTGTGCTCACCCACTATTTCTGCGGCCCAGTTCCAAATAGGACATTGCCCGAGGGTTGGGGACCTCTGAACTAATCGACTCTACATGGAGTATCCAAGAACAATAGCAAATTTTCACTTGATTTGCTTCTATTACATCCAATGAACAAAAAAAAATGCAAAAGTGGGGATATACAGTATATTCTACTAGGATGAGTTTTTTTTTTGGGGGGGAGACCCCCCAAATGCACACTTTTATTAGAATTATTAACTCCATAAGACTGAACAGCCTCATAGTAACTGCACATTCATTAGATGATCAATTTTGGTCAGACCAGCCCAACTTATTGGATGGATTTGGGTCAAAGAAGGCTGACTGAAATAAATTATAGGCTATCTTCAGGCTGTTCTTTTGGTAAGTTTTTATTGGTTGGCAACACAGAAGCAGCTAGGCAGAAGTCCATACTTACTACTCTTGCTTCAGCTCAGAAGTCATCTCATTCTTTCAAAAATCTGACACCATGGAAGACTTTCCTGATGAAGCAAGGCTTCAGTGATTAACAGATGGAACAGTAAATTCTTCTATAAGTACTGCCAGAATTAATGCTGATAACAAAGTTAGTTTTTGCCTTACAACCATTTGTTTAGTGTCCGTTTAAAATTACAGTGCTGCTGAAAACATTGACATATGACCAGTCATCTCACTTCTAGGCCCTTGGCAACTGGTTCACACTTATGACAGCTACAGCATTGTGTGTGTGTGTGTGTGTGTGATGTGATCACCATATGCAATTATCCCTGCCTGCTTCCCACAAGCAAAATCAATAAGGGAGACCATGTGGTTCACTTAATGATTTCAGCAAAAAAATTGGCATGATGACTTAACAACCACCTTAATTTAGCAACAGAAGTTCCAGGCCCAATTGCAGCCGAAAGTTGAGCCGTAAATTAACTCCACCTGTGTGGAATTAACTGTGTTTCAAAAAAACTCTAATGCCAACACTTACGAATGAAGCCTGAGGAGCTTGGAGGATTGATGCTGTCGCAGCTGTCTGCGCTGTCGCTGTTGGAGATCTCATCGTCGGAATTGGAAATGGGCGAGCCCACGTCCACATCGTCAAACTTCCTCTTGAGGCCGGCACTTGTGATGGCATCCATTTGTCTCTGGCTCGCATGGAGAGCCAAAGAGTAGAAGAGAGATTTGTATTAGCTGAAGGATTCTGACTCCAGGCCTACTGATGGGATTTACCAGGTACCTAGTAAGGACAAAGAGAGGAAAAGATGAGTAACTACCTTGTGTCACACACCTGCAACACACAGGATGTTCGGGCATTGTAGTAAGTCAGCTTGTGCAGGTGCCCTGCATTTCTTTCTTCTCTAGCTGCTCCCCACTATTATTTTTCCCCAGAGATGTATTAAATGGCTTCTCAGAAGAGCTACGTACGTCAGACTGATTTTCTTTCATATATTTACAGGCGTTAGTCACTCTTCATACAGTTGCATGAGCTGCTTTTCATCCATTCAAAGCTGCCTGTTACTTATTGGCTGGCACCAGCAAACAGACAATATTGCTGGGAACCAGAGCATGAGATGCCCATCTGCAGCTCTCAGAACCTTTTAAGCCAGGAGTGGCCAAAAGTTGATACCTGAGGAATTGCCACATTTATATTTTCAGGAGTTTGGATGCAGGAGCTTTGGATGTAGTTGAGTCTGATTTAAACTGCTGCATATTCAACAAACATTTTCAGGTTTCCATAGGTAGTCCTTACAGCCGTTTGTTTAGTGACCAGTCAAAGTGACAAAGGCACTGAAAAAAGTGGCATGACTGGTTTCCCCACATATGACCCTTGTAGCACCCCCAGTCACATGACCAAAATTCAGGCTCTGGACAATTGGCATGTACTTATGGCAGTTGCTCTGTCCTGAGGTCACGTGATCATCCTTTGTAACCTTCCCAGCCTGCTTCTGACAAGCAGGATCAATGAGGGAAGCCAGATTCGCTTAGTGACCACATGATTCACTTAACAACTGTAATTATTTGCTTAACTGCGGCAAAAAAAGATTGCAAAACAGGGAAACACTCACTTAACAACTGTCTTGCTTAGCAACAGAAATATTGGCCTCAGTTGTGGTCATGAGTCAACCTGTACAGGTAGTGCTTAACTTACAACACTTCATTTAGTGACTGTTCAAAGTTACAAGAGCACTGGAAAAAAAGTGACTTAGGACAAGTTTTTCATATTTATGACCCATGTAACATCCCATATCATACGATCAAAATTCAGATGCTTGGCCAATGGTTCATATTTGTGACAATTGCTGTGTAACAAGACCATGGGATCCCCTTTTGCGACTTTCTGATAAGCAAAATCAATGGGCATGCCAGCTTCACTGAACAACCAATAATTAACTATGGCAAGAAAGGTCGCAAAGTGGGACAAAACTTACTTAACAAATGTCTCACTTAATAACAGAAATGTTGAGCTCAATTATGGTCCTAAATTGAGGACTATGTGTATACATTTTTATCTGGTATATTCATGCATGAATGCAAAACTCTGACCAGGCTGCTTTCTGTAGATGCCTTCTTGGCATCCAACAATCAAACACAACTCCTTCCTCCCCAGTGAGCATAATGCACTAAAAGTGTCTTTTTTTTTTTTTTTTTTTTTGGGGGGGGGGGTTTCAAGTCAATGTTGATTCCTGGCCAAGACTTGCCTGGACAAGTTCCTGCAGTTTTCTGGGCAAGATTTTCAGAATAGGTTTGCCAAGGCTTTCTTCCTAAAGTTGCTCATCAATCTTTTGGTTTCTAACCTGATGCCTTCATTGTTACACCAAACTGGCTCTCAGGAAAGTGGCCCAGCAAATACATATATACGCAAAGTCTTCAGGTCTTCCTCATACCAAGACATGTCCACCTTCTTATCCACTTACTATAACAACAAACTTTTGTATGGTTCCTGACTGCATAGGATGTAAAAACATTTTATATGCAGAGTACAAAAACTGGCTATAGTTAGTTCATTTTGCAACAATTATAGGTTTGCAAACTTTATACAACACTGGAAGGTACGGTGGGCATTCTGAAGCCAGTCCTGTCATACAGCTGGGTTCAAAAACTCAACTTTCAAAATTCCTAAAATTCAGCTATCTTGCAGCTACAGCTTGAGAGCAGACAGTACAAAGATTAATAGACCTCCAAACAAGGGAGGAAAAAATTGCTTAAAATTATGGTGATACCCTGTCAAATTACAATGAAAGTTCAGATTTTGTTAAAAAAAATTGAAATGTTGATTACCCTGCAACATCCATAAATGTAGTCCTCGCTTAGCAACCACAATTGGGACCAGTACTCTACTTCTAAATGCTGTAGTCGCTAAGTAGAAAATAATGTGACCACACAAAGGTCTTACAACCTCATTTCTTTCCCCTTTAGTCATTTGGTTCCATGAAATATCATGTGACTGCAAGTTGTGATTTTTATTTGTTTTTACAATTGTGAAACACCCAAATGGCACTTATAACCAAGGGATGCTGAAATGGTTAAAATGAGACGATTTGTTGCGAAACTATATTTTTTACACTGTTGTAGCTTTGAACATTTGCTGAACAAGTTGTAAGCAAGGACTATCTATATCTACTTTCACATAACTACAGAAAAGATTTGCTACTATCTGCAAGATCAACCTGTCTTTTTTTTTTCCTTCTTAAAAAAAAAAAGCAGATTGATTTGCCACGGAAAAAATGGCAAGTGTTGAATTCTGAAATTCTGTTTTTCTGTCCCAGGGTTGTTTACTAGCAGCTAAAGGCTAGGCTGTTTGAACCTGAGAGGGACCTAATGCCAAAAGCCTTGACTACTTGCTATTTCTGGTATGTTTTTTTAGACATAAATGCCCACTTGTTGCTTATGAAGTGCAACGTGTACTACAATTAAAATGGAAGGCTCTGAAGGTACCAGTTGTTTTTGAATTCCTGACCATGTTTACAACTCAGACATGTGTGCTGTGCCTTCTATGCAGTTAAATCCATATTTATTTTTATGGAATGAAAATACGTCATTGGAAGGTGCATACACATTCCCGGTAAAAAGCAACAAGATCATCTGAATTGACTTCAATACAGTAGCAGCCAATAGGGAAATGCAACCATTTTACCACATGATGCACCAAGGGATATACATACTTGTTTATGCCAATTATACCGGAGGAAAGTTACCCAACTATTATTCAATAATATAAATATCGACGCTGATATATTTTAAATGTAGTCACTGTTTTTTTTTTAATGAAGATATGACTGCGGCTCAGACATATTTTGGTGTGATCTGTTATCTGGCTAAGTCATGGCCAATGGCCAATCACAGATGTTTCAAAGAAAGGTGTATCAGAAACCCAATGTTTGTCAGGAGCCTGATAATCCTATCTTGTGGCAATCAAATCCTTATCTCCAACAGTGAGAGATGAAGTTAAGCCTTAGGAGACATGCACAAAAAGGGTTTATTTAGATGCAACAGACCTGATGACCTACTTCAGCAAGGCTTAGCCTGCATGAGGGCAACGGAAACTGAGGTTCCATGGTAATATTGCTTTTACATACTTTAAAAGCAGTTAATGGCAACAAGATAAACTGGGAATCTTGCCAACCTCAGTGCAGAATGAAAGTCACAATAGAAAAGTAGACAACAAGGTCTCAACCAAAAAAATTCCAAATGTTATTCAAATGAGGAATAGGGGAATTTCAAGTTAATCTAGGGGATTAGAAGGAAAAAAAGAAATTGTGGTAGGTTCAGAAACAAGATTGCACTTCCGCCTTTACCAGCTGAATGTGTAGTACAACGTATGGTATGGAAAAACCATAATCCACCAATTGTCCCCAAACCCAGTTCCTGGCTTGAGTGTAAAATTATGAGTTCCAAAAGAAAACCATGAGTTTAAGCTTCAAAACTCAAACAAGACAGAACGTATATATTTTTAAATGTGTGTTACTGCAAATTGTATTATACTCACCTTATTTAGAATGATACTTACCACAATTTGAGACACTCTTTGGATAAAGGAGGGTTTACATATTTTAAGTATAAATATGTGTTACAATATATACACTGTGCAATGTTACATATTGTCTATGTTGCACTTGGCCCTACCTTGCAAGAATCTAGATATTTTCCCTATTGTACTTTTTTTTTTTTACAGAGTTGTAAGCTGCAATAGGCATGAAGCAAGCTTATACTTGCTCTGCTAGGACCCCTGCTATTATATCTCATGTATAACAAGAGCTACGTTAAACCAGAGGAGGCCTGCCTTCACCACATAATGGACTTCAAATGTTTATGGGATGCCCCTAAGAGGGATATCTGCCAAATCCCAATCCCTTTCTCTTTCTCCCTCTCCCTTCCCCTTCCTCCCTCCCTCCCTCTCTCTCTCTGCTATTATCTTATTCTATTGCACCAAAATGAGTTGGAAGTCAATGCTTTTTTGTTCTTTTTCTTTCCCCTCTACTCTACACTTTTCTCCCTTTCCCTCCCTTATTTTCCCCTTATTTTCTTTGTATTTTATGTTTATGTTTTGATAAACTAATAAAAAATTTGAAATTATAAAGTTTGGCTGATGTCAAAAAGTTAAAAAAGATCAGGGCTGTTAGCTGCTTGGAAAGGTGAATAAATACATATATGTAACATGATAAAAAAATAAAAAAGGGAATAGATAAAAAGTATTGCCTATATTTCTTATAGTAAAATATCTGGTCTACATTATCTTGAAAATAATCATATTCCTCATAATAATAATCTGTATACCTACCATATTAAGTTAAGATAATATCTAAACAATTATACAGTCGGTCAGAACTAATGAAAAACCGCCTAATATATTTACAACATTTCCAAAAATAGAAGGGATATGAAAGAAAGGGAGAGGAGGGAATCCTGAATCATGCTGTGAGTTTCTTTTCCGATCTCCACTTTTCTGCCGCAACACATTCATTACAGGACAATGGCCTTTCCTTGGTTCAGCTGGGAGACAGATTAGTCGGTAGCACAAGCCTTGGTGCTTGTTTTTTTTTTTTTTAAGTGTGCCTAACAACCGGGAACAAGAGAGAACTTAATGTCATTTCTGAGAGAGAAACAACTTTTTAAAAGCTGCCCTTTCCCTGCACAAAATGCTGTGGGTGAAGGAGTACAAGAGAAAGGAACCAGCTCTTGAAAGAATCACGGGTCACCCTCAAATGACACGCCAGAGGAGGAATACGTGAAGGGAAACTGAACGAGAGCACTGCAGTTTCTCAGCTCGGAGAAGAAGTGAAATCCGGGGGGGGGGGGGGAGGAGAGAAAGACAGCCTTGAAGTTAACGCAACAGCAACGTAGTAAACCACTGTAGAAACACAAACCTCGTCCATCAAAAAAAAATTCACGGCTTTGGAAGTTTAAGAGAAATGCCACTCTGCAGCTCTAACCTCGGTCTTTCGTGGAATAAAACTCCAGCCTTTCATAAAATAAAAGACTCTGCAGAAGAAGAATTTGGTCAGCAGATCTCATGAATCTACTTCCCACAAACTGCATGCCTGTTGGTGCAACTCCATCACCCACCACCCACCCAGACTAGCCCTGCCCACTTCTTCCTTGCACTTGTCTGTTCCCTTCCACATCCTAGCAACTGTCTCCATGGCAACAAAGCTGAACAAATGGGCTTGTGAAAGAAACATGCCAGCCAGATGTGGTATGCAGCAGCAAGATGATCCTGACTGCCAGTTTCAGCTTCATTGGAAGAAAAAGGAGCTAGCAGATTGTGTCAGACAGACCACACAAACACACACACACACACACACACACACACACACACGGGGGTGGGGGGGGTGGAGGAGGGGGGAAGAGAACAAACAACATCCATTCTCCACTGCTGAATCATCAGCTCTCTTCAAAATCAAGGTTTTTATGTTCCCTTTAATTGAGAAACTTTTCTAAGAAGCAGGAGGGAATACAACAGCTTGATTTCTGCATCTGCTGAAGGAAGGAGACGGATCCTGGCAACGGAGGCAAATCAGGAAGCCAAGCATAAGAGTGTCAACTTGGCAAGTCATTAATTCCTCGTCACTGATTTCTCCACTTTAGGTCAGGCCAGCACTTTTGCAGCAGTGTTTTTATAGTTTTTTCTAATGGTGTTAGGTGGATAGCCAGATAGGATGGGCAAATTGAAAAGATGCTGTGACCTTTGGTGTCAACGAGTAATGAAGTAAAAGAGTTCCTGGTTCACAAATTCCCCTGGGACAAAGTCTGCCATCCATAAAATCTAGTCTTGGTTGAAATGCATTCATTCTCTTTGAACAGGCAACACTAATGAAGAGAATAGCCTCGTGTCTTTGCAACTGCATGTGCCATTAGGTTCAAAAGTTGCACATCTCACTTTGTACTGTTATCAACTTCTGTTAACTCCAACATCCTCTCTCTCTCTCTCTCTCTCTCTCTGTAGCATGTGAAAAAACAAGTTTTTTTAAAAGAGTACTTTGAACACACATACTCAACCTACTTCACAAGGCTGATGTTGTGGGGAAAAGAAGGAAGACAGGACACTGCCCTGTATGAAGGACAGGATGAAAAATCAAGAAAGCAGACAGTAAGCATATTTTTGGGTGTCTGCCCTGTACAACAAGAGATCTCACACTTAATGAAACTTTTGGCAACCTCCTTCTTGTATGGCTTGTTCTGTTTTGTCTGAAAACCATTTTAGACTGATTGTATTCTTGTCCTGTAATCGAACCTTGTATTGGGTATCAGGTTAATATGTTTCTCAGAATTCATTGCAGATTTCTTTCAAAGTTTAAAAGGAACTATTGTTGGAGTGCATGCTTCTAGAGAAAACCAAGTTCTATTTTTAAAAGTTCACAGTATCAGGAAATCTCAAAACTTGTCGTTAATTCTTCTCAGCCAATACATGGGGCTGGCTGGCCTCACCCTTGAAAGAACCTATTGCACTTCGCTCTACAAGCTTTCTACAAAACTTTTTTTTTTAAATCAACAGATCAGAAATATCTTGTACACTGATACCTGACAGAAGCTTAAAACTGCTGTTTTCTGGATTCCTCAAAAATCTTACAATAACTTAAAAAAGGTTTTGATGTCCTCACTAAAACAATCATTAGAACTGTTTATATTAAAAAAAATGTAACATTAGAAAAAAACCTCAGAGACCAAAGCATCATACTCATGTTTCTCCTCCCCATTTATCCACAGAACCACCCAGAGAGCAGCAATATGAAACCTGCTATGTGTAAGTGAGAAAAGCTTCATTGATCAAAAGGAGCATCACCTGCTTTTCATTATGGCAAGGAATTCCAAACATCTTGAAGACATCTTACAGGCTTTGGGAACTGATGAGAAAGGCAGTAGGATCCCTTTGGTGAAAAACCACTAACAAATCAATTGCAAAGGAGGGGGAAATGAAGGGAAGGGTGGAGAAGGAAAACCTTCAAGGGAATGATTTAGCTTAGAAAAGTAACAGGGAATCTGAAAGGAGAAATTCACAAAGGGGAACACAGCTTCAAAAAGGCAAACTTCAGCTGCGGGCACTAAGCCCAAAATTAGTTTTGCAGGTCTGCAAGTAGGGTCCTATTTGCCAGAGAGGGAGAGGATACGATTTAATTCATTCCCCAGATTCACAAAATGTAAGATTCATATGACTAGGCAGGTTCTGCTGATTGAACAAGATTTTCTAATGCTTAGGACTGCAGTGCTGAATATGTTTTATGCTCAGATGGCTTGATAAATGTTCAATCCTCTCAGTAACACAGAGTACAAACTAAGCCTTACGTAAGCTAAAAATTGGGTGCTTACCTGGCCTTATGCTATATTTTACAAGGGTTTGCTTGCATAGTTGATTTTGTACCTATACTAAACCGTGGTTTGTTGTGATAAGTGAACCTAGCCACCCTCTTCTTGCCTCAAATATTAAATGGAAATTTAATGGGTTTTCACAGTTGAAAAGACATCCAGACATAAGAACATATTTGCTGCAGTACGTCTCACTAAAAAGTAGTAGAAAATATAGAATACGGCATGACTACTAATGCCTTATGACATAGTCCTAATGTTCAGTAGACTTATAGGATCATTAGAGCAAGAGAATTATAATATCTTAGAAACCAAGGTGAGGCTGCCATCTTGGTGCCAATTTTCCTCAGCATGATAGAATTAGGATGCTGGGAGAATGACGGCTCACCCCACACCATAATTATCTTATTCTCTGAAAAGTAGTTTTTCAGTTGAGATTAGGGAGTCACAAACTCAATGGAAGATCCGTGGGCTCTCTCATGCTTGTAGCTGTTGTGTTTTTGAGGAATGGGGACATTTTCAAAATGAAGCCATGGGGCCCCAGGCCAAGTGGCAGAGCCAGGTCCCTAGGCCCTTACAAAAGGACTGGAGTGCTGGGGCCTATGATAGCATTTAGCAATAGCACTTGGACTTATATGCCACTTCACAGTGCTTTACAGCCCTCTCTAAGCGGTTTACAGAGTCAGCCTATGGCCCCCAACAATCTGGGTTCTTATTTTACCTACCTCAGAAGGATGGAAGGCTGAATTAACTGAACCAGTGAGAATTTAACTGTTGACAGTGGGAGGAGTTTGCATACAATACTGCATTGTAACCACTGCGGCACCACGGCTCTTCTGATAACTTCATAAGAGTTTGTTGTAAGAGTTAAGGCCCGGTCCCACTGGCCGACGGACACAAAACGTATGCATAAAGGACACAGCGGACGAGCAAAATTTCGGGGGTGGCTCCATCCGTTGTCATCCGCTCCAAAAAGTGGTGAAAATTTGCATAAACAGAACGGAAAAGAACAGACGTGGGTAGTATGTAGCGGGGATGTTAAACGGATGTTCATAGGAAGCCTAGTGGATGAAAGCGGATGGAAGGGGATGACACCTCCGAAGGGGTTCCGAGGGATAATTTCAAAGCGGACACATAGCAGATGAAGCGGATGCATCACATATGCCTAAAGGAAAGAAAGGGGATGCCACGCGGATGTATATCGGATGCAAACTGTTCACTGCGCATCCTTTCTATTTCCATGCTACTAATGCTGTGTAGATGTTCCGTGTACCTTTTATTTCCTCCCTCTTTCCGTTTTCAGCTGCAGCGGATGTGAGTTACGAGGATGCCCAGAGAATGCAGAGAGGATAGAGCGGACGTTTAAGAGA
This sequence comes from Laticauda colubrina, assembly GCA_015471245.1. Classification (NCBI taxonomy): domain Eukaryota; kingdom Metazoa; phylum Chordata; class Lepidosauria; order Squamata; family Elapidae; genus Laticauda; species Laticauda colubrina. The sequence goes on along the minus strand of BLBF01000021.1, from coordinate 9,085,950 downwards.
TGATAAACGGACATAGAACGTTTGTTGCTCGTACATCGCGGATTTACATCATACACGGCAGAAAGTTCATCCGTTCACAAAGTTTTGTGCAGCTCAAAACTACTTGCGCGGATGAAATTGCAGTGGATGGATGCTCGGCGGATACAGCGTATGAAACATGTATGCAATGAGTACACAACGGATGCATAGCGTTTTCCAACGGATGGAAAGCTTTTTTTAACGTTTTACATCCTCTTTGCATCCGTAAGTGCAGTGGGACAGGGCCTTTATATAACCCAATCCAGTACCCATACAATTTTGTTTCTTGGAAACTGGAATTGTTTCTTGGGGATTCTATTTTCAGAGTTTTATATGCTTTGCCTCAGCTGTCTGTCACTTATATCTCTTTATAGGCTGCATGCACCATACTGTAATCTCACTAATGCTACCCTGTTTCTTAGACAAAAAAAGAATCAGTAAAAAGCAATGCTTTGATGTGATTAACCAATCTCTGGTGGGGGAAAAAAAAATCACATTTCCCTGTTGGAATTCCCTTACAAACTTCACAAGCACTTTGTGTCTATTGTCTCTCCGCCCCTTCCACCCTCACTGCCATTTTGCTCTCAATCAAGGGAATTCTATTCAAGGCTGGGGAACATCTGAGTGTGGACCCCTTTGGTACCCATCAGGCTTCCTTTCCTCTTGACATTAGTTTATTTTTAGATCCTTTAAAGAAAAATATTAAATGGGTTATCTGCCACGCCACAAAGCGAAGTACCAATTGCAATTATTTGGGCCCCACAAAGGTGTTCTTAGGAAATAGAAATGGTAACTGGGTGCATCCTAAGGCTTTTCTCTGTTCCTATGCCAGGTGTCCAGAAAAACACCCAGAACCAAGATCAGATCAAACATGATCAGAGGATGGCTAAAAGGATTAATGGAGACCGATGTCAATCAACTTGTCTTCAGATAAACGGCTGTCTGCAACTGGCCAGACTAATCAGCCTAAGCATTTTCTGAACTGGCAAGCTTTCCCATTTTAGAAACCATTTTAGAATAATGTCTGCAATGTGCGCAAAACGCCAAATCAGCTTACAACTGTCAAAAGGTTTCCTCCTCCTAGGAGAACATAAAAACTAAAAGATGTGACCCACAAGAAATGCAGACACAAGAGAAAAGAAACATGCTAAAGAGAAAAGGAATACTGAAGAGGCTTAATAACACCTTATTTAACTAAAAAGTAGGGAAATGCAACCAGCTTTTTAATTAGCTTTTGTCATGCCCTGGTGTTTGGTGCAAGAGGAATCCTATTCTTCTGTTAGGCATTAGCATGGTTGCAGGTAGCAAAAAATAGACTTGGTTTTGTGAAGGGAACACAACCTTTTTTTCAAAAAATATAGGTTATTGTGAGTTAAAATGCAAATAGAAACAAAATCTAAGAAAACTGAAAAGAAAAAAGGTGCAAGAGAAGATGAAGAAAGAAAAAATAAAAGTACAAGTAGCCCTAGTCTTACAACCACAATGGAGCCTAACTGCCTCATTTGCTGAGACAGCTGTTGTGAGTTTTGTTCCATTTTGTGACCTTTCTTTCCACGGTTGTTATGTGAATCAATGCAGTTGTTAAATTGGTAACAAGAGTTGTAAAGTGAATCTGGCTTCCCCACTGTCAGAAGGCCACAAAAGGTGAGCACATCGCCCCAGGGCACTGCAACTATCATAAATATGAGTCACTTGCCAAGCATCTGAATTTTGATGATATGACCATGCGGATGCTGCAACGGTCATGTGAAAAGCAGTTGCAGGTCCCTTTTTTCAGTGCTATTGTAATTTTGAATGGTTACTAAACAAATGGTTGTAATTTGAGGACTGCCTGTTGTGACTTATCACTTTTTCAAGTGCAGAAGAATACAAAAATGGAATCTAACATTCTTGAAACAAAATCCAAATCTAAGATACCTCACTACTCATCAAGGTGGTCCCCTATTTACATTATGTGCTAACCAGGACTGACAATTGGTTTTCTAGATCAGTCAAATCTAACTGTAGTCTGTTTAAGCTCTATTGTAATATGCTTAAGTCTTATCATCCAGCCAAATAGCAACATTTACTCAATTTTCATTTTCTTGCAAAAAACCCTAAACAAGGATAAGCATGAATATTAAATAGATATAATTTTGCAGGCTATCTCCATTCTAGACTGGGAAATCAAACTAAAATTCTTGTAAGAAGGCACTAGCAAACCATTTTTATATTGTTAAGAAAACTGCACTGATGCATTTCATGGGTTCAAGTTCAATTTGAAAGAAATTGTATTTTTAATCTCCTATCATTAACTTGTTTCCTCCCATTTTTCTCTCTAGCCCAATATTTGGTTTGTTCCAATATGTATTTTATTAAGGCAGAATTAAATGGAAAGCTACAAAAATGTAAATTTGCATTACCCTCACAGATTTCCTAATGGAAAGAGCCACATATCAAATGAAGAAAACTGGCTGGGCATGTATGTTGGTGAGCCTGGCTGCAATTATATTACATGCCAGCTCCAGCACAAGGAAACAATTAATTCAGCTTATATTTTGCTCCAATCATGTCTGATTTTGAACAACTTACAAACTTGAGCAGTTTGGAATTTTCTTTCTTCACAGGAAGTCCCCTAGATTTATGGAGGCTTCTCCCAAGTAGACAAACAGGTTACTCTCCCTTCTTTATGCTAATTTTTTCAAAAGCTATATTCATAACTACTGTGTGTCACCTACATTACAATAATGACACACTTAATTTTTGTTTTCTTATTGGCATATTCTAAGAAATGGCTTATTAAGGACAATACATGCAATAAAATACTTATGTTGAGCAGCCAACATAGCAGCTTTGATGAGAGAAGTAGGATTCTTTTTCTCTTGAAAGTTTTTCACATCCAGTATTGTGTGACTATATATAATCATCAAAGCACTGAAGTGCAAAGACAGTTTGCATAACTTTGTATAAATTCAAGAACTTTTAGTTCAAATTTGGCCTAAAAAAAGATGTGATAAACATCAGTGTTCTTTCCAACAGACTTCCTACACATAATTGCTTATGTGCCAGCAAATTGTAACACCTAGCCAAACCTGATTATTGTTGAAACCAATGTTAGTCCAGAGTTTGCATTTAGATTGGGGATAACCTGGGAAATCCTGGACTGTTGACTAACTTGGGAAGTGGGAAAAAATGCTTGAAGAAGTCAAACTGATTCTGCCAAGAAAACTGCATAGACTGGCTCTCCAGAAGTGAGTTTGAATTAAGGACATCTTTATACTCACACAATCTTCCAAAGATAAAAAATTACGACTGTAATAAGTATTCAAATGTGTAGAAACAAAACTCAGTTGTAGTATATAAGTGAGAAACATATCAAAACATCACACCCTGGTTCTTTGGTCCAAAACAAAGTACAAATCTCATGCATGATTTGGATATCATGGATTAGTATATTACTTGCTCTCTAAGCAAGCATGTGTCACTCAAGTGACACATGACATTCAAAAGCAGAAATAAGGAGGGGAATGAACATGCTTTTAAATTCTCCATTTCCCATGTAACATGTTCATAATTTATATGAAATATTGTGGCGGTCCGTGACTGTAATAAAGATTGAAATTGAATATGAAATAAACTCCATTTTTTTCCTCCCTTGTCACAACTCCATTTACACACAGATGAGGGGAAACAGGGAATTAAGTGGCATGGATAAAGTGGCAATAGCACAGATATCCATGTAGGAGTAGACAGGAATGTAGCTGAAAGGATCCAGCAGCAGGTTTCAGCCAATGATTAAAAACAACCACAAGAAGGCAGAAGCTGCAGAGAGAAAAATACTTACTGCCTTTTTGTTAGAGGCCTCCTTTAGGCAAGAACTCCTATCTGCCTAGATACTTTGGGGTATTGCAGGGATGTAGCCATGATCTGATTTTACATTCCTTCTGACAATTATCTGGTCCTTCTTTTAGGCAAGTGACAAATGCTCTTCTCTTTAGAGAAACAGGCATAATAAAGGAAGTTTGGCTGTCAAAAGGGATTTAACTTCAGTTTTTTCCTAAGTTTATGATGAATTTCAGTCACTTTTGAAAGACCTTAAGACCTCCATTTTTCATAAACTGATGCTAGGGGCACATGCACATTGAACATCTATGACCCTGATCCTCAGACAAATGGTAGATACGTTACGTCTAACACTGGTATTCAAAAGAACTTCATACAATTAATCTTTTATGCACACTATACAGATGCCAGTCAGTATAAGGGACACAATTTCTTGATGGTAACACAGCTGTCTTTGTTTCTGGCTAAGTAAAGTTTGGTGGTGTACAATTCAATAAGAACACTTTGTAATTATATTTAGGGATCTCTCTCTCTCTTGCTCCCTCATTTTTGCACAAACCAGACTCATCGTTGATGCTTTTGTACCTTTGTCCACTGCAGCTTGACCACTACTCTATGCCAAGTAACTTCATTCTCTTTTATCCTTTGTTCTGTCTGCAATCATTTGGCCACTGCTACCCTATCTTACTTACAGCCTTCAAGCTTTTGCCTCTTTAGCAATTTTACAAATATAACAGTAAAAATGGGAAATATTCCAGAAGCAATAATTCTTCTCAGCAGCTAACATCAATCCACACAAATATGTTTTCTATCCCTCTATCTTTCAGTCTATCTGTCTATGACAAAATACAGAGTTAATCACAATGCAATAATCAAGGCCTTGCATAACAAACTCATTTACTGGGGGAAAGCCAGGTTTTCAGAATCTTGTGGAAGGCTATTTCCACCAAGTCTTTTAAAGTTGATTATCTGGAAACTGAGTCACACTTGACTGGCTCCCTTTATAAAGCTGTACATGTGATGATCTATTATGAGCGCTATCAATGCATCTTCTGATATAGCTTCAGGAATTAAAAGTTGTTTGGCAGGTCTGTGGTTTAAATTTAATCTCTGTATTAAAAAATTATCACACTGAAGTTACCAATCTTGAACCAACAATTTTTCCAGTTGAGATTTTTCTCTACGCTAATAGGCATTAATAAACCAGATACAGATATGAGCTACCTGCCACTTATATATCATACAACAGATAGCCAAGTATGAAAAGACCCTAGACAAGCATTTAAATCAAATGGTTAACTATAGCTATGCATTTAAACAACAGTAGTGCAATATACAACAAGGTGTAATTAATGATCCTTCAGACCTGGTAGAGCTTTGCATCTCTTTCATAATGGACACTGGGGGAATCTATCATTGGGCAATTTTTTTCCTTAAGAAGTAGATGATAGCAGTGGCAGGAAGTAGGAAATGGGAAAAGGGAACAGCCTCGCGTGGTGGTTTTTAGTACTACATCTTTAAATAAAATTCATTCCAGCCATTCCTGGCAACACCTGTTGTTTCAAGCAATCAAACTGTAACATCTGCAGGTTGCTCGCTGCTTTGTTTCGAAGAAAATGTAATTTTAACCAATATACTTAAAATAAAGGAAGGCATGCTTTTCCAGAAGGTCTATACCAAATTAAGAGGTTACCTATATGAAATTCAAAGCCTGCTCTAGGTTCACCCATATCCAGCTGAATTGGTCTCAGTTTAACAACTGATTCTCAAGGCTGTTTCCTTGCCTCTGAAAACTTAAAACAGGTGTGACATGGCTTTGTCTCTAAACTATGGTGAGGTAGATAATTAAAAGAACCCCTACCAGAGTGCCCGACACTCTTTCTGCTGTTCCTTCTCCTCCACCAGGACATTTCTTTCCTCACTTTCAGAGTTTGGTTTGCACGAACTTTTGTTTGCATTTATTTTTTTCCTTTAAGCAAGCTCACTGGAATCTATCTAAACCAATAGTTAAATCTTAAACTAAAAAGAAATCAGATGTTGAGCACATGAAGGAATTTTTAAAATTGTTTAGGAGATTAATAGTAACTTTATATAGTAATTGTGGAATTGGAATTATCATGGCTTTGTCTCTTTTATTACAATTTTTATGTGTTGAATCAGCATTCCTTAAAACATTTTTCTCTCAGGACTCACCCCACATTTAAAAATGACAGAGGACCTCAAAACAGCTTTTGTTTAAATAGATTGTATTTATCAATATTTACTATATTAAAAATTAAAATTAACATTGGCTACTATTATTGCCTCCCACAACAGTTTGACGGGATTTTAATATTGTATTATTTTTTAACATAGGCTGCCAGATCTAATCTTTTTTAACATAGGCTGCCAGATCTAATCTTTCAGGGGTATGTGTAAACAATTCTGAACTTACATTACTATTTTCTATACTATTCCATCAACTTTGAAACATTTAAGAATGGTTCTCTCAAGATAAAGCAATCTGCATTTCAAAATAACTTAGTCTCTAAACTAGAATTATAAATCAGGTGACCACCTTGAAAATAGTTATGTAGCTAGCGTATTCCATTCAAATTCTTTAGATTATTATACTCACATTCATCTAAAATGAAAGAAAAATACATGAATAAGGTCAACTAAACATACTACCTGTATAAAATATAATGCTTTATCTCTTTTATTGTTTGTAGACATTTCAAAATAATTCCCCAAAAGTGTAACTTTTCTATTAAATGTACTTATTTGACTTGAATAATTTCCACAAATGTTGATAGAGCTAGTTCTTTGCTTACCAACTGCCTTGTTTAGAAACTATTCAAAGCTGCAACAGCTGCAAAAGAGCTTTGCAATCACATTTGCAAGAACCATTACAATGTCCCACAATCACACACAGTTGATGTGCTTCACAACTGGCTTGCAACAAGCAAAGTTAATTGTGAAGACAGAAACAAAATTGTTCGTCAAGGTTACCTGATGTTTTCCTGAGCAACCATTGCACTTAGCAACAGAGTAGCTGTTTCCAATTGTTAAAGGCCCGGTTCCACTGGCCGACGGATGCAAAATATATGTATAAAGGACACAGCGGATGAGCAAAATTTCAGGAGTGGCTCCATCCGTTGTCATCCACTCCCAAAAGTGGCAAAAGAATGGAAAAGAACGGACATGGGTAGTATGTAGTGGGGATGTTAAGCGGATGCTCATAGGAAGCCTAGCGGATGAAAGCAGATGGAAGCGGATGATACCTCCGAAGGGGTTCCGGGAGAGAATTTCAAAGCGGACGCATAGCGGAGAGTATAAATTGCATCAGCTCTGCGGATATAAAAGGATGCAGCATGCACGCAGTCAGCACACGGGAAAGACGTGCTGCCACATACATCTTGCAGGAACACCATGGTTTGTCAGTCAGGCAAGAAGAGGAAGCCTGTGCCTACTTGTTCAAGCCCTGGCAAGGTGAAGAAGGCCAAAACCAGCATCCCACCCCCTTGCACTGACTCTGAAGCTGCTGCTGCTGCTGTGGTGAACCAGCCCCAAGGCCCTCAAAGCCATGCTGCTGAAGGCCCTGCTGCTCAAGCCCCTGAAGGCCCTGCTGAAGCCCCTGCCAGAGGGAGGAAGAGGCAAGGGAAGGAGAAGGGAGAGAGGAAACAGCACACCGTTTCCGAGGAGCATGAGGATGAGGTGCTGGAATGGCTGAGGGAGAACGAGTACCTCTGGAGAAAGGGCCACAGACTGTATCGGGACACCAAGAAGAAGCAGGCAGCTTGGAGAGATAAGGCAGAGAGCCTGGGGTACACTGCAGAAGTCCTCCTGGGATGGTGGAAGCACATGCACACCTGGTATGGCAAGCTACAGCTCAAGAAATCCGGGCAGGCCACTGTCAAGCTCACTGACCGGGAGATGTACGTCATGGCCAAGTGCAGTTTCCTGGAGGGTGAGATCCGCCACCGAGGAGCAGCCCCTCTGAGACCCCTCTCCCTCAGACAGCCCACAGACAGCCAGTCCTCTTCCAGCCAGGAGCCAGCTACCCAGTCCAGGCAGGTATCTTCAGAGGGCCCCATAGCAGAGACCCCCCTGATAGCTGCACTCCCCATGCCGGCAGACTTGGAAGATCCCGTGGAGGATGACGCCCTGCTGTCACAAATGGAGGAAGCAGCAGCAGCCACCAGAGGCCAACCTGCCCCCACCCCCACCTCCAGAGGATGCAGGCAGAGAGGCAGACTGGAGGGCCAGAGCCACACTGTCTTGTTGGAGATCAAGCACACATTGAAGATCAGCACAGAACTTCTCTCTCAGCTGGTCCACTTGGACAGAGCATCCTCGAGCCAGAACACCTTCATCACCTACATGAGCCAGACCCTGAGGGACCTGCCCAAGGCCCAGTACCAGGTGATGAAGGAGAAGATCACAGCACTTCCGCACAACCCTCAAGTCCCAGCTGAAGCTGCTTGTTAGGGATAACGTTGTTCGCCCTAACTGTTTTAGGTGAAATACTAACTATGAATCATAGTTAGTGTATGCAGCTTTAAATGTAAAATAGCAACTATGGGTGTGGTTATGAAAACCATATAAAAGTAGCAATGCTACAGCTTGCTCGCTCTCTCTCTGGCTTTGATGATCCCTGATTACTGCTTGGAAGCAAGACTGCATTGCTCGAACGGGAGAGACAACAACGGACTGATTTATGTGAACTGACAATAGGATATTCTACATGGACTTTGCTAACTGAATATCCCTGAATGGACTGACTACATGGTAAATGAATATTGGACTGTTTTTGACTATGCTATAAACTTATACTGGAATAAAATATATTCTTGATAGCACAAGCGTATCTGTTATTTTTACTGTATGTTAATAAACATACAAGCTTAGCTCACTCATTTATCTGTGTGCCTATCTGACTAACGCTGCACATTCTGTTTAGCTTGTCTACCTAACCCTGGTTGGGGAACCCAGGCTTAACACTGCTCCTACCCAGTCCAGGTCTGCTCCTCCACCCCAGGTGATGTCACAGCCTTTCCATGGCTTTCAACAGCCCCTCACCTACCAAGGCTACGACTACCAGGACTTCCCACAGCAGAAGCAGAACTTCCCAGTCCAGGCCCAGGTCCATCGGACGCCACAGATGCCAGTCCTCACCCAGCTGCAAACCAGACAGTCCCACTACACTCCTCCTTCCTCCACCCCACAGCCAAGCCCGTCAACGGACAATCTGTCATCAGTATTGGGCCTGACATCTCAAGTCCTTGATGAAGGGCCTCTCAACCTCACGGGACTGAGTCAGCTCTTAGATAGCTTCCTGAACACACCACCACCTGTTGTACACTCGGGGCCAAGCACCCCAATGGTGCCTCAGACCAGCACTCAAGCCACAGCCACCTCCACAGTCCCTGCCCGCTTAACAGCTGAGACCATGGACATGACTCAGAGTGACTGAGAATAGTGTCAGAGACTGAGTTGTTTACTTAAGTTTATCTTTGCTTAAGACACTTTACTTGGTTCATTTTGCTTATTTAATACAGTCATAAAGTTTACCTAAGAAAGTTAATAAAGGTTATCTTTACTTAACACACTTAGTTTATTTGGTTCATTTTTTTTACTTAATAAAGTGTTGGTGAAAACTTTGAAAAAATGGTTAAGCCTTTGCATGCTTGTGGGATAGAAAAGGATAGTTGTGAGATAGATAAACCTCCAGTGCAACCATAGTCCACCATCCCAGCTGCCACACATATGGACCTTTATTATCAACAACAATTTATTCATTGATCAACACATTTTAAAATAAACAAAGCTCTTTATTAATGCCCTATTCATTGCAGGACCATTCAACATACATGGCACAATCTCATAAGTGTTATGCGACAGCCTCAAGGAAGCATCCATTAATCATCTAACATCCTGTCTTGCCACTCCACTGCTCCAGCTGGGGAGTTGCACCAGTGTCTCAGGAGGTTGCGCTGCTTCTTCCCTTCACATGAAGCTCTGTTGGGGCCTTGTACATCCACAGTGTCTATCAGGTTATGTCCTTGCCTCCATTCACCAGGCTCCATGTCCCCATTCCCTTGTTGACGGTCTACAAGTCTGTTCTACAACACTGGGTAGCGGGTGCGCATGAGATTGTGCAGGATGCAGTAAGCTTCCACGATGCTTCTCACAGTCTCTGGGTCATGCTGCATGGTGGTGAGAAGTATCTGGAACCTGTTGGCCAAAGGCGTTCTCCACCACCCGTCTTGCCCTGGACAGCCTGTAGTTGAAGATCCTCTCTTCATGGGTGAGGTATCTTGAACTGTATGGCTTCATGAGGTAGCTTCTGAGAGAGAACACATCATCACCAATGATAAAGTAGGGCACATCTTGTGTGTCATTGGGTAGGGGGTCTGGACCTGGAAAACCCATGATGAGGTTGCGTTCCAGCCCACCCTTGAGGTCACTGGTGTTGTGTATCTGGGCATCTGAAGCTGACCCGTTGCCTGAAGCATCGATGTACATGAACTTGTAGTCAGCATCAACCATGGCAAAGAGGATGATACTGAAGAAGCCCTTGTAGTTGTAATAAGTGGACCCTGAGTTGGCTGGAGCTTTGCAGGCCACGTGCTTCCCATCTATGGCTCCAACAGTGTGGGGAAAGTTCCACCTCTGATACCACTCTTCTGCAAGTTTTCTCCAGCCTTGTTCAGTGGTGGGGCACCTGAGGAGCTCCTCCATGTATTCTTCAATGATGGCCTGTACCACTTCTCTGACCGCTTTGCTGATGCTGTTGTGTGGCACCCTCCATGCCTACTGCATGTTTCTGTATGTGGTTCCAGAGGCCAGGTGCTGCCAAGTCAGGGCCACCTTCAGTCCAGGGTCCAGGTTGGGACAGAAGTTGGTGGTAGGCTTGGTCAACCTGGGTCTCAGACGCTCTACAAGTTCGTCAAACATGGCTGGTGGCATCCTCATGAAGTGATGGAATGCACGAGGGTCTTCATTCCTCAGCTCCATTCTTCTCACGATCCATCCTCGGACCCACACAGCTCTTGGATTTCTCCTTCTGTGTAAAACTTGAAACAGTCTGAACAGGTTTTGGTTCTGGTAATGAATGAGCGCAGCTATCATACAGACTGTGTCATCATCCATGTTGGAAAACAATTGATGATGTTGAAGACCAAGACCAAGGGTGAAGAGGTCTGTACACCATGGCTGCTGGACTCACACTGAGATCCAGATGATTTTCTCCTCCTTTTTATAGGAAATATCGGTTGTCCGCTAGGTGTCCTTCTACATACTCTGGACATACTGCAGACATCCTAAATATACGAGATACAACCCAGATACAAACGTTTTGTCCGTTTTTAATGCTTTATATACGAGATGCATATGCTTACATCCTTGCTACTTACATCCGTGCTACTAACGCTGTGTAGACGTTCCATGTACCTTTTGTTTCCTCCCTCTTTCCGTTTTCAGCTGCAGTGGATGTGAGTTGAGGGGATGGCCAGAGGATGCATAGAGGATACAGCGGACATTTAATGGATAACGGACATAGAACGTTTGTTGCCTGTATATGTTGTGGATGTACATCATACGCGGCGGAAAGTTCATCTGCTCACAAAGTTTTGTGCAGCTCAAAACTTCTTGTGCGGATGAAATTGCAGTGGACGGATGCTCGACGGATAGAGCATATGAAACACATATGCAGTGAGTACACAACGGATGCATAGCATTTTCCAATGGATGGCAAGCTTTTTTTAACGTTTTATATCCTCTTTGCATCCGTAAGTGCAGTGGGACCGGGCCTTCACCTAGAACTGCCTGTACTAGAAGATACTGAAATTATTGTGCTTGAACTCTCCCTATTTAGTGACAGGAAAAGTTGTTAGATAAAGAGACAAACTTTTGGGGACAATATATTTACAAAAAACTTAAAAAGGAGGGGGAAAAGGTGACAACTTTTAAAAGAAACATTTTCTCACCAAATTTGACAACATTAAAAGAAACAAAAACAAATGTGTTGCTCAATCCTTTAATAATTGATTTATCAAAAGAAATAAAATGCATTTAAATTATGTGAAGGGCTACCTACTATATCTCTATTGGCTTCACTATTCCATTTCACTCTGCACTAGAATAGTAGCTGTAATTAATGACTTTACTTAGTATGATTTTATTGTTAAGAAGCAATGATACACATAGCACTTGGATATCTAGAATAATTAGAATATCTTGCCAAACAAGACGCTTTATTTAAAACAATAAGTCAATGTAAATGGAGGTGAGATTTACTCTGAAAGCAAGTATGCTTATAAATTCTCAACAGAAATCTTTAAAACTATCGGAATGTAATGTTCCTTAAATTTTAATTCAGAAAAAGATGGCTACCACAGTGATCTTGATGTTTGGGAAACACTTCATTCTGCTGCATGGAAGCCATATCTTCATTAGCAAAATCACTAAAGGTACAGCCACAGGTATGCCTGCCTTCCCAAAAAATATCACCGCAATGTGATAATAAGGTTTGATTTGGGGCTATGTGCAGGGGTGGGATACAAAAGGGTAACTGCCCGTTCGGGATTTATTAGCTTTCCTGCCAGCTGTGAGCCTGTAAATCATCATAAATCATCATTAGCATGCTGCCTGCCAAGAAGCAACCTTTGAAACAGCCTTTTCTTGGTTTTTTAACTGCAGCTGTGGTGTTTGGCAGCTGAAGTTGAAAAATCAGGAAATAAAGATCAGGAAACAGCCCAGGTAGGCAAAAACATCATCAGACATAGAACCGGTTCTATGTCTGCTGCTCTTTAGAGCTACCGGTTCTACAGAGGTGGACAGAACCGGTAGAAACCCACCCCTGGCTATGTGGCATCTTTAATGCCTTTGGGTAGGGAAACAAAGCTGAAACTGTTGATAATTCTTACATTACCTGTCAAGTACAAATTGCTTTCTTATCTGTTAAAGTGCAAATAATAGACTATACCACAGTAGGCGCACTGGATCTGCACATCAGGTTTGCAATCTATTTTCCTTTCTTGGACTGTTATTCTTTTTCAAATCAGTACAGATAAGTGGTTAGGCTGATCAGTGAATATGATGCAGAGGTAAGAGGACCATATTACGATAATATTATACAGTACTTAGGGCAAGATATTTAACTCATGTTCCTACCAAGACAGACATAACTTTTGGCTAATTATGATATCTTCTTTTACAGTGAGGCTCACTGATGAAGTAAAAATGAGCAGGTGAAAAAAGAGAATTACATGCTGTCTTGAGTTTCTTGAAGGAAGGATGAGTTAGCAATGCAGCCTTCCCAAAAAAGTAGTTTAGTTCACTTCAGCTAAAACATAAATTGGAACATTCCTAGCTCAAATCATGATATCAGTGTGGTCAAGCACCATTAATTCAAAGTCCATCACTTGTAGTCATTTATTAATCAAACTTGTATGCTGACAATTTTATTTCATGAATTGAAACAAAACTGCTCAGTTCAGGCATTTATAAGGGCCAGAACATATTTCTATATCTATTTGAGTAAGTATTTTTTTCTGAAGCTTCAGGAGAATCAAATTGCAAATAAACTGGCCAATCAACCAGAGGAAATGTATGTTGAAAACCTTTGCTTCTATATACTTCCCATCACTGAAGGGAAGGTAAAAGGTAGATAGATATAACATTGCTCCAAATAAAGATCAGAAATTCCCTAGACACAAGTCCAGTACATCTCCACTGGAGCGAAAGAATCAGCCTACAGAATTATTGAAGAAAATAATTTAACTTAGACAAAAAATAGAGAACCGTTAAGCACTGAAAGTCATCTTAAACTTGGAAATAGGGGAGTTTTTTAAAGACTGTTTTTCAGTATCCAAGAAAAACTAATTTGGAGGAGAGAACAGACCATAGACTTTTGTCACATCCCTCTGTGATAAGATCTTTTCTTTTAGAACTCTGGAGTACCTAATTTCATTAAGTTACCACATATTTGTAAGCAGTACATCCTGAATGACATGGCATCTTCACTGCAGAGAAGCAAACTGTTCTTGAATAAGATGACATCATTAGAAGACTTAAACATCAGATGACAAGATGGATGCAAATGATCCAAGCCTGATCTTGCTTAAAAAAAGTTCACAGCTGTTACATCTAGTATAAAACACAGGACATATTCCAAAGCAATATATACTACAATGTTTTTAGTGCAGAATTTGAGTTAGGTCACCAGGACTGCAAATTAGCATCAAAAATATTTTAAGCACTTTAGTTTTGTATTAGAATTTTTATATAAACAGGAAATACAAAATACATATATTACTTATGGACTGTATTGGCAAGAACTAATATGATGCAAAGCAAAAAGTTTATCTGGTCAAATTATCAAAGTTAACTAAGTCAAGAAATAGCCAATAAATGCAACCAAAGAACTGTGCTGCCTGCCAGTATTCATTTTCAGTGGGGACAAAAAATCAGTTTTTATCACTGTGAAAGGGTGAGAAACTCTTGGCAATGCAGGATTTTGTAACCTGTCATGTCTTCTCTTTCATTTCAAGCTAAAGAAACACAATTACTATTCTTTCCTTCCCTTTCTTGCACCTCTCCTAGGTCAATATTAAAATGCTGTGATTAGAAATATACACAGCACTCCAATGGCACATTCTAGGTTTGCCTAAGGGGTGTATAATAGGGGTGTCAAACTCATGTCATCATGGCAGCATATCACGTGACATATCGGGACTTTTTCCCCTTCGCTAAACCAGGTGTGGGCATGGCCAGTGTGTGGGCCAGGAGTTTGACAGCCCTGATATATAATATAGGTAGCATATCCTTGCATAAAGTATTGTTAATATGGGCAATTCTATTTTCAATATCCTTCCTTTGTGATTCCAAGTATTGAGTTTGCTTTCTATATAACAGCTGAGCAAGAGACCATTTTTTTGTTGAATAGTTCATCACAATTTCTGATCAGTTACGGGCAGCTAAAATCTCATGTAATGTATAGGTCATGTCTTTTTTTTTTTTGCATACCAAAATTGATCACTTGACATTTATTTTCAACTGCATTTACTATTCTGAAACCTATGCATCCTATTTGAAGAGAACATTTTAGTGATTTGCACAATCCTTTATTTTACTATCATGAATAATTTGGTATAATCTGTAAATATGCCTATCACATTGCTCATGGATATATAAGCAAAACGCTACTCTGGTATCCAGAGGACTCTGTTTTGCACAATATCAGTGTGGGAATTGCCAATTTATTCTTATTTTCCAGTTCTTGGTTTTTAGCTTACTACCAATTTATGAGAGTATCTGTCCTCTTATCCATGGCAGATGAATCTGCTCAACTTTTGGTGAATGATTTTTGTTAAGAGTTTTTTGAAAACCCAATTAGGTAGTATTTATGAAATCATTCTTGTCCACGAGCTTTGCCCATATTATCAAAATAGTCTACAGAGTGCCTTACATTTGAAGAAGCCATGCTCTCTTTTAATAGAGGAAAATTTGATGAATAACTTGTTACTAGCCCCTCCGTCATTTTTAAAATATTGTAGTCATATTGGCTTTTTTCTAGTACTCTGAATAGATGCAGGTATTAAAAGATATATTAATATACATATTTTTTCACATTGAACTTAAGAACTCTTTGAGTAGGCATCATCTGTATACAATTATTGTATACAATTATTATTTTTAGTCGGTCAGGTTATCTTACAACATGACCTCTCATTGTGTCTACAGGTACTATAGTCTTCACTTAATGAGAGCAACAGGGAAATACTGTCACTAAGCAACAAGGTCATGTGATGTTGCATTTTACAATCAGGTCACTTAGTGACAGGCATTTTAGTCCTGGTTATTGTTGTTAATCAAGGACTACTTGTGTTTCTCTTAGTTTAAACCAATATTCCAAACTGAATACAAGAACCTATCATACAGACTCAAGATTAGTTCCATCTCTATATTACCATATTCTCCTTCAGCACACTTTAAAGGTCACATTAATATACTGTATTTTTCAGTGTATAAGATCCCTGAGTTGGAACAAGTCAAAAAGGGACGCGTGGAGGTGGCAATAGCGGATGGCAATCTCTGCAGCCTGAAACAGCTGGTCGTTGGGAGGGCGATCCAACTGACAATCAGCTGCTTGCGCTAATCAAGCTGTGCTGAAGCTGACCAGGATGTTTGGTTGTTTGCTGCCAGGAAGCAAATTGCTGGGAGGCAGAGGCAGATTTTTTTTCTTGTTTTCCTCCCCAAAAGCTAGGTGCGTTTTATACTTTGGAGCGTCTTATAATCCGAAAAACATGATACTTCACTATGCACTCCACAATTTTTTTTCTTTCACTGCTTCGATTATTCCCCTCACTTGGATAAGATCTGATTCCCTTCTGTGGACTTCACAGATGCTGATCTAGATACTGTGACCCAAGGCAGTGGTTCTCAACCTGTGGTCTGTAGGCTCCTGGCGGTCCACAATGTCATCACTGAGGGTCTCATGAAGGCTTGGAGAAATGTTATGAGTTAAATCTTGGTGGTCTATGGCCACAAAAGATATTTAAAGGGGCTCCATAGTGAAGGAAAAGGTTCAGAACCACTGATCTAAGATATATATATATATACATTCTACCTCACATTCTCTATTATAGTTTTCTATCTCCAAACATTGTGGAGAATTTGGCTGTCTTTATTCCCCTATTCAACTTTTAATAGTTCCCCCAACTTCTATGTATTTTTCAGAAACAAACATGACTTTGTGCCCTTTCCCAGCAAGTATCTGTTTATATTCCACATTGAAGGCTTCAGCAAAATAATTACATTGTGACTAGCTTAATAACAAGATTGTGGATGCTATTTAATGTTAAGTCCAGTATCACAGCTTCTTTGACTAGCTATTCCAATCATTTAGGGTTTCTAGAAATTAGATTTCTCATGCCTAAAACAAGATTTTAAAGTCAAAGTGAGAATGACTGAAGTCTAGTACGATTGTAGTGAAACCTTGATTTAAGAAATGATTTGGGGGAAGTGTTAGTTGCAGTTAAAGGATCTGATAAATATGAAACTATATTGTTGTGGCAATTTATATCATTTGCGTAAGGATGTTAGTAAGAATATCATGTAAATCATCATAGATGCTGTGTTAATTGCCTCAAGATTACTTTAGACCCAGCTGACATCCATTATTCTGATGCACAGGTGTCAAATTTGCTGTGTCATGTGACATTTCGTGTTTTCCCCTTGGCGGAGCTGGGATGGGTGTGGTCTGTACGTGATACATCTGGCCCACAGGCCACCAGTTTAACACCCCTGTTCTAAGGCCTGTCTCTGACCTGCTGCATCTATCAAAGTAAATTAGTCTGTTAAATCAGTTTCTTTTTCATATGCCTCTCTAATTTCATTTTTCATCTATAGTTTAGTTTTAGTTTCCTGGTTCAAGAGGATAGGAGCGATAGTATACTCCAATTAACTTGCTTTTAAGACAGATAGGGAATCTCCTGTTGTTCGATAGAAGTCTGTCTCATTTATGTCTTCTGAACTTTATGGAATTCCATGATTTTGACACACAAGGCAACTGTGTTGCCAGTATACCCTTCCCGAATGTATAGCGAGATAATTGTACTCGATTATGCATCAACACTTAAACTATTCTTTTGTGGCTTAGAGATTTCTAGCATATACAAATAAGCACATATGCAGACTCGAATTTTCTATGCCATACAACTTTACCCTTGTGATTTTCTTGATGGATTATATTTCCTAGCTATTCTCCCCTAAGCAGACATAAAGGTTTGCACTCAGGAGTGTTTTTTTTTTCCAAAGCAGATGTACTTCCCTTCTCGTCAGGTTCCAATCCCCTGAGAATCAGTCTATGTAGAAACAATGTATGAATAGCAGGACCAGTATTCTGCCAAACTAAGTCATTAGATCACAACAGATTACTTGTCAAGTAAAAGCCAAAGATGTCAATCACTGGATTCTTGTGTCATCATATTCTAGGTGAGCGCTCTCTCTCTCTCTCTCTCTCTCTCTCTCTCTCTGTGTGTGTGTGTGTGTGTGTATATATATATACATACATACACACACATACAGAGTGAGTTTGCAGAGTCCATCAATGAAATCAAAAAACAAACTCCAATGTTCTTGTTAGTATTTAAGCAAGTGCTAGTTAAGGAAAGGAACCAACTAGGCTTTGGGTGGCTGGAACTTAAGATACTGATTTATTGGGTGACCATGGGCAAAACTAATTTACAGAATTATCATGAAAATAAAGTGGAAAAGGTGGATATGAAAGCTACTGTATCATGCCTAGAAAAAAAAACCACCAGCTTTATATAATTTCATGTACATATTTTAAATATACACAATATTTTTGTCTGTTGACTTTTTTAAAAAAGATTTGTGACCTCCACTTAATAGTATCTGAAAGAAAAGCCAGATTTAAATTTACAACCTAATGTCTGTTCTATTATTTTGTTTTAATTGAAGAAATGTATCTTATTATAAAATATTTTGGTAATAAAAGAATTTTTTTGTATCATTCACATTTGACATAATTCAGATGCTCCCTATTAGTAATATCTTGAAAGATAGCCTTCTAAAACAGCTATTGTGACATCACTGCTATTGATCAATAAACTATACCTTTGAACAAATCGCAAAAGAAGTTGCTTTGCTATTTATCTGGGACAATTTAACAAATAATCTAATGCTTCTTATTGTTATACATATGACAAATTTATAATAAACTAATACCATTGCTTAAATTATTATACATCAAATTACCTAATAAGCACAATATAAATCTTACCAATCATATTTTCCCCTCTAAGGTTTGGCTGCTGGATTTTGAAACAAAATTTTGAGCTAGGTTAAATAATTTTTAAGTATTGAAATTGTTTTAAAAGTTGATTATCAAGGGGAACTAGTCCAACAACTTCCTTTATGCAAAAATATGAAATGAATATCTTCCATAGTTCTCCACATACAATTATTATGAATATGAAGAATTAAGCTTAACTTACTTTAAATCTTCCAACTCTCTTGTCACCATTCCTTCAAGTTCTTTACATTATCTGACAATGATATTATTTCTGTTTCCACAATATAAACACCATGGCTATTATAAATTCTGGAGGATTTTCACATTTTGACTCACTTCGACAAATTATCAGATCTTCCAGTCTTCCTGAAACTCTGAACTGAATGACTCCTAGGGTGCAGGATTTTAAGACTTATATCTAGATATATTTGACTCCATCCCTCCACCACTAATATGTGTGTGTGTGTGTGTGTAGGAGGGATGGAGTTAAAGTCTTTCCTAGGATCACATGGCTGCTCTCCATAGCCGCAGTAGGAAAAGATTTTTGATTTGGTAGCAGTACTCCTGTGTACTTCCAAAACACCTTTTTCTCTTTGAATCTAAAACTTTGCAAAGTCCTAATTATTCTCCTCCTCTTAGTTTATGGAGCTTATAAAATCTGGAACCAATCATTATCCTTGGCTTTCAATGCTTCAGAAGAAAATTTTGCACTTCCTCAAAATTATCAAATATATAACATAATGCAGGAACAGTCAAACCTATACTGCAAGAGGTATAAAGTCTGGAGGTGCTAAACTGGATATCCAAATAAACATCTGCATTTATGATTTGGATTACATATATGAATATTTTAATGAGAAAGTTATGGTTTATATCTTTCAATTTTTGTTTTCACCATCCTTAATTTGGAAAATCTCTCTCTCTCTCTCTCTCTCTCTCTATATATATATATATACATATATATATACACAACCTATTTCCAAGCCTATGTCATATTTTTCATAAAATGAAAACATTAACAATTTCATATTAAAAATCTGTTTTACCAAGCATAATTACTATTTAAGGTATCCTTTTTCAGGCCAGTTTTTATATTTCATTTCATATTTTCAGAATGAAAAATTATTTAGCATTAATAAATCAGTAAGACAAAACATTCATCACCTTAATATTTCCTATGATTAACTTATATGTGCACTCTAATCCCAAGGCCTACCTAGACATAAGTAGGAGTAATAGTCAAAAGATTTTCTAGAATCTTCCAAAAAGAGAGATTTTAGTAGTATTTAGATGTTTGTTAAAAGTCCCTTAAACCTAACATTAGGAATTAACCTCAAGGCCAAAGTCAATTGAAAATAAGCAATCCTTACCTTAAAATACCAAAGCCCACTCTTATCCCAAGGCATCACTTTCTGCCTATTTTTCAGGATATCTTCTGTCATACAAGATGATCCCTGATGCATGTATAATAAACATCACTTTGAGTGGCTTGTTCTAAAATCCAACATTAAGGCAATACCCCACAAATGCCACTCTAACATCTGTTTAATGAATCTCATGTGTGGTTTCCACCCACCCACCCAATTTCACACTGAAGAATGAAAACTGGTAATATAATGTTTTGCCTACACAGGGGGAGAAAAAACTGCTCAAAACCTAGATATCAAAAATCCCCACAAACTCAAACAACTATATAGATTTATCCACAGGCTTCTGGGGGGATACTTTTTTGGCTCAGCGATACAGCTTCAGATAATGAATCTTTCCCCCTGCACCCACCACCCCCTTCAGTTCCACATCCAGATTATTTGCACAAGGTGCAAGTGTCACTTTGGGGAAAATAATACAATAAAATATCCTTTTCCTCTCCCGGACCAGGCCGATTTGAATAATAGCAAGCAAGAGATAATTACTGACCTCACCTTCAGGTAAGCTCCACACTTGAAACGTCAAGGGAGGGAGGGAATTCCTGTTGAAGTTAACTGCAACCTCCCAATTTAGGCAAACCCTGAACTCCAGTTGACAGGCGGTACCAAAAGCCCTTTTCTTTTCTCTCTCTCTCTCTCTGCCCCCCCCCTCCCCCCCCCCGCCCCCCCCTTCAGTATCCCCAGCGACTACA
>BLBF01000021.1:9050445-9065178 GCA_015471245.1 Laticauda colubrina | reverse complement strand
AAAGAAAGAAAGAAAGAAAGAAAGAAAGAAAGAAAGAAAGAAAGAAAACGGCGAACAAGCTTGGCGATAAAAAAATTTTTTTTTGGAGGAGTGACCAGCCTATAACTTCAAGTTGCCATCTTATTCTGAGTGAGTCTTAATTTTTAAAACAAGATCATCTTGTATTCCAGAGACTGGAGGGGCACTTTTTCCAGGACTGCTTGAGGTTAGGATGTTTGTGGGTGTGAAGAGTTGCTATTTTATCACACTCCGCAGTTGTGACACATCTGCAGAGCTTGTGGGGCAGTTTCTTTTTGGACTAAACAAAAGCAAAAACCCAGAAAAGAAAAACGTGAATGTCGGATAGGATTTGGATGAGAAACATGATACCAAGTAAACAGCTGCAGGACTGTTTCAGGATTTAATAGCTCCACTATGCTAATTATATGTGCCTGTAATTGTAGTCTTAATTTAAAAACAAGTTTAGTGAACTTGATTTTGATTTTCAGTGATAATAGATTCAGTCACTGTGCTGCAACTACTGCGTTTAGAAGGATCAGATTTTGACAGGATCAGAGAAGAATCTGAGCAGAAAATGTAGACACCATGTGCATAAGCCTACAAAAAATGTATGAGAGACGGAGAAAGTGAGAGAGATCAATTTTGTTATAAAACTAGATGAGATAACATTATTTAACAATCAAAGGCACACTGATTGCACTGTTTAAAAAATAAAATCAAAATTATCATTGTGAAAATAGAACAAGCTATAAAATTGTGTTGATTCTTTATAAAATATGCAAAATTCTAGACCTCCAAGATATTCTCCAATTTAATAAAAAAAAAAAATCAGAAGGCTGTATTGAACCATGAAGTCTGTCATTTAGAGTCATTCTCAACCCATTCATTGCAACATGACACTTGGTTGATGATAAAAGTTACAGTCATTTAAACACAGGTTAGATTTATATGTGACAGTGAACCAAATTTTATTTTGTCAAGCTATATTGCCTCTTGATCTGATTACATTTTCATTGTATGCAGTCAGTGCCCAGATCTTAAATACTGCAACATTTTTGCTCACCACTGGATGGAGTGGCAAGAAAGGAAAATACATTTGGGGAAGCATGCCTACTGGCAAATTGAGCAAGTAAAAAATTCAGTCCTATCTACTTAATAGAACAGATACTTGAAGGAGAAATACCATAGTCAATTTCTATATGTTAGGAAAGATCCATTGTGGACTTAATAACCTGAGTCACAAATTGCTTTTATTTTGTAACCAGCTCTTCTGTACATTATCAGCAATGAATGGTGGGGTTCAAATAATGTAACAACCAGTTCTCTGCCCTAATGATTAATTCCAACAACAAGTTAACCAAACTGCTCAGTAAGTTAACAACCAATTCTCCCAAAGTGGTGTGAACTGGCTGAATCCCACCACTGATTGATGGGATTGTAGGATCCCAGACTGTAGGATAAAATTAATCCAATAATAAGTGCATATGTACTTAAATGTGACATAGATATTAAATCCAAATTCATGATAGGCTTAGTATCAAATAGTTTAGGCTAGATGACAAAGTAAACCACAGTCTGTTTTCTTTTTTCTTTTTAAAATGCCCCTTGTATATTTATCTTATTTATTAAATTTATATGCCACCTGTTTCACCTTGGGGCAACTCTAGGTGACTTACAACCAATAAAAACAACAGGATAAAATATTTAAAACAATAAATATTAACACTAAAATTGACTTAAGAATTAAGAAAGATGGCAAGGCAGCAAGCAAGATGCACATGGAGAGGAGGCGGGATCTTATTTCAGTCCATTAACCATTTCTAGTACAACATGCTTGCATTGGGGGCCCAACTCTTCAGGCTCTTTTGGATGGCCAAAATTCTTTGAAAATTACAAAAAGAATGAAACCAAAGGCATAACAATAAACTAACAAATAGGAAAACTCAGACCTTCAGAGTTATCTATCATAAACATCATGATGTATAAGTGTTCCTACCATGCAAAGATTCTGTTAAATAAGTTTATTTTTAATGAACCAAAGCAAATCCTCCATAGTAGGATTTGATTCATATCCTTATTTATTATTGTCAGCATTCTCAGCATAATTTTTGTAATTTCTACTATGTATGTTAAATTGATTCAGCCCAAGAATTTAGATGTGGATACATTAAGAATCTCTCTGGGAAAAGTCAGAAATTAACTTTCAGAAAATTGTCAAAAAGTCAAAAAGCAGGAATATGCATTTTCAATTCAATTCAATTCAAACCTTTATTGTCGATGCATAATGTATTGTGTACATATATGTATCGTGTACAATATGCATAATGCAGAGTGTACAATGAGATTGGCTGAGCCTCCCTTAGTGCACCCCTTAGACACAATACATCTCATTAACACAGTGAAAGAAAGAAAATCCCTAACCCAGTAAATCATGCTAACAAACACTCAATCCTCTGTACATATAAGTATATAACATAACATTATATTATATTGCACCAGTGTGAACGTGTTGCACATTGCACCAGCCCTACAGGTCTATCATACTACATGGTTATGATGTTATATTGCATTCAGGAGTCCGATAGCTCACAGATAAAAGCTATTCTTCAGCCTGTTCATACGACTGGCTAAGCTATATCTCCTACCCAATGGTAGGAGAGTAAAGAAGTGCTGACCAGGGTGTGAGTCATCTCTGAGGATTTTCCTCACTTTTCTAAGGTAGTGAATCCTGGCAATTTCATTTCGTGTCAGGAGACAGCCATGATGCTTTGTGCTGTGCTCATCACTGTCTGTAATGTCTTTCTATCCGCGGCTGTCAAGCCAGCGTACCATACTGTAATGCAGTAGGCGTTCCATTGTGGACCGGTAAAAGGAGGTCATCAGTTGTTGTTCCACCTTGTTTTTCCACAAGACCCTGAGGAAGTAGAGTCTCTGTTGGGCCTTCCTGGCCACATGGATCATGTTGTTTTTCCAGGTGAGATCTTTTATTTATTTTTTATTTTATTTGGTTTGTCAATTGCTTACAAGATAATAGGTATAAGTAAAAACATAGTTATGAATACATGGATACATATAAGAAAAATAAGAGAAACAATAGGACAGGGACGGTAGGCACTTTGGTGCACTTATGCACGCCCCCTCTTCACTAAGGTGGACCCCCAGGAATTTGAAGGAGGATACTCTCTCCACACAGCCTCCCTCAATATAAAGTGGGGCAGATTCCTCTCTCTTCTTCTGGAAGTCTAGCACCATCTCCTTTGTCTTGCTGATGTTCAGGTGCAAGTTGTTTTCTGAGCACCATGTAGATAATTTTTGAACCTCCCCACCCTCCATATGTTGATTCGTCTTCACCTGTAATGATGCCCAATACAGTGGCATCATCTGCAAACTTGATAATCACAGTGGATGGGTCAGAAGATACACAGTCGTATGTGTATAATGAGTACTGGTAGGGACTGAGCACACAGCCCTGAGGAGAGCCTGTGCTAAGCTTCAGGGAGGAGGATATGAAAGACCCAGCCCTCTCGCTTTGTGACCGGTCCATCAGAAAGTCCTTAATCCAGTCACATATGAAAAAGGAAAAATTGAAATCAGTCAACTTATTGATGAGGATTGTCAGCAGAATGGTATTGAAGGCCAAACTGTAGTCTATGAAAGCATTCTGACATAGTTTCTGGGTTTCTCTAGATGACTCACTACAGGATGTAAAGCAGTAGCCATGGCATCGTCTATCAACCTATTTCCCCTGTAGGCAAACTGATATTGGTCAAAATTTGGTGGGAGGCATGACCTAAGGCATTGAAGAACTTGAAGCACTTTGTCACTACAAATGTTAATACGACAGTTAATTGCTGTTTTCTTCGGGGCTGGGATTATAGTGGCTGCTTTTAAGCATGATGGAACACCGGCCATTTGCAAGATGTTAAAGATCCTTGTTAGGACCTCTGTTAATTGGTCGGCACAAGTCTTTACCACTATCCCCAGCACCCCATCTGGACCTGCAGCTTTGCTAGGATTCACGGCCTTCAATACACCTCTCACTTCGTGTTCATACAAGGTGAGTGGCTGGGAGTTAAGAGGGCCAGTGGGCAGGAGCTACAGGGTCAGGTCTTTTCACCTCATAGCAGGTGAAGAAGGTATTCAAATCCTCCACCAATGAGGCATCAGAGTTGACTGTCTTCCTTGTGTTTCCCTTATAATTCATCCCTGCCACACTTGCTTCAGGTTGTTGTCTACTATATGGTTCTCCACTTTTGGTTTGTATGTTTGTTTTGCCATCTTAATGCCTCTCCACAGGTTTGCCCTTATTATTACAATTATGAAGAGTCTATAGTTGGGATGGTTGTTTAAACAAAATGACTATAAGCTAGGGTCAAACTTTAGGCAGCACCATTAATAGTGTTCTCAATAACCATTTATTGTATAGTATACCATCCTCCCCCAATCTATGCTTTCCAGAGATGCCAGAATACAACTCTGCTCACTCCAAACCAGCATGGGCAAATATCCATGGGAAAGACCGCTTTATATCGTGTAACTAATTACCTGCTACCACTACAATGCACATTGACATCTGACACAAAATTCATATTTTTTAACAGAAACCCACGTCTATTAAGTACATCAGTAGATTTTAAAGTGTAGGTATTTTCTTCAGCCTCCTACAATTGCTCAGTCACAGAACATAAATGTAGTGTAATGACTATGTAGACATTGTCTCCTAGTAGGCAGATCTCCTGCTGGTCTCATCTATACTCTTAATTCAGAATGTTTTCACAGTGACAAACACATTCTGGACCATAGTTATTTACTACAGTACAGTTAAATGCCTGTATTTCCACAAATGCTGCAGGGGTTATTTTCATGTTAAGCGATTACTACTGCTGGCCCTTATATCTCTTCCTTTTAATTTTGCAACAACTAATCTCTTATTTCTACTCCAAGTACTCTCCTGCACAAAATGTCTTCCCTGATGTTAATTTTTTTTTTAAATCAATCATGCAAAAAGAGGTTTTTGCTAAAATTGCTAGAATTCTATTTGCCTTGCTAAAGCCATTATGCATCCAAAATGAAGCATCATTATATGAAAAAGTACAAGATCAGTTGTGCGTTGTAAAATGGAATACAGAATGTGTATCACAAAATTCAACTGGTACCTGTTTGCTCCACTTGTTCTTCCTTGCTTTTCATCCCTATACTCAATGGATTTCAACTTGTTCCAATGATTTAGGCAAACCTTTGTTTCTAACATTGCACACATATATAAAAGCTTCAGAAAACATAATTGAAATACTTGGGAGTTGCCTTTTCTCTAATTTCTAAACAGCTTAATTAAGCTTGTAGCCAAAAGCAATATTAAAGAAATCTAAGAGTACTCTGGGGATAAAAGTGAAATGAACCAGGAAAAAACTAAGTATCACAGCTGTGCAATTCTTGAATTTTGTTTCCAAAAAGTACTCTGGACTGGAGTGTGAACGTAGTGCCTACTAAAGTCAAAGGTACTTAATTCTGGTATGTATTAAATTGTAACCAAGATTTAGAAATGCTAAACAGGTATGTAGTTCATTCATTCAATTCTTTCATTAATAGACAGAACACGTCTGTCACTCAGTAGCTACAGTCCTACCTTCTCGAAAACCAGACTTTCTGATAAACTTTCAAGTGGGGGAAGACCAAACCCTTTCAGCCTATTTTTCCATTTATTTTTGATTTGGGAACAGTTTACCTCAAAAATGCTTACATTTCCATCCCTTAAAACAGCTTCAAAATTAAGTTGCAGAAAATTGCCATTTGGTCATGAAGATTCATGATATCATCTTAAGGTTTTTTGGCAGCTCTCAAGAGGACTCAAGGCTCTCACTCTTTCTTAAAACCTTGAAGGAAAGTTCCTTTATTCTGCTCCTACATAACTATTTTGTAGTTTTCTAATGTGGGCAGTCCCAAAGAAAACAGCTCCTCTCCAATTTTCCTACAGTCCTGCATCAAAGGACAATTTCTGTGCCTGTCAAGAAACTGCTGTTCAGAACACATTCACAAAGCGAAAGAAAACTATGTCCGGCTGCTCTGATTTATTTTGAAGTAAATGAAAATGTGAGGAAAAATATTTTCTGAGGAAAGGAATTTTTGACTTCACATGTGCTTTGTACTTGACAGTTAATGTTCCACCCATCAGTTAATGTAACTTCCAAACAAATCTTCTGATGGATCAGCAAAGCAGTGACTCTGAAGGGTATTAACAAGCAGCTGGGTTGCTACTAGGCAAGAAACTGGGTTATTTATTTACTAAGCATCTGGCAAAACAGCAACAAAAAAGGAAAATGGAACTCCTCATCCTTTATCCACTTTTTTTTAAAAAGAAAAGTGGTGCTTAATAGTCCTGGGAATTATTGCCTGTATTATTCCTCACATATTGAACAGTCCCAATTGAATATGGGTATAATATAATCCTATGACCTTGGAAGCACATTAGAGGTGAATATGTTCTTGCACACGAGAAATCAAAAATAGAACAAAGTATAAGTGTAAAACAGGGATGACACATTTGTCTCAATGTGTATTGCTTAGAGAAAACAATAAAAATACAAGTTTTTTTCCCTGTAAACCACCCCCCACCCCCGTGTGTGTATTTAGCATGAAGTAGTTCACAGCAGGATGAAAGACTGAAGTCTGTTTATTGAAAGTTATGGAGTGTAGTTCACCATACTGGTCCAGTGGTGGGCTGAGAGATGTTTTTTGACTTTTCAGTCCAGGACTGAGAGAGAATGATTGGCCAGACAGCCCATTTCAATGCCGAAGTGAGGACTAAAATGCATGGTTTCCCAGCACCTATACACTACACTGGGTCTCATTTTCATGCACTATCTCACTATTTTCCCCCAATAGGGCACTTAGATACAATTTCATTCAGTCTACTCTGCAGCTTCTTTTTTACTGGTGTACAATTATCTGTAATTTCAATAAAAGGTTCCACAACCAAATTAAAAATAAAGAATTCCACAGCCATGTTTTATAGCTCATTGTTTCATTCAGTGGTTTACAAAAAACAAAAACACATGACAAATCATTACAGTTCCAAGAAGAATGACAAACACTCTCATACATGCTCTCATGACAAATAAACAAGCAAACAAACAAAAAATCCCCAAGTGATTCAACACAGGTTTGAGAAAGGGAAAAAACAAGGTGTCATTTATGGAGTGTATGTTCTACTTGACAGACTGAGTATGAAGGATGGTTGATTCAAAAATCATGTCAATTTGATTCTAATTTTACAGCTTGATATAAAAAGGTTTGAGACACAGTTTTCTATGACCTCTGAAGTGGGAAACTTTGGCTTAAGATGCAAAGCTATTTCCTCTGAAAGTGGATACACAATGGAGAAAAGGAGGGGCAATAACAAGTGACCAGGTTTGCTCGTGTTCTAGTAAGCGACATTTTACTGTACTCAAATCACAAAGCCAAGTTGCTGTCTTATAAACACATACCATACAACTAAGAATACTACAAGCCTTGTCACAGTGCAAGGCATGTCCTTCAAAGACTCTGCTAACACTATGCCTATGCACACAATCCATTATTAGGAATAATGAAAATCTGTAGGTCACCATCAATTCAGCTTTATCACTATATCCAATTTGCTCAAGCATCCTGATGGACCACATGAATTTCTGGTACAGAGTTAAAGCAAACAACCTAATTTAGGTTGGTGATCATCCTGGGAGATGGAACAGGAGTACGTCATAATATAAATAAGAGCTCCAAAGACAATTTGAAAAAGCTGATTTTTTTAAAATCAATGCATCAGATACTACTTAAAAACGGTAAAGCTACAGATTTCTTTTTAAAGTGTATTTCTCTTAACCCAATAGTTTTTATGAAACACATTTAAAATGAAAAATTTCTCAAATAATCTGATATCAAGAAGATAACTTGGTTTCCATTTAATGAAATGAAAAGCCTTTTCTCAAACTCTCAGCTTTATGTTAATGTCAGTCTATATCAGCTTCCTGGTCTCTTGTCTACTGACTAGAAAGAGAACCTAGCTTTTGCAAGAGCACATTACACTCTGGTATGTGAAACTTACAGCTTGCAGAGATTTTTCATTTTGCTAGGAGGACTGAAAAGGTTACAGAGAAATCTGGCTTTGTTCATTAGACTTGCTGTTTGAGGACAGTATTTGAGGACAGTATTTCCAGTAGCGAAAATAGTTTCCCCTTCTTTCCCTGCAAGACTCAATAAAATGCATTCATTTCAAAGTGTAGAAACCTTTTAGTAAGTGACTAGTTGCTACCCTGGAAACAAACACTCGGGGACTTTGTCACCATGGAGCGTTCAAAGCTTTTCAAAAAAGCATAACATTCTTCCTGTATGAGCCTATTTTTGGACAGAAAATTCCTGTAGGATTTCATTCCAAAGTCTGTATCAGTTCAACATCATCTCAAATAAATCATTCCAATGCTTTGTTGCTGTTTTTTTAACATGGTTTTTTCTCTCTTCCTTTGGAGTTGTGTTTTTAACGTAAACAGCAGATAATCTTGGATATTTAGTTCATCTTTTCTTTTTTCTTTTGCCTCTGAATCCTCTTTAACAGGAATATTAGGTGAAGCCCCAAGTAGGTAGAGTTCATGAACTCACGGCTTTCTCCTAAATTGTACTAGTACTAGAAATCATTCACATACTTATGTATATGAGCACCTTTTGATACACAGATCTGTATCTCAAGCAAGTTCTGAAAAAGTCAGAACAGGAACATTTTTTTCAATCCAGAATTTGCTAAAAATAAGCTTGCCATTATCAACTGAATGATATAGGCCTCAAGAGTTTCCCTAGAAGGGATGCACAATTCCTAGGGTAGCCAGATATCCATCACAACAACAAAGTTTCATCTATTAAAGGAATAGGGTTGTTTTCCACAGACACAACCCTCTTTCTGTTACATATAATTTACAAAGTTCCATCACTGGATAGTCTGACAGTTTTAACTAGCAAACAAGTGTAGCAATATTACTGAACTACAAATAAGCAGCTCTGTGCTTATGACTGGTATTTACTACAAGCCAGTAGTGGTAAATTCCACATTGTTTGCCTAATAGGCGACAATATGTTGTGGCAGCATGATGGGTCTCTGCTGGTGTCCTGTTGCCAAAACGTATAATGAAGCTGTAGATGCAGAGTAGATGCAAGGTCAAGTCCTCATCTATTTTAAGATGATGTGGTAACTATCATTGGTTTCAGCTGCAAAGAAAGCACACCATTAGACTCTGGATGAACAGGAGTAGAATCCCGTTATTGTTCTTCACCCATCTTCCATCTGAAAGAAAGAAGCTTTACACACAGTACATTAATCTCCATGCTGATTTGATTTGGGTTTATTGTATGGGGGGTGGGGGGTGGGATAGGATTTGTAGGTTTTTCAGAAGAAATACAGAACAGAGTAACATGCATTACTGTGTACTGAATAAATGGGTACCTTTCATTGTGTCCAAGACGAAACATGATTCATCTTGAAAGTTCTGTATCATCTAAAATAGGAATAAAATGTTAAGAGCCTGGAGAAATCAAGCTACTATTCATTGTGTCTGTCTTAGACAGCACATATATTAATGTACTTTGTCAACTGCTGACATTCAGCTGACACACATCCCTTGTAGATGAAGTATAAGGAAAGGAAGTATGTACTCACAACTATATATTGATTCTTTTGCAGAACAGCTTGGTTATTTCCAGGGCAGGAAACTTCCATCTACCAAACATCTTAGTTACCACTGTCTAAAGTTCAAGGTTTTTTTTTTAAAGAGATTATCTGTATTTTACGAAATTGGCACAGTTCACTTTTACTCTAGAATAATCTAGGATTCCAAACCAATCTGGCATCTTATATCTGCCGTGAATTTCTTTCCTCTAATTAAAGCATTAAAAAAAAAACAACTATAAAGCTGTAAGTTTTAAAAATCCTAATACTATTCTGAATATGCAGTTTGAATTGTATCATAGTAAAAATATTGGGGGGAAAGCATTTACTTAAAAAGTGAAAAGTTAGAAAAAAGAGCATAAACAGAAACAAATAATGATTAGGCAGGGAAGCATGTTTCTTGGACCAAGAAAGCAGCATTGTGTAAAATATCCGCTTATCTTGCACTGTGGTTTTTTAGATACAAGAAACTACACAACATGGAAAAAAAGTTTGCTTTTTTTTTCTCAGGTTCAAGTTCCAAATATTGTCCATACGTCTTTAATTCTTAACAGTCATTAAGCCAGGAAAAAGGCTTTTATTGTACTGAGCAAGCAGTGACTCACAAAAATTGTAATTTGTAAAATGCTGGTCTTTGGATCCATTCCTAAATGTTGCAGATCTGCATAATCCCTGCATATCTAATTATGAATTAGAAAACGTGAATTTTAAATGTTTGTGCTTTGTACACAGTAGATATTCTAGCCTAGTGGACTGCAAGTTCTAATGAAAAGACAATGTAGATCTTGCAAGCCTAGGTAGAACTCAGAATTAAAATTCAGAACATGCTTAATCCATACATTTCAGATATATGCAGAGGAAACCTTGGATTCCTCAGAGAGAAAGCTGTATCAAGAGCTGACCTACCAAAACCAATTGGGACCAGCCGCTCCATTGTTAAGCAATTAAAGTGAAAAAAGCCTTAAAGTGAAAAATCAGTTGACCACATTCGATTTACAGCATCAAGTGTGACATTGCATGACCATGACTTGTGACTGCCTACTGGCTTCTTGCTGATCAGAAACCAGCTGTGAAGGTTGCAAAAGCGATCACATGACAATGGTTGCCAATTAACAAGTGCCCAAATTGGAATCATGTGACTGCAGGGAAGTTGCAGTGGCTGCAAGTCCATGGACAGGTCATACCTCTCCTTTTTTTTTTTTTTAATACCATTGTAAATTCAAATGGTTGCGGAACAAGTACTTGGTAAGAGAGGACTACCTGCATATGATTAACTATTTACAAAGCATGTGCTCTAAAATGGTTGGTTTTATTTTTCAGTCTAACTCGGGGTTTCAAACTTGCATTGTCTTGGCAGCGTCACATAATGTATCGGGACTTTTTTTCCCGTTCGCTAAACCGGGTGGAGGTGTAGCTAGCGCGTGATGCATGTGGCCCATGGGCATTTGACAGCAGTAGTCTAACTTAATCAGATAGATGGCTTAGATTCAGATACTAATCAACTAACTGAAATTCTAACCCTCTCAACAGGGTCCTTGAATTCAGTTCAAGAGCTGAATCCACCATGCTTTTGATTAACATCATTGTTTTATTCAGAAAGCCCTATTTGTCATAACACAATATGCTGAGCTAGAGGTAGCCAGTGAAGCTCCTGTGGACACCAATGCCAATCTCACATATCTCTTTTAATATCCACCAGGCTCCTGGTGTATTTGACTTGTGTGTGTTTTTAAAAAAAAGTTAAGCAAGAAGCTAGTATGTTGCATGTTCCTCAGATTGGTATGATCATATGATCCATCTGACTCAGTCCATCCATTTAGAAGGGTCTTAAAAACCTGGGTCTTCCTGCAAAAGATGACCTGCAAACTTGCCCTAATATTATTTATTTTGAGTTTTGCCTTTCCTAGCCTGGCTGTTCAATTAGCTTGATTTTTTTTCAAAGTCTTTCTATGCCAACTTGGATCATTTATAGGGCCACTCTAGAAATTGAAATGAATGATTGTTTTATAGCTTTGAATATCATATCTGTTCACAGCGATGCCTTTAGGTCTCACAAATGTCTTATTGGGAGAACAGAGAGGATTCTGGTGACTAGCTTGCCTTCTAATAAACAAGTGTTTGTGAATGGTAATCATGTGAGTTGTTTAGTGAATAGATAAGTTTTTCTATGGCATCAATTTTAGTACGTGCGCCCATCATGTGATGTCAAGAATCCAAATGAATATAAACTATACTGTGGCTTACTGAAATTTATAATCTGGCAAATGAAGAAAAATTCCATTTCTTTTTTGTAAGAAATCAGAGCGAGACTGCAACATTATTAAATTCCTAAGCTTCTCTTAGGTAACTTCAGACCACCATTTTACTCTTACCTCATCACTGATGAGTACATGAATCCCTGTAGGCCCTTGTTTGTAGATTTGGCTGATTTGTTGAGAAGAAATGCTGAAGAGTTGAGCTATTTTTTCTGTCAGCTCTACAGCAGTCAATTCTTCTAAGTAGATTGCATGGTAAACTGCAGAATCAATAAGAATGAATAAATTGTCGTCGTAGTAGTTTCAAATTGACCTTAACTAAGATGGAGGGAGAAAGTGCTTTAAAAAAAGCAAATAGCAGTACTGTCTTCCTTTTATTTATCATTTTCCTTAGATACCGCAACAACTTTTACTATAATCTTATTCTATTATTCAAAATAAATGCATATTCCCTGACAAATAAACAACTGTTTGAATATATCTCATCACTTTCAACAGACATTGTAATCTCTACAATATACAGAAAATAGAAAATTGTTATCAGATCTATATAATAGCAGTGATATTTTAAAGGCGGTGGGCTCATATTAGATTTAAGCAGATAAATGGAAGTGGGAAATTTTGCAGCAACAAAATAAACGAACTACAACTAAACTGCAACACTGATCACTGGTATATCTTATGCCATCACTCCCATCACCACAGGTCCAACATCTTCTTGAAGTGATCATCCCACTGAAAAAGACTACAGTTCCATCTTCTACATAGAATGCAGACTTTACTTTCCCAATGCCCTTACCAAAAAAAGTACCATTGGCTGCATCCCCATCTTCATGTTTCTGTTGATCTCTCAACTGTTGAGACTCTTGACAAACATAGATGGTCAACCTTGGCCTTACCATTCTATGGAGAAAAGAAGACATGAGTTCTTCAGAATCAGTAGGAATAACAGTAAGAAAATTGATGTGTCACCAATTAATTATTTGTTTAGCTTCATTTGGACTTCATCTTTCACAAAAACATTTCACAGGAAGTAATATTGTTGGTTAACTGCCAAAAGTTTAATAATACATCATTTAAAAAAACATTAACACCAATAGCAACAAAGGAAACAACATGAAGCACACCACATTCCTTACAATCAATTCAATTCAATCATTCATAAATGCCCATTGAAAGATCAGTAAGACTGGCACCAGGCAAAATTTTCATCACAATTTGGTTAGTTCATACATTCAAAAAATAAGATACAAGATTTTTTCTAGGATTGTTTTGTGTTCAGGATGTTGGTAAGAACGCAAATGTAAATACATAAAAAAGAAGGGTTAGGCAAAATCAACAGATAATTTCCTACTATATTTCCCTGCCTGACCTCTTACCCTTCATTTGCAGAATTTATCTATAGAGGCAGTTCAAAGCTCATGGGAACCCAGAAAGATAAGTACCAACGCTTTAATGTATTACATATGAGCACCTGCATGCATATATTTGGCTCAGAAGATGAAATGGTCATAATTTCTTTGCTTATCAAGTAAGACCAAAAATTGATGTGTACTTTGTACTTAGCCATTTTTCACTATGGATCACTAAACAAGCCATAATACCAGAGTTCCCATGTTACACTAAGCCAAAATCACAGAAACCAAATGATAGCTTACTTCAATCTGTAAGTCTAACCAAGTCCTGTCGTCCCCCCCCAGTAAACTATGACATAGAGATATCTTGATTTAATCTTATATGCAAGTGAAGTCATGTAGTCACTCAGAAGATCCACATCATCTTGAATTATTGTGGAATAAATATTATCCAAGATAATGTTTCACTACAGGCATTCCCTCCCTCATATGAACATTGCATGTTTGAGGGCCTTTTCTGTTTCACATTTACTATGGTGATGAGATCCATGGAAGAATTCTCAACTTTAGTATTACCCCAGAAGTATAAAAAGTATTTTTGTCTTATAACAGCTCCAATCACATCAGAATGTAAGCAGACAGACAGACAGCCGAGAAGATTTAATACTGATTCATCTACAATCTGCCTGACAGAATTTTGTTTACATGCCAAAGCAGAACATTAATTTCCCTTTCACAACTGAGGAAATGGAAGTACATACAGAGGAGCAAGTAACCAGCAGTGTTAGTTCTTTCTTGTTTATCCAGAAGTCTATTCAAATGATATGCAATTCAACTTAGCAAAATGTTTGCTCTACAACTGAATTCATGACCTTTCCTAAGCAGAACAAGAGTGCAGTATCTTTCAGGAGCATGTGGTAACCATGGCCAAGATGGCCTTTTGTGTGCCAATTGCACCCATTCCTAAATCAGGGAGGCTCTACTCCCATCCACCCATACCTGGGTGACCTCCCAAATGAATTATTGCAATACACTTGACTTGGAGTTGCTGTCGAACAACATCCAGAAGATACAGCTGGCAGAGAATACAGTAATGCAGCAAGGAAAGGCTGCAACTAATGCACAGATGAAGCTTTGCAAAGCACCTGAGGGCAGAACAAGAAGCAATGTGGGGAACTAAGGAGAAATTTCCTGACAGTTAGAACAATTAATCAGTGGAACAACGTGCCTCCAGAAATTGTGAATGCTCCAACACTGGAAGCTTTTAAAAAGAAGTTGAATAACAATTTCTCAGAAGTGGTGTAAGGTTTCCTGCCAGGCAGTGGGTTGGACTAGAAGACCTCCCAAGGTCCCTTCCAACTCTGTTATTCTATTCTATTCTATTCTATTCTATTCTATTCTATTCTATTCTATTCTATTCTATTCTATTCTA
>BLBF01000021.1:9031394-9050435 GCA_015471245.1 Laticauda colubrina | reverse complement strand
TATTCTATTCTATTCTATTCTATTCTATTCTATTCTATTCTATTCTAAAGACCTTCCAGCCATGGTTGCCATTCGCTCACTGAGCCTCAGAAGACCCCTAAATTGAACGCCACCCTTAAATGAGGAAATGCCATTCCATCTAAAGTCAGAGGTGAAATATCCTAGATTCAAGTAGCCCAAACACCCAAAACCACTTCATCTTGGTAGGACTGAAACGGATCCAAACCCCACACAAACTCTTGATACTGGGACAAAACCTCAATGGCTTCACTTGGCTGGATCAGGTTTGAAAGACGTAATTGTGTATCATCAGCATGCTGATGATCTTGAATCCCAAACTGGCAGATGACTTCACCCAGAGGTTCCATGTAGAGGGTGAAAAGAAGGAAGACATGATAGAAACCTGCAATATCCAACATGGGAGTGGCCTAGGAAGTGTCTCCCCCACCACATAATATTAACTAGAACCAACCACAGAGAAAGGATGGTGCCAATTCCCAATCCATGGAACTGACTTAGGATACGTGGTCAATGGTAGTGAAGCTGTCGAGAGATCAAAGCGCACATGGATGGCTGCATAACATCCCAGCTCGACCACAGGTTATCTACAAGAGGGACCAGATCTATCTCAGTATTAAATCCCAGCCTGAAACCCAACTGAAACAGGACTAGATAATCTATTTCCTCGAGGATTCACGTCAAATGCAGACTAACTGTCTTCTTCAACAACCATTTGGAGAAAGGGAAAGTTGGAGACTGATCTTTGGGTCCAAGGATAGCCTCTTGAGGACGGGGTGCAAAACAGCCTTTTCCAAGGTTGAGAATCCCATCCTTTTCTCAAAGAGGCTAACACTATAGCATGGACCCATTTTCACAATCAAGGAGTGACTTGGATCCAGTAAACAAATGGCTAAGCTGATAACAGATTGTCCTGTCCACTTCCTCATGAGTCACCTGCTCAAACTCATCCTATTATACATTTTATGGTATTAAAAACAATTCAAGACAAGAATTTGAGATACGTGGCCATATAGAATGAATAAATGAATGAATGAATGGATTTCTCCACCTCTATTCCAAAAAGAAGCCTTAAGAGGTTAATTCCCTCCTTCATTTGTTTTGCTAATCCTCCTTTATATGCTTTTATTATTAGCCATGCACCTCTACAGGTAGACCTCAACTTGCGACCATAATAGAGACCAAAATTTCTGTTTTAAATGAGACATTTGTTAAGCAACTTTTGTTCCATTTTACGATATTTGACAACCTCAGTTGTTAAGTGAATCACTGCAGTTGATAAGTTAGTAACCCGGTTGTTATGTCAATCTGGCTTCCCCATTGACTTTGCTTGTCACAAGGTCGCAAAAGGGGATCACGTTACCCAGGGACACAGCAACCATCATTAAATATGAACCAGTTGGCAAGCATTTGAATTTTGATCATATGATCACAGAGATGCTGAAAAGGTCGTTCACGATGAAAAACAGTCGTAAGTCACTTTTTTTCAATTCCATTGTAACTTTGAACGGTCACTAAATAAACTTCTGTAAGTCGAGGGCTACCTTATTATTCTAGCTTATTTTACTATAACTTTCTTTCACTTTGATTTATATAACAAAAACAATTACGCTGGAATCATGAAACATGTACCTAGAGCATCAACCGCAAGTCTATTGCAAGATTTAAAGAATGCTGTAATACATGACATGGTCAGAGGTCTCCAGGTTTTTTTGCTCATATTTGGACTATTTTATAAGTCAGATCTATCTCCTTTCTTACTTTATCATAGCAGTGGGGAATACCTAGTTTCTTTGCACCTTTTCTTGATCTTCCCCAAAACTCTTACACTGTGTTCTTGACTGCATCCTTTACCCTCATTTTCTTGCCTCTTCCCCATTATTCCTCTCCTTCACACATTCTCTTAACAGTGAGGGCAGTGACCTTTCTGATGCAAAGCACACAGTAAATCAATCCAGTGAAAAGGGGAGGGAAACATCACCCTTGCAATTTTCTTCTTTTTTGGAGCATTTGCTGCATGAAACCAACAAAGCCTACAGCGTTTTCCCCACCCCCTATTTTAGCCAGTCCTATCTGAACAATCAGAACTGGTACATTAACTTAGTGGTATGGTATGATATTAGGATTTATTTATTTTTTGGCTAGAAGCTGCTATTCACCTGGGAATATCTGCTTTTTCTTCAGCTGAAGGACAACTAACAATCCAAGAAACAGCACAGTATTAAAGCCTGCTCCGGTCACACCTCAAACATGGCCTGTAGGGAGTGGTGTGGGAGATCCAAAATGTATTTTAAAACTAAGGGAAATTAAGAAGCAAGCCCTTATTTAATGAAAAGGGCATATATGCTCACATTTGCCCATACTTGGCTACCCAAAGGAAGGAAATAAAAATCTACA
The DNA here is from genome assembly GCA_015471245.1 of Laticauda colubrina. Classification (NCBI taxonomy): domain Eukaryota; kingdom Metazoa; phylum Chordata; class Lepidosauria; order Squamata; family Elapidae; genus Laticauda; species Laticauda colubrina. The sequence goes on along the minus strand of BLBF01000021.1, from coordinate 9,048,020 downwards.
CAATTTAATTCTAAAATGCCAAAATTCACGATTTTCTCTAATTTGTCTCATCCTATCTGATTGTATTGCAAAACATCCTGTAATAATCAAGTTTATTTAGTATCCCAGTATGATTTGTGTTGAGTTCTTATTTAGTATCCTAAAACTATCACTGTGTTGTATCTTATAATTTATGATCAATGTATTTTTACAATGACTGATTCTTATCCCTTGTTGTTTGTATGTACACTGACAGCTTTTGCACCAAAGACAAATACCTTGTGTGTCCTTGACCAATAAAGAATTCTATTCTATTCTCTCCTATTTCACAGAGACACTCGCTAAAAGAGATGGTCTTCTGGAGTAATATATAAATATTGATTATAAATAAACGAAGTGTCACAGTCAAGTGCCAAAAAGCGATTAAAAGACAATTGGGGGGGAAAGACATGTTTGTTTCAGTATTGTCCAGCACACATAAAACCTCAACTGTGTAAAGTTCATTTGGCTGATACACACCGTCCTTTCAATGCGTTGAAGAGTCTGATGCCATCTGCAGGACCGCATATTTGTATGACATCTTCTCTGGTTAATTTCAGCAAGTCTGCCCCTAAGATTTTTTTTTAAGTGAAAAGGGATAAGAAGCATTATTATTATGTTCTTTGTTGACATTTATAGTCCATTCAGTAAACTCTGGGCTGCGCACAACATTTTTTTAAAAAGACATAAAAAACAGCTAACAATATTAAATCCATAGGCAGTCTAGACTAAAAAACTTCTAAAAAGACAAAATTCACAAAACAAAACAGAGGCTATCAAACAGATAATAACTTCAATTCCAGGCCTGGGACCAAAATCAAATTTTCAAAGTTTTCCAGAATCCTAGGAGAGAGGAAGCCTTATCTATGGGGGAGGGAGGGGTGCTTTTCCAGAGTGTGGGAGCCACAACAGAGAAAGTTACACAGGCCGGTAATATTTACTTCACTAATAAGATGGACGGCGTATAAATTTAATAAACAGTAGAGGGCACATAAGAATGATCCTATTCTGCTGGAAAATACTGGGTTGGAAGAAATCATTAGAGACAAGTTCTTTTTGATATTCAAGCTCTGTGTCATAGAGGGCTTCATAGGTTATAACCAGCACCTTGAATTGCACTCAGAAGCCAACTGGCAGCCAACTCGGCTCGCACAGAAGCAGTAATACATGGACACACTGAGACACATCCATTGCAGTTCACACCATTGCATTTTGAGCCAGCTGCAACTTTTGTGTGGGCTTTTTAAGGGCAGCCCTGTGTAGAGAGCATTGCAATCATCCAGTCTGAGAGAACCAGGGAAGGGCGCAATTGGTACATAAGATGAAAGTAATTTTAAAAAGTTTTAACACATCATAGCAGGTTATTTCACCCAATTTTCTCTATTAATGGGGGGGGGAGCAACTTAACAATCCACAGCGCAAACCACATTTTTGTTCCCCTTATTTCCAGTGATTGCTCATTTTTCTCAATTCAATTATTCATTGTTTTTCCACGCAAAGATCAAAATGAATGTACTGAGTTGCAGGCTACTTCGGTTTTTTTTAAAAAGCCCTGCCAATCTCCCCTCCCCCCAGCCCCATGAAAAATGTGGCCCTGCCCCCTCCAGCAATCCCCTTATTTCAGCTCCTCACCATCTACAGTATTTAAGAAAATAACAACACACACTAATCTACAAAAAGGATTTCTGCTTCAGAGCCCAGTACATCTGAATATTAAGTAAAAAGATACATGATGTCCAACAGGGAGATTATTACACAGGTCATAAATGATCAATCACTGCTTTTTTGGCATGGGGGTGAAAGAGAAGAGACCCAGATCCTTTGCCTGTTTCAGATATGAAGAAATAGAGCTTATTTAAAAAAAAAAATCTAAGCAGAATAGGGAGGGGGGGGTTTATAAGGTTTCATTTAAATCTTCTCCATCCAATCATTTAAAAGCACTGCTTAACATCTGCTCAGAATTTGGAGCTCATTTGTACCACAATAACCAAAAGCAAACCGAGTTACAAAAGGGTGCTTCCTGTGTCATTTTGACAGGGAAGGCGGGATAATCCTCAAGGTAGAAAACTCTTTGGATGCATTAGCCTGCAGAGGTGTAGAAAGGAATTCAAAGAGGATATCATGAAGGGAGAGGGTTTAGAGAAGGTGCGAAATTAAGGGAGGCAAATTCGGAAGGCCTGTCCTGATTATCAGAGAGGGGGAGAAAAAAGCTTTGGTTATACCTGAGAAGTTTGTGAAAAGCCGTGAGAAAGTTGAGAAGCGATTCCGGTGCAGCCACTGCTGAGCTTCCTGAGGTGTGGATGTTGGCAAGAGGTTCTAGGTCAAAAAAAGAAAGTCAACTGCTTCTCTACAAGAAGAATGCAGATCAATTACAGAACTAGATAACTTTTAAAACATTTAAAATTTGAAGCTGGGAATTCATATGCAATTTTCTCCCAACATCTCCAAATATAACCTGAAGCCTCCAACTAAATCTGCAATCTTTTTGCTACATTTAAAGCCTTGGAGTAGTATCAATTTGCAACTTCTATTGGTTTGAATAGCAGGTTGAGGGTTGGACTTCAAAGGTGTATGGAGGCAGAGCCCATTCCAGGAAGGAGGTTCAGGAGTTTAAAGAGGCAAAATAGTTCCCATGAGCATCTGCACACTGTAGGGCATCCATTTTCCACTTAAATCTTCCCACATTTTGGCTACCCATGTAGGAATGGTGGGTGGGCTCCATTGTAACCTCAGGCTAATCATTTGTCCACCTTCATGGCAAGACTCATTGTGAATCACATTGCAGCATTTTGCATCAGGAAGAGATAACTCAAGGGAAAGAACCCTTTGATCAGCTAGATCAGACCATCCCATGCCCACCTGTAGTCAGCAGTGGGGTAGAGAAGAGAAAGAAGTGGGAAATGTGAATTAAAACGTACATCTGTAATTGGAGCTGGAGGTTCAGGTTGGTGGTTTGGAGACCCGTTCCTAGTTTTAGAAAAACAAAACAGAAAAGGCACCTGAATTTTGCTTTTCTCTTCTTGACACCTTATTTAAATATTGCATATCCTGCCAAAAGATGGATGGGCATTTAACAGAATCATAGTTAAAAAGAACAACTAAAAAAACCATAACTTTTCCACAGCCTTTCCTTTAACCATCACTGAGGTTCAAGCTTTTACCAGAATTAATCCTAATAACAATTATTAAGATGGAAGGTAATGGTAGCCTATACAATCATTAAAGGTAGTGTGAATGTTAGCATTTCACATTTTTTGTGTTTTGGTTTTGAAGTAGATCTTTCAGGCTATTTAGTTCAACTCCCTGCTGGATGTAGGAAATCTTAAGCTGAAAGATCCCTGAATAGCCATTGAATCTCTGCTCAAAAATCTCCAGCCAACAAGGAAAGGTAGACCTTTGCTCAAAAGCAGAAAGAACAACCACTTTCCTTTCTTCTATTTTTATATAAAGACAGAGTAAAAGGCTTTTTTGTGTTTGCTGCTTCTGCTGCTGCTCAAGATTAATACCTTCCTCATCTTCTACCTGATTTATAGAATGAGGCTGCCTGAGAGACATCTGAGAAAAGAATTTTAATAATGAGCAGGTTAATTTCAACAGCATCTCTATCCCTGCAAACTTCTCCTCACAAATAGGTTTTTTTCTCAGTGAAAAATATCCATTCTCTTAAACATTTACTCTTTTTGGCCCATTATTGTTGTTTTGTTTTTTGAGGAAGAGGTGTGCTAAGACATGAGAAGATGATCGGGGGTTCCAAAAATTGCAAACCCTTAGGGTGGGGTCCCCAAACTTGGCAACTTTAAGATTTGTGGACTATTAACTCCCAGAATTCTGGGAGTTGGAGTCCACAAGTCTTAAAGTTGCCGAGTTTGGAGACCTCTGCCTTAGGAAAAAGAAACCAATAAATAGAGAGGCCTTTGAAAAAAATATATACAGACAAAAGCATAAACCTACCCTTCACTGATAGAGAAACTGCTGTGAGAGCTGCTAAAGCCAGGTGATGGCACATTGTTGACATATGTGATTTCAGGCCATGGAGAGCACTGGAAGAAAAAAAAAATACCCTTCTAATGTGAATATTCACAATGTTTCTGTCTGCATGCCACATATTTTCCAGTGATGAATACAAATGGATCCAGCCTTCCCCACCTTTTGCTTCTATGGCTTTTCCCTTTCCCAGCTCTTAATAAAGGTGAAAAAAAGCACATCCAATTTATCTGAGGAAAACTACATTTATTTTGAATCATTTTGTTCATTCTAAGCTAGAGGCACAATTTAAAGCTTTCCTTTCGGAAATGCTACAGCAAACAAGGCTTATTTTGAGGTTAAAGGAGCAACTGATCTTTTTCAAAAGGAATCCCTAAAGTTTGCTATGCAGTCTTTGTGTGCCTCATGTTGCTTTTAAGCAAGATTGCTTCTCAAGAGAAACTATGAAAAAAATGTTCATTTATTTTCATAAAATTTGTATCCTAGAGTATTTGAAAAAGCATTTTTTTTCACTCAATCATGCTGCCTGGAAGGGATAAAGTAATGCTGAATGTGCTTGTATGGTATTTTAACCAAATTGTGACTCAGGTTAAGATCTTTCGATATTTATGAATACAACAGTTGCACCAGTGATTTATGATTTGGGAATCTGATGCAATGATGTACTAACACAGAATGAATGGCTGCCAGCAATCTTGCTTGAAAACAACATGGAGCACACAAAGACTGAATAGCCACACTTTAGAGATTTTTTTTATTATTATCATTTGTCATACATCTATAGAATCTATCATATAACAGGCCTGAGGAGATATTAATAGCCTGGCATAATAACTTTCTCTGGGTGAAAGAGCAGCTGCTTATCTGTGTTGCAACATCTGCTTGATCCTGGAATGGTAAGCACAATCAGATTTGCTTAATACTTGAATGGAAAAATCCCAGGAAATCCCAAATCTCAGGTTTTTAGCTAGATTAGGGAAATAAAATAATTCCAGAAAATGACAATGGCAAATTAATATGTATGGTTGCTAAGAAAACCATATGGATGCATCTGTAAAATCACTAGGAACCAAGCTTGATTCCTAGAGATGCATTATTACTTTTTGGCCATTGGCATTATTTTATTTACTGTATAAGACTGGTATCTGTTTACTATAGCCCTCATATTCTAATTTAACTGATCTTTCATCCTTTCCAGACATCTTACCGTATATACTCGCATATAAGCCGATCTCGCATATAAGCCGACCCTTAAAAAACTGCCCCAAAATGAGGAATTTTGCAAAAAGTCGCATATAAGCCGACCCCCAAATACCATGGTGTATTGTTTGGGCTAATAACAAAAGAGTATCAATGTGCAATGAACTGATGAAGGTTCATTATCAAAGCATTTGTGTAGGAAACAATATTCAGTTAATTACCCAGTATGTAAAGAATCTGATGTTACATAATGGTAATATATGCACTTATCGTAGCAAAAGCTTGCAGAAGAGCATAAATGAAAATAAAAGCCATTATTGTTGTGTTTTACTTTTATTTATTTTCACAAATTAAACAGTGTCTTCTAATATTCTAATAATCTTCTAATATTGCTCTCATCCATTCCAAAGGTTCTTGCTGCTTCAAGGTTGCTTGTTTCCTCTGCAGCCTTCACTACTTTTAGTTTAAAAGAAGCAGCATAAGACATTCTTTTTCTTTTAACATCAGACATGGATATATTTTAATGAATTTTACTATGGAACTTTACTAAATGCAGAGAAACTGGACACAAAGTTGCATGTGACGATCGCAAACACTAAAGCGGTCATGTGAATGACTAACTAATCAGAGCATGTTATATCCGGTGGTGGAAAAAGCAAAATGGAGGCACCCAGAGTAAAAAGAAATGTGCTGTATGTATATATCGCTGTATAATATCGATATTGCGTGATCTGAGAAGTGGTGTCATATCGTCATGTCATTTGTGTCAGAAATCAGATTTATGCGCGTATAAGCCGACCCCCAAATTTGGAAAAAAAAAAAAAGTGTTCTAAAGTCGGCTTATATGTGAGTATATACGGTATCTTCAAAATAATTAACTATGCTTATTGTGTAATTCAACACTGTCTAAGGGCATTAGATTGGAAAAGCCTGATTTATAATGTTACCAGTATCTGATCTAAATTAGTATTTGGTTATTAATACAGCACTGTGAGCATATGAACAACCATCTTTCTTGAATCCTAGCCAAAGTGTTTTGTTCACAGATTTCTTCTTTTACCTCTGTAAGTATTGTTGTTTCATACGAAGGTTGATATTTTTCCTTTTCATGAGGAGTTCGCTTTTCCATTTTCTCTCTGTCGGTCTTTTGTTTTCTATCTGCTCCTTTGGGCTGGAAATTAAACATGTTTATTAAACTAATGTGTAGGATATAGGAAAAGAGCGCTCTGCATGTTTTCTGCTGGTGAGGACATCACAGTGTCCATTTGTGATACACAAGCTGAAACATATTTATATAAATACACTATGACACTTGGCAGTAATAGGAAGTTGTGATTCCTCTGCCATTAATTGTTGCATTGGTGCCTCTGTAGGTTTTGACCATGAGGGATGCAATATTTAGTTTGGTTGCTGTGTGTGTATACTTTAGCTGTTCTGTTAAGACAGAACATTGGCCAGGGTATATTATCATGGAGGTAGTCCATACTTAATTTATGTTTTTTAAAAAATGTATTATCTTCTATATTATATTGTTCACCCCCCCCCCTCTCATGCACACACTCACACACACTTCATGCCATATGCTAAATAAATAAATAAAATAAACTGCTGCATTTGAGAGGCAGTAGAAATCAAAGCTAAGCAATGCTCAGGCTTATTCAAGATCCTGCTTTCATCTCACAATCAGAGCTGACAAAAGTTAGATTCATATCTTTCGACAAACCATCATGTAGTTTATTTGATATTGGCTCAGCCACTTTGATTTGTCAATCAAGTTTATAACTTATTCCAAAGTGTAAAGCCAGGGAAGAACAAGCAGCATTGGCTATATAATTCTGGGTCTTTGCCATGGTAGAATTCTGCCTAAGTGGTTATTAAGTTATTCAGAAACCAGTCAGGATGTTTTCATCTAGAAGAAGCTAACAAATCTGTTCATTTGCTTTATTATTATTATTTTTATGCTGTCCATTTCCCCTATAAGGAATTATGGGCAGCTTATATGTATTACACATGTAGCTTTTGCTGCAGAAATTGCTTTTTTTGTCGTCCTCTCCCCTCACTGAAAAAGGCTGTGAACTCTTTCCGAGTTATTAAGAAAACAAGTATTTCAATGGCATAGATATAAGAAAGCTGATGTGTCTGTTTAATATAAAAAAAATGAAACATTTTGCATTAATTTTCACAAGAATATAGCACTGTCCACAAGAGACATTCACTTCCCCACTGGGTGTAAAAGTTCACTCTGAAAATTAATGCAAATATGAAAAACCAGTTCCACTGCCTCCCCGCACTTGCTAAAGTCCTGTACTGTAGATGTTTATCTATGCAAGCATTGTGGAATCTGTTTGAATAATTGTAACAGAAGTGCTCACCTTGTACAAGATTACACACAAGGACTTTTTTTTTACATCCCAAGAAGTGTGGGTACTATCTGCAGGATCATCAGGTTAAACCAAACGTGACCACAGAGGAACAATTTGCTTAACCAGGCCTGTCCCAGATGCACATTCGCTAACAGAGTGTTGTTTTTAGAGCAAAAGAATACAAATCCTTTGCCCACTGGGAGTTTTCTTTTCAGGTATACAATAATTTCTAATAAAAGAAATGTCTTGGTAGCGAGTGCTGGAATAAAACTGGTGAAGGTGAGAGATTGTTTACCACTTCACGAAACCTTTTGCTCTCAAAATTCTGTGTTGTGTAATCCTGCCTCAGATATACAGTAAATGTGACTTCCCCTCTGCCTAATGTGATGCAGCACACGAAGCTTGTGTTCTGAATTAGATTAAAACCATCACACTTCTCCATTTTATGATTCTTATATAAATAAAGAATTCCAAGTTCCAATGTAGGAGGTAATCCAATACTGCACACACATATAATTCAGCCTTGTATCTCATTCCGTTTACATCTAAAAACTAGGAATATTAGAATCCTAGCTTCTCCCTCCTAAGCACTTAGGCTGATTCATACCACTTTGCTATTGCTGATAAGAGTGACAGGAAGATTCAGTAATTTCAGCTATTGTAAGAGTGATGCTGATTAGAATGGAAACTGCTGGTATGGCTTCCCTTGATGATAAAGTTGAAAAGGTGAAAGTAAATGAGAAGGTATCCACAATGAGAGTCAGAGCAGTCATGACGATGGTGCCATTTAAAAGAAGGAATTACAAAACTAAAGCTAGAAGAAGGCAAATCTTTTCTATGTTGTTGCCAAGAAACTGTAGCCATAACTGAATCCTGTCTATGGAGATTCTCAGTCATCCAAGTTATGGTTGTTCCAAAGGCGCTTTTTTCAAGAGGCAACTGGACTTTCTGTTTTTTCTTTGAAGACATTTCATTTCTCATCTCTCCAGAGCTGAAGAAGCTTCTTGAATGAGAAGTGAAATGTCTTCAAAGAAAAACCAGAAACTCCAGTTGCCTCTTGAAGAAAGCGCCTTTGGGATAACCAAAACATTTATAAATTTGGTTGTCATATGGTAAGAGCACCACATTGAAAAACATTGTTTGAGTTATTGAGGAAGAACACAGAACTGTCTCAAGGAGGCCTGGAATGGCATGATGTGATCAAATCAAAACCTCTAGGACCTCTGGTCGTTGATGATGCCATTGTACTGAAAGAGAACTACTTTTTACAAGGACACATGCAATAGGTACATAGAAAGTTAAAACCACAAATCAAATTGAAACTATCAAAGCAATATTAAAGCATAATAGACGAAGCATAAGATGGCCAGAAGCGTTTTACGGGCATTTCTGTGTAACTTCGTAACTTAGAACAGTTGTTAAATGACATAAGAACCCAGATTGTTGAGGGCGATATGCTCACTCTAAACCACTTCGAGAAGGTTGTAGAACACTGTGAAGTGGTATATAAGTCTAAGTGCTAGTGCTAGTGCTAGAAATCAAGGACTAACTGTACTATCAATATATATTTAGAATGTAAAACTTGGAAAAATAGAAGAACTTGCAAATACAGGATTATCTGGATTGGATAAATGTACTAGTTTTATTGGCATACATGAAAGGATATAAAAGAGAAGAAAAAAGAAATTAGAAAACCAACAGATTAAAAAAATACCAAAAGCACATTTTATATAAGAAATTATTCAATCTAATTTTAAAATCCTTCATTAAATCTTAACAGACGCTTTCCAATACAGAATCAGAGAATTAATTAAAACCAAATGAGCACACTCTGACAATCTAATGTGACAAATCTGAAATCTTTCCAACATCAAATGGTAATTGAAGCAAAGTTATTCTTCAGTGTTGTAACTTTAGCAACACTAATGTAAGTAAGTTTTGATTAAGATCTTCTAATGAAGAATGAAGCCATATATAAAGAAAGAAATGCAGAATGAATAGGCAAGTTTAAAAAAAAGGCCGAAGGATATGAGATCAGATAGCCAACATAAAGTCGACAATACAGCAAGCAGGAGAATTAAGTTTCCCCTTTGCTTAACTTTAAACTACAGAAAGATATTTGAACATTAAATCATGCCAAAATAGTGGACTACATTAAGGATAAAGGGGTCCCAGGACACCAGGTTGAATGACGATAAACAAAGGTTATGCCACAATTCTGTTTTGCCTTCTTACAAAATAATTTAACTCCCACAAGCTTTTTTTTTTAATCAGCAGGTTGCTAAGAAAACCAGGATCTGTGCTCTCCAGCTCTTGTTCCTGCATTATGTATCTTAAAACACAGGCAATACCTTGAAGACTTTGATCTGGCAACTGGCAGAATGCAAATGCTCTGTATATTCCCCATTTTCATTTTCTTTGAAGGTGTCAATCTGGACTCTGAAGGGTACACCTTTCTCACCACCGTGCTTCCTCATAGTGAACTCTGTACTGATGCAATGTACCTGTAAAAGAGAGGCAAAAATATGCTCTGAACTGTTACAGTGCAATAGTGATGCTTGTACAATGCAGAGTAACAATTAAACTTTCGTTGTATGCCCATGTTAGTTCTAACAAAGCCTGAGATTTTATCTGCATAGCAAATCAAAAAGCACATGAAGAAATCATTTGGAAGAGGGGGGAAGCAGAGGTGCTATTCAGCAGGTTCTGACCAGATTTGGAGAACCGGTAGCAGAAATTTTGAATAGTTCAGAGAACTGGCAAATCCCACTTCTGACTGGCCCTGCCCCCATCTATTCTCTGCCTCCCGAGTCCCAGTTGATCGGCTGGATCTTCTTTGGTTGCCCTGCATAGGAAAATGGAGCTGGAAAGCAGGTTAGTGAGGTGGGGAAGGAATGGGGATTTTGCAGTAACTTTCCCCTGTCACGCCTACCAAGCTATGCCCACAGAACCATAGTAAAAAAATTTGAATCCCACCATTGGGGAAAGGCAATTTCTGCGAAGTGTTAATAGTTGCTTTCTCTCTTTAAACCAACCAGGCAAAATACTAGGCCTGACCAATAAAAAAATAAAATAAAAATAAAAATGTGCTCAATACACCATATTTCACATCTAGGCAGAAACCATCTGTGCATGTTCCTCAAGGAGAATGAAGAACAGGAATCAGGCCTGGAGTACATCAAAACATGTCACTTATTTCTCTTCTAAAACTTAAGCGCAGCCCAAGTTATTTTTTTAGTAAACTATGCAGTACAGGTAGTCCTCGACCTACAACAGTTCCTTTAATGACCACTCAAAGTTAACAATGGCATCTAAAGTGATTTAAGACAGCTTTTTACACTGACAACCATTGAAGTATCCCCATGGTCACATGATCAAAATTCAGATGCTTGCAACGGGTTCATATTTATGACATTTGCAGTGTCCCGGGATCACATGATAATATTTCGTGACCTTCTAACAAGCAAAATCAATGGAGAAGCCAGAGTCCTTTAGTAACTGTGCTACTAATTTAACAATGGAAGTGACTCATTTAACAACTGAGGCAAGAAAGGTCATAAAATGGGGCAAAACTAACTGAACAATTGACTCATTTAGTAACATAAATTTTGAGCTCAATTGTGGTCATACATTGAGGACTACCTGTACTTCAATCAGGTATATCCAATTTGAAGCTCCATAATCTCTTAAAAGATCTGGAAGATATCAAGCAGAGATGTATTTCCTATCCTTAGCCTTTCAGACACTATGATTTCTATTAATGCTAGCACCAAGTTAATGCTAACAATGGTATGAAGCCATGATCGTAATCTGGACAGAGCACTGTTTTGACTGCTGAAAAAAAAGAGAAATTGTGCAAGAAAAGAAGCAGCTAATCCAAAGAAAAGAAGATTAAGAGTTCTTTTACTGAGTGATTTAGACATTGTGTTAAACCATAATGAAGATTTTAGTTTTTGGCTTAATGGGATGTTCCAATTCACTATTGTGGCTAAGAAATGTGTGTGGTCCAGATCACAAGAAAAATTCTATATGTATGAACCAAGTTAATATTTTAACTGTGATAAAGAAATAAGGAAATGGAATGCATATATGAAATCCACAACATTGAAAAACTTGTTTTAAAGTCCAAGGAAAATAAACTGGGTTCTTGCTTTGTTTAGAAGCTTCTAATCTTTTTTAAACAAATAATAATTCTGATAGTATGTATAAAGCTTTATTTTGTAAAAATTGTATGCATTTATATTGAGATGGAAAGTGAAACATTTTTCTCTGACATAAGGATATGTGAACGGTGTAAAATAAAAAAGCACAAATCACTTTGTACACTGGAAGGCATTTTGTGCGTGTGTGAAATCTACACTTCTTTTTTTAACTTTTCCTTTAGTTATTTTTACCCTTGAGAACCATAAGGTTCTATGACGAGAAGTTTTAAGATGAAAAAAAGAGACAGAAGTAGCAGTAAAAATAACACTGCATAATTTCAGGAATATGATCAAGGAAGTTGCTCTAGGCTAGGGACACATTATTAGGAGGGGGAGTTTGCATGATGAATATTAACTTCTGATTGAGAAATAAATTCATTTCACAGTTCACCTATGAACTTTGCAGGAAAATTCAGCAATTCATAACTTTGATACCATGCTTCTAATAATTACCTATGTAAACAAGGTGTAAAGCTAACGGAGTCTGCAATATTCCTTAGAGTTTAAGGATCAGACAGATAAAATATTATATATGTCAGATATTATATCATATGTCAGTTCTAAATTTCTCAATTGCCTTAATGTAGTATGTCTGTTCTTCTGAAAAGGTCTGATATTTTCTTCTCCCTTTCTAATATTTGTCCTGTAGATTGGGTTAAGTTATAGTAAAAAGGCTACTTTCTCAAAATGTCAAAAAAATCTATCTATCTATCTGTCTGTCTGTCTGTCTGTCTGTCTGTCTGTCTGTCTGTCTGTCTGTCTGTCTATCTATCTATCTATCTCAATCAATCAATCAATCAATCAATCAATCAATATTTATTTGGCTATTCATCTTACAAAACATGACTCTTCTTGATTTACCTGAATAAATACAGAAGTTCTCTTTGAAGGATCCCAAAGAAACTCTACTGTATTCAACTGTGTTGGATTTGCTCTGGGATCTATTATACCCACAGACATTGGAATATCTAAAGACAACAAAAATTAGACACACTTTAGCACAGAAGATAATAGTTAATAGGTCCATTCCAGTTCAAGCAAAATAATATAACAACTAATGCCAAGATTCTACAATCAAAATATGAACTGTACTCACAAGCAACCATCTTGCTGAATCGGAACTACCTATGATATTCATGTACAAGTAAAACAATTAAGTATGTTAGAATCAGCAAGTTTTCAGAAGGCAATCCAAGGGACAAACTAAAAGCAAAATAGTTTACCAAGCTCAGTATATGTATGATTTAATTGAACTATAGGCATCATCTCTTTGGCCATTCGTGCCTCAGTTCAAGGGAAGACTTTTGTGAGTGACCAAAGTTATCAGAGAACAAGTTTGGTGGTTAAGGTATCAGGCTAGAAAATGGAAGACCATGAGTTCTAGACCTGCCTTAGGCATGAAGCCAGTTGGATCTCCTTAGGCCAGTCATTTTCTCTTAGCCCTAGGAAAGAAACAAGGGCAAACCACTTCCAAGAAATCCTGCCAAGAAAACTGCAGGGACTAGTACAGATAGTTCCAAGCTGAACCGAAGACACATAAATTTATGATATAGGATAACTATAGCATAAATTAATAGTAAGAGAAAAAAGGGTTTATAAATTGGGAAATAACCTGAAAAATGTGCATGTGCAAAGACTGTGTCAATATATGAGATGTTCCAAGCCAAGTTAAAAAAGAATAGAAAATTCTTCAAATCGTTTGAATAAAAATCCTTGTATTTTAAATGGCCATGATCTGCTTCCTCCAACTGATCAAGGCTTTCTCACATTTTCAACTTAACTTAGCAAGGCTTTCTCAATTTCAACTCTCTGATTTCTATCTATAAGTACGAGTTAGTATTCTTCTTTCTTTCTTAATGGAGAGCTAGCAAAGATTCAGCATTTCTAGTAAACAGAGGACTTGTAAGGACATTTTTGTCAAGTCACTCTCAAATAAAAACAAAAGCTATGATTACACATAATACAACTGTGTAAAAAAAGGAGACAGGGTGAAACTCTTTTAAGATTTTTACACAGGTCTTAACTTTCACTAAAAACACTGGAATCCCTTAACTCAGAACTTCAATCCACCTTGTTTATAGGCCAAAACCCCCAGGATTACTGCTATAATCCCTTACCTATACAGAATACTCTGATGAACTAAATAATTAGGGAAATACAGTGCACAAATGAAAGAAGATATGCTTTCCTAATTTAAAGCAGCTTTCAACTGATTAATAGTAAGGAATATGAAGCCAGAAAAACCTAAAATGTTCTCTGATTCTGCGAGAAGGGGATTTTTTCCCCAAGTGGCTAAACAATGCAATCCAATAATGCAATCTAAACAATGCAAGCAATAATGCAGCCTGAACAGAGCACAAAATTGTGACATAAAATTGTTTATAGGGCAAACCACTCAAGGTGGTCTGTCCAAGCAATCAAAAATAAATCTTCCATTAGAAAGTAATATAGGTTCAAGTGATGTAAACCAAGTAGGAAAACTACTTTACAAAAGCAATAACGGAAAGTAAGCTGATAAATGCTTTCCAAAAGCTGTAACATAATAGTAGTCCAAATTTATTGAAAAAAACTCACCAATATCCAGTATTCTGTCCCCTGGCCTGTTCCACCTCCAGCCCTCCAACTGTTGATGCTCTGTATATTGCAGCCGCCGATCATGGAACACCACTCTAAATATACTCTAAGAAACAAAAGAACTTCTCTTTGAATATAATCAACATGTTGAAATGCAAGTAGGTTGAAAAGAAAATCAATCAATGATTGGAGACAAGATGATTCTTGGAAGCATTTTCAAAAATATGCCCTTAGATGGAAAATATTTTGCTTAACACTTACATCAATCATCAATTCAGATTCATGTTTCTATTTATGGCAAGACATAAAAGCCAAGATCCACACAGCATTGCATTCTAAAGCAGAACACTAGAGCAATATGTGAAAAGGTTCCAAATTTCTCCAAGGATTAGTTCAAATATGATTATAAATCAACTGCTAAACGTGAGCCAAAGGAATGAATGAACAGGTTTCGGTAAAAAGTTTTTGCTTTGGAATGGATGTTCTATCCAAGACATTTGAATTACAGTTCACAGATAGTCCTCGGGTTACAACCACTCAAAATTGGCCATTCAAAATTATGACAGTGCTGAACAAGAGTCCTGACAATCAGTCCTCAGAATTCTAACTGTTGCAGGTCCCATAGTTATGTGATAGCAATCTAGGCACTCGGTGCCTGGCTCACAATTAAAACATTGCCACAAGCCATGATGTTCTGATGTTTTCTGTCAGTTTCACACAATGAAAGTCAATGGGGAAGCCAGCAGGAAGTTGGAAGTTACTCCCAGTCCAGCCGTCCTTTTGTCTGTAGTGTCTGGCACAGAACCCCTGCTCCCCCATAGCAGCTGCATACAGCACATCCCGTCCTGCACTCGATAGCACTTGCAGTACCCCTCCTATCCACCTTTCATCATGCCTGGGACTTCCACCTCTTGCTTATTTGACAACACTCATAGTCCTGTGATTATGATAGTAACTGAGACTGTTGGGATTGCCAACACTAAGTAATGCAGTCATGTGGCATTGCTCTTTATGATTGCATATATGTGTGTGTGTGTGTGTGTGTGTGCTGTTCAGCTTCCCTCGGGTATTATCCCACGTCATTGTAGTGCTGTTAAAGTTGTAGCAACGTTTCAGCAGAATCTCATCTGCCATCATCAGGCTTCTGTATGGATGTGGGTCTCACAGCCTTTGGTTTTAAATTCGAGGCTGGTCTATTCTGATTGGCTAGTCTAGGTCTGTATTCACTGGACTTGGAGTTTGATTGATTGGTGTTTCTGGTTTCTTCTGTCTGTTTTGTGGCTTTGATTGGCTGGCAACACTCTGTTCTTGTGTTGGAGGCTTTCAGTGCAGCTTGATGCATACATTGGACAGGCCACATACATTGGACAGACCAATAGAAGAATAAGTTCCCGCTTAGATGAACACAAAAATGCAGTAAAAAAGCTGGAACACACCCCCTCACTAGTGCAACACATGAAAACCACAGGTCACAACATCAACTTCAATGGCACTAAAACCCTGGCCACTATAGAAAACCCCAGCCACAGAATCATCAGAGAAGCCATCGAGATTGAAAAAAGACCTGAAAGCATGAATAGAAGAGATGATTCCAGCAGACTGTCAATCATTTGGAAGCCTGCACTCTCAAATAGAAAGATCTCCACACCACAAAACAGACAAACACCTGAGCACAAACAGACTCCCTCTGATGCCTCCAACTCAAACACCCCCCAACCAGGCACCCAGGTGAAACCTAGCTTCCTAATGGATAGCAGCCGTCCTTTCACACGAAGCCAAGCTGCACTGAAAGCCTCCAACACAGGAACAGAGTGTTGCCAGCCAATCAAAGCCACAAAACAGATAGAAGAAACCAGAAACACCAATCAATCAAACTCCAAGTCCAGTGAACACAGACCTAGACTAGCCAATCAGAATAGACCAGCCTCGAATTTGAAACCAGAAGCTGTGAGACCCACATTCATACAGAAGCCTGATGATGGCAGATGAGATTCTGCTGAAACATTGCTACAACTTTAACAACACTACAATGACGTGGGATAATACCCGAGGGAAGCTGAACAGCACACATGTAAGTACCCGCGAAAGCTTAAAAAAACATATATATATATATATATATATATGTGCTGAACAGCACACATGTAAGTACCCGCGAAAACCTAAGAAAACAAATATATATATATATATATGTATATATGTATGTATATGTGTGTGTGTGTGTATATATATATGTATATATGTGCTGTTTAGCTTCCTTCGGGTATTATCCCACGTCATTGTAGTTC
>BLBF01000021.1:8998083-9030994 GCA_015471245.1 Laticauda colubrina | reverse complement strand
GAACTACAATGACGTGGGATAATACCCGAAGGAAGCTAAACAGCACACATGTAAGTACCCGCGAAAACCTAAGAAAACAAATATGTATATATGTATATATATACATATGTATATATGTACCCGAAGGAAGCTAAACAGCACATATATATATATATATAAAATTTGGCTGAAGTACACATACACACAAGAAAAATGCTACATGTAGCAGTCATTTGTTGTCATCTGTTATCTTACCTATTGCTTAATTAATCTTTGTGTGTATGCCTTCAAGTCAGTCTTGTCTCCTGGCAACAATCTGGACAAAATCCCTGTAATTTTCTTGGCAATATTTTAGGAAGTAATTTGTCTTCGTGGAGCTGACAGAGTGACTGCCCCAAAGTCAACCAGCTGGTTTTGGGCCTAAGGCTGGATTTATCTTTAATCTCTTGGTTTCTAGTCTAATGCCTTTAACTATTAAACCAAATTGGCTCTGTTTAATTTAGGTAGGGAGTTACTAAACAGGAATCTTTGAATAAAATATTTTTCATGTAACATTTTATATGTCCCCAGGTTTTTGTATTAATAAACTTATTCAAGTATAAGCTATAGCCAGATAGAAAAAGACAGTTACTTATATAAATTTAAAACAAAGCCATGATTATCTAAGAAATTGTTTAACAGCTCATCGAAAATGTTCATGTACCTTCCATGCTAGTGTGTTTTGTCCAGGATATCATTCTGTTTTAGGAAAATTTCCAAGCTAATGTTATACATTTCATAACATAGAATAACCAATACCCAGGCTGGCGTTAGTAAAAATGCAGAGACCATATTACACTTGGGTTGAAAAATATTGAAGTGGCTGCATGTTGATACCCAGAAAAAAATATAATGTGGTGGATATTAATTTTTAAAGCCTTATGTAGATTAGGTACAAGCAGGGGTGGGCTGCTGGGGGTTCAGAGGGGTCAGCTGAGCCCCTAGGTAATTCTGTGCAGTTTGGAAAAACTCCATATCCCACTCTTGGCTGACCCCACCCACCCCTCCCCTCCCCGGAATCCCCATGTGGCCCATTTTGGATGCAGGTAGTGCAGGGCTCGGGTAGAGGCTGGAGAGGGCAAAAAAAATGGGCCTCCCGGAAGTTCGGGAAGGCTGGAAACGGGCCCATTTCTGGCTTCCAAAGAGCCTCTGAAGCCGGCGGAGGACAAAAACGCCCCCCCCCCCCCCCAATGGAGCAGGAGGCTGACTAGGGCATGCCACCAGGGCCATGTCCACTGAGCAACCAGGCAGAGAACCCGTTGCTAACACTTTTGAAGCCCACTCCTGAGTACAAGCTATCCAGGAAATCTTTTTTTTTTCTATAGTAACCTTATTGAACTTCCTCTGGAGTTGCTGCAAGCTGATTTGGAGGTCCTAGGGTCAAAACCTTCTCTATTGCCATTTCAGTTCTTTCAAGTGTACTTCTCAAAAGGTCCAGGGGCCTGTTAACTTCATTAGTTTTTAGAAAACCTTTATAACCAATTTTATTTATAATTATTTTTATAAGAATAAATTTACATTGCTATTTTAACTGTTTTAATATATTGATTTTAAAGCTATTTTAATTCTTAACCACCAAGAGACTTCAAAAGTCAAAAGTTTATTTAGTTAAATAAATACTTTTGCTATCTAAGGTAGTGTATGTTTTAGCTCAAAAAATCTGAATCTAAAACAAGGGGGTTTGCAATGGGGAGATTTTCCTACTTTGCATATTACTTCAGTTTGTCTTCCAGCAGTAGATAAAAAAGAACATTTGTTCCTGTCTGTCTAAACATTACTAAATTTTCCTGCATGTTTGGGTAAACATACCGTAAAGCAAGATTACAACTAAAGTTATTCTTTTATTTTACTTTCATGTTGAATCTTCTACTGCCTCCTGAGCTTCATGCAAAGCAAAAATAGTGAGATAGTGAAAAAAGTGTCCTGCTTGTGTTTTATGCTATTTTGCCTTCCTTCTTTAAAAAAAATCATCTCTTATTATACTATTATACTTACTATATTACTAAACTGTGCCCAAACCACACATTCACAATCTTGATTCAAGATCATTTGACAATCTTTTTAACTGATGTATCTTTGGAAGATTCGGTGAAATCTAACATTCTAAGAGATACAAATTTCCTCTGCCTTATTTATTAACTTTCCAATATTTATGCTTTGAGTAGCGAGAACTTCTCATTCATCAGTGGCCTATGTACATAATTTATCACCCACTAATCTTTCATTTTGCTGCCCAGTAAATTGCCATTTTTAACATCACCATCAGGATTTGTTGGAATGGTGTATCACTTTGCATAATTTACCAGTATTATCATTTATTACCTGTCAAACATGTTTATGGAAATGTGATTACGTTCTCTCAAATATTTGGGAAAAGACAGATTATTACATACCTTTACAAGCTTCCCATTTAATTCAGGCAATTCCCCCATTTTCCTGTTATCCAGCATTCTGATTTCATAAGACTGACCTGAAAAAGAAAATATATTTGCAGTTATATTTTAACCAAAAAAAGGATTGGCTGTCTCAGTCAGTAAGAAAAAGTACGCATCTAACTGTCCTCAGAATGTATAGGAAGCAATGAAACAGGGCATTGTGTGAAAGTATATCTGTATCACTTTTAGAATAATCTATGTTCATTAAGTCTGAACTTGATTAAACCAGAAATGTTTTGAAATACGGTGGTCAGTTATGTCACACTGAACTGTATTAAACTATGAGAAATGTAAAAACAGGGATATCAATTAATCTCCTTTTACCTCTCCAGGTATACTGATCCAATTACAATATACTATAGATTGATGCAGTTTCAAGTCATGTTAACTGAATAACTGTATAATTGAATAACATTTCTAATAATGTCTGCATACAACCACTTAATATGCCAATGCGAGAATTATTACCAACCTTTTTCAAATTAGCTGCATAAATATGTGAGGAATGTCAAAAGTCAGATGAATACAGAAAGTATCACATAAATTAAGGTTTATCAAAGTTGACATTCATCTGACAGTAACCAAGGCTAAACTGACTGAGAGATTATAAATTGCACATTGTTCGGCAATTGCACTGCTTTGTCAGGTATTTCCAAGCCCATGAATCATATGAAACAGTCATGCCTAGGATTCTTGTATTTCCAACTATTTTTTAAACTTTACTGTAAAATGCTTTGAGAGTTTTAGGGGACAACAACACGTAAGAATTTCAATCCAATTAAAAAAAACTCTACTGTTTGCTCTTCACCCTTCCTGTTGGAATTTCACCTTTTATTAAAGTTAGTCTGAGCAGCCAACTTACACTGATATGAACCCAGAACTATAAAGCAGCTTTTGCCCACCTCGTATTCTAGCAAAAGAGAAATGTAAATGTAGCTTACCTTGGTTGAGATAGGTAAGTGTTTCATCATGAAGTTTTACAGCAGGAGAAGTGGCAGCACACAATACATACTGAAAAGGCAGAATTTTGTTCTCATTGTCAGTAGGCAAGCTGGATTCTTCTTGCTTAAAGATGGGCAAGGCAAGAACATCGCTATAAAGCAAATGTTTGGGTCAGACTAATTATTTTTGTTCGTTTTACTGAAAGGTTTCAAAATTATAGTAAGTCTCCATATTTGACAATTTAAAAAATGATTTAGCACATTAAAATAAGAATTTCCTACGCAGAGTAAGAGAACAAAAGAAACTCTGTGTGCTATAACATATCTACATTTATGATGGACAATTTCCCTATCAAAAAAATCCTTTCAGGAAGGATAAATGGGTTTTAAAATTAAAATAATGTTAGAGAAAGTCCCTTTAATGCTTCCAACTTGGCCCCAATGCCCAATTTTCCTCAACTGGATATCAAACTCTTAAAGAAAACAGTTTACAGAGGATGTAAATGCAATCCGTACCCAAAGTAAAGTTAACTCGAAATAAAAAACCCAACACAAATCACACTGAAGGAATTACTATGGCAGGCAAGGATAATTAATTGCAGACTTCTACCAGATAACCAGCAACCACAGTTGGGAGGAAGCCAAAACACAGATAAGCTCTGACAAGAATAATGCACACTTTGCTTCTAGCAACTTTGCCATGCAGTTTGTCCTTTTAAACAGTCCTCCCAGCTGCAGCCCATGAAGGGGATCAGGGCCCCTTCATCCCCCATAGACCACACCACTCACATTTCTCCCTTATCTGCTCCTCCCTGCATGCCCTAGGATGAAGAGGGGATGGGCCTGGGTCTTCCTCTGAATGCCCATCCAGCTTGTGCCCTTCCCCAGTTTTCTCCACAACCAACAGAGCCACACTCCCACTTCCTGTCAGCTGTTTTATCTCTCCCTCGGAGTCAGACTGGTTATGATACTGGTTAGATGTTTGAATTTCTTAAACAACCTTGAGAGCACTCTTATCCACTATTCCCCATGTTGATGCACTACTTCTACATCAGATTTTCAACTTCTATAACTTCCAGCCAGCATTTTTGGGAGCCTAAGTCCAATATATGATGGGAGCGCCATCACTTGAGAATTTCAAGAAGAGATTGGACTGCCATTTGTCAGAAATGGTGCAGAGTCTCCTGCTTGGGCGGGGGATTGGACTAGATGACCTACAAGGTCCCTTCCAAATCTGATTATCTTTTATATCTAGAGAAAACAGGCAATGGTAGGTTGGTTGGCAATCTACCATTTTCACAAAAGGCATATGTGGTTATACAAGATGGCACAGCACTTTTGGATCCAGAGGAGATATTCAAACAAGGACTCATTTTTTAACCTACCAGATTTTAATGCTACAGACATGTTGAAATTTCATTTCAAATAAACAATAGATTTGACAACATCTCAGTATAAAGTCATTAGTCAAAAGACGTATTTCCATAACCCAACTAAATCCTGCATGTCCATGAACATTTATGTCTTTATTCTGAGTAAAGCAGAGCAACTTCTGTGACCTAAGAATGATGCCCCAATGTTGATGCTGCTAAAAAACACAATGTAAAATCCTTTCCACCTTTCAGGAAATTAATGCGGATTACGAGGAATGTGTTAAGACTCATATTTCTTCACCATAGTAACTATGGATGCTTGTGTTTCAAATGTACTTTGAAGCAATCCCATCCACAATTTCCCAATTACTAAAAGTAAAAGAAATCTTAATTTTTCAAAATGGTACTCTGCCATCTGCCTTTAGAATCCCAGCATAACACTACACTTTGTTCCAAGCATCAGCATCCACTACAAAAAGTAAAGGATCAAGAAACCAGAACCATTTTCACAAATACATGTATGAACAATCTGAATTCAAAAGAACTTATAATATTTATGGATGCTCAAGTTATACTGAAACAATGAACTGGAAAAAAGCAAGCACATGTGCATATTTAGTGTAAAAATATCTGGGACAACTTCCACACAAACTAGAAATCAGCACATAGGAAAAATAGGACATAGACCGTACTGGGAAGCTAAAAGGGATGAGGTAGAAATAGGACATATACCCTACTGGGAAGCTAAAAGGGATGAGGTAGAATTAAAAACTAACGAAATTATTTTGTCCTATTTTTTATTCCTTGTCAAAGTCAAATAAAAAAAGTTCTAAAAAATGGGTAGTCTCACAAGAGATTTTATTTAGAAATATTTTCATTTACTTCTGTAGGACAAGGCAATTTTGAGACGATCTAGTGCAAAACACTAATGCTTCCTAGTATCTAAAGTTGTAAACCTTCATTAAGAGTTACTGTTTTTTTCTCACACAACACTCTCTTTCCTTGCTGGCATGCAAGAAGTCTTGGCTCAGTACACACAAAAGCATGATACCTCCTCTCTGGGCTTTGCCATTCAAGCCAAATACAAACACATACAAATTTGTTACCCTCTCAAATGCTATTTTGAGGGACAGGTTCTCTTGGAAGAAAAGTAGTTCCCTCTACTTTTCTTCTGATAGGAGTAGGACCTATTTTTGTAAGTCTAATTTCTAAGCTAAATATGCACATGCATTATTTTCCCATTAATCATGATTGAGTGGTATATACATATCTCCTACGTTACTGTTTAAAATGCCCAGATACTTGAAGTTTGAGATGGCATGCGAGGCTAAACCATAATTTACTCATAGTTTACAAATAGATCACAGTGACTGTATTAACTCTACAAGCAAAGCCACTAAGTAAATACGTTCCCTACGACACAATGATTGGACCACACAATGTTAGGTGTCTATATTTAATCTTTTGAGCATAGTAAAGCTCACTTCAGGTAAGACAATGATACTAAGTAGTTAAGATCTTACCATGCAAATAATCTAGTCTCTTTCTCTTCTTTCTGAGAACTGGAATACTACTTTATTTAGTTTTAACTATGTTAAGCCTTACATTACAACTTTTTGAAACAATTATAAATCAAAGTTTGAGGGTGTATTTGAAGAAACCTTGGAAGTTGTCAAAACAGGATTCAAGGTCAACTGTGAGGCTGCTTGTCACCTGATCTAATCCAAAACTAACAAACAACATGTCTCAACCCTTAAATGGAGCTTTAAGGATTGAATCTTGGCTGTTGCCTTGGCTATTGCCATCAACTTTCCTATCTTAAAAGGAATGCTATTTTAAAAAGAAATATTGATTTTCTTGAAGAATGAAACGGCATATCCAATAATCACAATCTACCATTCTTTCAATAACAAAAGTGATACAATAAACTACATGACACTTATTTCTGGATGTAATTGAATTTACACTGGACACCAACCACTTCATAGAGTAATGATGCCTTTCCATGAATATCAACAATTAGGTTAGCGGGAGGCCAGTACTATATTAAAGCCCTGCTTGATGCACATCTTAATTTCATTTTTAAGAATAAATTAGGAATTGTAACTAAATTATTTGTACAAAATACATACATCTCATATTCTCTTACATATTTTCCTATGGCCAAACATGTAGGTATTCCTACTAGCTAAACTTCTGCTACCCTCAATTTTTTCCCCAGATACATATTTACTTTAAAATGTGAATTAAAAATTAATCTGATCAACAACAATCAAGTGGCACAGTGGTTAGAATGCAGTTCTGCTGCATACTTCTGCCGACTGCCAGCAATTTGGCAGTTCAAATCCCACCAGGCTCAAGGTTGATTCAGCCTTCCATCCTTCCGAGGTGACTAAAATGAGGACTCAAATTGTTGGGGCAATACGCTGACTCTGTAAACTGCTTAGAGAGGGCTGTAAAGCACTAAGTGCTTTTGCTATTGCTATAATGCCAGTAAATGGTATCAAAAGTTATAACTGTAAAACCAGTTTCTATGAATGTAAAAGTTTCCCATCCCAGCTCCTGCATGGCAAGCAGCAGCAGAATAATTTGTAGGAACGGTAAATTTCCATGATTATGCAAAATGAGAAGTCATGTAGCATGTTTTCACAGAATCGCCAAAATTTTCTGACTATTTTTTAAACATATTATTTTCTGTTCGTAAAAATTAGATAGATGACTGGTTATGGCTAGGACAAGAATTATGAAGGACAGGATATATACGTTTCAAAGCAATAAGCAATCCCACTTGCTGTAAAATAAATGACACAAAAATTATTTCCATCATAGAAATGAGGTTCAGACAAAGTACGTTTTTTTCCTTGATACTAAAAAAAAAAATCTGAATAGGTCTCATTTCATCAAAACCTCTTGCTTATCTCTTACTGTCCCAATGAGCTGCATTTCTGAAGCCTGACCATGAGGTTCTATATGCATCTTCTCGCAAATGTCCCACTACTTTTAATTGTATTATTCTCAGGACAATGCATATTGCGTTGCTTTTAAGGTCATCATAATGAAATAAATACATTTATGAAAATAAGTCCTTTCATTGTAACATTATTGTTACTGTCCCATGATAGCAACGTTATATAGTAATACATAAATATAAACTGGATTCTTGAAGTGGGGTTCAATATATCATATTTTGTATTGTGAAACTAAATTAATAGATTAATATTAGATTAAAATTGTCAACTCACTCAGTCTAAATTATGGATTAGTGATAGTTTTACAGAGTCCACAACTTTCTCTCACCACTATAAATTCCAGGTTCTTTTCATAATTTTGAATTCTTGTTGTGTTTTTAAATTCATAGAATCTAAGTAGACTATATAGGTAGCCCAAAATTTATGTTGCTAAAGGAGAGTTGTTCAGTAAATTTTGCCCCATTTTATGACCTTTCTGCCACAGTTGTGAAGTGAATCACTGCAGTTGTTAAGTTAGTAGCATGTTGTTCAGTGAATCTGGCTTCCCCATGGACTTTGCTTGTCAGAATTCTTTTGTTTAGAACTTTCCCCACTCCATATGAATTTACTGACACTGCCTTGCCATTCTTCTAAAGCTCTTTTAGAAATTCGGACTAGGGCATTTGAAATAGATTTATCTTAGGTAAAACATTCATTTGAATGATTGCAATTGATCTTAACCAAGACAGTTTAAGGTTCTTCCACCTTTCAAAATCTTTTTTAATCTATTGCCGTAATCTGACAGTTATTCTGACATGTTTCTTGATTGCTTCCTATTAAATGCAAACTAAGTTATTTTGCTAAGTGGGCTAACAACTAGATTCCTTTTTTTTTTTTTTTTGCATAAAATCCCTTGTGTTCAAAATCTTTAAATTATTTTTGTTTTCTGAACACCTGTCATGCCCCTGTTAGAGACTGACTCTGAGGAAGAGGAGCAACAGCCGACAGGGAGTGGAAATGTGGCTCCAGAGGTGATGGAGGAGGCTGGGAAGGGCAGATGCCGGCCGAGCAGTCAGAGGAGGACCCAGGCCCATTCCCCTCTCCATCCTAGGGCACGCAGGGAGGAGAGGATCAGGGTAAAATGTGGTCTACTCTGGAGGAGAGGGCCTTGATCCTCTTCATGGGATGCAGGTGTGACAACTGAATAAAAGTTTGGACCTGTGTGCTAACAAAGGCTGGAGACAAATTAGTATTTTATTCCAAAAGGTTTATCTTGATTGGCATTCTTTCAACGGACTCCCTGGTTATCTTCCTGAAGTTGGCAATTCTCTATCCTGGTCTGTTGTGGAACTTTATTCAATGCGGATTTGTTTTTGGTTTTTGCTTCATTATCGGCTCTTTGAATTTGACCTGTGTTTCTTTCCTTTGAAATGTTATTTTGAAAATAGTTTACTCCTCCACTGTGAACAATTAAACAGTGAAGCCAAGTTGAAGGCACTGAAGGACTTTTATTTACGTTTTGGGTTTTGTTATATTTCTGAGATACTCTGGGTTACCACAACACCTATTTTATATTCCAAATATCCTCCCTATTTATGGATTATGATCATTAGCTGCTTTTTGCTATTTGTGGTTCTGTAAGAATTAGTATTATATCATCCATATAAATATTTAAGCTTATATTTATCTCCATGGATTTTGAGGCCTGTTATTTGTTTGTAATCTCAGATATTTTTTCTGCCAGTATTTTTAATGCAAAATCAAAGAAGAGAATGGACTTCTTTGTCTTGTTCCTATACTGACTTAAAAAATCTGCTGAGGGCACTCTATGAGCTATAAACTTTGCTTTTTGCCATTAATACATACTTTTAATGGACGGTTGAAATGTTTCTCTGAGATCCATTTTATTCAGAACCCGCCGGCATGAATAGCTTCAGCAAATTATTAAAGGTTTTTTCTGCATCTAAATTAGGGCTGCTTTCTTTTTCATTTTATATGGTATGTGTTACTGACTATGACTCTTCTGTTCTCCTTTATATTTTTCTTTAGGAACGAAACCAGTTTGGCCAGTCTGTATAATGCCTGAAATACATTTCTTCAGTCTATCAGTTAATATTGTAGGGAAAAACTTATATCCTTAATCTTATAACCTATATACAACAAGAAAATTGGTCTACTGAATATGATTGTGGTAATTTCAGGGCAATTTCCTTCTTTATAAATCAGAACTATATGAACTCCCCCGCTCCCATATTGGAGGTATCACCTTTGTTTCTTTAATTTTATTATATTTGCAAATATTCTGATAGCTCAGTATTAGAAAGAATTCAAATAACTATTAGCCCATGAATCTGGTGTTTTTTGCAATTCATTTCCTTGCAGTTTTTGTTTTCTGAACAGCTATAGGTGTACTTAATATTTGCCTACATTGGTCATTGTATTATTTGATGAACAACTTCTTGATATACTGTATTTTATAGCAATTCCATCTTTAGAGTATAATTCTTCAAAAAAAGCTGCTAACTGAGGGTGAGGGTTAGGATGCCCTAAATTCCACCTAAGGTATTACCTAACCTGGTAAAGAAACATTCAGAAACCAACCCACAAGCTTGGAAAACAAACCTTCACCCTCATCCTACACCCAAGCTACAGATATTTGCCACTATTGCAAAGATGCTAATTATCCTAATTCTGATCTTCAGTGTAACAATTTGGATCCTTTTTCAATTACTAACATTCTTTGTTAATAAGATAATAATTTCCCAGATTTACTTGTTCAAAATATTTCTATTTGGCAAATTTTATCTTATTCTGTAACTTTTTCTATTAGATTTAATTGCAGTTTAGTTTCTTACAAACTTCTTTCATTAATTGTTTGTCTGATGGGTTTTTTTTGTTTTTGTTCTAATTCTCTTATTCTTGTAGAACAATAGCCATTTTGAAGTCATTGCACTATTAGCTGCCTTCCAGATTTAACTGAAATTGCTGGTTATTTCTTCTATAGCTGTGCATAATGTGGCATTGAGACACAGAGTAGTACTTAAACATTTATGAACCTTTTTGAATTTTTAATGTTTCTGCATAAATATGACCTAAAGGTAATTTATTTTCCACACAGGTCATAACACTTCAAAATATGTAGCCTTGGATCATTTTCCTCACCAAAGAATAAACCTTTATGACTCCTTTGTTTTTATTCAGTTCAGCTTATTTACAGTAGTTTTAGGACTTATGTCAAGAGCAGATCATGTTTTAGATTGTATTTATGCACAAATATTGAGAATTCAAAAGGGTATACAAACCTTTGAGCACTACTGCATTTGATTTTAACATTTTTGTTGCCCTAATCCTTTTGTTGAAGAAGAAAAATGAGCAAAGAAACAAACCTCTGTTTGCATGTCCTATGGATGCCTACCTATTCTTTTTAAAGTTAGTATGGAGACAGTAAACCTAAAAAACAAAAATTAAGTTGCACCCTTTTCTTCACTGTTTTTGGACATGATGAAGATCAACCCCAGTTCATCTTTTTGCTTAATCCTATCAAGCCTAATTTCACTTTGCCCCATGCAATCCCATCAAAATAAAGAACAAAAGCTTCCTCACCAGCTCATGTATAGATAGCCCAAGAGTAGGCCTTACAAGGAAACTGCAACATAGCAATCATTCCATCTTCTATCAACCGATGACTTCAAAATTCCATCTTCTTCACAATGAACTTCTGCTGCCCTCCTGAAAGTCCCATTTTGCCAAACAACAGAACTCCTCCCATATACGCTAACAAAAATCTGCCTATCTACTCCAAATTAGCTAGCAAGCCAGATCCCAGGGATTTCCACTGCGCATGGTCCCTCTTTCTTGTAAAGCAGACATTCAATGACTGTTGTAATAAACATGGATCTTCTCAATGTTGTACTCCTTCTTCAGACTGACTCCATGATAGCTTAGCTTTTCCAAGGGAATACATTTTGAAAGATTTTCTTTTACAGTTATTAGTCTAAAGACCAGCCTGTACATGCAAATTCTTACATGGACATATACTGTAATAAAATCAGACTTTTTCAAAGTCTATGTCCTTCTTGGCAGAGTCATGTATATCACATGGCATAAACCAGTTACACAGGAACTTTTATGGTATTTTGGAAGCAGCCTGATTTCTGTTGTTAAACTGCAGATATGCAAGTCCAGGATGGCATTTGTAGATACCACAATGCTCACACTTTCCTTAGGTTATGTGAGTGGAACTTTAATCTTTATTTTTCCTGGATTCAGTGCAAGTACATGACATGAATTATCTAATCAACCAGGGAAGATAATGACAATGATCTAAGACTTAACCTTGCAGATATGCAAAAAAAAACCAAAACCCTGTGACATGAAATGTCAGGTTTACACAGTTCTAAGTCTGCAGCTAATTTTTTTCTGGGACAATAATGGATTTATTTAAATAAAAAGTTTTGCCTAATGCAAAAACAGTTTGAAAAAGGCACAAATATGTTCAGTTAAATCAAGGAATAAATACGGAACATCCATTCCCATTCACTAACTGAATCATATTTTCAGGACAATAAAGCAAAATTTGAAATGTCTTGTTATCCTATTGACTTTAGAATTGTACACCAGTATTGTTACTTACCTAAAATAAATGGCTTATTTAACCTAAGAAACCATATTATGGCTCAGAACAACATATGCATCCAATCAAGAGATAGTTGGGTTCACAACTTTGTTTCTGTGCAATATATTAGTATACCATTCAATATTAAGACTATAATTTTTATTATGTTTTTCCTTCTATATTTACAGTTTATGGTTTCACTTCTTTATTTTTAACTGTTAACATTTTTATATTAACATTCTTATTCACTCTGAGATTTTATCAATGGAAACAAATCCTATCAATATAGATTAAGTGAACAAAAAAACCCTGACTTATGAGGTTTAAATGTAGATATTACTTCATAATAAAAAAACAGCTGGTATGCTCTCCTTTCTTTAAATAGTTTTGCTCAAACTGATAGCCTGCAGGACTGCAGGTTTCCTCTATTTACAAAAAAGTTAGGAAGCCATATATTAAATTAAATAATAACTCGAGTTATGTAGCATTTTAATCCGGTTATTTATGCAATGAAAGTACGCAGCAAAAAGGTTTACTTTGCTACATGCTTTATAAATCTTTCACCAATATACTCTTTTAAAGCAAGAGTTTTTTTTCCGATGCAGTATGTTATGGGTGTATTAAAACATCTTGAGAAAAGAAGTACAAGATAACCATTCAAAATTAAGAGAAAATATTTGTTTTCCAACCAGATTTAATGCCAATATGTTTAATTACTTCAAATATGAGGATAAACTCGAATCAAGATGAAAGCTTCCAAGTTTATTCATCATACATGGTAATTTTTTCATTGCCTAGAATACCGTATTAAAAATCTATACAAAAGGGGTCTCCAACCCTCCCAGGAATGGGCCCTGGCTCATTGGGAACAGGGCTGCGCAAGCAGCTCCATCCGGCCTCCACTTGCACAAATGGAGCCGAATGCATCCGCACCTGCCGCTTGCACGGGACCATTTCTTCTAACATCTCCCTGCCCCCCCCCCCCCCCCCCCCCCCCCCCCCCCCAATCGGTCCACAACATGGAAAGGCTGGGGACCACTTTACTACAAGAAGCCCTGCTGTGCCCGCAAACATTTTGGCAGGGTCAACTTTGAGGCACACCAGTGAACGCAATATGCAACTCAGCCACCATTTTAAACCATCACTTTCTACACATCCACCAATCGCTACATGGTGCAAATAGGGAATGCCATGGGTTCTACATCTTATAACCACAACTAGATCAGATACTTCACACTTTGTATAGCCAAGGGCTATATAACCAGTTGGTTATAGGATGTAGAACCCGTAGCATTCCCTATTTGCATCATGTAGTGATTGGTGGATGGAAGAGCACATTTGCTCTAAGCACACCCTCCTCCTTTTGACTTCACTCCGGACATCCCCAGCTCCATTTGTTTGGGTGCATGGTCAAAAGCTCTCTGGGGGAAAAAAAAACAAAAAGATGGTCAAAAGCACCTCCTTGACTTACCTCATACTGTACGCACCAGCACCTAGTTCTTGGCCAATGCCAGAAAGGCTGGCATCAAAATCCTGAACTAGGCCTGACTCGATGACTTCATCCGCTAAGGGCAGCTTCAGAGCCCAAGCCATTTTTGAACCGGTTTCAGCAGCTGGCTAGCTAAGGATAGAGAAGCAACTCTTCCAGGAACTTCCAAGGCACACTAGGATGCCGCCGCCGGGTCTCCAGCCACCATACCCACTCCAGAGCCACCTCTTTGAAGACAAAACCAAAACCCAAAACCCGATTAGACGAAGAAGGCGTGGGAGACCTCTCTCTTCCTTCACCAACACATAATGCAGTTCCCTTAGGTGCAGCTGCCCCTCCTCGCGGTGTTTGTAAACAAGCCCTACTAACAACAACCGCCCCCCCCCTTACTCCGCCTAAACTCTTCTTTAAGTTTTTGCAAGGGCCCGATCTACTTCCAATAAGGGCGGTGAGTCGGGTTTCCTCTCCAATCGGCCCCCTCCAGATTTCCGCTTCTCTTGCCTTTGCAAAGCGGCCGCTGTTCTCCGTGAAGAGAGAGGAAGCAAAGGGAAAGTCTCCCTCCCAAGTTGGTCGGCCACCCTGGCGGATGTGGCCCGGTTCTACTCAAGAGGAGCCACGCAAAACCGAGGAGGGCGTCCCGTCGATTACAAGCCGCCCCCCCCCCCCCACCACCACCTTCCCCAGCCAGCCCGGGCGATCCGGATTTACCAGCCACGCCGAAGCGCCACGACTCCCGCAAGCAGACCCCTTCCCTACTCGCGAGGCCCCCCAAACCACCCACGCTTCCGGGCAGCACCCTCGCTATCCATCCGACCACTTGCCTCGGCATGCAGCCACCTATTCTGTTCCGGCTCTCCTCTGGTGTTCCGGTCCAGCAAACACCCACACCCCACACGCACACGCACCACCACCACCACTCACCCCCGGCGCAGCGCGGTCTCGCTCTCGAAAGGAGCGCGGGGACGGCCTCCCTCCAGCCCGGCAGCCCCCAAAGCAAACGAGGCACCTTCTCTCCCCGAGCCCCGAGATCCACTCAACATGGAGGCAGGCGGAAAAAAAAAAAAAAAAAGAAGAAGAAGAAGAAGAAGAAACAGAAAAAGACGCCGCTACATGCAGCAGCCCAGCCGGGCTCCCGCGCCGGTCCCCGCCCCCTCTCTCGGCTGCCGAAGCCAATCGGGGCTCTCTCTCCCGCCCCTTCTTCCGCTTGACCAATCGAATCGTGAGAGGGAAGCGCCGTTCCCCCCCCCCCCGTCCCTCTCCCCCCCCGCCCCCCCCCCCCGCTTTCCAAGCAGAGGCAGAGCCTTGCGGGGAGGAAGTCAGGGGAAGGGGCGGGGCTTGCCGAGGTTGCTTCCTTCGTGCCTGGTTGTGTTTAGTCTGGAGCAGCAATCGGCGAGGTTGTTGGGGCAGCGGCGTCCTGCCTGAAGCGAAAGGCAGTCAGAGCAGGCGGACGGAGAGGGTTCGGTGGGAAGAGTTCCCGAAACCTAGCATAGGATGACGGAGCCCCAAGGACAGTGCATCTTAAGGATGTTTAATTACGCGATCCAAAGACAACTTTTCTTCCCCAAACCCCCAAAACTTTAACCTGTGACTGTCTCCTAGTGACCTCACCCGAAGAGGTCTGGAGGGGGTGTGCATAAGCGCACCAAAACGTGCCTACCATCCCTGTCCTGTTGTTTTTTATTTTTCATATGTGTGTGTGTATGTGTATCTTTGGTTATTCGGGTTTTCTCCCGCGTAGAATTGGAAGTATCTAGGCAACGTTTCGATGGAGTCTCATTCATCATCTTCAGGCTTGTTTCTTCAGCTCTGTGCTTCTCAGAGTAATGTGAGCTTGCAGCTGCTTCTTCCTTTTAACTGCTAGTGGGGGTGTGACTTGATTGGGTGGGGGCTTGACTGTGTTCTGATTGGGTGGGGGGGTGTTCTCATTGGTTGGGGGTTTGGCTGTGTTCTGATTGGTAGGGGGGTTGGCTGTGTTCTGATTGGCTGGGCGTGTGTTCTGCTTACGTGTTGCTTGGTTGTGCTCAGGTTAGTCTTAGTTACTGGGGGATTTGAGCTGGTGGGCTGTGAGCCAAACAACAAGATCATTGTAGTTCTGTTAAAGTTGTAGCAACGTTTCAGCAGAATCTCATCTGCCATCATCAGGCTTCTGTATGGATGTGGGTCTTACAGCTCCTGGTTTTTAAATTTGAGGCTGGTTCATTCTGATTGGCTGGGAGCCTGGACCTGTTTCATTGGACTTGGAGTTTGATTGATTGGTGTTCCTGGTTTCTTCTGTCTGTTTTGTGGCTTTGATTGGCTGGCAACAGTCTGTTCTTGTGTTGGAGGCTTTCAGTGCAGCTTGGCTCCGTGTGAAGGGACGGCTACAAAACAGACAGAAGAAACCAGAAACACCAATCAATCAAACTCCAAGTCCAATGAACACAGACCCAGGCTCCTAGCCAATCAGAATGGACCAGCCTCGAATTTGAAACCAGGAGCTGTGAGAACCACATCCATACAGAAGCCTGAAGATGGCAGATGAGATTCTGCTGAAACGTTGCTACAACTTTAACAGAACTACAATGACGTGGGAGAATACCCGAAGGAAGCTGAACAGCACACATGTAAGTACCCACGAAAACCTAAGAAAACATATATATATATATATATATATATATATATATGTGTGTGTGTGTGTGTGTGTGTGTGTGTGTGTGTGTGTGTATACATTTGATGTAATCATAACTATGTTTATACTTATACCTGTTATCTTGTAAGCGATTGACAAATCAAAGTAAATAAAATAAATAAAAAATAAAAAACTTGAAAGCCAAGTGTGATGTGGTTGTTAAAAGCACTGGCCTAGAGACCAGGAGACTTGAGTTCTAGCTTATGCCTGAGGCATGAAAGCCAACTGGGTGATCTTGGACGAGTCACTTTTTCATCCCCTTGGGAAAGAGACAGTGGTGAACCATGTTTGAAACCTCGCCTGGAAAACGGCAGCAACTTGACTAGGCACTGGGAAGGAATTGAGGTAGAAGGCACACACACAAACACACACACACACACACACACACACCGAATTAAAACTCATCCTTAGGCTTAAGCCTTACAATTTTAGGCACATTTATTTTAGAGGAAGTCCTATTTAAATTACGGATAAGTTTGTTTTTGGTAAGCTCGACTCATGGGTTACGTCCGTTCACATGTATCTTGCTTCTTTGGCATATTCATTGGTTGCTTTGATTCACATTTGAATATTTTATTTCATTTTGTAATGTAAAAAAAAAAAGGAAAAAGGCATAGAGTTTTGTGAGATGAAGTTTTCAGAAAGTCATGTCCTAACTTTTGCTGCTTTCAAAATTAATGAAGAGCCCTTCCCCAATTATGCCTGACCAAAGCATTTATGTTCTGATAAAATTTATTCTGCCATATATATCCCCATGATGGTGCCTTTGTCACACACACCCATGCTACAGAATGAAACAGCCTTAGGCCGTGTTTAGCTGTACCAGTGTAAAATTGTATTTTTATGCTTGTTTTGACAACATCCACCAGCACTTCCAGACTATGAAATCTGTTAGATTTTGTCGCCCATTATTTTGAAAGGAGGTTCCTTAAATCTTTGAAGAGGACATAGATCAGCAGTGGGACAGTGGATTTCATAACAGCATAGCTTTCAACTGACTGAAGGATGGTTAGAGAGACATTCAGCTCATATGTAAGTGTGTCAGCTAACCACAGGTGAAATTCTGAAATGTTTATCAAAAAGTGTTGTTTTGAGCTGTTCTTATCAGAGGTGCTATTCAGCAGGTTCTGACCAGTTCTGGAGAACCTGTAGTGGAAATTTTGAGTAGTTCGGAGAACTGTCAAATACCACCTCTGACTGGCCCCGCCCCCATCTATTCTCTGCCCCCCAAGTCCCAGCTGATCGGCTGGGTCTTCTTTTGTTGCCCTGCACAGGAGAACGGAACTGGAAAGCAGGTTAGTGGGCTGGGAATGGAGATTTTGCAGTTTCCTTCCCCTGCCATGCTCATCAAGCCACGCCCTCAGAACTGGTAGTAAAAAAAATTGAATCCCATCACTGGTTCTTATGTATAGGAAAGTTGTCTCTAAACACACCCCTGGATTTGTCCTTTCCTAACGGTACTGCTGCTTTCAAGCGTTCAAAGCATTTTCCACACATCAGATAAGTTTGTCCTTGCAACAATTCCTTGAGTCAAGAACCAAAACTGAGAGGATTGCTTGCTTGAGGGCATGGAGTTTATGGCAAGGCACTGTTCTCAATTTTATGTTACACCAATTACAGTATACTATTATATTGATAACGTCAGTCAATGAGATGAAATGAGAGATAAGTGGCTTGTTTCCAAATGTGGGTTTTTTTAGTATTTGGCATCTTGATCACTCTTAAGCTTCCATGGTCATTGACACAATACTGCCACCAACAGGTTTTTGGTGTGGTCCCATCTTTATTAGTACTTAGTGAAGGCAAAAGGAGACATATATGCACGGTATTGGGAAAAACATTGAGAACTGATTTCAAAATGTTCCAAATCAGATATTCAGGATAAGCAGAATGTGGAATCTTAGCTAGGCGCTCTCCCGAACCCCTGGGAACCCCCAGCAGCCCACCCTGTTTTTCCCCCCTAATGCAGTAGTCTTCATGAACATTTCTTGTAGTAGTAGTGAATGCTTTCTATTAATTACAAAAATGTACTTTTTCATGACCTCAGAATATTGCCAGTTAGTTGTAAATATTGGAATTACTATTACAAAGAAAAGGAAGGGAAAATGGTTTTTTTCTATACCACTCACAGGGAACAGGACTGAAATCTATAGTTGTAGAGAATTGCAGAGATGACCTTGGAGAAGACATGCCAAGTCAGTTAGCAAAACATTAAACTCAGCCCAGAAAAGACTGAAGAAACTTAAAGTGACCTTGCTCTGACTCATTTTGATATAAAGCTGAGGGAAAGGAAAAACCTCTGGGTTTCAAGATTCTGGTATTATAGCCTTGGTCAATGAAGTAGAATTCCAGCACATTTACTGACCTGACATATTTTGAGGGTTGATAGTAATCTGTCATCTCTTCTACCCACCCCATTATAACTCTCCAAATTGCTCCAAATAGCTGTCTGAAATATGTCCATTTAAAAATGAGCAATACTCAGTCCAGTGGAATGTATTCCCAGGGAACTGTGGTGTGATTGAGCAGACAACTTCATCTCAAATAATCTTAAGTATAAAATGCATGAGCTTCAGATCCATAGATGCAATCCTTTTCCCACTGAAAACCATAGTGGATGGATCATAAGGATATGGATCACTAGATTCCTGCTGCCATTAGTGGCAAGTCTATGGTGTGTCTGTTAAAGACCAGCTTGTTTATTGCCTGGAGATTGTAATACTGCTGTGTCTTTGCAATTGATGATAGGAACCCAGAGATCTGTACCAGATCATTGGTATCTAGGGGAATGGAGAGAGAAAGATAAAGAATTTTACTTAAGGTGTGCACGCCTGTGAAGGGATCTTTGTATGCTTGCGTTTGGTTTCTTGATCACCAGTTATATACTCTCAGTGTATACAATGACTGTAGCTCTCTAGTCTCCAGGCAGATGTCCCAAAGACTCGGGATTCTTAAGAATTTTCTTTCAGAACCTGAGGAGTTCATATTCAGATAGAGGCAATGCATCACTGGAAATCTGTTCCTACCAACCCTCCCAAGAACTTCAGAGCACAGCTCTTTCCAAAGTTGGCAATGTCAAAGACTAAAAGGAAGTTGGGCTGAGGCAGTTATGAATCCAACCATTGTCTAAGTGTGCATTCAGGGTCGTCATATGTTACGCCAGTCTTGGTGTTGGCATGAGGAACTGAGGGAGGGAACAATTACCTTCTACTATCAGGCAATGCAATTCTCTGAAAGTGGGAACAAGAATGGATGTTTGCCAAATATTGCAGAACAAGAATGGACATTGAGTGCTTCCTGAAGTCAAAAGAAAGTTAGGGTAAACAGCATCAAGGAGGACCCGTCATCATGTATCTACTGACACAAAGTTCATTGATATATGTTTACATTCTGTTTCCAAGATTCTATCATCATTTGTCCTTGAAAAGTATCTCACTAAAAAAGAAGTTGTGATAATTTAGTTTTCTTGGTTAGAGGGGTTCACACATTCCTCTAAATGAATAGATTTCATTTTCTTCCAATTTCCAACCAGAAAAATGAGATAAGTGTTTGTCTAGATTAGTATTTATGCCTTGTAAAAGATGCATACCTTGTAGTATGTACAACTATTAACCTTTACATCAATACAATAATCTGTGTGCTAGGAATCATTAGAGAAGACTTATGGGGGAGGTATACCAGGTGAAGAGGGGGGAATACTGCATTTGCATTATGCTTATATTATGCTTTCTGTTTATGACATTTGAAATGTTTAAAGATAAGCATGATTGAGATGCAAACTTAAGGTACCTCCCCTCAATTATATTTTAAAGTTCAAATCCTCCTCAGTTTTTCCTTCTTCCATCTTACTCTTTACCATCACATCACAATCCTTGAATTTAGTTGTTGGTTACCCAGACATTTTTACATGCAATTTTAGGAAGGGAAATCCTTGTAGATGTAAATGTAGAAAAATGATTGCAGAGGTGAAACAAAGATGGTGGTTTGTCAACATATGCTTAGATAATAATTGAAAAACTGCATATTGATCAAAATCATTGGAGGAGTTCCAGTTCCATTTTTTCCCCCAGAATATCCTTCCACACAATAAAGTTGACATGCAATTTACACATACCAAAGAAATTTAAAACTTGGCCAAGATGTGCTAGAGGTGAAAATTTCAAAAATCTGCAGGAGGTAAATTAATTTGAGAAAATTGTAAAATCTTGCTTTCAAAATCTGATTTTGACAATTCTTTTTAATGTAAACTTAAGGTATTACTTTTAAGGCAATCAAAACCACAGCTTGCTAAATGCAACTTTTTACATCCCTTCCCTCACCATTATATTCCCAAATTGAATGATTTAAATTAAAAACAAAAAAGAGGTGTTTTGCAAAAAAAAAAAAGTTTTGGAAGAGCAAAGTGGAGAACATTTTCCCCTTTCAGAAAAAAAAAAAAAACTTCGGTTCTGGTAGGAAAAAAAATGATTTTATTTAATGCAATGTTGAATAGAAGAATCATTTTTGTTTTTCCTTAGTTGCTTTAACAGACACCCCCCCGACACTTACTTTTTACATGCACAATAAGTAATAATACAATTTTTGCATTATTTGTAATGCCACATCAATTGTGCATGTACTGGAAAGGCATTATGTCATGAATTACCCATCAGCAGTCTTCTTTCTTGATGCAAGTTCACTACTAAAAAAGAGAGAAAGCGGTTGTTTCTCCCTAATAAATGAGCTGTGTGCTAGTGTGCAATTCAATTCACATATTTTTAAAAATTAAAGGAGAAATGTGTTGAATTATTTCAAAAATGTTGGTGAGACTGGAAGAGGAACCAGGCTAAGGGATTCAACAGGGCAAGATTAACTTAAATACCGATTTAATTTTTGTCGATACCTGTAGAGCAAGGGTATCAAACTCGATTTCGTTGAGAGCCGCATCATGGTTGTGCTTGTGACCGCAGAGGGTGGGTGTGGCCTAGGTGGCCATAGCCAGCTTGACGTCACTCTTGTCAGGGTCTCTGTGGTGGCCCAAGCGCTCTGCCAATGAAAAATGAGCTCGGGAGGGCTGTGTGTGGTCCTCTTGAGCTCCATTTTCACTGGCAGAGGCACCACAGGTCAGGCCAGGATGGCCCATGGGTCAGATCCAAGCACTTCACAGGCCACATCCGGCCTGCAGACCTTGTGTTTGACTCCTCTGCTGTAGAGAATTGGGAAGATGACCTTGAAAGAAGTAAAAAATCTTGCCTAGACAGAGGAGGCTGAAATTTCTTTTAAGATCTGAGAAATATTAGGAAATAACCTATGATGTACTGGAGTATAGTATGGTGGGGAGGAAGGTACAATACAATTAGACTTGCAAGATTCTTTTTATAATAGCCAATCTCAATCAAGTTAATTCTGGTCTTCCTATAGCTGTGATGGTGAACCTATTTCTGCCAGCATACGAGCCGTCGCCCGGAACAGATCTACTGCACATGCACATGCACCTCCCACCAGCCGATTGTCGGGTATCTGCTGCACACTTTCCGCATGCGACAGCGAAAAGGTTAGCCATCATTGTCCTATAGAGTTGATTTCCCCATCTGGTCTACCAACTGAGGCTGACATTATCCCATTTCATGGATACAGCCATATTCCTCCTACTCTCCCCATGATCATGCGATCAAAATTGAAGTGCTTGGCAACTAGTTCAAAGTTATGACCATTGCCATGTTCCAAGATCATGTGATCACCTTTTGCAACCTTCTGACAAGCCACATCAATGGGGAAGCCAGATCCACCTAACAACTGTGTACTAACTTTAATAACTGCAGCAATTCACTTAACAATTGTGGCAAGAAAGGCCATAAATGGGGGCAAAACTCACTTAACTGTCTCGCTTAGCAACAGAAATTTTGGGCTCAATTGTTATCCTAAGTCGAGAACTACCTGTATGCAGGAGAGCTCCCAGCTGAATCCCTAGTACATGTAGTTCTCATTTAGTAATGATTGGGACAAAAGGACAAGGTGATAAGTGTGAGGATTGGTCATAAAGCTGCTTTTTCATCACTGTTGTCAGTGCAAACAGTCACTAAATGAGTACCTATATTGCTAGGTATGACTGGCTTAAAAATTCTAGGTTGAGTTGAAGCCAGGCAAGGCTGACATTAATACAACAGATAGACCAGTGTAAGGCAGTTTTATGTGTTCCTCTTTTGTTATTGCTTGGCTAGTTCCTTCTTGCCCCTGTAGTAAGCTAGGCCCAAGACTACTTGTTACTTGTACTGCTGCTCTGCTGGCATGAGATTGCCCAGACATAAAATATCCCAAGATATAGACAACTGTACCTGCCTCCTCCTCCTCAGCATTCTTCTGGAAGGGAAACTTTAACTGGGAAATCAGTCTTAAAATAAAAGAACCAACAGGGAACCAGGATACTAAACTTCAAAATCTTGGTGGGTGAAAAAACAACAACTTTTCAGTGTAATAGTGCTCTGTCATCACAGTAATATCCATATGGAAAAGGAGATATAAATTATGTCACAGTTCTGCTTAGATATGATTAGCAGATCTTGTTGTTGGATAGGAAATGATAGGTGGCTATGAAAAGTGGCTCAAATAAAAGAGGATTTTTCCTATTATTCCTGGTGGATGCTATGCTGGGTGGCAATCCTAATGCCACCTTCGAAAAGACAAGAAAAAAGAAAAATGCACACAGACTAGGCGAGGAGAACCTTTTTCCTTTAACTGACCATGATTTGTCTGACACAGAAGGAAGCTAAACGCCAATGGACTCCTAAGCCTTCACAGCTTGGTGCGATTCCAGGGAGGAAGGCAGCAGTTGATGAGTAGGCTGGGGCACAATAAAACACGAGGAGATCTCCCCTCTTTCACTTCAGTCATAACTAGAAACAGGTGGCAGGGGCAGGGGAGACTTAGCCACAAAGTGCTCACGGCAGCCAGGTAGGGAAAGGGAGATTCTTGCTTTAGAGCTGCAGCCCTCAAGGGATCTGAAAGACGTTGAGTTTGCTGGTGTTTTTGAGTGTCTGTCGCCGGTTGCAGAACCAAACCCGGACCACTTCCCGGTCATAATTGAGCTCTTTGGCAATCTCGGTGATTTCGTGGCCGGTGGGGAGGGTGTTTTTCTCAAAATAGGCGTTGAGGGCCTCAATGGCCTGCGGGGTGAAAGAAGTGCGGCGTTTCCGCTTCTTGGAAGGCTCCCCGCCCACAAACTCCATCAGGTTCTGCTGTCCTTCCTGATTCCGAAGCTCAGCTTCACTCAGCCACTTCTCCAGCACGGGCTTTAGCTTCTGTGCACTCTTGGGGGTGATGTCCAACTTTTCGAATCTGCAAAATCAGCAGGAACCATTGAGGAAGGCAAGGCGGACTTCTTGTCACTACTGTTTGCTACCCAGCCCTGAGGAAATAAATATCTCAATGTTCAGGCTTGATTCATTAGTCATTTAAGGCAGGGCAGAGCTCAAAATGAGTGGGCTCTACACGATCTCTGAGAACTGCCATCGTAACAACAATCCACTTAATTCAGGATTAGAAACCGATATGAAATCCTACTGTGATAGAATGCGCACCAGGAGGAGCAGAGCGGGAGAGATTTGACAACGCAGAGCTTTGCCAGAAAGGAGCCCAGATTAAGAGACCACACAGTTCTGAGGTAGATGTGGGAAGGGGAAAGAGATTCAGAGTAGCCACCCTAGAATCTGTCAAGAAATATCTACCCTGTTTCTCCAACAATACGGCCTCTCCCAATAGGAAGTCCCAGCATGTTTTATAGGCATGAAATGAAATTAAGCCCCTCCCCCCAAATTAAGGCCTATATTAAAACATGCGAAATGGGGGGAATGGTGGGGGGGCTTGCCGTTAGGAAGTACTTTTGTTGCACACCCGGATATGGTACTGCCTGCGTTGACCCCGATACGCAGTGCCCCACCAACGCCAAGGTCAACATCCAAGCCTTTGCCGCCCGCCTGCCCGAAGATGCAAGGGAGGGAATTAAGTCACCCCTGAAAAGACAGCCTAGCCATTTTTTCGGGGCTCAAAAAAAATAAGACCCGGCCTTATTATATGAGAAACATGGTAGTAGTCAGAGAGTTATAGCTTTAGTTTGGCAAGGTTCTATCCATCGGGTATAAGCAAGTGAAGGATTGAATTCAATTGGACTCACTGTCTCATCTCTGGGCTTGGGCCTAACACCTATTTAGGGCTATATTATTCCATTTGGGCTGCAATTATTTAGATATTCAAGAGATGATAACTCAAGAGATACAAGCAACTCTTATCACTTTTGCTGCCACATAGTGGTCATCTGGATTTTGCATCCTAAATACAATAGCCCCATCCTATTGTTTTGATGCTATTGAGCTATTTTAAAGAATTGGGAAGGAAGAAGGCCTAGTGTTGGTTTAAATAGGCCTATCAAACTGGCAGCCCATAGACTGGAGGTGTCACATGCAGGCCATGCTCACCCCAGCTCTACAAAGGCAAAAAATGTTGCGATACATCACTATGTCATGTAACACAACTGAGTTTGACACTTGTGGTTTAAAAGAAGATTGGGCAACTTGTTTTTCTATTGGGGGCTGCATTCCATCCAGAACCAACTGCACAGGGAAACAGACTGGCTTACCTGCATATAGCAGACTGGCTGTATGCAGGCCCTTCAGTGGCAGTTAATGCCTGCCCCACCTGGGTTTGGGTGAGGCCCAAAGAGAGACGTCGAATCTTAAAATTCTTGGCAAACTCTCTGATCTCCTCCAGGTTTATGCCATCTTCATCACATCCACTATTTGAAGGTTGAGGCTCTGATAGGAGAAAGAATGAAAAAGACACCCTTGTTCCATTTTGCAGTTTCTGACTAAATTGCACTATAAATCCTTTCTTCCTGAAGCCACATGCATCTTTCATGCTACTGGGTAGGAAGTAGTTTTCATTCCACAGCAGTTGAGTTGTGATTTGAAAATGGGGGACATTTCCATCAATCCTTTTAGGTCACACTCTGGTCTGGTGCTAGTAGTTCTCTTTCCTGACTGAGTGGTTGGTCCCAGTCAGTTGAAGAGATTCACACTACAATTACTCCATGACAGAGTGCCACAGGGCTCCCACTTTTTATTTAATATCTATATGAAGCTGCTGAGGGGTGTCCTGATATCTTACCGAGCAGGTTGCCTTCATAAATAATGAGTAAAGCAATAAAGCCTGACTCTGGGAGAGAGAATTTGCAAGATATTAGATTTTGGTATTCACCCTGACACTCTGTTGGTCAGAGTCATTACAGCCTATATTGTTGATTAATGTTGTGTCATTCTAATCCTCTGTTTTTCTGTGTATGTTGCTGTTCGTTATCAGTAGAGTGACACGTTTAAAAAAATACTGTACGTGTCTTTTTGGTTTGGATTAGCACTTGCAGGCACCCCCACCGACAGCCTTTTTCTCAAACAGCTGCAGGGTGTATAACAATGCCCCTTTAACACAGAAATCGGGCAACCCCCTTCATGGTTTTTTACCATAAATGTTCCATGAACCAGCCTCCATTACTGGCAGCTTCTTTCTCTGCCTGCTACAAGAATCACAGGGATACCAACATGCTTACTTGAAACCAGCTGGCTGACAGTTGGTGACTCTGAGCAGGTGATGGGGACAGGAGTGGAAGCTAGTTTGGATGCTGGGGGAGGACTTGGAATAACCACTGCTGGCTGTGAGAGAGCTGGGGCCGGCTGAATTGGCTGCACCTGGCAACGGAGCAGAAAAAAGCAATATTCAGACCAAAACAGTTTAATACTGCTTTTGTTGGTTTAGCTTGGCTGCCCATTTTCTACAGGTAGACCTTTACTTACAACAGTTCATTTAGTGACCATTCAACATTACAATGGCACTGAAAAAAAGGGCCTTTGTTTTTCACACAACCATTGCAGCATCCCCATGGTCACATGATCAAAATTCAGAGGCTTGGAAACTGGCTCATATTTATGACGGTTGTAGTGTCCTGGGGTCATGCGATCAGGTTTTGCAATCTTCTGACAAGCAAAGTCAATGGGGAAATCTGATTCACTTTACAACCAGTGTTATTAACTTAACAGCTGCAATGGTCCACTTAACAACTACAGCAAGGAAGGTTGTAAAATGGGGCAAAATTCACTTAACAGCTGTCTCACTCAGCAACAGAAATGTTGGGCTCAGTTGTCTTAAATCAAGGACTACCTGTATTTATTTTGCATCGTTTGTAGCTTTTTTACAAGTTTTTCAAATTGTTGCAAGCTGCCCAGAGATACCTGTTTGAGGTGAACTGAGATAAATTGAATGAATGAATGAATAAATGAAATGACTATGAATGAAGAACGGCCTAATGAGCCACTATGCTGGTTGTAATCGGGGTCAAAGAAGGCGCATTAGCCAATGAGAATTGTACCAGGTAGGAAATATATTTACCTTTGTGTGATTTATACTGTTTGAATAAAGTTCATATATCTTGATTCTCAAGTGCATGTTAGAAGAGTCTTACTTTGAAGTGTCAGTGCCCAGCCCAGCCTTCTCACTTCCCAACTGAAATACCAGCCATCAGATTAGCCAATTAGATTCTAGCTCAGATGCAGGACATGCCTGTCAGCCTTATAAAGTAATGGTCCATTGGTATTAGTTAGTCTTTGCTAGGCATCACTAACTTCAGCTACAAAAGGAACAGGATCAGGTTTTCCAGAGCTTAGTGCTGGAAATGAAAATGGATTGGAGGGAGAACATTTTAGGTCTGCTGGCTCTCAAAACTGCTTCTGTTTTCATGTCAATCCAGGATGATATTATTTCAACCAGGACTCTCTATAAAATGGACCTTAATTGCTAACCTGAGCATCAGTGTTGCTTTATGTAGCATATAAATCCCACTGATCACCCTGACACTGATAAAGCATATTTCATGCCTCAAGCAACATTTGACCAGAGTATTTTACACATTCAGCTACCAAGTCATCAAGGGTCAGGGCCAAGTGGAGATGTTTTGCAGCTTGAGGCAAAACAGGAAATGCTACTCCTGCTTCCAGCCGATTTTGTGACACCTCAGGCTTGATTAACTAATTTGACAGGTGAAACGCAAAATCCCATTGGCCTGCCTCCTCTTCCTCAGCAGTAAAAATAATAAAGTGCCACGAACTGTGCCTTACTTTTTAATATATTTAATTTTTCATAATGTTTGTTTTATATTTTTATAAGGATTGTATTTATATAATTGTTATTCTTACTGAGGTATGCTATCCAGAGTGGCTTTTGTGAGATAGGTGGCTGTATAAATGTGTTTGATAAACTGATTTATTAATCCAAAGCATATGAAGAATGGTTGAAGGAATTGGGTATATCTATTTTCATGAAAAGAAGGACTAGGGGAGACATGATAGCAGTGTTCCAACATCTCAGAGGCTGCCACAAAACTGTTCTCCAAAGCACCACAAGCTGTTCTCCAAAGCATCTAAGGGCAGGACAAGAAGCAAAAGATGGAAACAAATCAAGGAGAGAAGCAACTTAGAACTAAGGAAAGCTTTCCTGACAGAATAATTAACCAGTGGAATGGCTTGCCTTCAGAACTTGTGGGTGCTCCAACACTGGAGATTTTAAAGAAGAGATTGTCTGAAATGGTATAGAGTTTTTTG
The DNA here is from genome assembly GCA_015471245.1 of Laticauda colubrina. Taxonomy (NCBI): domain Eukaryota; kingdom Metazoa; phylum Chordata; class Lepidosauria; order Squamata; family Elapidae; genus Laticauda; species Laticauda colubrina. Next base: position 9,002,889 of record BLBF01000021.1, on the reverse strand, counting down.
CTTGAGTAGGGGGTTTGGACTAGAAGATCTCCAAGGTCCCTTCCACCTCTGTTATTCTGTTAAATAAATAATTTGGAGCTCTTTCATGGCTTCTCCTAGTTCAACAATCTATCAAAAGCAGTAGGCTCCCCATTTCTATTTAATCCACTTTCCTCTCTCTATAGGGGACTCTTTCGGCATTTTGGTTATTTTTCTGTTAAGATCCTCTGGTGATTTTCTCACCAGCTTGGCTAGTTGGACTCACCTCACTCTTGGCAGGAGATTCTGGCGGGGTTGACTTCCTGACAGTGGTTGCTGCCTGGATGGTGCTAGCCAAGGTGGCGATGACCTGACCTTGAGCATTTAAAAGCAACTGGGGTGTCACCGCCTGCACTTGTAGATTTTGTGCTGGCAATGTAGCAGGGGCAGGAGTTGGCGTTGCAATTCCGGTTGGGTTCACTACCCATGGAAGAGTTCCAATAACCTGGAGGACAAAGGCAAGGAAAAGCACCAAGGTTGCAGTGTGTTTATCTTCTGACATTTTCCTATCAAAACCACACAGATTTAGTTTTCCCATTAAGATTTCTGTAGCAGAGCCAAGATAGTATAATGTTTAGGATATAGGAATGGGACCAGGCAGAGTCCCATTGGAGTCCATTAATGACTTTGAAAATTCACTGGGTGACTTTGGCTTAATAATTATCTCTATGTCCAATCTATATCCAAACAGGAGAAGAAAAATGCTTTCTTATGCGCCTTAAACTTTGGAGGAAAGGCAGGCTCTGAAGACATTGCATAGATGTTTTACTTGGCAACTAAAAAAGAAAAATTATTGTGTCCTTTAAACACGGTCTACTAATACATTCATTTGGTTTCTGGAGTGGTGAGGCACTTACTTGTCCTTGAGCATTAGTCAGGATTTGTCCAGTTATTCCTTGCAAACTAGGAATGGTGTTTGCAATCACAGGTGTAGCCGCTAGTGAGCTAAGCAGCTGGGTTGGGGCTCCAAGAGAAGCTGCACTGATCTGCAAGAGATATCAAAAGAAAACAATAAATAAAAACAAAGATCAAAGGTTAGGATTCTTCATTTTCATGCAAAGTGAGATCTTCTCTGCCTCAACTGCTTCTATACTTTCTTCCACAAGGCAGAATTATATATACATTTGTCACTCTCTGTAGATTATGAGGCATTTATTGTATTAAGAAGCCTGATCACTCCTGAGGAGGTCAGTTTGCCCTGTTCCACAATCTAAATAATCAAATTACCTTTGAAAATCTGCAATCTGACTAACCTTGTTCTATTTGTAAGTTAATACATGGATAATGACTGCCATTTTTGGCACCAATCTTCAAATGTGATTAATGAGTGATTTGTTACTGCAAAGGTCAATGGTTTTCTTCAATAAGAAAAGAGTGGCGGAATTCTTGTTTTTCTTATTTTTAGCATTTCTCTCACTTTGTTGCAGCATCTGCTTGGTTTACAGCAGACTCTGTAGCCGACACAGCAAAGCTATCAATGCATGATGGAAGAAGAGTTTTTGTTTTTCAGTCACCATGTTGTAGAGCCTGACGCTAATTAGAGCTGAGAAGATCACCCAACTGACACCTATACTGATGGGAGGATTAGAGACTTGGGCTTGGGAACCTGGAATATAACCTAGGTCCATGGGTCCCCAAACTTTGCAACTTTAAGACTTGTGGACTTCAACTCCCAGAATTCTCCAGCCAGCTAAGATGGCTGGAGAATTCTGGGACTTGAAGTCCATAAGTCTTAAAGTTGCAAAGTTTGGAGACCTCTGACCTAGTCTAACACTTTAACCACTATGGTATACCATCCTGGCTCTCATTCATATATGTGTTAAAGTTGATACCCATGTTTCCCCAAAAATAAAACTGGGTCTTATATTAATTTTTGCTCCAAAATACGCATTAGGACTTATTTTCTAGTTAGGTCTTATTTGGGGGGAAACAGTACTAAATGCACACATCTGGGGCTTATTTTTGGGATAGGGCTTATATTACAAGTACCATAAAAAAATCATGCTAGGGCTTATATACACGGCAGCATTTCATATACTCATTTGAAATGAAGACTGAATATAACTTATGATTCAAATTTTATATCAGGGACATTGAAATCAATTTTTGGATTATCAAAGAAATAGATTTCTCATTATCGGCGCAGAGGTTTATTCTATACATTTACTAGATTTGTTGAACTTATTCAGTATTGTATTCATCACAGAAATGTACATGAGATTTTCTTCTCTGGCAAATCAGAAAGGACCAAAGTGATGTGGAAGGCCTTGAATTGGGTCAGAAATGTATTAATAGAAGGTTTGTCTGCTCCCAACCCTGCTTTCCATGTAGTTAAAAAGTCTTCTTCAAGGAAAGGGGTTTTCCAGTGTCTTACTATGCCTGCAAATCCTGCTGGTTGAACCGTGATCTGTGTTGGAGTTTCCAGTGGCTTGACGGCAGGTAGAGTGGTTGTTGTGGTTGGCTGTGACAACAGAGTTGTCTGAGCTGGTGGTTGGAACACAGTCTGTGTTTGGATAGATGGCCGAGGCTGGGCTGTTGGCTGTGCCTGGAAAGGTTGGGCAGGCTGCAAAGGGGCTTGTACTGCTGTGTTCAGCACTGCAGTGGCTGTGAGAGCAAGACAGAAGGAAATTTGTTCAATATTGGGTCATTGCAAAATGTACTTTTTGAAGGGGGGGGGGGTCAGCCTCCAGGTTTGTCACATTTCTAGGTTTGATCCATAGGAAAGCAATGGGAAGAATTACTTTGCAGCATGTATGGGGTCTAATGAGCCATGAACAAAACCTTAAAAGATAAAATGGGATAGCAGATACAGGTGGTCTTCAATGTCTGACCACAATGGAGTCCAGGATTTCTGTTGCTAAGTGAAACATTTGCAAAGTGAGTTTTGCCCCCATTTTACAAGTTTTCTTGCCACAGTTGTTGAAGCGAATTCCTGCAGTTGATAAATTAGTAACCCAGCTATTAAGTGAAACTGGTTTCCCCATTGATTTTGCTTGTCAGCAAAAGGTGACCCCGGACACTGCAACCATCATAAATATGAGTCAGTTGCCAAGCAGCTGAATTTTGACCATGGGGAGGCTGCGATGGTCATAAGCATGGAAAACATCACTTTTTTTCAGTGAGGTTACTTTGAACAGTCACTAAATGAACTGTTTTAAGTTGAGGGCTACCTATATTTCACATTCAGAGGAACCGTTGTACCAGCTGGAGTTAAAAGATATGCCACATACAAAGTAATTATATTGAAACAGACAGGGAAGGTTTTTGAGTTCCATGGAATTTTCTCTACTAGTGCTAGAAATTCCTTCTCTAATGCAAGATAAAATCAGGGGCCATCTAAACAAGTAGCCGATAGCTTGGTGGGCTGGGCTCCAATCATTGCTGGAACAGCTGTTGCAACTCAGAGTAACCACAGCTACCTGGATCCTTTGCATCACTGGCTCCTTTTGTGAATTAACTGTTAGCAAGAAGTAGCACCTGGGGAATTATTGCTAGCTGTACGTTTTTAATTAAGCATTGCTTTCCTAACAGTCTTCAGAAAATGGAAGTTATTTACAGAGATGGCCAACTGGAACCACGGTTTTCTTTATAAATAACAGGCCCCTGAAACCAAATCAATCCAAATTGTGTTTTCTGCTATCACACAGACTAGGAATTTAGTGATATTATTAAGCTAAGAAACTGCTGGTCTGCAAGGGAACATCCTGGGGGCTGGGAGTTTTGATGTATGCATGAAACTTAGAAAAAATGTCCCCATTCATTTCCGAGAAGGAAGAAGAACTTTTCCAGCAAGTGATCTGGTTCCTGCACTCAAGTTAATGGGAGAAGTCTGATGCATGCTGTTTTGGATCAGAACACCTTGGCCTTTGATAGAGCAAAACACTCTTGCTCCCCCTATGTGACTTCCAAGAAACAGTGGTTACCTTGCAAATTGGCTATAGGTGATTTGAAAATTCCCCCAGTAGGAGAGGCAGCCGTCAGTCCTGGGAGAGCAGCCACCGTTGCTGCAGGAAATGTCCACACAGCCAGCCCCTGCTGACTTGCCACTTGACCTGCAATACTGATGGGGATAAGAAGAGGTTGAGTAACTGCCCCTGCTGGAACCATTACGCCTGTCACAACTGTTGCTAAGTTTTCCTGAGTCAAGACCTGCAAAAGCAAACGAGATGTAAAAAAGAAAAAAGGGAAAAGAAAATCAACGCCACTGCAGACAGCATCAGTGCAGCAGTCACGTCAGCCAGCCCACCGGAGGCCCAGCCCAGCCTGACTGAGATGTGCCGGGTGTGGCTTGCCCCCCCCCCTCATGGCCAGCAACTGGGTGACCCAGCTCTGTAACACTCCAATGGGGAGGCTGGTTCAAAGTCAACCATGAAAGAACCTGGGACATATCTTCTTCTTTTCTTTTAATTCCCAGCCCTGATCGATTAGCCTCTGCTGTCTGTTCGCCCCACCCCCTTTGGCTCAAAATGCAAAGTCCAAAGCATAGCACAGTAAACCCTAATTATTTTAGTTTACTAGTTATTTAACCAGGGATCCCCTTCAGAAAACTAGTGTTACTGTACTGCATCCTGAGGTGCATGCCCACCCCACAGGTCAGCGTATACTAAGAGGGAGGCAGAAATAATTTTCTTGCAATGTCTAAAATGCATGGTACAAAACAGTACTGGCTTAGTTTCCATAAAGGTGGGCAGCAAATCTTCCTGCTAGGAAATCATTTCATGATAAAAGCTCAGCCTGCCTGCCTTCCTTCCTTCCTTCCTTCCTTCCTTCCTTCCTTCCTTCCTTCCT
>BLBF01000021.1:8971182-8992713 GCA_015471245.1 Laticauda colubrina | reverse complement strand
AGAAAGAAAGAAAGAAAGAAAGAAAGAAAGAAAGAAAGAAAGAAAGAGAGAGAGAGGAGGGAGGGAGATGACTTTCCATGTTTTTATATAAGGCACTTATGTAAAATCTTTAGCAGCCACAAATCCAACACATGGCTAAATGCTCACTTCCTTTTGCACATCTACACACAATCTCTCCATATAATATGTGGAGATCTGTCACGAGGGCCACAATGAACCAAATCAATGCCTTTGCTTTGTACCCTGCCTTGCTGCAGATTTTTCCTTTTCCACATCCCTGGAAGGTCAGGGAGACACATACCTGTTCATTAACAGTCAGGGAAGCTTCCTGTGAGGGCACAGTTTCAGTCTCCATGATTCAGTGCTGAAAAATGGGTGCTGCAACTGATGGGTCACATACTGAAAAGCAACAGAGTAGTATATTTGTATGTCAGACTCACCTTTAGCTCATCTTATTCTCCATATTTATGAATTTATCCAGCCCTGTTAAAGCTTTTTTTTAAACCCCTTTATCTGGCTCCTTCACCGCCCTCTGATTCTGCTCAACATTTCTGTTAAAAGAAGCTCAAAATGTTTTAAAAGGATGGACTCTCTATAGTAACAAAATAGAAGAACCCAACAAAGGAAATCCACTTCTGATCCTTGCACCCTGGTGTAGTTCCTCGACATGCTTATTCCACATAGCTGTGTTATCTGCTTGTATGTTAGCCCACTTGGTAAACCAAACCAGAAAATTAACTCCACAGGAAGATAAAAATGGTATTTTAGTGAAATAGCCAATAATACAATAATTTTGCAACCCTGATTGTGCTTCCCTTCCCTTGTTTCTTATATGCCAGTAAATCAGAGGAAGTGTGTTTGTCTGAGGCACTTCCCAATATTATCTTGCTTCTTGCAAGGTGTTTGATAGCTTTCAACCAAAGCTAAATATAGGCAATATGAAATTATTTATTGAAGAATGATACAGAAAGCTCCTGACTCCTCTGCTTAGATGTGATACAGAAAGTGACTGTTGCCCCCTCCCCATTTTCCCAAGTAGCACTTGAGTTCCCATTGTTCCAAGATTTATGGATGCGTCCTTCTAAGAAGCCATTAAAGAGCAATATGCCAACTGTTGGTTGCTGTAGGCCCAACAGTTCTCCCTGTGTAGTGCTGCTATTCAGTATTTCTCAAACTGGACAACTTTGAGATGTGTAGACTTCAGCTCCCACAATTCTTAGCAATGGTCATGCTGGCTAGGAATTCTAGTTGAAGTCTACACATTGCAAAGTGGTCCAGGTTGTGAAACACCGTCACAGCTGCATTGCAAAAAAATTGGGCCAACTCTACATGACAAAAGATTTTGACGTCAGCTCTTAATTGTCAAGATATACCTTGCTTGATCCTTCAAATTTTCCCTGGCCCTGTGACAATTGTAGATTGCCAAATAATTATTTGTATTCCAGATGCTAACTTTAATTAACCTGGATAAGCTTGGTTTATGGTTAGAAGGAAGCAGTTAAGGTGAAAGGATTATTTGTGTGCATCATGGTTAGAGGTGGATAGAGTCTGTACTGTTGAAAGAGGAGGAGTTTAAAGAGATTTTTCTTCTTAGCATTTTTATTTTATTGAAAAACAAGTTAAAATACAAAACTCCAAGTAATTTAAATTTAAAAATTTTAAAAAGCAAAGAAAAGATATAACGCATACAAGACATTAAAAAAAAAGAGAGAAAGAGAACCCCAACATATATACACATATAATTCCCCCTGGGGAATTATATTAATACATTGCTACAATTTTAGTTCCCACCCCTTGCAAAATAGCCCCCCCCCAATTAAAAAAAAACAAATAAATCTATATGCAAAATATTGACCTGTCACCTATGTACTACATTAAAGACAAAATAGATAACAGGGAGAACAATAAGAATGAAAAGGACAAGATTAGAGTTTCAAAACTCAGTTAACAAAATATTACTGTAATCAACTCATAGAAAATTTACCATGGCATATCCCAAATCTTTCCAAAAGTGAAAAGTAATTCATCCTTGATCAAATATCCACATTTGTTTTTTGATACTTTTATCAGTTGTTATCTAATTAAATATAATACATTCAGTCTCTACAACAAAGTCCAGATAAAAGCGGCTTGCAATTAAGAGTAATAAATCCATTCCCCAATCTTCCCCCACCCTAAGAAAAACCAATTTGTCACTTTTCTGTCAGGGTTCTGTTATTGTAAACAAATGCAAACTTGAAGTTCAGAGAGATGTATGGAATCAACTTAGTTCCCCGTCTGTACAGTTGATATCTCTTTGATCTACAGCTTTCAAATCAAATTCCTCCAAAGCTACATGCCTCTGGATATTTTCCATGATCATGATCATGTCATCAACTTTTTTTTTTTTAAAAAAAAGCTTTCAACTAAAAGCTGCATGTTGCCAAAAGATATTTATCAGATTTCAGTCACTGCTTGTTTGTGCTCTGAAACACTGTTGCTCTATGAAGCTCAACCAGAGAACAAGGAGCTTGAAGCAGAAGGAAACAGGAAAAGTATTTTCTGGATCTTTCAATCCGAGATTAAAATTAAAAAGAAATAAAACTCCCAAGTATTTTGCAAATTAAAAAGATGCAAAAACCTTGCGGTGAGAGTCCAATGTTAATGTAAATCAAATGAAAGCACTTCACCATCCAGAAGCATGCCCTGTTTCTATACAGAAAACGAAAGGTATAGATCAAAGGAAAAAAAAAAAAAGAGAACAGCTGAAGTCCAGCAGGGGCTTGAAATAAATCAGCATTCAGTCAGCTGGTTTACTTTTAAAGATAAAAAGCAAAGTAAAAAATTCAAAAAGCCCAGGCATGGTTCTAAAAACCTGAAATGGCAACAGGAAGATCGATGCCCATGACTTTCTGACTGCTCCCAAAGGAACTTGAACCTTCAAGACACCCCTTCCCAAATGGGTCCACAGCTGCCCAAAAGCCATCTTGGGTCATTCCTAAGTGCTCCCGTTCAAATCCAGGGAGCAGCACTATCGGAGAGCCAGCTTTGGCAGCAAAATGGGCAGATTGTCAGCAAGAGAGAAATATCCCCTTACTGGTTCAGCAACCATCTAGGGGAGGAGAGTTTAAAGAGATTTTTCTTGTGTCTTAGATCAGGAAATAAGACAGAGACACAAAGGTCCTTTGTGTCATGGCTTGAATCTGGGCCTACAAATAGGTTATCAAGGAATGAAACAGTTTGAAAGCACTTTGTAGGTCACTTAACTCAAACACTTCAGAATACGGGTAATCCAGAATGGGAGCATCCATAAGAGATGCATGTGGGCCATCTACTGAAGATGAATTTGATCCCTTGTGCAGCCATTGTAGTTTAATTAATTCAGGTTAAACATGTTATATGAATACATATAGTCTCTCTCCCCCGGCCCCGCTCCTTCTGTCTCCATCTCCATCTCCCTCTACAACTTAGCCTTGACTCCTGAAAACTGCCTGGACTCAGTCCCTGCAGTTTGACTGGCAAGGTTTTTCACAAGTGGCTTGCCCCTGCCTGCTTTTTAGGGCTGAGAAAGAAAGTGACTAGCCCAAGGTCAGCCAGGTGGCTTCACGTCTAAGGCGGGGTGACTCTCCCTGTTTCTAACCTCTACATCAAACTGGCTCTTTTATTATTGGCTTGTTAGCCTTGATCATCTATCACTCCTTTAACCAGTTTATTAGCTAAATTACCACTAGGAACCTAGCCAATGTTTTGCTGAAATCAAAATACATTACATCCGCTATGTTATCATAATGCATTATATAATAACCCGACTGAAAACACATTTGGCAAGAATTATTCTAGCCAGAGGTGCACTGGTTTCTATTAATTATTCCACAAAATGTCATTATTATAATATTTTGGTAAGTTTCCATACTGTACTGGAATCACTTTAACTGATTTATGGTTTTATCTTTCCTTTTCTGTTAGATATTTTATTGCTCTTCTGTCCTTTCTTCCCATTTCTGTGGCATCTTACTCATTCCTCAGAACATCTCAGAAATAATGACTGATTTTCTGAGAACAGATTAGCAAGTTGCTTTAATAATTGTCTGATGCAGAAGTCTTAAATTCCTTATTTAAGACTTCTGCATCAGACAATAAACTCCTTATCATTTTTGTACCATAGCCCTGATCTCAAACCAGCCATGGGCACTTATTAATCAATATACTTTTCCTTTTGTCTGTGTTTACTTTTTCAACTTTATTTTTTAACATTTACACCATCCTCATTGAGTGGATGACCTATCAATTCAATTCCTTTCTTCAAATCTTCTATATATCTAAAAGCAAAATGCATCCACTCATGCATCATCACAAAATCTCCAGAACATTAAAGCCAACAAACTTGAAATTTGGCATGTATGTTCTTCTTGGCTTCTACATCCTCACGAAGAAAGGATTTTTCGAAATGACCATCAGAGCATTAGTACTTCCTATATTATTATTAACATGCTCTGATGCTAAGGAGTTCTACTCCCCCTTCCCACCTGAAATGTTCCAAAATGCAAAACACAAGCGGGAGTTTCAGTTTTACTTTCAGAGCAGCAACTAGCTTTAGTACAGAACAGTTCAGCTAAGCCACGCCCAGGCTCCTTGCTGTCTCCTTGCTCACACTCAATTGTTAATACTGCTTCAGTTTCCAAATAGCCCTCAACTCTCTCACACACTGATAGGGCGCTAAGCCAGTTGAACACTGATGGATGCTGGTAGGCAGCATTTCCCCCTTATTTTCCTCCCCAAAAACTAAGCCCGATCACAAACTGTAGTTTTGTAACGAAGCACTTATAGAGCTAGTACTCAGATATTTTGGGGGGTTTATGCTTCAGGTTGCCCAGTCCTGCCTTGTTTTTAACTTTCTTTCCTTCTGTCTCTGCAGGTGTGAACCAATTGTCCATACTTGCTTTCCCATTTCTTAAACATGTTCTTTTAACAATTCTAGTGTCCACAAAGCATTTTTGTGTGACGTTTCTTCCTACTGCAGTTGCTTATCAATGACAGTGTCTGGATAAGTTGCTCATCAGGAAGTCTAATTTATCTTAAGGCTTCTTCACCTCTGAATATATCCAGCTATTGAACCTTATCTAGCCTTTCCCCCCTGATTTATTCAAGCCAATTTCCCGAGTACATCCAAAGTACATATTTAATTACACTTATTTTTACTACTAAAAACAAAGCAAGCCAAAGCCACTGCTTTTCAACTTTTATGGCAATTTTATAACATATGGACTTTATTTCTCAGAACTCCCCAACCGGCATGCTGGCTGGGAAATTATGGGGGTTTAAGTCCGCCTATCTTAAAGTTGTCAAAGTTGAATAACATTGATATAAACTGATCTTCAAATCCTTCTGCAGAATTCTAAACTCTTCACATTACTGCCTGAAAGACAACTCAGTATCTCTTTTCTCATTGTCTACCTTTCTTTCAAAGGCTCTTGGTATTGGATTATTTTTATTTGTATAAGGCTGTGTTTACTTGTTTTGGATTGAAAGCTCCATTATAAATGTTTTCATAACCTCACATACAGTCCCTTTACTGCCTTGTGTAAAGGTAATTGTTTTTATAGAAGACTTGATTCATTTTTTATAAGGAGTATCTGTAATGCACTTATCTAGTTTGTCTGGATGGCATTCAACTCCTTGATGGATGGAATTGAATTTTTTTTTGTACAGCTACACAGGAGGTCACAAATTCCAGTCTCCAACTTTCACAATTCTTGAGAAAATTTGAAACGGAGATGTCAACTTAGATTTATGAGAGCAGAGCTACCATCCCAAAAGACTTCTAGGATTTCCAACTTCAGTATCCCCCATTTTCCAAAATCCCCGAGACTTGTGTTATGTTAGGTCATTCTTCAGACAGTGATTGATTTGTGGTCATTTCCTGAGTTAATATCAGATGGGTTTTTTTTGTCAACTAAGATGCTATTTTCATTATTTCCCAATGACATATACCTCCATCTGCTTATGCAGAAAATCTTCCACTGTCTGCAGTTTGAAATCTTATAATGAAGAAACAAAAACATCATACTATTTATTTAACAAAAAAATATTTAACAAAAGAAACCCGGGGATATAGCCGAGAGCTTTATGTATAACTTGAATGTATTAAAACTGCAGAGCTCCTCCAGATTCACTTAGGCCAACCTACAATCCCTCAAGGCAAACTATATAAAAAAAAAATCACATGCCAGCTCTATAAGCTCATCTTTGCTGTCCCTTTTCCTATGTTCCATTTCTGAAACATCTTGCTCTTATCTGCCTTTGATATCTCTTTGGTGTCATCATCTTCCTTAAGTGGATTTCAGACAGGAAAAGATTAATGCACAGATAATTATCTTGTAAGCTCTGCTTTACGAGAAAGGAGAATTCAAACCATTAGTTAATTTAGAACAATGTCCTTATTTTAATTAGATTTACTGCATAGATACTGGTAGACAGCCCTAGGTAAAGTTCCCTTTGCACATACGTATTGTTCATTTCCGGCTCTAGGGGGTGGTGCTCATGTCTATTACAAAGCCAAAGAGCCAGTGCTGTCCAAAGACATCTCTGTGGTCATGTGGCCAACATGACTAAACGCCGAAGGTGCATGTAAAGCTGTTACCTTCCCACCCAGCCCTACACACTTACTTTTAAGCCTACATATAATTTTACCAGTTTGGGCCACCTATGAAAAATTACCATGCATGCAATCATTTGTCCTCCAAAGCTAAAAGAAACCAAAATTACAACAAAAGAATAACAATATCAAATAAATGCCTGATGGTATCAAAGGGGTGGTGCTGTGCCTTCAAGAGATTTCTAGGGATTTTTATTGATACACAAGATCAGTTAATCAGGACCACCAGGATAGAAGATTTATTCAAGCCTATAGACAACAAGGTGAATCGACTCAGAAACTGGAGAATTTGTCCACTTAGAATATTCAAACAGGAAGAGGATTTAGAGGAGCAGGCTAAGTTTGGCGGTGTGTGGAGTTAAATGTGTCATAAGCTTAGAATCATTGCATTCTCAAAAGTGCTCCAAATCCAACTCCTCCTGAACTCTGTTGACCCTTATCTGGTGCCAATTTATTGTTCAATTTTAGTTGACCAGATTCTTGTGTATAGGCTTGAATAAAACCTAACTGATGACCCTGATTCTTTGTGCCTGATATAGAACACTCTTATAATGCATTTCCACTGCGCTTATAATGGAAAGTCCTGATCTGCATTCTTTTATTAGCTTGCCTAACACTGGCTTGGCAAATAATTCTGGAATCCACCTGTAGTACAGGTAATCCTCGACTTACAACCAAAATTGAGCCCAAGTAATTTAATTAGTCACTAAAAACTAATGAACAAATAACTCATTTGTTAATGAATTTTGCCCCATTTTAGGATTTTTCTTGCCACATTTGTTCAGTGAATCACTATAGTTAAATTAGTAACGTGTTTGTTCAGTGAATCTGGCTTCCCCATTGACTTTGTTTGTCAGAAAGTCACAAGAGGATCATATGACTTCAAGACACTGCAACCATCATAAATGTGAGTCAATTGTCAAGCATCCAAATGTAAATCACGTGACCATGGGGATGCTGCAATGGTCATAAGTGTGAAAAATGGTCAGAAGTCACTATTTTCAGTGCTATTTTAACTAAACAAACTGTTGTTAAGTCACAGATTACCTGTATACCACAGGTATGAAGTCTTGAAGGTGGACCTACATTATTCAGGTAACTGCGACTTGCAACTGATCATTTTGCGATTGTTTGAAAAAGTGACTTACAACCCGGATTCAAAATTCCAACAGTTGGGCCCACTCCGTGGTCATGTGACCAAACTTGGCAAAACATTTATAGCCATTTATAGCATCTCATAGTCATATTTTATGATGGTTCTGTCAGAACCTGGCAGTAACTTCAGATGTTCATCAAAACCACACCCCCACCCTGAGCAAACTGTTCCCTTAAAACCACAGCATTCGCTTAACTAACCTGGGGTTCCCTTTAGGACCGCTGCATTTGCTTAACGACTGCTGCAAAAATGGAGTCAGTCATGACTCATGACCATTGTAATGAGCAGGCTCGGTTATAGTCTTATGTCAAGGACTATCTGTGTAAGGATATAATTTTGTAATGGATCGTCAGAAGTTGAATCCAAATTGAGGGAATCTTTAAAAGTCTGAGGATGATGGTATTCTGGTTGAGAAATCCAGCATGAATAGAAGAAGCTGAAACCCACAGTATCTCTTGAATCTAGAAATAATTCACTTTGTTGTCTAATTTGTTTTCTTTCTTCTAAAGATAAGAAGTCCCTCAAGAGAATGAAAGAGGCCCTTTCGACTGAGGAAGGTGGGGCAGCTTTTAAGGCTTGTCTCACACCATAAAAAGCTTGTAACTCCTCACCAAGTGCCATGTCTTGCACTATTGAACAGCAGCGAAGCAGGATTTGCAACCCTATAAACACATATGTGGAACTCAGAGCCAATCCAGGATTTGCCTCCAAAGTGCAATCTTTAATACGGTAAGGACAGGATCATTAAATGTACGAGGAAGATATAATGAAATTGCATGTACAGTACTTAATTTAATGAACAAATAAAATCAAAAACAAGATTGATAGGCATCCACTTCCAGCAACTCTAGAGCAAGGTCTAGATTTATTTCGTACCGCCTGGTGATCAATTCAATTGCTTCAGTATAGACCAGTTAGAACTATAGTTTGGTATGAGTACCATTAATTCTGCAGCTCCAAGTTCCTTCTAGAGAAGAAATGATTGTATTGGAAACATGGGTGGGGCAGGGGGAGGGAGACAGGGCCCAGGAGGGAATAAAGGCATACAGATGTCTCTTTACAATAAGAATCCCTCAGAAACTGATGAGCAGCGAACCTTCCTTAGATACTGGGAGGATCAACTGAAAGCAATAAAAGGCCTTCAATCATTCTGCCATTAAGGTCAGTAAGCATTCAGATATGTCCTCATTTCCTTTCCAGAGAGGGAAAAAATGATGGAAGGTATGAAGGTCTCAAGGGACTTACAGTATATGTGTGCATAAGTGCAAGTGTAGTTTCCACATGAAAGTTTCAGGTGGTGATGGTAGGGTTTGAAGACTACCTATCCCCGCCTTACAAAAAGGTTCATTCCACAAAGCTGTGGTAGCAAGTCATATCGAAGTGTTACTTTTAGACTCTCTTTGCATGCAAAACTTATGATGAAAAGTCTGAAGCCAGGCACAGAAGGATAACATTCAAGCCAAGATATTTATCATTTGCAAAGAAACAGATCTTCTCAGGTCCTCCCAGTGGGACAGAGTCAAGCAGAGAGGTATTTTTTCGATGCCATGCAAAGACCAATTAGCAAGAGAGCTATTAAAATAGACATTTCATAATGTCAAGCTCTGTGCATGTTCTGTAGCTCACAAATGGGCTGGATTTCATTTAGCCGACGTTTCACTAACATGTAGTTCCATTTTCATTTGCTTCTCCATATATTTCTGCAATTAATGGGACAAACAATTTTGCCCAGATGGCAATGTTATGTGTGCACTGCAGAAAAACAACAACAAAAACCACAGCCATTTCACAGCAGATGGTGACAAAGAATTGAAAATGTGCAAAATTAAAAGAGAGGGAGAGGATGGTTTTGCAACACTCCAAATCTCATAGTGAACATAATTACCAAGTTTAATTACAAGTGCTGATGAGTCAGACATGAAACTGTCCCAGATAGCATCCCAGGGAGAATCTTATTTTTACTCTACCATAGGTAAGAAATATATCATTGGAAAACTGTTAACAGCGTCCTAGTTCTCTAATCCTAAAAGATCTGGCCTGTAGGCAGATTGCAGATTATCACTATGCAGAAATGGTTCTTCAACTTGGAAGCGTATAAAGCAGGAGAATTAGTTGCATGTTTATTTATACATTATGTAGTCAGAAACAAAGCAAAACACCAGAGCAATACAGAGCCCAAGGACTCTTAAACATCTTTCTGATTCAAGTAGATTGCAAGTGGAGATATTTTTAGACATCCAGTTTGGTCTAGTAATTTAGACACTCCACTAGAAAGCAAGAGACCATGAGTTCAAGTCTCACCTTGGCCATGAAAACCAGTTGGGTAATATTGAGCCAGTCAGCTCAATTCACCTCACAGGTTGTGGTTGTTGTGGGGAAAGTAGGAGAAAGAAGCTGTACTGGAGTTGTTTGCTGTCTTGAGCTATTTGTAAAAATAATAAAGATAGGAAATAAAGAAATAAATGTTCCTTGCATTTTTCCTCTTGACTTTTCTTTGCAACAGGAAAAGCCATGGTTAGCTGATAGTATCCAAGCACATCTAAGAAGTCTTGAAGTTTCTAATATCCACATTGTCTCTTCTGGAGGGTCAAGAATGATGTTACAGCGTTTACACTGAAATACATGTTGGGTAAAATCCCAACTTGAAGTCTAAATGTGGACAAAACTATATTACAACTACATTTCAATATTTATTTTCCTCCCAGTCCAGCATTTTGGGCTCTTATGGGGAACTCCTCCACAGAAGGAGGACAGCCACATGTTTGGTGCCTGATACCTTTCAAATGATGTTGACCATAATTTCTGTGCCTTCTCCAAACTGGATGGTAATATTTATAAATCCAATGGAACTAACAGGCTGCAGCTAGGAAAACCATCACAGTGCCTCTTAATTCTTTAGATGTCCTCATCCTTGTTTCACTGCTTGTTCACCTGAGACCAAAAACACTCATAGAACAAGGGAGAAAGAGTATACTTGCTTAACCTTCCTCCTCATTATGGTTAGACAAATGGAAAATACTGACAATTTGTAGAAAAAGAGAGACAACACTGATGGCATTTTTCTCAAGGAGGCAATGCAGTTTCTCCTGGATTAGATGAAAAAAATCCTTTGTGGGTATTGACTGCAAATTATTGACAGAAGGGCTGCAACCTTTAAACAGCTTGATTGGTTTTATGTGATAATCAGTGGCTTTAATATTTAATCAGAGAAGCCGAGATCAGAAAGCTGACGTATCTATTTCTCAAATTTTCCATCTGCAAGTGCCCTAAATCTAGCTTTTTGGTATTTTAAAATGTTGGCAGGTACTTCTAAGCAGGCTTCTGGGAGGATTATTTTAAACCTACATTCATCCTGTAAATGTGCTCTGCACAACCTACTGAGATACTGTGCATTTCATGCTTGGAATCCAGAATGTAGATGAAAAGAAGAAGAAACAAGGGGACGACGACCTCAAGCTTGTTATACAGTAGATGGTTTTAAAAAATCATGAAAACAATGAGAAATTTAGTGAATCCTACTGATGCAATTTTTGGAACACATTCTGGCTGCCCCAATATCCCAAATTTCCACTCTTATTTAAGGTGACTCATTCTTATCCTTGGAAAGACTGTGCTGGGATATCCAGCTTTGAAAAGCTTTTACTGGTAGAGTCTCTGAAAATACATTTACAACACAGACACCAAAGAATTTGCTTAAAATTCTGTTAGGAGGGTATGGGAAGAAGGAATATCACCCCAAACTATAAAGTAAGATGTCACCTCAGCTAAAAACTTAGGTCAATTACACTGTTCCTAAAAGAAAGCCAAGTTACTAAGACAGCCACACACTGAACAATATACCTAAGCTAGATAATTTAAGCTGCAGTCAGCAAAACAATCCTCCTAAATCAACATAAAACGCATCTTACTATGGTAAAAAACTAGTATATTCACACTGAACATGCAAAGAAATTGTAGTAGGCAAATTGTTCCAATTTGCAGGTACCATATGTCATGAGCTAGAAGAAAGCAGTTTTAATTTCTAGCTTTAAAACATTATCTATACAAGTGATATGGCAGTTTCACAAATGTAAGCAATAGTTTTCTTAATCTTAATATGCAGATTAGATTGGAATTAACTGGATTCACCAACACTTAAAAGTATAAATCTAATTATCTTAATACTGTATTTGAATTCTTAAGTTCCAGGGCAAAGCAGTCCAACTGCCAAAATCTGAACCTACTATATATCAGGTGGAATTGAGTTGATTCTTTTTTGCCCACATTTCAGATGCAGCCTAGGAAAGAGGATGCCCAGATGGACGGTTGTACCATCAGAATCAGAATAGATCTGGAAGGGACCTTGGAGATCTTCTAGTCCAGCCCACTGCTCAAACAGAAAACAGGCATGAAGTCACTAGAAAGCAATGCTTTGACCTGTGAAACAGCTTTGCATTAGCAACTTTGCATTTTCTCCTCCTCCTCTGGGGTGTCCAAGTGTCTTTTCTCATTTTTTACTGTCTTACTTCAATAGCTGTCAACTCTAACATCCTCTTATCAGAGATATAGGTGAGGGGTAGGGGATTCCAATTAAAGTTAAATATATTTCTACAATATAGAATTATTGCTTTATTCTACAAGGCAATGGAAAAAGAATAATGTTCTGTATAAGAGGCAAAATTATTCTGCCAGAAATAATGAAATATTATGAATGCTATAGCTGGAAATTGTCATAAAAATGGGTCACATTTAGTCAAGAACAGAAGAAACTTCCTGAACCAAAGTAAAACTGCCGTTTTATTGTGTACATTTGTTTAATAGGATGTAACACTGTGCCCCTTTGACGTAAAGCATAAAGAACATCATTTAGTAGATATTTACTACCTTGCTTCCTTCTGGTTCAACAAATAGCAAAAATTACCATTTCAGAAGTTTCCTATAATTATTATTTCACAGAGAGGGCAAAGTTGTGTTTCCCCCCCCCCCAACCCAACATAATATTTTAAAAAAATAGATGAAGGGGCTCTGCCTGTCCATTGGTCAGCAGGGTAATTTTCACAGCACAGAACAGATCAGGACCAAGTTTGATATTTGTGTGTGTGTGTCAGGGATCAGATTTTAAAATGGGTCAGATCTGGTCAAGAACTACCAAGGAGAGGGAAAAATAATAAATTTATCCAGGCATCTCTACAGGAGAGGCAACTGGGTGGTCTCATTCTAACCTTTTCTTCCTCCTAGTCACGTGACCCAGTATTCTGATGCCATTAAGGCAAGGGTCTTCCAACTTTGCAAGTTCAAGACTTGTGGACTTCAACTCCCAGAATTCCTGAGCTAACATGACTGGAGGGGGAATTCTGGGAGTTGAAGTCCATAAGTCCTAAAGCTGTCAAGTTTGAAGACCCCTGGATTAAGGGATCAGAATGAATCCCAGAATTTAGGTTCTGCTTACTTTCTCTTCCTTGTTTTTGAACAATACTGTATTATATTATATTCCTGTTGCATGTGATAATTTACCCACCTTCATGTACTAAAATAAAAACCAAGGGCTCTTTCCTAGCATTTTCCATTTTGAAGAGAAACCTGCCCTACCAAAGAGAAGAGCAAGACATAAATGTTTGGGGTTTTTTAAAAAGAAATTTTAGCTCTTTTGTTCAGATTATTTCAGATAAAATATTGGCTTGTATATGCAATGAATTTAGCAAGAGGAATAAAAAATAAAAGCTGTTTCTTGATCTCTCAGCACAAGGAAGATTTTTTTTTTTGCCTGCAGTGCAAAATAAACAGCATATTAATACAGCATTGAATTAAATGTTTGCAATGTATTGACCTTCCATGTTAGGGAAAAGAGGAGGTTATATCTAGTAATGCTATAGTCTGCTATTGCTAATTAACAGGATTTCAATGTTAGAATGTAAATCTACTAAACATTTGCTGGTGGGGTTCTTGGTGCTCTCTGAGCTTGTTTTCTTGCAAATGTTTCATTACCCAACTACCCAATGTCTGCAAGAAAACAACCAAGCTCAGAAAGCACAAAGGACTCCACAATTCAATGCTAAGCTACAAGTACTATCTTTTATTGATAAATATTTGTTTTCTTCACCTTAAATAAATTAAGTATGATGCATTTAATAATAGTTTGAACATAGATTTTCAAAAAGGTAGACACAGGGCTAATAGCTTGCCCTCCTATCCTAAAATGAATAATAAAATGGAGTACATGTAAAATTTTAAATTAAGATGTAGTGCAATAGATGCATACAATACCCGTTCAGTTTATATTTCTGTAGACTGCCCCAATCTGATCATATATCAGGCAGCGAACATCAAAACAGAAGTAAAATAATCCTTGGTATAACATCTAATAACATCAACAGACTCATAATAGAAACCTGGCTATGATGAATGGCTACAATCAGCTGGATTGAAGGCATACTCAGAAAACAGTTTTCAAATGCAAGAAAGGATGTAACTGAGTATTTTTTTTGGTGGTGGTGGTGGGGGTTTGTTGATATCTTCCAAAGCTTGGAGCTGTTTTAAGTTAACCCAAGTGAAATGAGTTGATTTTTAGACAAGTTATCCTACCCTTAAGCAAATAAAATACAAAATCAACTGCAATCCCCTCCAGCATTGCACCTCCAGACATATATAATAAACTACAAATGGAACAGCATTACTGGTGCTTGAAAGGACAGTCAGATCCATGATTCATGATTCTCACAAGTTCCACCTTTTTAGTATTACCTGTTTTAAAGAATGTAATATCTTCATATGAATGGAACCTGTAGAAGAATCTATCCCAAATGAAAATGTATATCAATATTACTGTTATTTGATTGGTTACTGATATCATTGTTTACTTGGTAATAATGGGATTAGTGTGGACGTTTTTTTACTGCCTGATTATTACTTACAGTACCATGGATGTTTTAAGTCTCCAGTTATAATTTTCAATCATCAAATGTCCCCAGCATGTTTCAGTGTAATACAAGTGGGACAAATGAACAAATGAGTAAGATTTCTTCCATCTCTCTCTTACTTATACAACTTCCATCTTATGGCTCATCCATCTCTCAATCTGACCTTCATATTAATCCAGGGAGCATGAGGGAGACTGAGGCTGAGAAAGGGTGTCCAATCTCACATGACTGTGGGGATCTGAACTGAAATCTCCTGTGCAAAGGATCTGGATTTTATATAAATTCCAGTTCATAATGTTTATTGCTCAAGTCAATACATAAGAATCTATTAACTAATATTCAGTATTAAATTGGCACCAGATCATAATTCAAGATAGGGTTGGACCTAGATCGTTTCTGAGAATGTAAGGACTCTAGGCTGATGACTCACTGAACTCCACCCATCTTTGCCTGCTTTTCTATGTGAAGTTTCCTGAATTTTAGGATCATAGCCTGTACATTGCCTTACACCAGCAGTCCCTAACTTTTCCATCTCTAGCAACCAGCACTGCAGGCAGCACTGGTGAGTGTAGGGAAAAGATGGTTCTGTGCAAACAGCGTGCGTGTGCGCTTGCCGACTGCTTGTGCAAATGGAGTTTTGCCTAATCACTCGCCGCTTGTGTAGCCCAGTTCCCAACAGGGATTGAGACCCCGCCTTACACAATAGCATTTATATATATACCTACTCCTTATAATATTACATCGACACTTCATTCTGGTGTCTCTAGGAGACCAGAAATGTACTGTCTTTTACCAGCTACCTGAGCATGTGTGAACTTCTATTGCACAAATACTGCCACTCAAAGCCCACCAAAAGGACTGTGGGCAGAGTAATTCAGCAGGCACTAAAGCAATGCTGCCACATCTCTTCAATGGGAGGATTATTTTTCGAACACTTATCACATAAAAATTTGAAAATGATTAGCTCTAATTATCACATTTTGTTGCCATGTTGGTCTATGACCAAAATAAAGATTTTGATTCAATATATTTGTTATGAATAAGGAAGCTTCAATCCAAAAAGAAATACTTTGGCAGAAAAACAAATCTGGTCACGTTGCCAACTTCAAAAGCTGATACAAAAATTTATGCCACCAGATAAAAACTGAATGCAACAATTATCACATTAAACAAGAAGAAAACCTTCCACGCACCAATTCCACCCACGCTTCCTACAATTTTGTAAACAACAAACTAAAAGACTCAAGGTCCATCCCACCCCTGAAAGGACCTAATGGTAAAGACTGCAATGGTGACACCATTAAAGCCAACCTCTTTAACACAGTCTTTGGGTCAGTATTTATTTGTAAACAGCAATGGATCATGCCCAGTATTTCCTCGCCGAACCACAGACAACTACAATGATCTAATACATATCAATTTTACAGAAGACAATGTTGAAAAAGCACGATGCAATGTAAAACCATCTCTATCTATTGGACCAGACAGAATATGTGCCTACTTCTTAAAAAAGCTATCCACTGCCATAGCTGAACCTCTAAGCATAATATTTGAAAAATCTTCCAGGACCAGCTCCTTGCCAAAACTATGGTCACAAGCCACGGTCTTCCCCATCTTCACAAAGGGAGACCCCAGCCTGGTTGAAAATTACAGACTAGTCTCTTTATGCTGCGTCACCTGTAAAGTCATGGAATCAATTATTAACCAATCCATTATCCTCCACTTAGAGACAAACAACCTACTCTCTAATAAACAATTTGGTTTTAGGAAAAAGCTATCATGTAATCTGCAACTCTTACACTGCAAAAACATATGGACTACACAACTCGATCAGGGCAAAGCAATAGACGCAATCTACATAGACTTCTGTAAAGTGGTACATGACAAACTACTCCTAAAACTAAAATCTTATGGTATCTCTGGACACCCGCATAACTGGATAGAAGCATTCCTGTGAAACAGACAACAAATGGTCAAAATTAGGAGTGTCCTGTCAAATCCTGTACCTATCAACAGTGGTGTCCGCCAAGGCAGTGTTGTAGGACCAAGTCTCTTCATGCTCTCCATAAATGACCTGTGATCATATTAAGAGCAATTGTGTTCTCTTCGCTGATGATGTAAAGCTATTCAACACCACAGACAATACTGCTACCATTCAAAAGACCTCGACTATGTATCAGAATGGTCAAACAAATGGCAACTTCAAATCTCAACAAATAAATGCTCTGTCTTACATATTGGCAAAAAAAAATCAGAAAATAAAATACAGGCTGAATAGTCAAGACTTTTTTGATGATCCAAACTCTGTCAAGGATCTTGAAGTGCTCATCTCAAATGACCTAAGTGACCTAACTGTAACTACATTGCCAAAAAGGCATTAACCTCACCTTACGTAGCTTTCTCTCTGGTGATATTACACTAATAACTAGAGCACACAAAAATTTGCTAGACCAATACTCGAATAGAGCTCATCAGTCTGGAACCCACATTACATATCTAATATTAACACAGTTGAGAAAGTCCAGAAATATTTCACCAGAAGAGTTCTCTGCTCCTCTACTTGTTGCAGAATACCTTATGCCACCAGACTCGAAATTCTGGACCTAGAAAACCTTGAACTACACTGCCTTCGGTCCAATCTTAGTATATAAAATCATACATTGCAATGTCCTACCTGTCAATGAATACTTCAGCTTCAACCATAACAATACAAGAGCAAACAATAGATAAAAACTGAAGGTAAGCCGCACCAAACTCGAATGCAGGAAATATGACTTCAGCAACAGAGTGGTCAATGCCTGGAATCCTCTATCTGACTCTCTAGTTTCTTCCCCAAACCCCCAAAACTTTAACCTCAGACTGTCTACTATTGACCTCACCCCTTTCCTTAGAGGTCTGTAGGGGGCGTGCATAAGCGCACCAACCTGCCTACTGTCCCTGTCCTATTGTTTCTTTTTATTTTTCTTAAATGTATCCATGTATCCATAACTATGTTTTTACTTATACCTATTATCTTGTAAGCAATTGACAAATAAAAAAATAAAATAAAAATAGTTCATGGGTGAAGACAAACTGTCATCATCAACAATAACTCAAATGATTCATCCAAATTTCTTATTTCAGACACCTCTATATAAGAAATGCCTCTGTATTACCTGATCTTATTTTACAGCGTTTATGCATGTTTTAGATAGCAGAAGTACCTGTCAAAATGTATACATGTTAAATCCATGCTTACTCAACAAAGCCTTTTCAAGGGCATTCTTTTTTACAATCCTCTCGTCTAGTCTAGTTCTTACTAAGAGGATAGTGTCTTCCTTGTTCTTCTTGAGATTATAGGCAGGCACTCACATTATTGTAAATACATACAGAACCAGCATTTCAGAGTAAAGATTATTGGAGGTTTCCCTCCATATCTGGATTTCTATGCAACACAATCTTTAGAATGAAGCTGTTCAGGATAGTACGAATAGAAGCAATGTGGTTTATATGCCTTTACCATCACCTTTAGCAGCAAGGTCTTTAGTTTGTTGCTAAATATGTAAAATGAAGAAGCAGGGAGGGAAACTGTTCTGGAATTTTGTGTCCTTTTGCCTAACCCTAACCCCTCATTCCTTAATTTCAGATTTCACAGGATTTAAGCAATGTTTCCAAGGCTAATCATAATGTGACTGAATGAAAGATCTATGGTTTTCAAGGATTTTGAGGCCATTCCTGGGCTAAATATGGGAGCAGACCTATCTGATCCTTTGCTCCAAATGTATGTCATCTGATAAAAGCTACTCCTTCCTGTATTAGCAACAAGCCTGGAGAGGAAACGGGAATAAAATATGGAGCAGTTACCCTTTCTTTTTGCCCCAGTGCTGCAATTGAAAAACATCACCAGATGTCACTTTTCAATCTCCCCTCTACACACACACACTCCTGCCGCTCTGATGCTTTGAAGGCGACAATTGCACAGCTAAGCCCCCCATTGCAGTCGATGGGGCTTCCTGAGTAGACGGATGCCAAAATTGCTCTGTGGAGCGAATAAAACAATTGGAGCTCGGATTCAGAATCTATAAATAGCTCGAAGCGCTCAGACTTTTTCCTAAACTAGAAGCAGGGCGACACCGCTGCTTTTCCAACTCTCGTTTATATACGCCCCGTCATAGCCACCAATCGTGTCCGCAGAATAACCTCCAAGGGCGCACAGAGGATCACTTGCGTCGGGTTTTCAAGATGCCGCGAGTCACAATAAACGGGGTCGCCGTCGCCGTCGCCGTCGCCCGCGGCACAGCCGGTCTCGGTTTTGGTGGCAGCGTTTCGCCTTTCTCGAATTTTCTCATTATTCATGTACTTCGGGCCGAGCTCCGGCACCGAACAGAAGCAGCTCTATGGCTGCGCTCGGGCTCCGACGCGTTTCTTCTTTTCCCGCGCAGTTCGCTCCGACCATTCGCCAAACTCCCTGAATTTCACCTTTCCGTTCGCTGCCCGCCCGCTCCTCCGCCCCACCCTCAAACCAGCTCCGGTCTCCCTTCTTGCTTGGCGGGGAAGTTTCCTTTTTTTTTTTTTTTTCTCGCCTGCCTCAACGTCAGTGCACCGTTTCGGGCTGGAGAAACCCCAGTTTCGCCCCTCCTCCTGCCCACCCGGCGTCGTCCCCAAGGCTCAACTCTCCCAACTCCTGAGGGGAGCCGGAAAGACGCGCCCTCCAGGCCGCTAGCCCTTCATCCCGCGCCTCAGCCTTCCTCTGGATGGCCTAACACGATCTTCCCTCAAGTGGTTTTCCCAACCCAGATCCTGACAGGGAGCGCGATTCAGGCAGTTCCCTCTCCCCTCAACCGAAACCTTTCCCCCCCCCCCCACACACACACCCCGTAACATTCTCCCCAAAACGAGCTATATACCCCGCGGCGGGTTCTTTCTCCGAGTCCCATTTCCCGACAGTTCCGTTTTCTGAAAACCCCCAAACACCGGCTTTTCCATGCCGCTGCACCCCAGCCCTCCCCCCCCTCCCCCCCGCCGGTCCTTCCTCCAGCTTCTCCTTGCAGCTCATTGCCATTCCCGGGGACTAACCTTGTCCCTTTCCCGTGATTTCTCCGCTAGCCTGATTCCCAATCCTTCCTCCGCCACCTCCCTCTCTTAAGCAAGCCTGTCCTGGTCGGATCCCGCCAGGCTCCGATATCCAAGCGACGGATCGTCGTCCAAAGCTCGATCTCAACCCCCACCCCAATTTATTTGGGATTGGAAGACTCCCCCACCCCACAAGCCCCACTTCTGTTTGAACACCAACTTCCCGGCCGTGTCCCAAATTTCCCATTCAATCGATCGGGCTTAAGCCCCTCCATTATTTTAGGTGAGCCCCCCTCCCCCAAAATACATGCCCACAGACCACATGCAACGCTGTCCCAGCCCCGCTCTTCCCGCTTCCCTTGCGCCCCGTTCCCTGTTTTCTCCCCTCTCTCTTTATCATAAATATATAAATTATGCTAATTAAGACCATTGCATATTCACCGAACCGGGTTCCCCCCCGCCCCCCGATCCACGCCATACCGGCCCGCCGCACCCCCACTCACCGCTGTACAGCCGGGAGAGAACGCCTTGGGCCCCCCACCCCACCCCAGCCTGGGCTGGGGCTCCGCCGAGCCGATCTCTTCCCCCCTCCCCACACTTTTTTTTTTTTTTCCCTTTTCCCTGGGAATGATTAAAAATTCATCTCACAGCAGCCGGAGCGAAGGTTGTTGCACGCACACACACACACACACAAACACACAAAACGGGGGGGGGGGGAGGCAGCGCTCTCCACCCCCTTCCCAGGCCCAGCCGGCCTTAAGTCCTGCTGGAACCGCAGCCCCCCGAGGGTTTGCGTCCCTTCCCCATCTTCCAGGTACAGCCAGCGAAGCTCTTGCCCCGCCTGGGGAGGGGGGGGGGGAGGAACTGGAAGGCAGGGGCAGATTTTGTTACTCGGGATTTTTTAGCTGCTGCGTCATGAACATAATTTATGCAAAGGCCTTTGCCGCATCCTGCATCCCCTCGAGGTTGCCGCTAGGTGGAGCAAAGAGCCCCCTCCCCTTTCCAGCCGGCTTCCCCACCCGCCCGTCCCATTTCCCCACCCACAACCCTCAATGTGAGGAAGGCTCCTTGTGCACAGACTGTATAATATATACAGGAGATATAATATATACAGCCTTCTCTTTTCCTTTTATCTCTCTCTCTCTCTGTCTCTTTTCCGTTCTCATCAAGTCAGGGGGCGGGGGGGGGGGAGAAAGCTGCCCAAAGTGAAGGTATTTCAGTCATGTGTGTTTTTGATGCTGTCTAAATCTTTTTCTTTCTCAGCTTCAGACTGAAATGTACTATAAAGGCAGATCTGGTTTTCCCAATCCTGCCAAATGCTTTCGCAGGAGGTCTGGGTGGTTTGTTCGTTTGTTTGTTTTTTTCTTTTACAGTTCAACTTGGATTACTGCAGTCAGCCTGACAAAAGGACAGGTAAACAAACTGCAATGACCTGGGGAACTAAAGCAGAAATCCAGCTGTGGTGTACAGTATCCTAGCCTAGAAGTAACTCCGTTCTGCAAGAGGAGGATTTATTTTATTTGTTTATTTATTTATTTATTTATTTGAATAAGCATGCAGATAGTATACTGCCAGTCATTCTTTCTCCGGCAAAGGTTTGTAGCTGTAGTTCCATGCCCTGGACATTTCCACTGCTACAGATAGACTATATGGTTGATTTCCATTGGGAGAAGGTGGGAAATTCAGTACAAAAAAATACCTATAGCTTCAGCAAAAGAGAAGAGGAAAGAAGGAAGGAAAGGAAAGAGAAAGAAAGAAAGAAAGAAAGAAAGAAAGAAAGAAAGAAAGAAAGA
>BLBF01000021.1:8914146-8971172 GCA_015471245.1 Laticauda colubrina | reverse complement strand
AGAAAGAAAGAAAGAAAGAAAGAAAGAAAGAAAGAAAGAAAGAAAGAAAGAAAGAAAGAAAGAAAGAAAAAGAATGACCAATACAGAACTGTATTGTTGTTTGGTTGATAAGAAAAGTAGATAATTCTGGTGTCATCAGGTAAACAATAAACTAATCTCTCTTTTTCAATGGCAAATTGTCATTTACTTGACGTGTCATCCCTTCAAAGTAGGCCAAGTCAAGAGACAGATTTGGCAGTGATTCCAAGAATGTGCTTTACAGGTAGTCCTTGACTTACAACTACATTTGAGCCCAAAATTTCTAATGTTGAGCAAAACATTTATTAAATGTGTTTTGTCCCATTTTACGACTTTTCTTGCCACAATTGTTAAGTGAATCTGGCTTTCTCATTGACTTTTCCTTGTCAGAAGGTTGCAAAAGGTGATCACATGACCCTGGAAACACTGCAGCCATCCTAAATATGAGTCATTTGCCAAGCACCCAAATTTTGGACACTCCACCATAGGGATGCTACAATGGTTGTAAGTATGAAAAATGATCATAAATCACTGTCTTCATTGCCTTTGTAATTTCGAATGGTCACTAAATGTACTATTGTAAATCAAGGACTACAGTATAACAGTAGGGTAGAATAACAGAAGTCTGAATGTCCTTCAGAGATTTCCTCTTCCCCACTTTATATTGAATCAAATCAAGGCCGGGATATTTTGAGTTTCTTTCTCATGCTTTCCTTTCTCTCAGAATGGAGTCATCTTTTCTTAATTTCCTCTTAAGGGTTCTCTCATTTCTTCCTCATTCCCAAGGTCAGGTCTACATTATGCTTCTGCCCACAGAGACCACAATTCATTGTTGTTTTTTTACACTGCTTATCTACCTATCCTTCTGTGATTCTAAAGGATACAGGACTTAAATCACAAACTTTATTTTGGAATTCACTGGCAAGAAAAGATGATTGCCCCAATTTTGTAAATCAGCAAAAGAGACAATATATATATGATTAACTTGCAGTCCAAAACTTGGTTAGGATTCTGTATTCTAGATATGACCCAGAAAGAGGTCAGCGTGCGAAGGCTAGCTTAACAGACAACCTTTCAAGCTTTCTACAAAATATTTCAATCAGGATAGAGAAAATATCCTATGAATAAAAGTATTTGCATATGCAACTAGTCCTCAACTTATGACCTACAACCATTCCTTTAGTGACTGTTCAAAGGCACAGTGGCACTGGAAAAAGTGACTTATGACCAGTCTTGCATTTAGACCATTGCAATATTTCCGCGGTCCTGTCATCAAAATTTGGGCCCTTGGCACCTGACAGTCATTTATGATGATAGCAGCATCCCAAGATTATAGAATGACTTCCTAGCCAGCTTCAGACAAGCAAAGTCAATTAGGGAAGCCTGATTAACTTAACAGGCATACGATTTTCTTTAGTGATTTATTTAACTATCATTGGGGGAGGGGGAAGAGGTTGTACAATTGAGCCCAACTCACTTAAAAACCATCTTGCTGAGCAATGGAAATTCTAGTCCCAATCATGGTCATAAGTTAAGGCTATCTATAATTTAAGTTTTCTATTCAGATAGACCTTTGATTCACCTAATTCTGTACTGCTCAGGGCAGTGTCCATCCTGAGACTAAATCTGGGACCTTTGCAAAATGCCGAGCTGCAGACTGCATTCTGTCAAAGAAATGACAACAATATACATTGTTCAACCTCTAAAAATTATAATGTACTTTGGCATGTGAGAGTACAAATCATCATTGACTTCTTTGAGCCAAAGAGTCTGTTTTACATTGGATAAACACACCAGATCAAAGCTGTGCTCTGAGTAAATGAATGAAGAAAGGAGATGAGCATTTAATGGAAAGAAAGAAACCAAGAACTGAATTTATAGCTTCCAGAAATGTAGTTCTGTTTGCCATATATAGCCAGCTACTGCTTTTCTAAACATGAAACGATCACATTTTCCATCAAAGCAAATGTCTAGGGAAAAAAATGGTTGTCTGCATCCAGATCCATAAACATTTATATTGTGCATGTTCTTTTTCTGTAATGTATACCCAAGTAACATTGTCAACATCTTCAGTAACAACTGAATCCATTATGGTAAAATGCCTCTGCTCTGGTACAGCTGGTTTTCAGACATCATATCGCAAATCAGCTAAGAACTTAGTTTGCATAGACTGCCTGGTGATTAGGAATATTTAAATACATCCATCTCACTGAATTTAGGCTCATTTACATACATTGGCATACTATTAATATGATACATTCAGGAAAATAGAGCACATTAATTTTTTAGCTCAATCAAGAGATCAGCAGAAATTCTAAAGCAACATTTTAGAAAGAGGGGGCAAAATATACTTTAAAAATGAAAGCTTGTTATAGATGTTATCAAATGCACTACGTACTGTAGAAATCTTCATAGATCTTTGTTCCTTTTGTAATCTGTATTTATTGAGGTTATTGTAGTTAGCAATTTCTCCTCTATCATAGTCAGAACTCCATATTATACATTCTGTGACAGGTATTCTTTAAGTGCTGCAATTTTGTATAATCTATATGCCCATTTTGAAACCTGATGTTATTACTAATCCACATTTACATATGTTCAATAGCTACTAGTAAAACTAAACTTCCCCTAAAATGTCTTTTCATTTAGATATTGCGTAAGTACTAAAAAAGTAGCAAAAAATGCCGAAGTTGAATTATAGATCTTTTTCAAGGTGATAAATATGCTTAACATAAAGATATAAGGGACTATAAACCTTCTAGTAGTATGCATGTATGTATGCATGCATGTAGTATGCATGTATGTATGCGTGTATGTGGTATATTTGTATGTGAGATATTTTATATAAATGATTAACTTGCAGTATTTATAGAGACGGCAGCTCCGATCACACACTGCTGGGTAATGGATTGTGTGATGGGCTTGTGAGTTCTTTTGTTGTGGTATCCTGCGTTGTAATCTCCTGGGTTGTTTGTGTTTTGATCTCTTTTCCATTAGCCTTCTGTGTTGTAACGGCTTGGGTAATGGGTTGTGTGATGACCTTGTGAGATTTATTGCTGTGGTATCCTTGGTCTTGAGCTGTGATATCCTGGGTCATTTGCTGTGTTGCAACTTCTTGAGTTCTTTGGTGTAATTTCCTGAGTTTTCTGATGTGATATCCTGAGCGGGTGGCCATGATGTAGCATTCTGGGTTTTAGTCTGGCTTCGAGTTTGGGGTCTGGGTCTGTGTTCTTGGCGTGTGTCAGCTTGTTTGGTTTTGGGGTCGGGGTGAAGCAGCTGTGGTCTGGTTTGTGGATGGTGGTTGTCCTTCATTTATAGGATGGCCTTGGGCCTGGGTCTGATGAGGTGGATTGGCGGTGGTGTCCCGTGTTTTTGGGTCTGGTGTTGGTTTTCGTGGCTCACACACTGCTTGCACTGGCACGAAGCCCAAAGCACCAGCCTGAGGATGGTGAGTGGGACCTCGCCGAAACGTCGCCAAAATACTCTTAATCTTACAAGGTATTCAGCTTTGTTCGGGTATTTTCCCACATCATTATAGTTGTGCTTTTAAAGTTGTGGCAACGTTTTGGCAGAATCTCATCTGCCATCATCAGGCTTCTGTATTGTGTTCGTCTGTGAGTCAGACTTTCACAGCCGTTTCTGTTTTAAATTTGGTGCTAGCCTATGCTGTGCCAGAATGGTTTTTTCTTCATCCTGATTGGTTGGGAGTCTTGGTCTGTGTTTATTGGTCTTGGAGTTTGCTGTGTTCTGTCTGATTGGTGTTTCTAATATCTTCTGTCTGCAACTTTAAAAGCACACAACTATAATGACATGGGAAAATACCTGAACAAAGCTGAATAACATACATACATACATACGTACATACGTACACATATAAATAAAATCTCACATACAATTTTAATTTAATCAGTACCCGATAATGACAAAGTGAAAACAGAATTTTAGAAATGTTTGTAAATTTATTAAAAAGAAAAAAGACAGAAATATCACATTGGCACAGACCCTTTGCAAAAACACTTGAAATTCAGCTCAGGTGCATCCCATTTCTCTTGATAGTGGCTGCCCTGTTTCTACACCTTGATTGGAGTTCACCTGTGATAAGTTAATTTGATTGGACATGATTTGGAAAGGCACACACCCCTCTATATAAGGTCTCACAGCTGACAATGTAGAGCAAAAGCCATGAGGTCAAAGGAATTGCTTCCAGAGCTCAGAGACAGGATTATTGCAAGGCACAGACCTGGGGAAGGCTACAGTAAATTTCTTCTGCACTGAAGGTTCCTAGAAGCAGAGTGAGTCCGTGATTCTCAATTGGATGAAGTTTGGCACAACCAGGACTCTTCCAAGAGCTGGTTGACTGGTCAGACAAATTGGGGGAGAAGGGCCTTAGTAAGAGAGGTGACCATGAATCTGATGTCACTCTGACGAAGCTCCGAAGAGCTTGTGAGGAGATGGGACAGAGTTCTAGAAGTACAAACATCGCTGCAGCCCTCCACCGATCTGGGCTTTATGGCAGAATGGCAAATGGAAGCCTCTCCTCAATGCAAAATACATGAAAGCCCACTTGTAATTTCAGGACCGCTTGGCTTTCATCAAGACAATATACAAAACATTTGATGTACACCAGATTGAGGAAGACAGTAATGTATAGAGGATGTTTCAAGAAGTGATGTTCTTTTATATGTTATTGTCTCCATTTGAAAGCCACTGCCCACAATTTCTAATTTAGGAGTGAAATGGAAAAAGTTTTTTCTTTGGGTTCCATTGAATTGAACAACTGGAAGACAAGGAGATAAGAGTTTTTCACAGTGGGGAAACAGGATATTCACATACCTCCATCAGCTAACTGACGTAAGTGTCTGATTAAGTATTAAGTATTTACTTGAGGGTGGTTGGACTAGATGACCTACAAGGTCCCTTGCAACTCTGTTATCCTCTATCAGCCATAAGAATCTTTCAAAATATTCCTGCCTTTTGAGCAGTGGTGGGCTTCAAAAAAATTTACTACCGGTTCTGTGGGTGTGGCTTGATTGGCATAGCGGGGGAAAGATACTGCAAAATCTCCATTCTCACCCCACTCCTGGGGGAAAGTTACTGCAAAATCCCTCCCCACCCCATTAACCTGCTTTCCAGCTCTGTTTTCCTGGGCAGGGCAACCAAAGAAGAGCCAGCTGATTAGTTGGGACTCAGGAGGCAGAGAATAGATGTGGCTGGGGCAGTCAAACGTGATATTTGCCACAGGGATGGGATTCAATCGGTGTTAACTGTGTTACCGTTTCAGTGACTACATTTTGCACGTGCATGCGCGTGTGTAAAAATCCTTAAGCTGTGCTGCCTGGACAGCTGAAAAGTGCTGTGCGCAAGGATGCAGTGTTTGAAAAGCCTCTTTTCTCCTGCTTTTTCAACCTCAGCTGTGCCGCACAAAGCAGCTGACGTTGAAAAAGCAGGAAATAAAGGACAGGTAAGAGCCCAGGTGGGTGGGTGGACCAAAACAGCAGCAGACACAGAACCGGTTCTGTGTCTGCTGCTCTTCAGAGCTACTGGCTCAATAGAGCCGGGCAGAACCAGTAGCATCTCACCCCTGATTTGTTGGTTCTCCGAACTACTCAAAATTTCCACTACCAGTTCTCC
The DNA here is from genome assembly GCA_015471245.1 of Laticauda colubrina. Taxonomy (NCBI): domain Eukaryota; kingdom Metazoa; phylum Chordata; class Lepidosauria; order Squamata; family Elapidae; genus Laticauda; species Laticauda colubrina. Next base: position 8,965,523 of record BLBF01000021.1, on the reverse strand, counting down.
AGAACTGGTCAGAACCTGCTGAATACCACCTCTGCTTTTGAGGAAGTAAAAGCAGTTCTTTTCTATTTATCAGATACAACTGGAAAAGGCATACAAATTCGGGAGATATCTTCAGCATCACCGAGCAAAAAAAAAATTTTCCCCAAAGTTTATTTATTTTTATGTTTTACACATCTCTTCACGTGAGCAACATGATTCCAGATTACAATATTTATATATAGTCATTGTGCTATCCAGACAGCTTATAGGTAATGGGAATTGAGATAGTTAGTTGGAATTGAGAGCTGTCCCCTTAGGTAATGCATCATGGTAAATGTAGTTGAGGTATCCTGGGAAATGTCCATGTCATGTGGCCACATCTGTAATCCTAAATTGACCCTTGGTGGGTTGGGGGAGGTTTCTGCACTCTTGCCTGGAGCCCAGCAACATGCTGCTGCCTCACCCTCTTGCTTCTTCATTTTGGTGATGAAAGATTACCATCCTTTTACACCAGAAAATCAGCTATGCAAAAAGTTGGACATTGAGATGAATCTCGACGTAACTGTGAGTTATCTTGAGGATGCCTGATGAACCAATAAAAAGACTTTGTATGGATGCTTTGTGGAGTTATCTACCTGCCTTTATACATTCAGTCAGTAATTATAGAGGACAGAATAGTCATAGTTACACTTTCAACTTTCTTAATTAATATCACTTCAAATTATTGTCCATTCAACTAATCTTTCGATAAATTTCCCTTTCATATTTCAATTCATTAATTCAGTATCAAAATCATTTCATCCTCACATATATTTTCAATTCTTTATCCCCTATTATTTCCATTTTTGGCTCACCACCTATTTTATATTACCTTATCGGGTGGGATTCTACCGGTTCACACCTATTCTCTAGAACTAGTTGTTAACATTCTAAGCAGTTCGGAGAACTGGTTGTTTGAAGAAATTACTGACCTAATCCTGTAAGGAAGGCAGGAAGGAGACATTCTGGTGTTGCTTACGGAAACTGCCTCTCTGTTAACCTTTATTACATTCTTGGCAGGGCTAGACTTCCTGTTTCAGGAACTTCTCTGGAGTTTTTTTCCCCTCCTTTGCTGGTACTTTGCTTGTGTCGATAACCATTTAAAGTTACAATGGCACTGAAAAAAGTGACTTATGACTGTTTTTCACACTTACGACTGTTGCAGCATCCCCACAGTCATGAGAGGCCAGGCAAGGAGATGCGTGCCTCAGTGTGAGTGATGTTGAGTAGACCATGCCCAGCCAGTCACATAACCACCAAGCCACGCCTGCCAACGAAGCCACGCCCACAGAACCAGTTGTTAAAAACTTTGAATCCCACCCCTGTATCTTATGTATTGTTATCATTTATAACTTTCTCAGGACCAATATATAATTAGACAGGCAATGAAAGAAAAAACGAGTCAAAGTAAAGTAAGATTAATACATTTAGGATCCACATGGTATATCTCCCCCATCTACAATATACACTGCTCAAAAAAATAAAGGGAACACTTAAGCAATACAGTGAAACTCCAAGTCAACCACACTTCTGTGAAATCAAACTGTCCACTTAGGTTGCAACACTGACAATCAATTTCACATGCTGTGCAAATGGAACAGACAACAGGTGGAAAGCATAGGCGGTTAGCAAGACATCCCCAATAAAGGAGTGGTTCTGCAGGTGGTGATCACAGACCACTTCTCAGTTTCTAGGCTTTCTGGCTGATGGTTTGGTCACTTTTGAATGCTGGCGGTGCTTTCACTCTAGTGGTAGCATGAGACGGAGTCTACAACCCACACAAGTGGCTCAGGTAGTGCAGCTCATCCAGGATGGCACATCAATGAGAGCTGTGGCAAGAAGGTTTGCTGTGTCTGTCAGCGTAGTGTCCAGAGCATAGAGGCACGACCAGGAGACAGGCCAGTACATCAGGAGATGTGGAGGAGGCCGTAGGAGGGCAACAACCCAGCATCAGGACCGCTACCTCACCTTTGTGCAAGGAGGGACAGGAGGAGCACTGCCAGAGCCCTGCAAAATGACCTCCAGCGGGCCACAAATGTGCATGTGGCTGCTCAAATGGTCAGAAACAGACTCCATGAGGGTGATATGAGGGCCTGACGTTCACAGGTGAGGGTTGTGCTTACAGCCCAACACTGTGCAGGACGTTTGGCATTTGCCAGAGAACACCAAGCTTGGCAAATTCGCAACTGGTGCTCTGTGCTCTTCACGGATGAAAGCAGGTTCACACTGAGCACATGTGACAGACGTGACAAGGTCTGGAAATGCCTTGGAGAATGTTTTGCTGCCTGCAACATCCTCCAGCATGACCGGTTTGGCAGTGGATCAGGAATGGTGTGGGGTGGCATTTCTTTAGGGGGCCGCACAGCCCTCCACGTGCTCACTAGAGGTAGCCTGCCTGCCATTAGGTACTGTGATGAGATCCTCAGACCCCTTGTGAGACCATATGCTGGTGCTGTTGGCCCTGTGTTCCTCCTAATGCCAAAACAATGCTCGACCTCATGTGGCTGGAGTGTGACAGCCGTTCCTGCAAGACGAAGGCATTGATGCTAGAGACTGGCCCACCCGTTCCCCAGACCTGAATCCAATTGAGCACATCTGGGACATCATGTCTTGCTCCATCCACCAACGCCACTTTGCACCACAGACTGTCCAGGAGTTGGGGGATGCTTTAATCCAGGTGTGGGAGGAGATCCCTCAGGAGACCATCCGCCACCTCAACAGGACCATCCCCAGGCATTGTAGGGAGGTCATACAGGCACGTAGAGGCCACACACAGTATTGAGCCTCATTTGGACTTGTTTTAAGGACATGACATCAAAGTTGGATCAGCCTGTAGTGTTTTTTTTCCACTTTAATTTTGAGTGTAACTCCAAATCCAGACCTCCATGGGTTGCTAAATTTGATTTCCATTGATAAATTTTGTGTGATTTTGTTGTCAGCACATTCAACTATGTAATGAACAAAGTAATAAGAATATTTCATTCATTCAGATCTAGGATGTCTTATTTTTGTGTTCACTTTATTTTTTTGAGCAGTGTATCTTATATCTATTCCAGAGATATTCATATAATCATTTCATATTTTTTCTTTGTTTTGAAAATTTACCAACATAATTTTAATCAATTTTCATTCCCCTGCTTTTGATTAATATAATTCATTCATTATAAATATTTTACATTTCCAAATAATCTCTTTTAGTTCATTCAATTTTCTATTTTCTCATATCCTTTGTATAATTAATTGTATTTTTTAAAAAAATTTAAAACAAACTATTGAATTCAAAAAATTAAAATATACAAATATACAAACTCAAAAGACAAAGATCCATACCGACAAATATCACAATAATCTCTGTGCTAAAATTAATTAAACTTTTCTTTAACACATTTGACAGCGTTAAATATATCCTAAATTATATTATGTGGCAGTTATTTTTTGCTTCCTATAGGTTCTCTGTTATTTATGTTCTATCAAACATAATGTTCTGTTATTAATGTTTGTTGTTGGATTATACTTGTTTATTTTTACCAATGAATTCCTTCTATTGATTGTTTAAAGAACAAGGGAGTCTAAGATTAACATTAATAATTCCTGTTTGTTATTGTATGTATCATAATCTGTTTCATAAATTTGTTTCCCCCCTTGATTCCCCTTTTCGTTTTTTTTACGTTCTAGCCAATCGTACTACTTAGTCCAGATCGAGTAAAATTCCGCCTCCTCTTTTCCTTTTAATTTTAATGTGAGTTTTTCCATTTCTGCACATTCACAAATTTTTTGAATAATAAATTGTATTTATGGTATATTAGGCGATTTCCAGAATTGAGCCAGTGAAATATGTGCCGCTGTTAATTGTTCCATATCTCCAAATCTCTTCCTATTTGTTGTAATAGTTTAACATAATTGTCTTCTTTCAAAGTTATTGTTTTGGGTCTTAACCATATACCTAAATATTTAATCTTGTTGACAATTTTAATCCCATCATTTCTTCTAGTTCTTTTTGTTTGTTATTTGTTATATTTTTAACTAACATTTTGGTTTTTTCCTTATTGATTTTCAACCCAGGTAGTTTATCGAATTTATCAATTTCTTTTAATCAGGTTGATCCTGACTCTATTGGATCCTCTATAATAACAACCACATCATCAGCAAATGTCTATAATTTATATTCTTGTCTTTTAATCTTAGTACCTTTAATTTCCTCATACATTCTAATTCTATCCAGTAATGTTTCAGTTATCCCTGAATTTCATCAAGTTTATCTGGTGTTTCATAAATTCCTAGTGTAGGTTGTCAAATGCCTTTTGTGCATCCAGGAAGACAAGAGCAACTTGGCATCCTGGGTGTGTTTCATAGTAGTCTAATTATTGTATCAATTATCATTTTTGTATAATTTCTAATGGAAGAAAACCATTCTGGTCAGGGTGAATTCTTTCATTAAGAATTAGCTTCAGTCTTTCTGCCATCACACTCATAAAAAATTTGTAATCTGTGTTTAAAAGAGATATTGGTCTGTAATTTTTTACCTGGGTGGCATCTGCACCCTCTTTAGGGATCAATATTATATGGGCCTCCTTCCATGATTCCAGGACTCTTGCCTCTAATAGTACCTCGTTGCAAATCTCTAGGAACAAATTTTATAGTGGTTCTCCAATCTCTTTGTATAATTCACTTGGCAACCCTTCTGGGCCTGGAGTTTTATTACTTTTTTGTCTTTTAATCGCTTCTTTTAACTCATCTAAAGTTATTTCCTTATTTAATATTTCCCTTTTATCTTCCATTAATGGCTGTAATGTGCTTCTTTTCAAATATTCCTCTAATTTGTTTGCATCTATTTCTTCTTGATTATATAAATTCTCAAAATAGTCTCTTATAATTGTTTTTTTTTCTCTAATTCCATCTCTAATATCCGAATATTATCTTACAATTGGTATATAATTCTTTTTTAGTTTTCTTTTCTCAGTTTATACGCTAACCATCTTCCAGGTTTGTTTGCATATTCAAAGTAATTTTGTTTTGTGTATAGCATTGTCTTAATTAAATCTTCCTGGTCTAATATATTCAATTCATGTTTAAGTAATATCAAGTCATTTTTAATTTATTCGTCCCCTGGAGCTTTCATTAATCTATCTTCTAAATCTTTTAGTCTTTGCAAGTTTTGTTTCTTCCACTTTTTTTATTTCTGTTGGCTGTATAGGCTATCGATATATCCCTTAGGTATGCCTTCATTGTATCCCAAGAATTTGCAACAAGGTATCTTGTTTTTTATTGAATTTTAAAAATTCTTCCTTAATTTTTTGAGTGTATCTTTTTTCTTTCAATAGTTATGGGTTAACTGTCCATATAGCTTTCTTGTAAGTTTGGATTTTATTTGCATGTTATTTGCAGTGGGTTATGATCTGCCCAACTGTTGGTTCATATTTCATATAAAAAAATATTTTTATATGCTAGAGTAGATCATTATGCATCCATGCCATATATCTAACCTTGACCAGGATTTATGTAGATTGGAGTAGAAGGTAAACTGGGTCACTTCTGGATTCAATTTCTTCCATACATCTACTAAATCTAGTCCTCAGCCATATCGAAAAAACATTTAGGCAATGTATTTTGGGTTTTTTAATATTTTTTTACGAATTTTATTTAGTTTTTCACATTAAAAACAAAAAATTCTTTTTAGTGAGCAACATATTTTCGTGTCATCACCTTTACATACAGATATGACAGCAATTATACATTCATATATGCATACTTAATTCTATTATTACCTTTTCCATTCCAAATTTTCAGTAAGGAGAGAAACAAACACATTAATTCTAGCCTCTTTCATTAATCGCAATCGAAACATCTTTTTGTTCATTTCAATTATTTCAAATATAATATTTTAATATTTATTTTAAAAATAAAGATAATATGTGTTTGCCTAATAATAATAGTAATAATGATAATGATAAAAAAGTTACCAATGTCTCTCCTTGCTTTTAATAGTCTATATTAACTTATTAATTTAGTTGGTTCTTTTGTCTGTCATATTCCCTTTCCATTACACATTCTTTTTATAAACTTTAGATTAATACAAATTTTAACACTAAAAAAAAAACAAGTATAGGTTTTCCCCCCTTTTACTGTTTTGAGTGTGACATCTCAGTGGTTAAAATATACCTTTATTCCCTCATCTTGATTCCCAATAAACCATTATTTTTAAGAAGTTACAATTATCATCATTACATCTTTTCATTTGGATTCCACAGCATATTTTCTTCCCTTGATTTTTAATAAGAGTTATCAGTATCTATATTACCCTATTTTATAAATATTTTTAATTGCAGAAATATTATTATTATCCCTTGTCACCCTGAAGAATCCCCTTTTTAATTCATCAACCATTATCTCTGAAAAAACAATTTCTTTTCCACATTTTACTATTTCCGTATTTCTTTATTTCATGCACCTGTTTCTTACTGCTTCTCCTCCCCCTCTTTTCCCCATATCTTTTCTCATTCCAGTTTATATCCCTCTCTTTCTTAATATCTTCCTTTCCCCTTTTCTGCTGGGTCTTTCTGCCTTTCTTTGACTTCACAGGTATTACCCCTTTTGATATTTTTGATCACTGGCATAATCCTGTTTATTATTAGAAATTGCATTAAAGTCGTAAATTATGCAGATCATAGGGTTGCCTAATTCTATTAATTTTGCATATAGAGTTTTATAGAAATTATTGTGATTTGTATTGGGGGCATATATCCCTACTAGTAAAATCTTTTTGTTTTGTATAACCACCTCTACAGTTAATATTCTTACAATCTTATCATTATAAATCAGTTTTGATTCTAATTCTTCTTTGTTATACTGTATAATGCTACTCCTCTCTTTTTTTCCTCTGTAGCGATGTGTATAGTTTCCCTAACTTTTTGTTTTGTAAATATTTCTGTTCTTGTGGTTTGATATGAATCTCTTGAAGACATATTATATCCAATTTCAGCTTTTCAAGTTTCAAAAGTACTTTTTTCCTTTTTGATGGATTGTTTAAACCATTAATATTTATAGAAGTCAGTGTTAATCCTTTCCCCATTCTTTCTTATTTTAGATGTTACCTCTCGTTGGTTTTGGCTATTGTTTGACTTCTGGTTTTGATTCCTGTTTCTTCTTGGGTTGATCTTTCACCTCTATCTTCTTTGTTTTGGTTTTCCTTTCGTTTGTTGTCTTCTTGACTTGGCATTTCCAATTCAACTCTGCTGCTTGTTTCCTCCTCTGATCCACCCAGCTGTTCTTGTGCTTTATTATGGTTATCAAATTTCACTCTTTCTGTTTAGGTTCCTATCAGATAGGGTTTTTTTTTCAGTTCACTTGATTTTAACAAAATCGTTTCATTATTTTATTAAAGTTAATTGTAATCCTTGCCAAGAGACTCCATTTATATCTCTTTTCCTTATTGGTTCTTCTGTTTCCGTTGCTCAGTCAACCCCCAACATACCCAAGATATTGCCTTCCTTTGTCCTCTTGCTTCAATCTTCCCCTTTTTCTTTTAAGCTTCAGGGGTTCTTGTTATGTTGAAGTCTTTTATTTCATGTCTTTTCTCATTCACACATTTAACAGACCAGTAATTTTCCATAAAGTCATCCAACAAAAAATGCCTTGTAACATTAGGTGGTGCTCTATATCGCTTCCACTTTTCAAAATCCTTTTTTCCCCATTTTTTCAATTATATTAATGTTAATTTTCTTTTTAAGTATAATCAATTCCCAGCAAGTTCAGCATTTTATCCAATGCCTAATTAATGCCAGGCACTGTATATTATTCCCAATTCCGTTCTTAATTTCGTTATAGTTCTTTTATAGTCCAGATTTTTATTTACCTTATATTGTCCTTTTGTTTTCTATTCGCTGCTGTTGTACTCTCAAGTGAGGAATCTTTCCTTCTGCTTTTCGGGGTTATTAAAATAAAAGGTTCAGCTTCTCTTGTCTGGATACATGCCGCTCACCACTTCACCTCTCTAGCAAACACTTAGGTCCCGGTAGCTTCCCATCTTCAGGGCAGCCATTAAAACTGCCGCTTCTCCCTGTCTTCCAGGGGAGTATACCAAGCCAGGGAGTGGAGATGCAGCTCCCCTCAACCCAGCTGGCAGTTTCTCCTCTTCCCCCACCCTTCCGAGGTGGGTCGGATGGTCCAGTCCCATAGGGACCCCTCCAACAGGGTAAGCACGGTTCAAAATGTGCACGATCACGGTCTCTATCTGTTTTCAATGGAAGTGCCACCAGAAGTCCCCCTAGCAAAAAAATATTGTAGATCTTTTCTGCCTTTCCTTCAACTTTTTGTGCATAAAGAGAAAAAAAGAAAATGCAAGGAAAATGCAGATGGTTTCAATGGGAAGAGAAGCTCATCTGGAATCGATTTCTCTCAACCCCGGAAAATCCTGAGAGTGAGACAGTCGTTATCTCTCACAACTTAGTTCTTGCTTTCAAACTGTTTTTCCTTTTAAGTGAGCAACCGTAATGAATTTGCAGCAAGCCTGGCTTTACTCTAAATTTATCCAGGACTCTTTCCCACCTTTTAAAATAAGAATATTTTTCTACTCATGAATTATTTAAGCTTTGTGCCTTACAGTTCGTTCTGCACATTCATGAGTCTACAAGAGTTGAAGTTATATCGCAAGGAAATAGAGAGTGTTGATTAGAAAGCTTAAGACTATCTAAAGCAGAGGAGGAAGCCTTTGGTTCTCTAGATCAGGGCTGGGCAATTAATTTTCCCAAACAACTGGGATTGTTGTAAAAGGATGAACCAATGCACTACTTTACATTTAACTCTTATTCCTGATTGAGCTCATGTGGGCCAGACAAAGACAACTGAATGGCCAGATGTAACCTGGGGACATAAAATGCCCAGGTCTGCTCTAGATGTTGATAAAGAAGACTCGCCACTAACCATGCTGGGTTCTGCAATTAATTGTTTACTATGATTACCAGCAGTGTTTTTTAAAGTGTGGTTCAAAGGTTCCCAAATCCACCTCAGGTATCCGCCAAATCTTTTTTTTTTCTTTGCAGATATTAAAGATATTTGTAAAAATGTTGAACAGCATCAACATTAGCAAAATTGCCATCAATCAATTGCAAAAGGTAGTTTTATTTGGAACAGCTTACACCTTGCAACAATACTTTTAATGGTATCCAACAACATCTGCCTATTCCAGGTCCTGCGCTATCCCAACTCTCAGTCAATAGATAACTAAAAATGCCAAATATAATCTAAACATCTAGCTAACTATGCAATCAACCATAATACACATTATGTCAACCAGAATTCTTGAAATCCCTAACACAAGCAGCCTCTGTTCTTAATCTGTCTTCCATAGTTCACTTCCTGAATGAACTCATCTATATTTAATAGAAATCAGAATACATTCAGAGCTTGCTGTAAAAAGAAATATGTGTGTGTGTGTCTATCTCTAGCTAGCTAGCTAGCTAGCTAATTATAGACTTACACCAAATGTAATTAATGGGAATTATATTTGTAAATCTGATTACATTTTGACCAAGAAATTCTATAATATACCACAACTATCCTCCTACAAAATTCTAGATGCTCCTTAAAAGAGATAACATGGCAAGGTGGAAAATATAAATAAAGGTAGCTCTTGACTTGCAATCATGATGGAACCTTTTTTTTTTTTTTTGCAGCAGTAGTTAATCACCGTGGTCATTCAGTGAATCATGTTTGTTAAATGAACACAGCAATTGTTTAGCAAACCCATTGTTAGCTATAGGGTGCTTTGGATGACAACCAAAACTAAATGGCAGTTTTCTGCAAAGCTCTTGTAAATCAGTCATGTGACCAAATGACCATGGACACTGCAAACAGTCATAAACAGTAGTGGTATGCTACTGGTTTGGACCAGTTTGGTTGAACAGTAGTAAAAAAAAAGCCAATGATCAGCTGAGGGGAGGGAAAAATCCTCCGATAATCAGCTGAAAGAAGAAAAGTACAGGATCGACCCTCCAACCCACCCCTGTGCTTTTCTCTTCTTTATCCTCTCAGCTGATTGGTGCTGCAGGTCTCAGCTGGGGGGGGGGGGAAGCTGCACACATGAGGCAAAGCACACCCACCAAGCCACACTCACCAAACAGGTGGTAAAACAATTTGAATCCCACCACTGGAGGTTTACCTGGTAAAAGTGTTTTTTCCCCATGTACTTTCTAGCACAATGAATCCCTCCCCAATTTTTCATGTCAGAGGCATTGTTCAAAGTGCTTTCTGATTGGAAGGATTAGGCAGTGACATCACCTTTGCTTAGGGGATGCCCATGGGGACTCCTTTTATGTCCCCATCATGTGGAGCTGAGTGAATGATGGGAGTCACCCCACCATGCTGCAGTATTTGGGTCTTGAACACGGGCTTGCTAACCTCCAACTCAGCATCCTAACCATGTGAGCCACTGTGCTCTGAGTGCAATAAATGAGGAGTAAAAATTCCTTTAGGTTTTTCAACTATCTTGCCTAGCATACAGCTATGACTTCCTAGTAGTCTCTTGTCCAAATATTAATACTTGTTTAAGGCCCTGTCACACTAGCCGACGGATGCAAAACGTTTGTAAAAAGGACACAGCGGACGAGAAAAATGTTCCATCCATTGTTATCCGCTCTCAAAAGGGGCGAAAATTTGCATAACCAGAGCGGACAACATGGAAAGGAACGGATGGGGGAAGGACGTAGGGCGGATGGAAAGCGGATGCTCCACGGAAGCCTAGTGGATGGGAGCGGATGGGAGCGGATGGCACATCCGCAAGGCTTCTGGGGGACCGCAGCAAAGCAGACGCAGAACGGATAGAGCGGATGCCGAGCGGATGAAGCGGATGCACAGCGGATGCCAAGCAGATGAAGCGGATGCCTAGCAGAAGCCTAGCGGATGCCTAGTGGAAGCTTAGCGGATGCCTAGTGTTCACTGCGCATGCGGGGAGGATGCATTGCGTCAGCCCCGCGGATATAAAAGGGAAGCAGCTCCCAAGCAGGTCAACATTCAGAGGAAAGACCTGCTTCCAGACACATCTCCAGCCTCCCTGCCTGCCAGCCTGCCAGCCAGCCTGCCTGCCTGCCTGCCTGCCTGCCAGCCTGCCTGCCTGCCTGCCTGCCTGCCTGCCAGCCTTGCTGCCAGCCTGCCTGCCAGCCTGCCTGCCAGCCAGCAACCCCACAACCATGGGGAAGAAGACAAAGCCTCAGCTATCTGCTGCCAGCCCTGGCAAGAGGGACAGGGCCACCCTCCCACCCCGTGGCCCTCACTCTGCTTCTGCTTGGCCTTCTGCTGCCTGGGCTCGCTCTTCTGGGGCTGGGGATTCTACTGCTTCTGCTTCTGCTTTTGGAGGAGCTGCTGCTGCTGCTTATGGCGGTGGTGCTTCTGCTGGTGCTTACTCTGCTGATGCTGCTTCTGGCGGTGGTGCTTCTACTGGTGCTTACTCTGCTGAAGCTACTTCTGGCGGTGGTGCTTCCGCTGGTGCTTACTCTGCTGGCGCTGCTCCTCGTCCTGCTGGTCCTGCTGGTGCTCCTGGTCCTGCTGGTGCTCCTGGTCCTGCTGGTGCTCCTGGTCCGGCTGGTCCTGCTGGTCCTGCTTTTGCTGCTGCTGCTGCTGGTGGTGGTGGTATGGAGGAGCAGCCCCTACAACCTGGAAGCCCCTCTGATGAGGGCCCATGTGGTCCTACCAAAGGGAGGAAGAGGCATACGTGAGAACGGGAGAGGAGGCAACACAACATCGAAGAGGAACATGAGGATGAGGTGCTGGAGTGGCTGAGAGAGAATGAGTATCTATGGCGGAAGAGACACAGGCTCTATAGGGACACCAAAAGGAAGCAGGCTGCTTGGAGAGCGAAGGCGGAGAGCCTGGGCTACACTTCGGAGGTGCTCCTCGGCTGGTGGAAGCACATTCACACCTGGTACGGGAAGCTGCACCTCAAAAAATCTGGCCAGGCTGCGGTCAAGCTGACGGTCAGAGAGACCTACGTCATGGCCAGGTGCAACTTCCTGGAGGGTGAGATCCGCCACCGAGGAGCAGCCCCTCTCACTACCCTCTCTCTCCGGCAGCCTGCTGAGAGCCAGTCCTCTGTCTCCAGGCAGGTGTCTGTGGAGTGTGCCACGACGGAGAACCCCCCGACAGCTGTAGTACCCGTGGCGGAGCACGTGAAGGACCCCCTGACACAGTGAGAGAAAGGAGACGGCACTTCCACCACAGCTCAACCCGCATCCACCCCCAGCTCCACCTCCACAGAAAGGCAGAGAGGCAAACCGGAGGGACAGAGCCACACTGTACTGCTGGAGATAAGAGACACCATCAGGAGCAGCGTAGATCTCCACTCTCAGCTGGTACACACCGACTCCTCATCCTCCAACTGCAAGCCCTTCCTCACCTATGTGAACCAGACCCTCATGGACATGGCGGAACCCCAGTACCAGGTGGTGAAGGACAGGATCACCAATCTGCTTCACAACCCTCCAGACCCAGATGAACCTGCTCCCACCCCGTCCAGGTCTGCTCCTCCACCCCAGGTGATGTCACTCCCATTCCAAGGCTTTCCACAGGCCCTCACCTGCCAAGGCTACGACTACCAGGAGGTCTGGCAGCACAGGCAGCAGCCCTTCCCAGTCCAGGCACAGGTTCATCAGATGCCACCATTGCCACTGGTTCCACTGATGCCACCGATGCCACCCCGCCACTGATGCCACCGACACCACCGTTGCCACCAGTTCCACTGATGCCACCAATGCCACCCACACCACTGATGCCACCGACGCCAGTCCTCACCCAGCTAGAGACCAGACAGCCCCACTACACTGCTCCTTCCTCCACACCACAGCCAAGCCCGGCCTCAGTACATCTGTCATTGGTACTGGGGCTGACACCCCATGGCATGGAGAAAGGGGCTCTCAACATCATGGGGCTGAGCCAGCTGTCTGAGAGCTTCCTCAACACACCCTCCCCTGTTGTCCTCTCGGGGCCAGGCACCCCAGTGGCGCTTCAGACCAGCACTCCAGCAGCACCCATCTCCACAGCACCTGGACCCTTCACCCCTGAGACTGGGCACACCTCCGAGTGACCAAGAAGAGTGCCAGAGACTGGGTGGCTACTTGTTGACTTTATTTGGACACTTGACTTGGGTCATTTTTCTTTTACAGCTTGTTATTAATAAAGATTATCTTTGCTTCACACACTTGCTTCATTTATTTTTTTCAATAAAGTCTTGGTGGAAACTTTTAGAAATGGTTTAAGCCTTTGCATGCTTGTGGGATGGGTTAAAATAGCAGTGGGATGGGCAGGGATACCTGTGGGATGGGTAATAGTTGTGGGATAGCTAAACCTCCAGTGCAAGCATAGTGGGACTGTATGGTCCACCCTCTCAGGTGCCACACCTATGGCCCTTCATTATCCATAATAATGTAATCATTCATTCACACATGTCAACATAAACACAACTCTTTATTAAATGCCCTGTTCATTGTAGGCCCACCCAACATACATGGCCCAATCTCATCAGTGTGATGAGACAGGCTGAAGGAAGCATCCATTAATCATCTATCCTGTCTTGCCACTCCACTGCTCCAGCTGGGGAGTTGCACCAGTGTTTCAGGAGGTTGCGCTGCTTCTTCCCTTCACGTGAGGCTCTGTTGGGGCCTTGCACATCCTCAGTGTCTATCAGGTTTCGCCCTTGCCTCCATTCCCCATTGCCTTGTTGGAGGTCCACGAGCCTGTTCTGCAAGACTGTGCGCATGAGATTGTGCAGGATGCAGTAAGCTTCCACGATCCTCCTCACGGTCTCTGGGCGATGCTGCATGGTGGTGAGAAGTACCTGGAACCTGTTGGCCAGGATGCCAAAGGCGTTCTCCACCACCCGCCTTGCCCTGGACAGCCTGTAGTTGAAGATCCTCTCTTCACGGGTGTAGGGCTTCATGAGGTAGGTTCTGAGGGAGAAGGCGTCATCCCCCACGATGAAGTAGGGCACATCTTGCGTGTCGTTGGGCAGGGGGTCTGGATCTGGGAAGCCCATGATGAGGTTGTGTTCCAGCCCCTCCTTGAGGTCACTGGCGTTGTATACCTGGGCATCTGAACATGAGCCTCTGCCTGAAGCATCGATGGACATGAACTTGTAGTCAGCATCGACCATGGCGAAGAGGATGATGCTGAAGAAGCCCTTGTAGTTGAAATAAGTGGACCCCGACTTGGCTGGAGCTTTGCAGGCCACGTGCTTCCCATCTATGGCTCCAACGGTGTGTGGGAACGTCCATTTCTGATACCACTGCTCTGCAACTTTCTTCCATCCTTCATCAGTGGAGGGGCACTGGAGGAGCTCCTCCAGGTATTCTTCGATGATGGCCTGCACCACTTCTCTGACCACAATGCTGATGGTGTTGTGTGGCACCCTCCAGCCGTACTGCATGCTCCTGTAGGTGGTCCCTGAGGCCAGGTGGCGCAGAGTCAGTGCCACCTTGAGCCCAGGTTCCAGGCTGGGCCGGAGATTGGTGCTCTGCTTGGTCAACCTGGGTTTCAGCCGCTGCACAACTTTATCAAACATGGCTGGAGGCATCCTCATGAAGTTCTGGAATGCACGAGGGTCTTCGTTCCTGAGCTCCACCATCAGCTTGTTGTACAGTCCGTACTCTGCTCTTCTCCCGAACCATCTTTGGACCCAGACACTTCTTGGCCGCCTCCTTTTCTTCCCAAAGAACAGTTGAAAGAGCCTGTAGATGGCTTTGCATTGTTGCAGAACGATGGTGGCTACCAAAAGGAGTGTGTTACGATCCATGGTGGACATCAATGGATGCTATGGAAGAGCAAGATCCAGATGAAGGCTGCAGAGGTCTGCACAGCAGGGCTGCTGTTCTGAAAGTGAGATCCAGGTGAGTTGCTCCCCCTTTTTATAGGCAATATAGGTTTTCCCCTAGGTGTCCTTCTGCATCCTCTAGGCATCCTCTATACATCCTTAATATCCGAGATAGGTGTTGGATACATTTTCCGCTAAAAAAGTTTTGAGCAGCTCAAAACTTTTTGAGCGGATGGAACCTCAGTCGACGGATGCTTGGATGGATAGAGAGGATGAAAAACGGACGCAGTGAGTACAGAACGGATGAATCACGTTAACCAACGGATGGCAAGTGTTTCTCTCCGTTTTACATCCTCTTTCCATCCGTTGGTGCAGTGTGACATGGGCTTTAATACTTGAGTCCAAGGAGGATCAAATAGATGCTGACATCTGCTGAGGTTTCATAATGATCACTTAAGCCTAATACTGTTACACCATAATACTATAATATATTCCTCAGTTAGGTTACAATGCAGTGCACACTTATTGTTATATAAAACTGAATCAGCAAGATCTAACTCCTGAATAATTTGTTTAGGTAATTTATGCTATGAGCCAGAGTCTACAATAAAAATCAGAGTGCATTAATGTGTTTGGAGGAGATCTTGTATACTAGTTTGTTTTATCTTAAAGTGAGGAAAATGTTTTAAGTCTCCCCTCAGTACAGCTATCAAGGTGACATACAGCAAAAGATAAAACATTTTTTAAAAATAAAATAAAAATGTCTTCTCCAAATAATTCTAGAATCATAGCATGCATGCTACTTTGAGGAGGATATTCCATCTGTGCGAAACAGGGAAACAGGGAAAACCCTCCTCTCTTTACTAATCCTATATACTTTAAATATTTGAAGGTGTCAGAGAGGTGAACAGAAAAAGTTTCAATGGTGAACAGAACATTTCTATGGAGGACAGAACATTCGGGCAGTTGAATCTTGAGTTTTAGAGTTCGGCACGCGTCTTGAAATGGTGGTGTAAATTAGACTGAGAGACAATGGCATTGATGAAAAACTGGTGAAGGCACTACATATTGTATACTTATTCCTATGTAACTGCTACAGTAAGTTGTACTGTAATATGCTTCAAAAGCTGCTCTATGTGCAATACATTACAAAAATCTAATTTCATTCCTCAGAAAAACAAATTGCAAGTTTTTTAATAAAAAACTCATGCCACATTTTTACCAGCTTTAAATCATGGCTATTCAAACTTCATTTTGTTCGTGTGGATCCCTCAAACAAACACTTCTGAGGTTTTAGTGAAACTTGGGTTGGATGAATTTACAGCACCAGGGTTTGAAAAACTCAGTACAGCCATCTGGTGGATGAAAAAAACCAAAAAGGGTAGCAAACATTAATTGGGTTTTGGAAAAGAAATGTAATGTTTTAAAGAAGGAATAGAAAAGGCTACTGCTTGGACTGAAAAGCTGATCATTGTTCTCAGAATAAGTATTTTGCAAGAAAATATTTCCAGCTAACTAGGAACCTTGGAATAAGTCTGCCTACCTCTAGGAAGCAGGAGTATTGAACTTTTCAGCTATGATAAAATCCACTAGCCTTTAAGGTAACTGTCATTAGTTAAGGCTGATGCTAAAACAACAGTGTGAGAAACCATGCTTTTGATGTAAAAGCCCATGTCCCACTGCACCAACGGGTGCAAAGAGGATGTAAAACGGACAAAAAAGCTTGCCATCCGTTGGAAAACGCGATGCATCCGTTGTGTACTCATTGCATACGTGTTTCATATGCTCTATCCGTAGAGCATCCGTTCACTGAGATTTCATCCGCACAAGAAGTTTTGAGCTGCACAAAACTTTTTGAGTGGATGAAATTTCCGCCGCGTACGATGTACATCCGCGGCATATATGGGCAACAAACGTTCTATGTCCATTATCATCCATTAAATGTCCACTGTATCCACTTGGCATCCTCTGGACATCCCCTCAACTCACATCTGCTGCAGCTGAAAACGGAAAGAGGGAGGAAACAAAAGGTGCACGGAATGTCCACACAGCGTTAGTAGCACGGAAATAGAAAGGATGTAAGCAGATGCATCTCGTATATAAAGTATTAAAACGGACAAAACGTTTGTATATGGGATGTATCTCAGATATTTAGGATGTCTGCAGTATGTCTAGAGTATGTGGAAGGACACCTAGCGGAAAACCGACATTTCCTATAAAAAGGGGGAGGAAATCACCTGGATCTCAGAATGAGTCCAGCAGCCGTGGTGTACAGACCTCTTCACCCTTGCTCTTGCTCTCCAACATCATCCATTGTTCTCCACCATGGATCATAACACAGTCCTTATGGTAGCTGCGATCATTCAACACCAGAACCAAGCCCTGTTCAGTCTGTTTCACCTTTTCTACACAAGGAGAAGAAGGAGATGTTCTAGAGCTGTGTGGGTCCGAGGATGGATCGGGAGAAGAATGGAGTTTGGACTGTATGACAAGCTGATGGTGGAGCTGAGGAATGAAGACCCTTGTGCATTCCAGAACTTCATGAGGATGCCACCAGCCATGTTTGACGAAATTGTTGAGCGTCTGAGACCCAGGTTGACCAAGCCAAGCACCAACTTCCATCCCAACCTGGACCCTGGACTGAAGGTGGCACTGACTCTGCGGCACCTGGCCTCTGGAACCACATACAGAAACATGCAGTATGCCTGGAGGGTGCCACACAACACCATCAGCAAAGCGGTCAGAGAAGTGGTGCAGGCCATCATCAAAGAATACGTGGAGGAGCTCCTCCATTGTCCCACCACTGAAGAAGGCTGGAGGAAAGTTGCAGAACAGTGGTATCAGAGGTAGAACTTTCCCCACACCGTTGGAGCCATAGATGGGAAGCACGTGGCCTGCAAAGCTCCAGCCAACTCAGGGTCCTCTTATTACAACTACAAGGGCTTCTTCAGTATCATCCTCTTTGCCATGGTTGATGCTTACTACAGGTTCATGTACATCGATGCTTCAGGCAACGGGTCAGCTTCAAATAGCCAGGTATATAATGCCAGTGACCTCAAGGATGGGCTGGAACGCAACCTCATCATGGGTTTTCCAGATCCAGACCCCCTACCCAATGACACACAAGATGTGCCCTACTTCATCGTGGATGATGACGCCTTCTCCCTCAGAACCTACCTCATTAAGCCCTACACTTCAAGATACCTCACCCGTGAAGAGAGGATCTTCAACTACAGGCTGTCCAGGGTAAGACAGGTGATGGAGAATGCCTTTGGCATCCTGGCCAACAGGTTCCAGGTACTTCTCACCACCATGCAGCATTGCCCACAGACTGTGAGGAGCATGGTGGAAGCTTGCTGCATCCTGCACAATCTCATGTGCACCCGCTACCCAGTGTTGCAGAACAGGCTTGTGGACCATCAAGAAGGGAATGAGGACATGGAGCTTGGTGAATGGAGGCAAGGATGAAACCTGATAGACACTGTGGATGTACAAGGCCCCAACAGAGCTTCACATGAAGGGAAGAAGCAGCACAACCTACTGAGACACTGGTGCAACTCCCCAGCTGGAGCAGTGGAGTGGCAAGACAGGATGGTAGATGATTAATGGATGCTTCCTTCAGCCTGTCTCATAACACTGATGTGATTGTGCCATGTATGTTGAGTGGCCCTACAATGAATAGGGCTTTAATAAAGAGTTTTGTTTATTTTGAAATGTGTTGATCAATGAATAAATTGTTATTGATAAAAAAGGGCCATATGTGTGGCAGCTGGGAGGGTGGACCATACAGTCCCACTATGCTTGCACTGGAGGTTTATCAATCCCACAGCTATCCTTACCCATCCCACAACTATCCTTACCTATCCCACAACTATCCTTACCCATCCCACAACTATCCTTACCTATCCCACAACTATCCTTACCCATCCCACAACTATCCTTACCTATCCCACAACTATCCTTACCCATCCTACAACGATCCTTACCTATCCCACAAGCATGCAAAGGCTTAACCATTTTTTCAAAGTTTTCACCAACACTTTATTAAGTAAAAAAAATGAATCAAGTGTGCGAAGCAAAGATAACCTTTATTTATAACTGTCTTAAGTAAACTGTATGACTTTATTAAAAAAGCAAAATGAACCAAGTAAAGTGTCTTAAGCAAAGATAAAGTGAACAAGTAACAACTCAGTCTCTGGCACTATTCTCAGTCACTCTGAGGCATGTCTGTGGTCTGAGCTGTTAAGCGGGCAGGGACTGTCGAGGTGGCTGTGGCTGGAATGCTGGTCTGAGGCACCATTGGGGTGCTTGGCTCCGAGTGTACAACAGGTGGTGGTGTGTTCAGGAAGCTCTCAGAGAGCTGACTCAGTCCCATGAGGTTGAGAGGCCCTTCATCAAGGACCTGGGATGTCAGGCCCAAGACTGATGACAGATTGTCCATTGACGGGCTTGGCTGTGGGGTGGAGGAAGGAGGAGTATAGTGGGACTGTCTGGTCTGCAGCTGGGTGAGGTGAGGCATCTGTGGCATACGATGAACCTGGGCCTGGACTGGGAAGGTCTGCCTCTGCTGTGGGAAGTCCTGGTACTCGTAGCCTTGGTAGGTGAGGGGCTGTTGAAAGCCGTGGAAGGGCTGTGACATCACCTGGGGTGGAGGAGCAGACCTGGACTGGGTAGGAGCAGCTTCAGCTGGGCCTTGAGGGTTGTGCAGAAGTGCTGTTATCTGCTCCTTCATCACCTGGTACTGGGCCTTGGGCAGGTCCATGAAGGTCTGGCTCAAGTAGGTGACGAAGGGCTTCTAGTTCGAGGATGGTATGTCGCTGTGGACCAGCTGAGAGAGAAGATCTGTGCTGGTCTTCATTGTGTCCCTGATCTCCAACAAGACAGTGTGGCTCTGGCCCTCCAGTCTGCCTCTCTGCCTGCATCCTTTGGAGATGGGGATGGGGTGGGGGAGGGTTGGCCTCTGGTGGCTGCCGCTTCTTGCTCCATTTGTGACAGGGGATCCTCCACGTCCTCCGGCATGAGGAGTGCAGCTGTTGGGGGGGTCTCTGCAGTGGGGCCCTCCGAAGACACCTGCCTGGGCAGTGTAGCTGTCTCCTGGCTGGAAGAGGACTGGCTGTCTGTGGGCTGTCTGAGGGAGAGGGTTGTCAGAGGGCCTGCTCCTCGGTGGCAGATCTCACCCTCCAGGAAGCTGCACTTGGCCATGACGTACATCTCCCGGTCAGTGAGCTTGACAGCGGCCTGCCCAGATTTCTTCAGGTATAGCTTGCCATACCAGGTGTGCATGTGTTTCCACCATCCCAGGAGGACATCCGCAGTGTACCCCAGTCTCTCTGCCTTGTCTCTCCAAGCTGCCTGCTTCTTTTTGGTGTCGCAATAGTCTGTGGCCCTTTCTCCAGAGGTACTCGTTCTCCCTCAGCCATTCCAGCACTTCCTCCTCATGCTCCTCGGAAAGGGTATACTGTCTCCTCTCTCCCTTCTCCTTCCCTTGCCTCTTCCTTCCTCTAGCAGGGGCTTCAGCAGCAGGGCCTTCAGGGGCTTGAGCAGCAGGGCTTTGAGGGCCTTGGGACTGGTCCACCACAGCAGCAGCAGCAGCACCAGCAGGAGAAGCACCAGCAACACCAGCAGCAGCACCAGCAGCAGAAGCACCACCAGCAGCACCACCAGCAGCAACACCAGCAGTAGCACCAGCAGCACCAGCAGCAGGAGAAGCACCAGCAGCTTCAGAGTCAGTGCCAGAGAGTGGGATGGTGGTTCTGTCCTTCTTGCCAGGGCTGGCAGGAGTAGGCACAGGCTTTCTCTTCTTCCCTGACGAACCATCGTGTTCTTTGAAGATGTATGTGGCAGTACGTCTTTCCTCTGAATGCTGACTGCGTGCGAGCTGCATCCTTTTATATCCGCGGAGCTGATGCAATTCATACTCCCCGCATGCGCAGTGAATGCTTTGCATCCGCTATGCATTTGCTTTGCTTCCTATCGGCGTCCGTGATGCATCCACATCATCCGCTACGCATCCGCTCCTTCCGCTATGCTTCCGCTTTGCAATTCTCCCCCGGAAGACCTTCAGATGTGTCATCCACTTCCATCTGCTGTCATCCGCTAGGCTTCCTATGAACATCCATTTAACATCCCCGCTATGTACTACCCCCGTCCGTTCCTTTCCGTTCTTTTCCGTTCTGTTTATGCAAATTTTGGCCACTTTTTGGAGCGGATAACAATGGATGGAGCCACCCCCGAAATTTTGCTCATCCACTGTGTCCTTTTTGCATATGTTTTGCATCCGTCGGCCAGTGGGACCTAGCCTTTAAGAACAGTTCTCTAGTGCAACTTAAAAGCTTTCTAGCTTAATTAAATTTGAAACTTATGGGCAAGGTCTTCCATTGATCTCATATGCATGGATTTGGACATGTATGCAGTTCTTCAATTGGGAAAGTAACTCCTAAGAATTTCCTATTTGATTTTTATCTCCCTGAGAATTGTTATTTTGCAAAAAAAAAAAAGCAAATAGATTTGTATTAATCAATAAATGAAAATAGCTCTTAATGTATAATGTATTGCCAACAGGCCACATAGGGTTGATATATAATTTCTTATTGGTTTTAGAATCAGTATAATACCAAGACCTATTTTTTACATCATAATAAAGCCATAATGTGATTTTGGCTTTGCACAATATAAGAAATCTACCATTGTGGCTCATTCAGCAAACTGGGATTAAATTAAACAAAGTCTCGGGGGAATGTGCTGATTTGCACTTATAATTTTGGTCTACTAAAGCATATCCTAGCCTGACTCCCTTCCTAAGTGCTGGACTACAATTACAGTTATCCATAATTGGCAGAATTAATGGGAGTTGCAATGTAACATGCTGCTACCTGAAGACACCAGGCAAAAGAAGGCTAGTCTGCTGCAATATAGATAATTGTGCAGTATTTTGGAAGTAAAGTATTTCCTGATCTTGGGAATCTTGCCTATGGTGGCCTCAAAAGAGCCATCAAATTTCTTCCTTATTCTTGGTAGGAGACATAAGTTGGTAATCATTAATAACTGTTCATTCTTCACCTTCAGGTCTTACTACGAGAACTTTCCAGGTTTCATTGCAACCAAACTGCTGTCAAATGAATTATGTACAGCTACTTCTTGGAAGGTAGTCCTTGACTTAGGACCAATCATTTAGCTCTAAGTTAAAACAGCACTGAAAAAAAGTGAGTTGCAACCTGTCCTTGCAGTTGTAAGAGCCATGGTGGTGCAGGGGTTAGATTGCAGTATTGCAAGCTAACTCACTACTGATTCTAGGAGTTTGATCCTGACCAGCTTCAGGTTAACTCAGTCTTCAATCCTTCTGAAGTCAGTAAAATTAGGATACAGATTGTTGGGGGCCATTATGCTAACTCTGTAAACCACTTAGAGAGGGTGTAAAGCACTATGAAATGCTTATGGTATATAAGTCAAAGTGCTACGGCACTTATGACTGTCGCAACAACCCAGTGGTCATATGATTAAAATTTGGATGCCTGGCAACCAGCATGGAATAATGACAGTTGCAGCATTTTGGGGTCATGTAATCATCATTTGCTACTTTCCCAGATGGCTTCTGGCAAGCAAAGTCAATGGGGCAGCTGGATTTGCTTAATAATTCACTGAACAACTTCAGCAATTCACTTAACCCTGGCAAAAAAGGCTGCAAAATTGGGCATGACTTACTTAAGCTTGCTTAAGCCCCTGTCACACTGCACCAACGGATGCAAAGAGGATGTAAAACGGACAAAAAAGCTTGCCATCCGTTGGTTAACGCGATGTACTCACTGCCTCCATTTTGCTTCCTCTCTATCTGTCCAGCATCCATCTATTGACATTTCATCCACTCAGAAAGTTTTGAGCTGCCCAAAACTTTTGCACGGAAAATGTATCCAATTCGTCCGTAATGCATCTGCTACGCATCCGTTCTGCATCCATTACGCATCCGCTATATCCGCTCGGCATCCGTTCCGCATCCACGCAACTCGCATCCGCTCGGACGCAGGGAGGAAGTGGAACGGACACAGAACGGATGCAGAACGGATACAGCATGGAAACAAAGCGTTTAAAAACAAAACGGAAAAAACGTTCGCAGAGGGGACCTATCTCGGATATTAAGGATGTCTACAGGATGCCTAGAGGATGCCTAGAGGATGCAAAGGGACACCTATACTGCCTATAAAAAGGGGGAGCAACTCACCTGGATCTCACTTTCAGACCAGCAGCCCAGTTGTGCAGACCTCTGCAGCCTTCATCTGACTCTTCCTCTTCCACAGCATCCAGTCATGTCAATCGTGGATCGTAACACAGTCCTTTTGGCAGCCACCATCCTTCTGCAACAGTGCGAAGCCATCTACAGGCTCTGTGAACTCTACTACGGGAAGAAAAAGAGGCGGCCAAGAAGCCTCTGGGTACGAAGATGGTTCGCCAGAAGAGCAGAGGACGGACTGTACAACAAGCTGATGGTGGAGCTCAGGAACGAAGACACTCGGGCGTTCCAGAACTTCATGAGGATGCCTCCAGCCATGTTTGATGAACTTGTACAGTGGCTGACACCCAGGTTGACCAAGGCAAACACCAACTTCCGGCCCAGCCTGGAACCTGGGCTCAAGGTGGCACTGACTCTGCGCCACCTGGCCTCAGGGACCACCTACAGGAGCATGCAGTACGGCTGGAGGGTGCCACAAAACACCATCAGCATTGTGGTCAAAGAAGTGGTGCAGGCCATCATCGAAGACTACCTGCAAGAGCTCCTCCAGTGCCCCTCCACTGATGAAGGATGGAAGAAAGTTGCAGAGCAGTGGTACCAGAGGTGGAACTTCCCACACACCGTTGGAGCCATAGATGGGAAGCACGTGGCCTGCAAAGCACCACCCAAGTCGGGCTCCACTTATTTCAATTACAAGGGCTTCTTCAGCATCGTCCTCTTTGCCATGGTCGATGCTGACTACAAGTTCATGTACATCAGATGCCCATGTATACAACGCCAGTCACCTCAAGGAGGGGCTGGAAGGCAACCTCATCATGGGCTTTCCAGATCCAGACCCCTGCCCAACGACACGCAAGATGTGCCCTACTTCATCGTGGGGGATGACGCCTTCTCCCTCAGAACCTACCTCATGAAGCCCTACACTTCGAGACACCTCACCCGTGAAGAGAGGATCTTCAACTACAGGGTGTCCAGGGCAAGGCAGGTGGTGGAGAACGCCTTTGGCATCCTGGCCAACAGGTTCCAGGTACTTCTCACCACCATGCAGCATCGCCCAGAGACTGTGAGGAGGATCGTGGAAGCTTGCTGCATCCTGCACAATCTTATGCGCACCCGCTACCCGGTCTTGCAGAACAGGCTCGTGGACCTCCAACAAGGCAATGGGGACATGCAGCCTGGGGAATGGAGGCAAGGGCGAAACCTGATAGACACTCAGGATGTGCAAGGCCCCAACAGAGCCTCACGTGAAGGGAAGAAGCAGCGCAACCTCCTGAGACACTGGTGCAACTCCCCAGCTGGGGCAGTGGAGTGGCAAGACAGGATGATAGATGATTAATGCGTGCTTCCTTCAGCCTGTCTCATCACACTGATGAGATTGGGCCACGTATGTTGGGTGGGCCTACGATGAACAGGGCGTTTAATAAAGAGTTGTGTTTGTGTTGACATGTGTGGATGATTATTACATTATTATTGATAATAAAGGGCCATAGGTGTGGCACCTGGGAGGGTGGACCATACAGTCCCACTATGCTTGCACTGGAGGCTTATCTATCCCACTGCTATCGTTACCCATCCCACAACTATTACCCATACCAAAGGTATCCCTGCCCATCCCACTGCTATCTTAATCCATCCCACAAGCATGCAAAGGCTTAAACCATTTCTAAAAGTTTTTACCAAGAGTTTATTAAAAAAAAGAAATGAAGCAAGTGTGTGAATCAAAGATAAACTTTATTGAACAACAAGCTGTAAAACAAAAATGACCCAAGTCAAGTGTCCAAATAAACTCTACAGGTAGCCAGCTACCCAGTCTCTGGCACTCTTATTGGTCACTCGGAGGTGTGCCCAGTGTGAAGGGTCCAGGTGCTGTGGAGGTGGGTGGTGCTGGAGTGCTGGTCTGTATCATCATTGGGGTGCCTGGCCCTGAGAGGACAACAGGGGACGGTGTGTTGAGGAAGCTCTCAGACAGCTGACTCAGACCCGCGATGCTGAGAGGTCCTTCCTCCATGCCATGGGGTGTCAGCCCCAGTACTGATGACAGATGTACTGAGGCCGGGCTTGGCTGTGGGGTGGAGGAAGGAGTAGTGTAGTGGGGCTGTCTGGTCTGCAGCTGGGTGAGGACTGGCGTGGGTGGCATCGGTGGTGTGGGTGGCATCGCTGTCGTCGGTGGTGTCAGTGGCGTGGCTGGCATCGGTGGCATCAGTGGAACCGGTGGCAACGGTGTTGCCCGATGACTCTGTGCCTGGGCTGGGATGGGCTGCTGCCTGTGCTGCTGGACCTCCTGGTAGCCGTAGCCCTGGTAGGTGAGGGGCTGTGGAAAGCCTTGGAATGGGAGGGACATGACCTGAGGTGGAGGAGCAGACCTGGACTGGGTGGGAGCAGGTTCCTCTGGATCTGGAGGGTTGTGAAGCAGCTCGGTGATCTGGTCCTTCACCACCTCGTACTGGGGTTCCTTCATGTTCTTGAGGGTCTGGTTGACATAGGTGAGGAAGGGCTTGTGGTTGGAGGATGAGGAGTCGGTGTTGACCAGCTGAGAGAGGAGATCTATACTGGTCCGGATGGTGTCCCTGATCTCCAGCAGGCCAGTGTGGCTCTGCCCCTCCTGCTGTCTGGCTCTCTGCCTTTCTGTGGAGGCGGAGCTGGGGGGGGGTGGATGCGGCTACGACTGTGGTGGACTCGATGTCTCCTCTCTCCCACTGCACCAGGGAGTCCTCCACGTGCTCCACCACAGTGACAACAGCTGTCCCTGAGTTCTCCGCCGTGGCACGCTCCACAGAAACTTGCCTGGAGACAGGGACTGACTCTCGGCCGGAAGAGGACTGGGTCTCAGCAGGCTGCCAGAGAGAGAGGGTTGTGAGAGGGGCTCCTGATGCTCCTCGGTGGCGGATCTCACCCTCCAGGAAGCTGCACCTGGCCATGACATAGGTCTCTCTGTCCGTCAGCTTTACTGTGGCCTGGCCAGATTTCTTCAGGTGCAGCTTCCCGTACCAGGTGTGCATATGTTTCCACCAGCCGAGGAGCACCTCCGAAGTGTAACCCATACTCTCCGCCCTCTCTCTCCAAGCAGCCTGCTTCCGCTTGGTGTCCCTGTACAGCCGGTGTCCCTTCCGCCACAGATAGTCATTCTCTCTCAGCCACTCCAGCACCTCATCCTCGTGTTCCTCCTCAATGAAGTATTGCCTCCTCTCCTGTCCCTGCATATGCCTCTTCCTCCCTTTGGCAGGACAAGATGGGCTGTCATCAGAGGGGCTCCCAGGTGGTAGGGGCTGCTCCTCCACACCACCACCAGCAGCAGCACCAGCAGGATCGTCATCATCATCATCATCATCATCATCAGCATCACCAGCAGGATCATAATCAGCATCAGCAGCAGCAGCAGGATCATCATCATCAGCAGCAGCAGCAGCACCAGAAGCACCAGGAGCACAAGCAGGACCAAGAGCACGAGCAGGACGAACAGGACAAGCAAGACCAGGAGCACGAGCAGTACGAGCAGTACGAGCAAGTCCAGGAGCACCAGCAGGACCAGCAGGACCAGCAGGACCAGGAGCAGCTTCAGCAGAGTATGCAGCAGAAGCACCACTGCCAGGAGCAGCTTCAGCAGAAGCTCCAGCACCAGAAGAGCGAGCCCGAGCAGCAGAAGCCCCAGCAGAAGCAGAGTCAGGGACAGGGGGCGGGAGGGTGGCCCTGTCCCTCTTGCCAGGGATGGCGGCAGGTTGCTGAGACTTTTGCTTCTTCCCCATGGTTGTGGGGTTGCTGGCTGACAGGGAGGCTGGCAGGCACCAAGGCTGGCAGGAAGCCTGGCACCAAGGCTGGCACCAAGGCTGACAGGAAGCCTGGCAGAAAGCCTGGCAGGAAGGCAGGCAGGCAGGCAGGCAGCAAGGCTAGCAAGCGGGCATGCACCAAGGCTGGCAGGCAGACTGGCTGGCAGGGAGGCTGGAAGGCAGGCTGGCAGCAAGGCTGGCAGGCAGGCAGAGAGCAAGGCTGGCAGGGAGGCTGGCAGGAAGGCTGGCAGGAAGGCTGGCAGCAAGGCTTGCAGGCAGGCATGCAGGCAGGGCAGGCAAGGACTCGATGTATCCTGCAGCAGGTCTTTCCTCCGAATGCTGGCCACGTGCGAGCTGCTTCCCTTTATATCCGGGGGGCTTGCGCAATGCATCCCCCCGCATGCGCAATTAACGCCAGGCATCCGCTAGGCTTCTGCTGTGCATCCGCTAGGCTTCCGCTCTGCATCCGCTTCATCCGCTCTGCATCCGCTTCATCCGCTGTGCATCCGCTGTGCATCCGCTTCATCCGTTCCGCGTCCGCTTTGCTGAGGCCCCCCAGAAGCCCTGCGGATGTGCCATCCGCTCCCATCCGTTTCCATCCACTAGGCTTCCGTTCCGCATCCGCTTTCCATCCGCCCTGCATCCTCCCGGCGTCCGTGTTATCCGCTCCGGTTATGCAAATTTTTGCCCCTTTTGAGAGCGGATAACAACGGATGGAACATTTTGCTCGTCTGTTGTGTCCGTTTTGCATCCGTTGGGCAGTGTGACAGGGCCTTTAGAAGTGGAAGTTCTGATTACAATTGTAGTTATAAGTCAAGGAGTAAATGATCCCATTTTCATTTGACTGAGATCTTGCAGCATAGAGAATTAGAAAGGAGGGCATGTTTGACTGTTCCTTGCCACGTCTGACAAGCAGCTTGGGATGCAACTTTCTCATGTTTATTTGGAATAAGCTTTACTGAATGTAGCGAAACTGCTTCTAGAGCAAATATGCAAAGAAATATAAAATATTTATGAAATTAAACACTTGTCTTTGTTGTATCTTTTGTATGCTGTGGAATTTAGGATTACATATTTTTTTAAACAAATTTTATTAATTTTACAACTAAAAAACAATAACTCGATGACACATGTATACCTGAAAGAGTAGAAGGAAAAGAAAAAAGGGGTAGGGAGAAGGAAACAAAAAATTTAAAAACATTCTTATTTTCGACAGTTTGTAGGATCTTTTCTTCCCTTAATTTTGCCATAACTGCACACCTTGTCTTTACAAAAATTTGTACATCACTCATATAAATTTATCCTATTCTTGCTATCTTATGATATAAAGTCTATCTTCGTTCTAACCATTTATACTAATAGTTCCAACTATTATAATATATTGAATAATCTTTGTTTTTTAAAGCTAAAGTTAATCTGTCCATTTCTGCACAATTTGAAATTTTTTGGATGGTCATCTCCTCTGTAGGTATATGAGGGTGCTTCCAACATTGAGCAAAGGCCAATCTGGCCACTGTATTGTTATGTATTTCAATTTTTTTGATATTTGTTTATCAAAAATCCCTAACAGAAAGGACTCTGGTTTGTACTTGATCTGTTCTTTTGTTATATCTTCCAGCCAATTTCTAATTTGCTTCCAGTATTTTTGGGCTTCTATTACAGGACCACCACATGTGAAAAAAGGTTCCCTCTTTTTTTTTACATTTCCAACATTTTGGACTCATTTTAGGGCACATTTTTGCCAATCTCGAAGGGGGAAGGTTTCATCTATAAAACATTTTATTTGCGTTTTCTTTGTATGGTGCCGATTTTGTAATCTTATTACTTCTTCCCCAGACTTTTTCCCATTTTATTAGGGTGATGTTACGTCCTACATTCCTAATCATATTCCCTTTTACTGTTTCTTCTTCTAATTCTACTTCTAATAAACAATTTAAAAATTTAGTTATATTTTTTTTACCTTGTCCTAATAAAATTTTGTCTAATTGCTGGGATTTATTGTTAATTCCAAATTCCTTCCTATCTTGTTTATATCTACTATGAATTTGTAGGTATACCCATTGATCTATTTTAAATCCCAGCTCTTGAAATTCTTGTCATGATTTCAAATTTCCTTGTATGTCCAATAAATCTTTGTATTTGATCATTTTAGAAATATCCAAATTGTTTGGGTGGATCATCGCCTACATTGTTGATAGACAGATCGGTACTTTTAAGTAGTGTTTTTTGCATATTTTTTTTCCAATTAATTAGGAATGAGTCTCTAATTAAGTGTCTGTGAAAATATTTCTGGTTAACTTTCCCTACGTCCCATTAAAAGGCGTACCACCCCCTTTGTAAATCATGTCCTTCTAAAAATAAGATTCTCTTATTATTTAAGTTCAGCCAATCTTTTAACCATACTAGAGTGGCAGCAATATAATACAATTCCCAATTTGGAAGTGCCAACCCTCCCCTGCTCCTCATATCCTGCATTGCTTTTAAATTTATTCTGGTTTTTTTCCCTTGCCAAATAAATTTAGCAGTTATTTTGTTAAGTTCTTCAAAAAAAAAATTGTGTAATTTAATTGGAATCATCTGAAATAAATATAAGAATTTTGGGAGAATATTCATTTTAATGGTAGCAATCCTACCCAATAGAGTTGCAGTCTGCCCCATAATTCTAAATCCTTCTTTACCTGTAGCAACAACTTATCATAATTATTTTCTTTAAGTGCCTTACAATGTGCTGTCAACCATATTCCTAAATATTTAACTTTCTTTGTCACTTGTATTCCCATAACTTCTTCTAATTCCTTTTTGTTAAATTTTTAGTCATTAAATTTGTTTTCTTCCTATTAATTTTGAGTCCTGCTACCGCTCCAAATTGTTCTAATTCATTAATCAATTTTTGTCTTCTTTCTATTGGTTCCTCAATAAAGAAAACCATATCGTCAGCGAATGCTTACAACTTGTATTCTTCTGTTTTAACCTTTAATCCTTTTATCTCTGAGTTCTATCTAATTTGTATTAATAATGTTTCTAATGAGAATATGAAGAGCAGGGGCGAGAGCAGGCAACCTTGTCTGACTCCCTTTTCTATTTTTATTGGACGAGTATATTCCCCATTTACTATAATATTGGCCTGTTGTGTATCATAGATAGTTATAATATTTTCAAATTTAGTGCCTAATTTCATATTGTATATTTTTTGAGTTAAAAATTGCCAATTTAAATTATCAAAGGCCTTTTCAGCATCTAAGAACATAAGTGTGATTTGTTTCTTGGGGTGGGCTTTGTAAAATTCTAAAATATCGAATACTGTTCTTGAATTATTGCTAATCTGTCTGGTTGGGAGAAATCCATTTTGATCTTCATGTATATATAGATTTAAAATTATTTTTAGTCTGTTAGCTATAATGGAGGTAAATATTTTATAGTCAGTGTTTAATAATGAAATTGGTCTGTAATTATTGATATATCTAGATTCAGATTCCTCCTTCAGGATCAATGAAATCAGTGCTCCCCTCTATGAGTCTGGCATCTTGGCTGCCAATAATACATTGTTGAAAATTTCCATCATAAAAGGTCCAATTTGTTCTGCAATTACTTTCTATAGCTCTCCCGGAATCCCATCTGGGCCTGGGGCTTTATTATTTTTTTGGTTCTCTATTGCCGATTTCAGTTCAGACCAAGATATATCTTTGTTAAGTAATTCTATCATTACTTCCTCAATTTATTTATCTTTAATTTCATCTAAGTAATTTCTTATTTTGTCCTCATTTATTTCTTCCTTTTTATATAACTCTTCAAAGTATTTATGTACAATTTCTTTTTTTTGTTCTGTCTCTTGTTGTATGTCGCCATTCCCTTCTATTAATTGGCATATCAGTCTCTTTTCTTTCTTTTTTTTTTAATTTATAAGCTAACCATCTTCCTAGCTTATTAGCATTCTCAAAGTAGGTTTGTTTCGTCATATTCAAATTTATAATCATTTTCTCTTGTTCAATTTAATTCAATTTGTGTTTAGCTATTATTATCTGATTTTGCAATGTTGAGTTCTTTGGGGTCTTCTGTAATTGCATTTCTAATTCCTTAATTTGTTGTTGCAGTTTATTTGTTGGGCATATTTTTCTTTATTCCTCTTGGCACTGTAAGAAATTGTTATACCTCTTATTACTGCCTCCACTGTATCCCAAATGTTTGGTTTCGTAGTTACGTCATTGTTATTTTCTTTTAAAAAATAATTTAATTCCTCTTTAAGTTTATCAATATATTCTTTTTCTCTTATTAATTGGGTATTTAATGTCCATCTTTTCTTTGGTTTCTTCCTGCCTTTCCATATTATCTGAATTGGGTTATGGTCTGCCCATTCATTCGGTAATATATCAATTTCTTTTATCTCATTTGCTATTTCCCCGTTCATCCATGCCATATCAATTTGTGTCCATATTTGATGCAGATTGGAATAAAATGTAAAAAATATTTTCGGGATATAGTCTTCTCCATAAATCCACCAAATTTAATTCTTTCATCATTTCCTTACATATCTTAGGGAACTCTCTTTTCCCTTTCTTTTTCTTCCCCCCATTACTATGGTCTTTCTGGTAATAGGCAATAGAGTAAAATCTCCTATAATACAGATATTCCTTTTTTCAAATCCTATTATTTTTCAGTATAAGTGTTTAAAAAATTCTTTCTGATCTTTATTTGGGGCATAAATTCCGACTAACAAAACTGAAATGTCATTAATCCAGATCTGCAAAACCAAAGTTCTTTCCTCAGGGCCTGACCATATTAATTCTGATTTCAAATCCTCTTTAACATATATTGTGATCCCTTTCTTTTTTCCTGTGTCTGCTGGTGCAGTAAATAGTTTCCCTAGTTTCAGGCAATTTAAATATCTTTTGTCTTCTTTCCTTATATGGGTTTCCTGTAGGCATATTATATCATTTTGTTTAATTAGTTTTGTTAATATCCTTTTCCTTTTTAATGTCGAATTTAAGCCATTTATGTTGATTGATAGAAGTTTCTTTTCTTCTTCCATTTGCTTAATTCTGTTTCGCTCTTTGTCTCGTGATAACTCCGGTCTCTCCTAGTGCTTGCTGGCTGAAAGTTCCTTCTTTTTTGTTTCTGTAGTAGCTTTGGTCTTCTTGTAGATTTATTTCCAGTTCCTCCTTACTATTCAGGTCTTCTGAACTTACTAGTTGTTCATAAAATTCTTGGGCTCTTTCCATGGTATCTATTTTAATTTTTCTTTCTTTCCACGAAACTAACATCCCCTCTGGGATGAACCATTTGAATACAATTCTTTTTTGATTTAAGTAAGCAGCTAGAAATTTGTAATCTCGTCTTGTTTCTCTTACTCTTCTTGGGATTTGTTTAAGAATCAGAATTTCTTTACCTTTATACATAATTGTTCCGTCCCTGGACATCCTAAATATAATATCACGAACACTCCTTCTCGTAAAACGTATATGGACTTCTCTCAGGCATTTATGGCATCTCGCATAGTTGGTACTGACCCTGTAAACTTCATTTGTCTTTATCCAGTATTCCCGCCATCAGTTGTTTTAGATCTTCTTCCTTGGATTCCCCTAACATTTTGAAATCTCAGGTATGTAGCTGCCTTGTCCATCTCTAGATAGACCAATGAGTCTTCCATTTCTTTGCTTACATTTTTTAATTCCTCGTCTACCCTTTCAAGTTTCCTTTCGGTTCATTCAGTCCTTTTCTCTACTTCTTTTATTGTTGCTTCATTTTTCTCCAAGGCCTGTTGTAGTATTCCAATTTTATCTTCTACTTTAGAGATGTCCGCTTTCATTTCTAATTTCAATTTCCCCATCTCTTTTAATTCATTAATATCTGCTCTTGTCTCATTGTGGTTTTTTATCATTGTTTCTTGTAATTTCGCCATTGATTCTTGTAGCGTTAGTAAAATTGATTGAATATTGGCATTCGAAATATTGGTTTGTTTTTCTTCTGGTAATGTTTCTTCTATAGTTTTTTGAGCCATGGGCGAAGCTGTTGCCAGTGTAGTTGTTAGTGTTGGAGTAGCCTTCCTTCCGGTTTTCAGAGCTGTAGTAGTTGTCGAGGTCATTTCTTTTAATATTTGTTTCTGTTGTTGGATTATGTTAATTATGTTATCCCAGATTACTATTCAATATTATAACCTCTATATTAGAATTAACCAATGTATAATTAATTAATCTACCTATTTATATTTTTCCAAATCTTAAATTTAAATCAAATAAGTAATTTTATGAATTTTATATTCAGTTTATGTGCAGCACTATACAGCGTTATGCAACAATCTATATAATAAATGTGTATAATAATTATAGTAAATATATAATAAATAATATAAATGCTATATCTAATCCAATTAAATTCAAGTTTTGATTATGTTCACACCATAGATTTAACTATTAGAATATTAAATATTAAGTCTTATACTTATTGATTAAATGATTCATAACATTCTTAATGTTCTTACTATTTTTTTTAATATATCTAGTCAAGGTATAATTATCCCTATTATTGGTAGATTAATCAAATTAATTTTTTAACAATCTAATACAATAATCAATACTTCTTATCTCAATGAGTAAATTTATAATCGTTATAGAAAAGAGGAAAGAGGGAAGAGATAGCACCAAAATATAAATAAGAAGAGGGGAGAGAAGAAAAAAGAAGAATTAGGCAAATTTATACAAAAAGGAAAAAAGCAATAGTAAAAAGGGAAAAAGATTTCAAAGTCAGTCTTTGGTTCTTTATCTCTGATATGAATTTTTTTTTTTCCTCTTCAAACATACCGGAAGTGGGGAGGTAGAAAGTGCTGAATAATAGCTACAGTCAATCAGTCACTCTTCTGAATCTTCCAATCCACCTCTCTCCTTTTTTTTAAATGTTTCTAAGTTCAATTTTGATTTCTTCCACATACCACCACCTCTTCAGTTAAAGCAAAATTCTCCCAAGGGTCTATTGAAAAGTCTATTAAATAAATAGAGTTAAATATGTTGTTGCTGTATCCCTGAGACTTCCAAGTGTCCTGTCTGGCGCCGCGCTGTCCCTTTCAGTCAGCCCCAATCCTCTTCCCATCGTCGCTTCAGTAAAGTTTATCCAAAAGAGTCTATCTAATTAACAGTCAAAAAAAGAATTCCAAATCATCCCCAACTTTGGAGTTTTCTAAAACAATAATTTCCGAACCACATAGATTTCCCTTTCCCTCGTAGCAAATCCACACTTTCACTTCAGTCCGCCGAGTCCTTTCGCCCACGATCTTCTCTCCTCCACTTTTTAGCCGCTTTCTTTTCGGGCTTTCAAGTGTCACTTATTCAGAAGACTATAACTTGCTGATCTTCCTCTTCACCGCTAAGTTCCCTTTGCCACACTTCTTTCAAATGATCTCACAAGCTGTCACTCGCTTTTTGGCATCGATGACAGTCTGGACTTCAGAGCCTCCATTGACAGGAGGCTATCTCTTGCTCTCTGGGCTCTGGAGGGCTCTCTTCGCTGCCGGGGGGGTTGCCTTCCCCACACTGCAGCTGGCGTATCCCCCACACCAACACGAATCTCTCCGGGATTCGAGCACCTCTAAAGATCGCACCAACCGCAAGAAGAGATTAACTGAAACCGCGATCGGGCTTCTGCACCTCTACTCGTCCTTGCCTGCCACCGGAAGTCCCCTCTGGATTACATATTTTGAATGTATTTTTTGTTTGTTCATACTCAATTTATCTAAACAAATCCATTTATTTAAAATTGCTCGAACACAAATATTGCACTAAAATGAGCTTAGTTTATATCTGGCTAGAAGTTGTTTTCCTTAGGAGAAGAATAATTTTGTGAGTGAGAGACTGGGAAGATGTTTAACAGATCAAGAAGGCAGAATGTAACTTTTTAATTTAAAATTTTAATTTAAGTTGGTGACTAAGGATCTTTTCTGTAGTGACATTCTAATTTTGGAGCATCTCTCGGGATATCATAACGCTTCAGAAGAACGTATGCATTTTTAAGTCTTTATTTATCTTAGGTGTCGTGGCAGAGTGCTTAAAATGCAGTATTGCCGATTAACTCTGTCCACTGCCAACTGCCTCAAAGTTAACTCAGCCTTCCAAGATTGGTAAAATGAGGACCCAGATTGTTGTGGTCAGTATGCTAACATTTGTAAATCAGAGAGGGCAGTAAAGTATTATGAAGTGGTATATAAATCTAAGTGCTATTGCTAGTTGTATTGCATTTGTATTTATTTTATCTAGCAATTATACTTGATCAAACACAACAGCCTATTTTGTGGCGGTAAGGGCAATGAAGCAACAATACTTTTTTGACCTTATTGAGTCCTCAGATAGCCAACTTTGTTTAAGGTGACCTGCATTCTCCTAGGGAAGGAGGACTCTGAAGTCTGTCTACAAGGACGGGTGGAGGCATTTTCACAGCATTTGTTGGACAAAATCACATCGTTCCAAGTTGGATGCCAATTTTGATACAGGTCCAGGGGAGATGTTGAGGTACAGTCTTGATTGATTATCTGGGAACAGTTTGATGCTGTTGAACCAGTGATGGATTTCAAAGTGGTTTACCATCGGTTTGTGGCCGTGGCTTGGTAGGCATACTTTGTGCGTGTGCACACTTTGTGTGTACACGTGCACCAAACATGTGCTTTGCGCATGTGCAGAGGCTTTTGTATTCACCACCTGCAATCCTGCACTCTCCCTGCAGCTTCAACAGCTGACATGCGGCAATCTGCTCTGCTGTGCAAAGCTGTGCTTCAAAAGCAGGAGATAAAGGTCAGTGTGGGAGTGCACGTGAGCGGGTGGGCCCAACTGCAGAGCATCGGAGAGACTCAGAGTGAACAGGCTCTCTGCCAGCTGACCTTCGGCACTACTGGAATACCAGAACCAGGTGAAACCAGTGGAATAGTACCACTGTGTTGGACCTGAGGAAGTGGATCAGGTGCTTAGAATAGTGAGCCTAGCCACCTGCTCCTTAGACCCATGCTAGTTAAGGCTGCCCAAAAGGTGTTGTGTGATTGGATCTTAGTAGTGGTTAATTCTTCCCTGAAAGAGGGGGTTGGAACAAAACATAATTGATTTGTCCCCCTCCTCAAAAAGCCATCACTGGATCCTACTACACTGGACAATTTTTGTCCAGTATCATGGAGAAAGTGGTTATAAAGCATCTTTAAAGCCCTGGATGAAGCAAATTATCTGGACTCCTTTCAGTTGGGATTAAGGCCTGGACTTGGGACAGAAATAGCACTGATCGTGCTTTTGGGTTATCTATGCTGGGAATGGGACGAGGTAGTCCATCTGTCCTTTCTCTCCAAAATCTCTTGCCAACCTTTCATACCACTGGCCATGGTATCTTTCTGGCATGGCTCTTTGGGCTGGGAGTGGGTGGCACAGTACTGTGCTGATTCTTTTCCTTCTGCGGAGCTGGTACCAGTACACAGTTGGCGTTATTTGGAAATGAAAGGTCCTGCCCTCAGCCCTTATGTGCAGGTCCACAGAGTTTGGTACTCTCTCCAATCCTATGAAGCTGCTGTGTGAAACAATCTGTTGCCATGGGATGAGGTATCATCAGTATGCTGATGATACTTAATTGTATATCTCCACACCTGGAAAACTATCCCAGTTTCCTGGAGGCTGTAGGGATTTGGATGGGGAACAACAGGCTTCAGCTGAACCCTGGCAAGACTAATCTAGGTTTGTGGTCCTTCTGGATCCTAGGATCCTAGGATCTAGGTTTGTGGTCCTTCTGGCTTTGGGACTTTATCACCTTTGGTTTTGGATGAGGTGGTTATGGAACAGTCCAGAGTAATGGGGACAGTCTGAAATCTGGGGCTCCTTCTAGACTCTTCACCTCTTCTTGAGAAGCAGGTAGCAATCATGGCTAGCAGAGACTTTTGCACAGTTTCATGTTGTATAACAGTTACATCCTTTCTTGGATTGTAAGGCTCTACCCATAATCACTCATGCCTTGTTCATCTCTGGAATGGATTATTATAATGGACGGTGTAAGGGGCTGCCCTTGAAGACTATTTGGCAGCTTCAAACTGGTGCAGAAGGTGGCTTCACAGATATATATGTCTCTCAGAGGGTACGCATGATGCCTCCATTCGCCAGTTTGTCTTCAGGTGCAATTAAAGGTGCTGGTTTTAACCTTTAAAGTCCTATATGGCATGGGGCCCAGGGTATTTGAGGAACCATCTTTTCCCAATTACATCTACCCATCCCACCAGGCCAGGCAGGAAGGCTACCCTCTGGGTTCTGTCATCACGCGCACACACACACTCACTCACTTCCAAGTGAGGTTAGCTCATTTCTGAAAACTTGAGAAAGGTCTTTACAAATTGATTTTGGGGTTGGGGGTGGCTGCAAGATGGCTGCATATTAAGTGAAGTTTGCCCTTTTTTATCTCGGGTTTTATGTTTGCTTCCTTTATCTATTTATTTGTTTTTAGGCTGTTATGGAGTTAATAGTTGCTGTATACGGCCCAGTCATGTGTTTGTGTGATGGGCGGCTGTATAAATACGCTAAATAAACACATGAATGTAACTGTGTAACGATGGGATGGATAACCACTCGTAAAACGGTCGGTTTTTTTTCCCCCACTCTCAGCACAGAACACGGACAACAGCTCCCTCAACTCTCTCCCTCCGCCCACTGCCTTACAGAGCGCCACGCCCCCTCGCCTCTGTGGCCACTCCCCTTAACAGCCGGTCGTTTTAGTTTTTTTTTTTTTTCCTGTTCCGTTCCTCACGGCAGCGCTGCGGCGTGACGTCACGCGCTGTAACGTAACCCCTTTCATCAGGGCTGCAGCGACAACAACAAGGAAGTGGTTGAGCGAGGAGGCTCGCCGCCGTTGCTAAAGCTAGCGAGTGGCCTAAACCTTTCGTAGTCGGGTGAACCGTCCTTCTCGCTCGTTCGTTTGCAACGCCGCCATCATGAACAGCAAAGGCAAGAGGCTGATTTCCTCCTCCTCCTCCTCCTTCTTCTCCTCCCCGCCCCCCCCCCACCACCATCACAACCCCACCCAACCGCCTCACCTTTAGCAGGGTCGCTGCTCCTTTAAGGCTACCGCCGCAGTGTTGTTATGTGCGGGCCTAGTCAATGACTGACGGCAACCCTGACCAATAGAAAGCCGGGAGAAGTCGTGGGTGGAAGGCAATGGGGGAAGGGCTCAGGTTAGGTGGCTATGACGTAACCTTCCTTGGCAGGTGGTTAACCCTTTGGCTGCTGCTACCGGGACGGGTGTTCGTGGGCCAAAAGGACCCTCTCCTTCCCCTGGATTTCCAGACGTTCGCCGGAAACACGCGAGTCCGGAGGGAACCGTAGAGTGAAGAAAGGGCTTTTGTTTTGTTTTGTTTTGTAAATGGGGGCACCGTTTCTCTGGGAATGGAGCCCCTAGTGCCACCTGCACGTGAAAACTCTGACATTTGGGAAGAAGGGAGCTTTCGGGGAGGGTGGACGGATGGGGAGGATCGCAGTTTTGACAAGTGGAAAGTCCCTTCGAAGTCGATCGTTTGGTGGGAGCTCCCCTTTTGGCCAAGGACCGCAATGGGCAGGCATGGGGCCTAATACTGCTGCTCGTCCTGAAAGAGGATTTCGATAGCCAAAGTTCCTCTGCGGTTCCAGAACTGATAGCCAACCGTTTCTCTTCCCGTTACACAATCCCTGATGTTACATGGGATGCTTGGAAATGCATACACCAGCCCAGGGGCCGAGGGGCATGCATCCTTTGCTCCTATCAAAAGGGGGCTCTGTCTGATAACATCCCTTTTGCTTCCTCTGCACATTTAAATAAAGAGGCTGGAGTGATAACTAAAGGGAAATGGTGTTTGGTCCTCAGGGAGGGGTTTGACACCACAGCGTGCCCTCTGCCTTTCGAGTAAAATGGGAAAGAAATGAACTATGAATCACAGAATGCAGAAGCAAATTGTAAAATTGCGGGAAAGGTTCACATTTGTGTCTTCTTTTGCTCCTTATTAGGTGTTACCCTGCATTTAATTCATTACTTGCTGGACGTATGGGGACTGGACAGGAGACAGACTGTATCTGTCCTCAGTGTGGAAGGGATTGCCACTCTCGAATTGGCCTTTTTAGCCACACTAGATGCTGTTTAGGTCCTCTTTTCAGAACACGATACCATAGTCTCCTGAGACTGAAGGATGCCAATCAATTCCTGGACGAGAGGTGTAATTTGATTAGCAGATCCTAAAAGGAAAGAATACAAGTCAAGTCGCAGGATCATCCCTGGATAGTTGGGGGGCATGTAAGAGTTGGTTAAAAACAGTCTGGTCCTTTTCAGGAAGCAAACCTGGCTAGATTTAGGGTTGCATTTGAACTAGTGGTATACCTAAGCTTACAGTTTTTACTTCTCATGAATTAAAAAAAAAAAATAGAACTGATTTGGTTGGTTTCAAACATTGCTCTAAATGGGATAGCCTGTGTCTGTTTAAATCCAGCCCATTCCAAAATGAAACATGTACAGTTCAGTACTTTTCTTAAAATGTGCATTGTGGCAGTATAAGCTATTGAGATAAAAGTACAAAACATTGATTAAAAAATTCTGAGTAATCTTAAAGTATTACGGTCTCTTGAGCTCAGAATATGAACTATTTGGACTTAAGTGACTCTGAGTCACAAAGCTTATTAAATAGCCCCTAGTAAAAGGGGTTATCCTAACAGAATTCATTTAGCTTATAAATTTATAAATGGTTATAAATTGATGTATTAACTGTATGTCCTTTTCTTATTTCTCATTATGTCCTATGACTCTTTTCAATACATGATTAATTGCTACCTACCTACCAAATATCAGTTCAACTCTTTGAAGCCACAAAAATGGTCTGACTGCTTGAGCATACCATCCAAATGAAAGCTATGTGCTCAGGGATGGGCAACTGAATGAGTGAGCCTACATAAAATTTAAAGTATAGGAAACTGGAGAGTAATGTCTAGTTTCTTATAAAATCTAGCTCCTTATAGCTGAATTCAGCCTACGGTTCCTTTGATTGTGTTTGTGGCAGGCCAGAATGAGGCATTTGAACAGTTTAACTACTTTGGCAACAGCAAAAGATAGCCAGTTTATTTGGGATATGCGTATGCGAGAGGGGTAGAATCCTAAAATCTGGGTAAAGGGTAAAATATGTGCAGTACTGTGTATATTGGAAGTAATACCCATGCACCCTTACAACTATCAAGCAAGCAATTCATTGGTTTTGCTTGTTGATAGTTAAATCAGTGGGTTTAAAATAGATTTGGTATCCAATGGAGAGAATGGATAAGCAGTTAATTTCTTGTTGACTTCTGAAAAATATTTATGGTGCCCATGAGATGGCACTGTCCATTTAAAAATACAATTGTAAAAATACAATTATTGACTATCTTTGTTCCTAGTGGGAAATCTGATTTGAATGATTTCATCTGGACGTCATCTATGGAATTTTGCATGTTAAAGAACAAAAACACCCATTTGGTTCTTTTGCTGTTTAGATATTGTTTTTGAAGCTTTTTCTTTCTTTCAGATCAAGCTCCCAAAGGAGGGATTTTTCTTTATTTCATATACTTCCAGGTCCTTTTACAGGAAACACAATTGTGCTGACATTGATTATTTTCTTCTCTTAGGTCAATACCCTACACAGCCTTCCTATCCAGTTCAATCTCCTGGTAATCCATCTGTGTTCCCACAGACCATACCACTTCCTCAGGCTCCACCTTATTCTGATGCCCCTCCTGCCTACTCAGAAGTATGTACTCCAATCACTTTCTGTTGTAAGAAATAAGATAAGTCTTTCTGGATCAGATCAAAAACATATTTTCACTAACTAAAATAACACCTGTGATTGATAATTGATAATCCAGATAGATTACTACCATGCCAGCTGATTTAGTGACAAGGATTTTCCCTAGAAGGTTTCCAATTATTTTGGAGCCAAATGTTTCTATTGTTTGAGTTGTGATTTCATCATATGCAAATTATAGATCTGGCTGAGCACTTCAATATAAGCAGGGTCAGCATGATGACCAAGATACACATTGCCAGAAGCAGAAGTATGTAACTTCAGCTTTAGTTGAATGTAAATGAAAATAACATTTTATTTTGAATCTCTTTTCACTTTTCAAACTGCAGAATCTGGCATTTATTACTAAGTGTGGCCTTTGGTTCAGGTACGCTTTTAAGTTGAAAGCTTTACAAGGCAAAGGGCAAATGAGAGAAAGCTATGCACTTTGTATGTCCTGTTGTGAACTTCCCCGAGACATCTAGCCAGCTGGTCTACATTAATTTATTTTTGTTTAGGTTTCGGAAGCTTATTTCCACTATCAGTGGCAAAACATCTTCCTAAGTAGAACCAGAGCTTTGAGAAGGAAAACTTCTGAGCATATACCCATTAGGAATGCTTTATGTGTACTTTCTTCCTCAGCTGTACCGCCCAAGTTTTGTACATCCCGGAGCTGCCACTGTACCTACCATGTCTGCAGCTTATCCTGGTGCTTCACTGTACCTTCCTATGGCTCAATCTGTAGCTATGGGGCCAATGGGTTCTTCAGTTCCAGTGGCTTTTTATCCTGTTGGCCCGGTCTATCCTCCCGGATCTGCTGTACTTGTGGAAGGTGGCTTTGATGCTGGAGCAAGGTTTGCAACCAGTGCTCCTGGCAACATCCCTGTAAGTAGGCACAGAATATTGTATTTGCTTTCTGTGACAGAGGATTATGAAAGTAGTCCCCCTCCCTACTTTTCCTGGTAATAATGGCATATTACCATCTGTGCGCAATTACCAAGATGCAAATGAAACCATTTCCCCCCCCATATTGCAAGACTGTGAATGCAAAGTACCTACAATGGTTTTAAGGATTTTCGGCCTCAAGTATTAATATGATATAAACTCTGAGATAAGGCAGGGGGAAAGCCCGCAAGAGTCCAGTGTCACATGTTTTTATCTCTGCAGGGATTAGTGAGAATGATAATAGAAATAAAATTCCTTGAGGTGACACTGGGGCTTCTTCTGAGGATGTTGTGATTTTTCTTGTCACAATTTCATCTTTATTGAGGAATTGCCCTTTTGAAAGGATAGCCTGCTTGATTTGCAAACCTAACTCATCTACAGAATTGTCAGGGAGGCAGGTTAAAAAATTAATAAATCCTAGCCTTAGTTTAGTCACCCAACCATAGTTTGAAAAAAATCCAGCTTAGTGTTAACTCATGCATCCTGGAAGCCATGCAAGAAGCTTGCTAAGACTGCTTTTTGCAGCCCAGCCTGGCAGCCTGTCAAAACTGTGGTCTGCGCTTTGTTAGCCTTGTCATATGGCATCCCTCTAATATGTTGCTGTTGTTCTCTTTCAGCCTCCTCCTCCTGGCTGTCCTCCCAATGCAGCCCAGCTGGCTGTCATGCAGGGTGCCAATGTGCTAGTGACGCAACGGAAGGGCAACTTCTTCATGGGGGGCTCTGATGGTGGCTACACCATCTGGTGAAGGAAGGGGGGGGCGCTACATTGGTGTAAAGGAACGACATCACATACTGTCAGCACTTCTCACAATGTAACCGCTTTAGTCGTATTAACCTGGAGTTGCAATTTAGACACATGATGATGCGGGGTGTCTTCCTGGTGCCCTGACCCTTCAGGCACTTTTTCTTTATTTAAAAAAAAAAAAAGCAAATTTTAAAATACAAAACCATGCAATGGTAGGAGTGCCTCTCTTAAACCTTGGGGGGTAAATTGTGAAATGAATGTGAGCTAAGCTATCCCTCAGATTTCCCTTTAGTTCCACCAGAGAGTGCTTTTCACTGCAGCTCTCTTTCTCTGTGTCTGGCTTTTATTAATCAACTATATATAAAAATGGGGTTGGGATTGGGGATGAGAAATGGTCGGGGGTGGGAGGAACGGAAGTTGGAAGACAACTGGCTTCCATGTATCAAACGTACCAAGCTTGCAGATCAGATACCTGTTGCCAGTGACTAGGACTAAGACCCATCTTTTCTTTTCCTGAGAATCAATGGTGCTGGGGAGAAAGATAGTCAGACATAATGTTTTTTTTTTGGGGGGGGGGGCATCTGTGTTAGATGCCTATTGGAAGAGTATGATGGGGGGGCTCAGTTTTCCATTTCAGAACCCCTCGGTTGGTTCCTTCTACTCACCTTTGCTCTCTTCTTTTGCTAGGAAAGTATGCAGCTAGAGCGATGTCCCAGGATGTCCTTTTTTATATATTCTTAAGTGATCTTGGACTCCTTTGCACATTAAAAATCTAACTGAAGCCATGTTTTGGTGCCAGAAATACAACATTTCATTAAATGCTTCCTGTATGTTTCAACAAACAAAACAAAAGAGCTTAAAATGAAACCATTTTTTTAAAAAGGGTGTGGGGGAGGGAAGCAACCCAGTGTCGTAATAACAAAAACTCTTTAAGTGGAATGTTATTCG
Organism: Laticauda colubrina; assembly: GCA_015471245.1. Lineage (NCBI taxonomy): Eukaryota > Metazoa > Chordata > Lepidosauria > Squamata > Elapidae > Laticauda > Laticauda colubrina. The sequence continues at coordinate 8,922,317 of BLBF01000021.1, read as the reverse complement.
GGCTAGAGAGACAAAAAAAAATGTCGGGTAGATGTCAATCAGTGTGCAAGTTTGCTGGACTGATGGGGGATTTTTTTGCTTTTGTTTTTTTTAGATGCAAACATTTAAAAAGTGACTTGGGTACAATGAAGTCTTATTAGGATTAAGAATATTTCAGGGATCCTCAATCTTTTGTTGTTGTTGCTTTTGTTTTTATGAATTAAAAATTATCAGATTTGGTGAATATATTTTATCTTAATTTTCTGTGTGTTGTATGTGTCATGGTCATCCATACAGCTGACTGTTAATGGAAGGTTGGGATTCTAGGTCTCTCTGTAAACACTGTGGTGCACTTAACTTGTGGACTTTTTATACTAAAAACAAGTAGAATAAAGGCTATTTTGAAAATTTGAATAAAGTGACAAAGTTGAATTTAGCCTCTTAAATTCCTGTCCATTATAATGCTGCAAGTTTTTAAAGTTGGTTTTGCTTTTGTATTTGTTCCTTTGTTCACTTTGCTGTCAGTGTGAAAAAATATAAATTGTATGATGTAGGGGATGTTATAAATACTGAACACATTTACCACTACATAGTAACACTGTGTCATCAGGAAGCCAGTTAGTATGCTTTAAAAAAAAACCCAAGTGCAAAGCCAGTTAAAATCTCCCCCTTCCCTAAAACTGCTATTAATCCCAGAAAAGAATTGTCTTTAGCAGTCATGCATGCTTTCTTTTTCTCTGATGACAGCAATGTAGAAAGGATTATTTTCTTTGGGACTGAATCATGGGAGAGAAAGAGTTAAAACTTTTCCTTTCCATATGCCACAATTCCAATGGAAAGCTTCCTCCTGCTTCTGCTGTTAATAAGAATACAGTAAACCAATATACTTCTAAAAGTATTTAGAACTATCTGTAGTCCTGAATGCACTGATATGGAAGTAAATATTACACAGTACATATTTCACTTTTTTCCAAGTATTTTAAAAGATAGCAATCTATTCCCCCTCCGCTTCTGTCAAGAACTGCTAACATATCATATTCTTCCTCTTGCTTTCTCAGCCTATGATAATATTTGCCCTCATGCAATGCATTACCATACAAATTATTTCATTATTATTCCTCTTGTTATATTGGAAGTTTAGGTATTTCCATTAGACTGGAAAGCACACGCTTGAAACTATGAATGCAGGTGTTTCTTCACAGAACCAAAGATTTGATATGCACAGACACTACATTGCGGGCTTAAAATGAATAAAAAAGCCATTAAGGTATATGTGAGAAATATTCGTATTAAGAAGGTTTAAGAAAAATAACGAGACAGCTCATTTTTCAGAGCTTGAGTTGATTTGCTTAACTGAAAGCAACACCCATAGAACAGTTTCTCGTGACATTAGAAGTTCCTAATACTTCACTTCTATGTGTGGAGGCTTATAACAGCCAAAAAGAAGTTTTGCATTTTAAATATATTTTTTGTTTTAAATGGGTTTTATTTTTTATTTGCTTTACAGGTGAATAAGATGTGAAAATAGTTGTCATTTGGGTCAATCCTCATCTTGGTGTTTTCTTTCCTATACCAGGTAGCAAACTATCTGGGGTTAAGAGGTGCCTATTTGCCAATTCTAATTTTAGATAATTTGAATTGGACAGTGATGACCACTCTGCCTTGTAAGGGTTGCATCACTGCAATCCATAAATAACTTGTGTGTGCCACTAAGGTGTAGAACTCTTAGTTCACTACTCTGTATAAGCCAGAGTCCCCCAAGTATATAAACAAAACGGACTAATACAGCTTTAATTTCTTGAGTAAAAGAATGACAAACTTACAACTTTTGTTTATTTAAGTTAGGACAGTCTTAAGACATGGCAGCAGTCCAGCATCTTCTATATGAAGTACTCTTCTTTTTCACGTTTATGGGGGAAGTCTTCCATTTGGACTGATCCCTCTGGATCTGTTTCAGGTTGTTCATAAGTGTGATAGTTGCCTTTATTTTTGTACAGGTAAATAACAATTATCACAACAACTGAAAGGAGTGTGAGAAAAACCACGGCGATAACAGCTTGAAACAAAGTGGAGAAAAGGAAATTATTTAGAACAGATAGTTTTTGAGCAGATCTAACAGACCAAGCAATTGTTAGTCTGAGAACAAGCTTCTATCTTACCTGCTTGCTTCTATGTTGCACAGACCCCCCCTCCCCTCCCCTTTATCATTTTATCTCCCATTATATTCGTTGCCAGAAAGGTAAATTTGAAATTAAAAATCTAAGAGTTCATTAAGGGGAGCCAATGTTAATCGTGGTTAGAACTACAGCAATCTAGGGACTCCAAAGCCTTTTAGGCTGAGTGCCTTTCTACCTATGACCCTAAATGGTAGAACAAGATGAAAAGAATTGAAGGAAAACAGCACTAAGTGATGAGGAATTTATAGAGGAAGGAACCTAGAGCCTATTCCTTACATTTTATTTATAATTAAAAATAATTGAGGTTTATGCTCAAGTGTAGATAAACTACATTAGACCCGTCTTTCTCAAGCTCATCAGCTTTAAGCTATTTGAACTTTAACTCATAGAAATCCCCATGCTTTAATATACTGTATATATGCAAGATTTTTTTGACAACATGGAAATCAGATCAAAATCCTGAACATTGCATTGTGATCTACCTTGAGCTTCCACTGAAGGAGTGGACACACAGTGAATAGATCTCATCAACAATCTTGCTTGTTTTTATGTTCTTGCACCAACATCAGCTTTGCCTACTAAATCCTGCCAACTCACATTCTTCCTGAATCTGCCAGCCTTCACTTTTAGATTCGTTTAAGTTATGTAGTTTCCATAACAATACAAATGCTGAAATTGACAGGGTGCAGGATTCTGGCCCTATGTAAGAATTACAGCCCTGATCGACAAAAGGCTTAACTTCCTATCCTTTCCTGGGATGCTAATGTGGCTCTTTCAGAGATTATATGGAGAGCAGAACAGGCTTCTAATGTGACAGTCCCCAGAATGAATTCTCTGCCCAGAGCTATATGCCTGGTCCTCTACAAGCAGGCAGTATAGATACGTTAAATATACAATAATACGGCTGGAAAATATATTGTATATAAATATACAATAATACGGCTGTTAGTCAAGATTTCAGCACTGGGGTAAAGAAGAGAGGGCTTTCGCATAATAGCTCCCTGTACTAGATGAGCGATTTTGTTCCCCATTAGAATTGCTTGACCATTTCTGTTGAGTCAAAATAGGCAACCCATACACAAGAGGCAGAAGCCTGCCTTTGAAGAGGCAAGTTGGATGCTTTAAGGAAAAAAAAAAAGCATAGAGCAAGAATGGAAACGGCCATTGCTCCTGGGATCATTACCTCCAAAAGCACTACCAAAAGCATGCATATCAGGAATTAAAATGTGCTAAGTGGTTAGGTAGTCATAGCTAATGTCAAGGGGTAAACAAGACCAGCATCACACTCTTGGATGCCCAAAAGTGTACACGCTGTGCAGGGATATATACATGCATGCATGTATTCATATACAATACTAATAAAGTGTAGCCATTGGCTGAAAAAAAAATACCTGCCCTTGTGTCAAAGATACGTTGGTCTGATCTGGGAGTACCTCCTAATAGGTAGGATACGCTGGCACTTGTACCACCTGCCATCTACGCTATTGGCTTTGCCATTAGTGGTTTGGGGCTATGTTGGGATGCACCCCATACTTAGTTCTGGAAAGATAATGGCTAATACCTCCTATAATAGCCATATTGGCATCCTCTTGGGATGTAGGCGTGTTCATCTTCTTCATGAACGGACTGGTCAGCATCCCTTCATGGAAGAGAAAAGAGGGATACATCAATATAGCAGCGGGCGGCGCATTTGATTTGAACCAGGAAGTCCAGATTCAAACTCCTTTCTGTCACGGAAATGGAAGAGGGGAAGGATGACCTCGCAATAGGCTTCCCCCTCCTTCCCCCCTGCCTTTCAGGCTAACCAATTTCCCAGAGTTATAGTATATTGACAAGAAGAACTGGAAGGTGCAATGATATCCTTGGTGAAGGAATGAGAACGCATACAGTATGCTGATACGTATACTGCATCTTCCAGAAGTAGGCATGCATGCATCCTGCTTACACGCATGCACACACACACACATTTCTTTTCTACAGGGAAAAAAGTATATGCTAAATAAGATGAAATGTTGAGGCACAATATGCAGCCACAACTGCAAAATGAGAGCTTAAAATGATTAGGGGCAAGTAGTTTTGGTGAAATAACTGGCCAAACTACAAGGGGAAGAAAAGTGCCATTGAAACTGCTGGAAGAGTTGCTCAATAAAAGCCTTTAACCTTTGGCTCCAGTTATAAAGCAGAAACAGGTCTGTTCTGTAGTGTTTCAGGGCGTAGGTAATCGGGCTTACTCAGTGAATATCTAATAATGTACAACAGTGGAAGTGCCAGTCAGAACAAATGTTCTGCCAGCAGCTCATTTCTAAAGATTTCAAAGACTTGCCAGCTATTTGGGAGCCAAATTCTTTACAAGAATGTATGACATCGAGGGATCTTATCATAAGGGCCTCTGAACCAGACCAATGTTTTCCAGGTTTCAGATAACAACCTATTCCCTCCAAATTGTGGCCAAGTCCAAGGCATCCAGCCCTATACACGTCTCACCCTTTTTTCTCCCTTTCCCCTGTTGCAAAATTGAATTATATTTGTGAAGCATTAATTTATACCCTCTCCATCCTATCAAAATCATTAGTAGGCACAAATGAAAACATTATGCATGACAGCAACCTATCTAACATGGTTAGCTAAAATTGATGTGTGAGAATTATGCCTTTTGATCCTGTCCCTAGCAAAGCCAGGTTATCCAGCTTTTTCACTTGGGCAGAAATGAGCATCTGTTTAACAATATATAATGTTTAGACTACATATGTACAACATTCTAAGACAACATTTGTTTAACCTTGATTTTTTTCACTAGAACTTAAATGGTGAAATCTATATCCAATTTAAGCTGTAACCCATAGTTTATAAATCACACCGACCAGCTTTAAAACAGTACAAACAAGCAAACTTCATTTTGACTTGAAGGCTGTCTTGGAAGCAGCCTTAGTTTAGCATCATATATTAAGCAATAATGTAGTTTGGTTTCAGCTTAGCATGTTGGGTGAATCTGTTTAATTGGATTTGTTTATTTGTCATGTATTCAGTAAACAATGATCATGCCAACAATGGTTCAGCATGATGTGAAAATGAAGGTAGTTTAAGACATTTATTTCCATATAAATAGGATGCTCTCTCTGAAGAACTTTTGAGTTTTTCCTGAGACATTAGAACAATTGCAAATATTCTATGACATTACAGCCAGTTCATCGACTAATTATTTGGAGCAAGTCAAATGGAGTCAGAGAAGAAGCAAAAAGGAAAAGAAAAGCAGAATGAATAGATGTGTTCCTATGCATGCAAACCTGACAATCTTTATTACATTTCTCTCTCCCTTTCCCTCTCTGTCAGTCAGATTACTGAACTGCCCAATTCTCTCAGAGAGAGGACAAAGAAAGAAATTATACTAGAAATAGTAGAAATTATAACTTTTGTCTGCCTTCCAAATAACTTTTGGATGCTGAAGCATACTGTGACATTTATTGCAAATTGTTATAGCTACTCGCCAAAGGAGGAACAGTGGGATGGTTACTATCTTAAGATCATGTGCTATTTTCAACATGGATGGTGCCAGAATTGAACGGAGAATGACATTCTAGTATTGTTTCAGGAATACTACAACAGAGTCCTGAGATTTGTGTGGTTGCAGTGCACAAAGAAATGAAAAACCGATGTACTGGATAGCTATAGATTCTTCCGGTGGAATAATTGTCTTACATAAATCAGCACTGAACCAGTGACAAGATTCGCACACTGCAGTAAGTCAATGTTTCTCAACCTTAACATGTATGGATTTCAACTCCCAGAACTGAATGAACTGAAGCCCAGACATCTTTAAATCAATCAGATTGAGAAACCCTGTACTAAGCCCTTATCTGATTTACTTGGTTTCCATTTTGGCATGTTTTTCTAACAACAGCAGTGATTTGCAAACCAGGCTTTTTATGAACATAGCCTATTTTGGCTCAGTCAGGAAACCATGATTAAAAATCATGGCTCAGTACAGGGGTGATGATATCTAACAATTAATTTATGTGTGAATCAAGTAGTGGGAACAGAGGAAATACCAACTAAATGGGCTACAGTCAGTATAGAGTATGATGAATCCTCCCTTCCCATTGCTGTTTCAGTAGCAAAGAAACGCTGCTTCCTTATGTTTTCAAAGATAAAAGAGGAAGGAAATTGGCCATAACTAAGCATTTCTATAAATATTTTTACACATAAAAACATCTACATACTTATCACTTAGGCAAGAAGCTGGGCTCACAATTTACACCAAACAATAATATAGCTTCCATGAAGCCACAGTGCTAACAAACCTGTGAATTAAGCCATTGTGCAAATGTTGTGAATTGCATACTGGCATCATTTTGTATGCTGCAAAATGTCCAGAGAATGTAATTTGTGACATTTAGGTACTGATGTCCTGATGCAATATTGTTTTCTTCCCCCAGCATGTATGTCCGTGAATAAATATATCAAGGTCATATAGCTTGTACACCATAGGTGGTCTGTTATCTTGTCATCTATAATTGATACGTTTGAGGATTACTGTAGAGCCAAATATACCATTCTCTCTAAATACTTCAGCATTCACTTTTCTGAATTCAGATTCTGAGAATGCCAGAAGCAAACCAGTAAGCCAACATAGCTAGGACCTTTGGTCTAGACTGCATTGAGAATGTATGTGGAGAAAACAGTGGCATGCCTTCCTTGTAGAGCAAAGATTTAGGACTTAAGCAAATTTAGGTGAATTGAAAAAAAATTCAGCATATATTTATAGGATAAATCTTAGCACTCTCTGCCTATGCAACAGCAGTTTCATTACTGAAAAAAGGATTTCCATTCCAAACTTTGGTATTCATTGCTCAGTAGGGTTAACTGAGCTCAAATTCAAAGGCTTGCCATTGGAATTGGGTTTCTTTGGTTATGAGCAGGCAGACTTACACTTTCTGATTGTGGCCTCTGATTATCATAATGTGATGTACGCTAACCTTCCAATAGTTAATCAGTTTTTTAATCTGCATATCTTCAGAAGCCTTAGGGAATTGAAATCCAACTCCAGGGAAATGTTGATTATCCATTGGTTAGAAGAATGTTGGTCAAGGCCCCCAACTGAGAAAATTTGTATCTTGTTCTGTTGCGCTCTGCAATATTGATATTAATAAATCACACAACTTTATTTGCAGTTGCAAATTTAAAAAAAAAATCAGAGGACTATTTTATTTAACTTGCAGATGGTAAAGCCAACTGTTTTGGATTTACAAGTTATATTTTATCTTATTATAAAACTCTCTCATCACACACAAAATCTAATGGAATTAAAGCATGATTTGTAGATTAGAGTTATGTATTACAGTATGGTTTATATGCTGTATTCAGCAAACCATGTTTAAACTCAACTATGGGTTTATGTGGGCCCAACTAGAAGGAAGATGAGTATGTTCTCTTTTATTTCTCTGTAGCCACCTCCGCCTCTTGATTTAACAGTGAAATAAGATAACTACCTTCTCTCCTACTATAATTCATTATAAAGTGGCTAAATATGTTAGATATTATACACATACTTACCGTATCCACAAGTTCTCAACAATAAAATACTCTGAACTGCTGACATGAGGGGCCAGGGGAAAAATAATTTTCCACATTCATCATTTTGTGAGGAAGCTTATTTTCCACCCTATACTCTATAAAGATTAAAATAGCAGGTTTTCTTTTCTCTAAAAAGCTTTCTATTTTGTCATCATCTTATTGTTAAGTGCACTTACCTGTGGCTGGTGATGTTGTTGGAGTAGCTGCCATGGCATCACCCTTCTTCGTTAACTTTTAAAATTGTAAAAAAAAAATTGAAGCTGAGGAAACCAAAAGAAAACCAAAAGATAATGCTGTTATCCAGATAATGCTTTGAACAGAAATTTATCGGTTCATCATTACTGCACAGTATATAAGTTGCTATTATGAATAGCTTCTTTCTTTCTTTCTTTCTTTCTTTCTTTCTTTCTTTCTTTCTTTCTTTCTTTCTTTCTTTCTTTCTTT
>BLBF01000021.1:8837520-8914136 GCA_015471245.1 Laticauda colubrina | reverse complement strand
TTTCTTTCTTTCTTTCTTTCTTTCTTTCTTTCTTTCTTTCTTTCTTTTTCTTTTCCTTTCCCTTCTCCCCCTCCTCCTCCTCCTCCTCAATTACAGACTGGTAACTTCAGTAACGCTGCTTGCATTTTTAAACAAGCTTACTAAAAAAGTACACCCCATGGACTTTATTAGCTCCATCAGGTCAACCCTGCAGTTTTCTTGGCAACATTTTTCTTGCCAGTTCCTTTCTTATGTTGGAGAGAAGCTGACTGTCTCAAAGTCACCCAGCTGGCTTTTATGCCTAAGGCAGGACTAGAACTGTTAAGTAATAGCAACTGAATTTCTAAACAGGCTTACTAAGGAGCACATCCCAAGGAACTTACTACTCATTAAAATTTTAAACAATTATTAGCCATGCAGTTTTTTCTGTGACTTTGACAGGTCACAGACAAAAAGGGAGGAAGGAGAGTACCGGTTAAAAGCATGCACCAGCAGTTCTGAATAGGGACTATCAGCAAATAAACAATCTGTGAAGTTCTTTTAAAACTGACAAGTTATCAGAGCAAGTTACCAGAAGTAATCACGTCTCTGACTGCTGCATCTTGCTCTGGCTGAGGCTTTTAAATTATTTTCAGAAGTAGTCTGGCATGTAATACATTTAGAACAGGGATAATAGAACAAAGAACCCAAGAGGCTGATTATCATAAAGAGTTAATAAAGAGTGGGGAAAGGAGAATTTCTAAAACAAAAATGAAAATCACATGTATCAACATGTACAGACTCACCGATCACAAAGAATTCTGTGAGAAATGAGTGGTATAAAAAGAAATAAAAAGGGATCTAATTAGAGAACTACCCAATAGAAAAATTAAGAGACAGGACAGTTCTGAGATAAAACCAGGAACACCACAGCAAGAAATCATTCATTGAGGTAATGGCTAAAAGGTGAAAGCTAAGAGATGAAGATCAGGATGGATGGCAAAAAGTATAAAGTGATAAGGATGACTACAGGAAAAAAAAAAAGAATTCTGCAATAGGAGGAAATAAGGGCAAGATCTATTTCCAGATTTAACATTCAGAGTGGGTTACAAGGTTAGATCACCCATATATTCAATAGGGAAAGGGGAACTAACTACAAGCAAGAATTGTCACCCTTTCAAAGGTAAGTGCTTTTTTAAGGTATAGTAAAAAGGTAAAGGTGAAGGTTTTCCCTGCCAGTTGTGTCCGACTCTAGGGTCAGTGCTCATCTCTGTTTCCTAGCCAAGGAAGCCACCATTGTCCGAAGATGTTTCCACGGTCATGTGGGCAGCATGACTACATGCTGAAAGCACAGGGAATTTTGTTTCCTTCTCTGACTGAAGTGAAATCTATTTATTTATGTACTTGCATTTACATGCTTTCAAACGGCTAGATTAGCAGCTGGGGCAGGAAAGGGAGCTCACTCTATCATGTGGTACTTCGTCTCAAACTGCCAACCTTCTGATTGGCCATATTTTCTTGGAAAAAATAAAGGACCAAGTTCCCAAACCAAAAAAGGTCTACCTGAATATTTAGGGGGTGAGGAAACCTCAGTTCTTCAGATAGTAAAGAGATAGTAAAAGGGATATAAGAGCATGTGGACTGAATATGTCTGGATTCATCTCAAACATTTAACTGGGTTACCCATTTAGCCCACTGTTTAAGCTCACACCCAACCTATACAATAAACTTCATGGGCTACATTGGTTTTATGGTTTAAGCCATACATTTTTACCCCGTTGTACAAATGCAAGCACTGCCCTAGTTAAGCATGCTATGCAATCTCAGCTTATAATAAATAACCTGGGAGGGCAGAAGACACTGCCTAGCCCTATATGTAGGCCTCTGCAGGGCTATTTTGGTTCAATGGTGGCAGGATCCAGTTTGGTGGGAAGTGGAGGCAGAGAAGAGCAGGAGGAGGAAGCCTCACTTACCTCCTGGTCTTGTTTCCTCTTGTCCCCAAAAACTCAGAACTGCAGAGAGACCCTGTCAAGCCTCATCCAAGGCCTAGATTAGCCAGACAAATGCACACCAGAAGCCACACCTTCTGGTCCGGGCCTTGGAGAGAGGAAGGCAGGAAGTTAGGAACAGGAAGGTTGGAAAAACTGATTTTCAGACCACTGCTGCAAAGCCATAAGAAACAAACTGTGCTTGGTGTGTCATGAAAATAACAAGACCACAAGACTTCATTGGAAGTACCGATCTCGTAATACATCACAGGGCAGCTTGAAAGGGGAACTTAGTTTGAAAGGGCGCTCTTTCAAAAGAAATTGTATGTGAAATGGAATCTGGAAAGGCAAGATTAGCTACCCTCCATTAATCATTTCTCCATGTTAATTATTATTTCCATATTTCAAATGTTTGAAAGGCATTCCAAAGTGTGAGTCTTTACACTCATCACTTTTTAAAATGCTATATTAGAAAGGGTGAGTGTGTGTACATGAGTCATATTCCTTCCTCTTGGACATTTTATCCAGCACCAATAACCACAATGAACCCAGAATAGTATGTGATGCATCTACTTAATGGTCATTTTGGCATTGAAGAACATTGTTATTTTCGGAGATGTTTTAAGTGCAGATTAAACAATGCTATGCTGTAAGAAATAAATAGCCATATGCCTTTAATACTTCATTTAAGCATTACTTAATACAATTACTTAAAATGCTTTGGTTTGTTTACATTTTAGTTGGTTTATTCATTTTGTGAAACACCATGAGAATATGATCAAGAATGATTTAAATACACTAATACAATAGTAGATTATATACAACATCCACAAGTTACTTTGATGAGAAGAAAGGTTCAAAAGAATACATGAAGACATTCTAAGAATTTCTGAGGTGCCAAGAGACAAAATCGTATCCATAAACTTTAAAAATGCATGCCAGTTTAATTATGCCATTGCTGATTGTAGCTATGAAAACCCCAAATGATCTTTTTATCTTCCTGAAGAAGGCAGCCACTGGTTCTGTGACTTGGATCAGGAATTTGTGCTGCTCCCTTCTTTGCTATTAACACCACTGCTCTGCTTACTCTCCAGAGTGGTAAGATTTGTCTTCCCTTTTTATCTAGATTCTAGAAGATGACACCGACATTCTTCATAACCTCTAAGATCGTGTCTTATGAAGTGAATGACATAGAGAGATGGTAGACAATGCATTAAAGTCAAGTGAACAATTAAATCTAAAAGAATCTTAAAATAGAATGAAGGTTTAAGTATTAATAAAATAAAACCAAAACAAATTGGTGTATAATATTTTATAAGTTACACGGAAGGCATATAATCAAGTTGTTTCATGTTGCACAGAGAAAATTTACTCTTAGGTATAGAAATCTCGTTCACAGGGAAAATACCCTTCCCAATTTTAGAACAGATGCCACCCTTTCAGCCCCACATTATGATCACAAAACAATGGCAAATCCCACATTTTGAGTGCAAGGACATATTGGAATTCTTTTAACTTCTGAAAATGCTGCAAAGATGAATGAAAGGAAATTAGTTACTCTTGGATTAACGGCTGAGGCCATCAAGGTATCTGAATTTATCAGTATATATTATGCTCATTCAATCTTCAAGCCCTCCTTCCTAAATCAGGACACTACTAGTTGCTTTTTACATGCATAATTGATGCATGATGTATGTAAGTTATACTATTGCAAATACAACCCCCATCACTTAATAAGAAATTACACTCCAGTCTGAGAAAAACCGCAATGCAAATTTAATCTGATTATTCATTTTTGATTATATATTAATTTCCCTAATATTTGACCAGCAATGCCCTCAGTATTCCTCAAAACAATTCTCATTGGTGTAGTTTTAAGCTGTAGAATCATGCAACTGGACAACATGGAAATGCATAACAATAATATGTTTTGAATAGCAGACTAACACGCAGTTGTGACTGAAATAAAATGCTGGGTTACGGATCATCTGGATGAGTTGTTGGATTATGCCAATAAAATGGAAATTGAACAAAGAACAAAATGCAAAATGTAAATGTGTAGGAATGGTGAAAGTAGGGGTGATTTTAGGAAAGAAAAATAAGAAAAGTCAGAATGAATGGTTATTGTAAGTAGATATTGTTACATTTCTTGTAATTTTGGCATACTATTTCTTTATTCTTTTCTGCATAATGCTGCTTATCCCTCAAAAGTAATAGCATGATGGGTATGTATATTTATACAAATTTAATTTTGATAAATAGCTTGTGAAACAAATGTGTGACATCAAGCCATTCCTAGATAGAGTTGCATGTCTTTTGACTGTACTTTTGTACATGCTATTGGATTTCAGACTGTCTGGTAAAAATATTGCATATTTCATCACTGAAGAACAAACAATATGCCAGCTGCCAATCTCTTTGGGCTGCTGGATTACAGACATCTGGAGTCAGAGGCATCTGCACTATTAATCAAAGGTTGGTGCTACTAAGTGTTTTTACCACAGTTCTGTATTAAGAATAGAAAAAGATGGAAGATAAATTAACCCTAACCCTAACCCTCCCACCCTATTCTTTGTGATTGAGATTGTGAAATTATAATCTCATCTAGAGGCAGAGCAATCTGCCACACCCTGAGATAGGAGGAGGATCAGCTACTCAAGACTAGTTGAGACTTTACTCCCCATAAATGTTGCCAGTTGTCCCCTCCTGCTAAGCTTCTGGACCAGTCACCTTCTGAGTATCATTCTTGGGATATCCTGCATAAGCAATTGGTAAGAAAATAAGAGAGAGACATTTTGATATAATGGTTAAGGCACTAGGCTGGAAACCAATTGGTCATGAATTCAAACCCTACTTTAGGCACCCGTCTCTCTCTCTCCTCCCTCTCCCTCCCCCCTCCCTCCCTCCCTCTCTCTCTTTCTTCTCTAGGAAGGAGGCAATGGCAAGTCACTTCTGAAATCTTGCCAAGAAAACTGCAGGGACTTATCCACGTAGTTGCCAGGAGACAACACTGACTGGAAGGCATATATACTCAAAAAACTAGGCAATCTGGAGAGCTTTGTGTCTTAGAGACAACAAGCATGCTGCTTCATTTGTAAATTAAGATGCAAGGAATGGTCACTTGGCCTTAATTTAATGCCACATCCCAGTCTACCTCTTAAAAAGCTCTTTTTTTCCCCAATAAATTTTGAGTTAACCCTGGATGTCTACTGTTAATTGGAAATACTAACTGACCCACCAAGCAGCTTCCCAAATGCCAACAGGAACAGAAAATAATACATAGTATTTCTTTGTGTCAACAGTACTGTTTACCAATTTGGATTTGTCTGTTTCAAAGTACTCATTATGGTCTAGGGACTTAATTCTCTCTAAGATCCTTCCAGACAAATGACTCCTACCATGACCTCATCTCACAACTAGTGTATTCCCTCTTTTGTTCTTTCACACATTGTGTGTGTTCAAAGGGGAAAAAGAAGAAGCAGCAGTGTGGAAATATGAAACATTATACATGGAAGATGATCACTTTTTGTGAATGTAGAATTTCATTGTCCAAGTAGAGTCATTTTAGAATAAAAGCCTTCTCTGAAGCACCATAGGTTAACAAAAGAATAATCTTTATCCATCTAAACACTTCAGTTATTACTTGTAAGTAATATATTTATATATTTATTACTTGTAAGTAATATATTTATATTTATATTCCACCTTTTCTTCAGAAAAATAGTCCCATATTTTAAGACCATTTACATTTAGGTCACTGTCATGGTATGTGGTAATGCTGGTTGGGAAGAAAAGCAACCAAGTTGTCTGAGTTATGGAATCCGTTTGTGTGGTCTTGTTTTTATAACTTTGGTCCAAGACCTTCAAGAAAGTTTTATAAAACAGATTTTTAAAGCTGACCTTTCCCTCATATGTATCTCTTTCTTCAAGCCTGGTTTGACATACTGAATTCCAATGATGAGGATAATTTTGTTATATGCTTGTTTCCAAATGTTGTTTTTGAATTACTGGATGAACCCAGATTCTACATAAACAAATAGCATAAATTCACTCAGAAAAATATGAGCAGCATTTATTTGATCGGTTCAGTAAATTATTGATATATGTAAACCACATGTATTCATCTGAATGTTTTCAATTTATTTTTGGCAATTCTGGTTGCTTTAACAGTTTTGGAAAAAAAAATAAATTAATCAAATATACTGGTATGTTTGTTGCAGCATCTGGTTTTTCTGCTGAAGTTGCCCAGGAGTGCAATATAAAAGATATTAGTAATTACAAAAGGACAGGAAACTAATAGCCAAGGAAAGCAAGCATTATCTGCAGTGTAGAAATGGCTCCTTATTTATTGCTTTCTAGCCAGATGTACAAAGTAGTAGCATATATTTCAGCTCAACTTCTTATCAAGGGGCCTGTTGTGCAGATGAGCAGATTTCCTCATTGGCTCCTTGTTAATTTTGTGAATAGAGCTAGGAACGTTGCACCCTTTACCACAGTGTATCATGGCTATAGCAATTAATTACAAATAACTAATAAATTTATTGTGTGTCTCCTTTCCTCTCCAAAGTGCTTGTTTCTTCTTATTCTTCTTTATTTGTTTCCAATTGTTCTTTCAAAAAGTAGTTTTTCAAGAAATGGATTAAAAAAATACATTGGAGTGGATAGGATGCTGCAATTGCATTGTAGAAAATTGTACACAAATAGTAGCACCATGGCTACAAGAAGGAATGCAGGAATTCAGTTCTGCAGCTACAGTGCTATAAACTTGAGAACAAAAATACAAGTTTTTCCTGCATACATGATATCATATGCTTGCGTAATTGCTCTTTTATCACTCAACTGGAAATGAAAGGATTGATCTAAAATGACTGATGTAAATTAAGTGTGCTGCATATTAAAAGTATCCTCACACACCTAGGTTTTTTTTAAGCAAAAGTGAAATCAGTTCCATAGAATGAAACATTCTTAGGGATTCTTCCAAATGTCCAACTTCCTATTTATATTTCTCATTAATTCATTAAATAAAAATGATCCACATTGATGGATGCCAGATTTGAAAAGTGTGCAGTTACAAATATTGAATTTGATAGCAGAGAACTCAATCATATGATTTGTTTTTATATTCCTCTATCGTTATCCTACCATATCAAAAAGCAATTAGAACAAAAGAAAAAAGAAAAAAAGTTTTGCATCAAATCCCTCACTTAATGTTTTATCTGCAGGTTTCAAAGCTTTTTGTTCATCCCCTTTTTATCAAAAGTATACGCCAACATTCAAGAAACTTAAGTGGCTGGTTCTTATAGGAATCTCAGTAAAAAATTAAAAAAAAACATCTGCAGACAAGAAAAAGATTGGGGAAAGTGGATAACCAGCACACTATGAAATTAGTGGTGCATGTATTTTACAATTCTCTTAGTGTGCCTAGAGAGTGTGCTCGGGAGCAGCACTAGCTCCGTTCATGTGTAAACATAGTTCAGACCATTTACACTACCCCAGATGTAGAAATAATTTTATTTTCTATTTTATTTTCAATTAATCCTGGGGTTAAATTAGTTCCCTAACCAGTTCTTACCTGATTGGAGTAATTCTGGTTGGTGGGAAAATAATTTTGGCTTGACAAATTTGTTAAATTTCTTCCCTGGCTCCACTAGCATGGATATTTCTTCTCTAGTTTCTTCCTGGAGCTGCTTCCTAGCTTTCTAGTGAGCAGACTAAGGCGTTCCCCTGCCCATCTCACCTTTCCAGTTTCACTACTTGATAATAAACAGCCGAGTCATCAGGATGCTTATTCCTTAACTCTTTGTAATGCCAAAGATAGAGAGAAAGAGAGAGAGGGAGGGAGGGAGGGGGAGGGAGAGGGCAAGAGACAAGGCCCATAATGTTCTTGTGTCACTTACTAATAAGTCAGGACAGTTTGGTTCAGCAGGAAGCACTTTATTCAAAGCTGCTGAGGTTGCCATAAATTAAAGATGGGGTTGGAGGATGGAAGATTCTGGCAGGCCAGTACAGCTTATGTAGCCCCAAACCACCCTTTTCCCCCCTGAAGTTATTTATAGTCAGCAGAATATACAAAGTAGTGAGCTGCTAATGTTTTGGGGACCATTTGGCACTTCTGCACAAAAAAGATTGCTTTGGAATGTTCGATAGATGAGATCAATCTTCCCCAAATTAGTTTTTCTTCAAGTCAGCAAGGAATTACACCTCCAAAGATATAACAGAGCACCAGGTCAAAGGAATCAGATGCACGTTTTTGAATTTGAAATGCAGACATGTTTTATTATGTGTTAGGCAGAAACTAATTATGTTTGTATTAACTACTATAGGTACAGATATATTTACAATACCTCTCGAAAGCTATCCAAGTGATTGAGCTGGAGGAGATAGGTCGATTAATGATTACTGTCCATGATCATAATAAAATGCTTCAAACAAGCAACAGATGAGAGCTGTAATCCTAATGCTTCATTTGTAGGTGTCCAGAACCAGACATTTCTAGTTAAAACAACAGTCTAAAACAGGAGTCCATAACCCCCGGTTTGTGGACTGGCATCAGGGCCATGCAAACAGGCAATGCCCCATCCAGTCCATGGAAAAACCTCTCTCCACGGAACCAGGCCCTGGTACCCAAAAGGTTGGGGGCCACTGGTCTAAAATAAGAGAAAACAGAATATAATGTGCTTGACAACATGATAAAATGGATAATCTTGGAAAAACAGGGAAGAGTTCAGAAGCCGTTGAGCATGGAAGGCAGTTCCAGGATTCAAAAGGATTGTATAAATATCCTCTATTTTACTCCGTAATGCCAGCTCCTGTTTAGAGATTCATAAATACAAAAAATAAAATAAAGCAGTAAGATTTTTCCATAACAAATTGCTTCAAACTACAAACAGATAAATGGCATAATTAAGTGATTCCCCATAAATGGGAGAAAAGTCCCAGCACACACATGTTGGGGAAAGTGTCTTTTTTCCTCATATACAATATATATTTTCTTTGTTCAAAATGTTTTACATATGAACTTTAATGTGTGATTTCCCTATCTGAAGTGATAATCTCATCATGTAAAAGTTTCCATAAGTTTCTCCTCCTTCTCATCCTTACAGAATAGAAATTAATCATCTTTCTTACTTTTCCCATTCTCCGAATAATCATTTAACATATTCCGGAAAAGCATGATTGAACTGCAATTATTAATTGTATTATTTTCTAGTAGATGAATCATGAATGCAATGAATTTTCAACTAGCTGAAATGGAGGACTTGTCTGAGGAGTTAGGATGGGTAAATGGGGCTACTAGCTAGTCTATAATAGGACTCTTTATGGTGGCGTTCCATTTTAGAAAAGTAGTTCTGAGGCTAAGGCCTCAGAAGGACAAATTTCTTTCAAAGATTGCCAGTTTCTGACATAATAGATGGAACTCATAATATTCAAAAGTTCATGTATCATAAATATTGCCACCTGCATGGTATTATATTAATGTGAGGCAATTGGCCTGAAGGGGAAAAAGATTGAATAATTATAGAAAACTAGATTTTGGAAAATGCAGCTTTCTCTTTCTTTCTTCATTCTGTTGCTTTTGAGCTTATTTCAGAGGGACGGATCTGATGAGGACTTGAGGGAAAATGCCTTTCTGTAGCATATCTTGGTTTTCCTTCCAGTAACTTTCTTTTACTCCCATCCAAAATCCTTTTTCCTAGAAAAGAAAACAAGCAAACAAACTTCAGTCAGAGCTTTTCCATAAGCACAGTCCTGTTCGTTATAATTTAGAAATTTGGAAAGGTGACTTGAATCCTTATGCATAGAAAATAAGTCTTCAAAGATGGGCATTACAAGTAATCGTCATCATTATGCTAACAGAGCAATGTTTATAAGGGTTGACTAGTTAGTCCCTGCAGTTTTCTTGGCAACGGTTGGAAGTGGCTTACCCTTGCCTCCTTCCAAGGGCTGAGAGCAGCCCAAAATCAGCTGTCTGTCTTTGTGTCTGTGGTGTGACTTAATTCACAGTCTCCCATTTTCTAGCCTGGTGCCCTAACCTATAGATACATACACACACACACATGCATGCACACAACACAGGTAGTCCTCAATTTACAACCACAATTGAGCCCAATGTTTATGTTGCTAAATGAGACATTTGTTAATTGAGCTCTGCCCCTTTTTATGACTTTTCTTGCCACATTTGTTAAGTGAATCACTACAGTTGTTAAATTAGTAACATCGTTGTTAAGTGAATCTGGTTTCTCCATGGACTTTACTTCTCAGAAAGGTTTCAAAAGGTGATCACATATCTCCAGGACACTGCAAACCATCATAAATCTGAATCAGTTGTCAAGCATCCAAATGTAAATCACGTGACCATGGGGATGTTGCAATAGTCGTAAGTGTGAAAAATAGTCATGTCACTTTTTTCTGTGCCATTGTAACTTCAATGGTCACTAAGTGAACTGTTGTAAGTCGAGGACTATCTGTAGCTACTTTTATAGGGGGGGGGAAGTGTTGCTCAGCATTGTTTCTGCTAAAGGGAGAGTTAATGATTAATGGAGGGCTGTAGTCATATCAGACCCAAACATACAAAGAGAGAGAAGTAAGTAGACCTGAAACCTAATGGCAACAGCAGTAGCAGGTATGTACTCTCTCAAAACAGCATGGCATTTTCAGCAAGAACATTTGCAGAACAGGTGACTCCAAATTACACCTTACTTTTTGTCAAACGGAGGTCCTGCTTTACAGGGAGGAGAAGGCCCAAGGTTCAAGACTTGAAGAAGGCAAAGTATACATCACACCATACTATGCAGAGTCCAACACTGGGCCAAGGAGTCAACTCCCAAAAGTGTTCTTCCTTTAATCTCTCTTTGGCAGTTTAGTGTACTGGCTGCCCCTCCCGAACTGTTCTAGATGAGGGATTTCAGACTCAAAACTACCACAAGTGTGCCTGAGGCCTAGTTAATTAGCCAATGACTCTGAAACTTTTGTTTACCTTGATATAAAAGTCCCTGATGAGTTACTGGCAAATGGTATTACTGTTAAACATATTAAACATTTATTTATTATTATTTTTTACCAAGACTGTTATTTTATAGCTGGCCCCAGTTTTTAATTTGCTTTTGTTACTAGGTTGATACACGCTGTATTTTTTTCAATATCATATTTTCCACTAGGATATTATTACCGATACTATCCTACATATTTTTCAACATGTTAAGTGATATCATCTAAGAATCAGTCCTTCCAAGAACTGCACAAATTCTGCTTTTCTTGTTTCTGAGCAAAGAGATCTGGCTTTACTGTTTCCCCCATTGACTTTCCCTTCTCTTTTCTATCTATTGGACAGAGACCTTCTTTCACAGCAGAAAAAGCTAGTTTGTGTGCACACTCCTCCCTTCTCCTTTGCTAGGCAGAGACCCTCATGTAGTGTGAACATATTTGGTGTTCCTCTTCAAATCCACTGCTTTCCCTCCCTCAAGCAGCCCATCTCCATGACCCATCTTTCTGGACCAAGAGTTGCCTCCCCGTTGCCACTGCTCAGAAGTTCAGGTATCAACTCAGAAGTAATGCTTGCCACAAAAACGATCAGCAGGTGGTATCATCAGCCCAATCAAGTGGATGAAGAAACCAGTGTCCTACAGGTCAGGACTACTTTTATTGTAATAGATATAATAATAGAGTCTTGTAAGTATAGACGTGCATCTCCTTCTGAGACATTTTTCTCAAGTTATTGTTTTGGCTTGGGCTCAAGCCCCTCTTATCTGACTTTTGCCTTGGTCGCACTCTTCCTCCTGTCCTTTGAGGTTATCACTTGTGCCCCCTACAGTTGAGGATTCCGAGAGGATAGAGCTGTTTTGTATATGAAGCCTATGGGCATCACCTGTCCATCAGTGCCTAAAAAGTAGTGTTATAAGCTGCAGAAAATTCCTTGGAGGGTTGCATGTGACCCAAGGACAATGAATTTCAAGTCACTATTCATTGCTTTCAAGAGTTATGGGGTCAAGACTCCCAGTCTTTGATGAAAAAAACATAAAACTTCCAGACTCAAGAGGGTATAGCTAGTGGATTAGGCAGGACGCTGTCAGAATCTGTTAGATAGGAAGTTGTGATAAATCAGTGGATTATTAATAGATTATGATGCATCTTGAGCAGAATCTGGTGGAAGAGCTGATAATACGTTGACTACCTTTACAGACCATAATAGTGTTTATTATTCAGAATTTAGTTTCACCGGGCTGGCAGAAAAAAAGATAGTTATGAATGCTATGCGAGGTCCACAAAATCCTAAATCTGAATCTTCATTTGGCCTGGAAGGTCACTGGATGCTTTTGGGCCAGGCACTCATTCTCAGCATACCCAATCTCATAAGGGTTGAGAAGGAATGGGAAACATTATAGCAGATAAATATCATAAATATGTCTATCAATCCCACGTAGGAGGTTGCAGAGGGATTTGATCATGTTAGCTGGATCTTCTGGGAGTCATAGTTCAGTACGACATAGGTGAACTAAGGGTGAACCTCTAAATTATAGCTTCCTTTGCCTAATGTATTTCAAATTGTCATGCCAAGCAAGTCCTCAGATGTTACCTCTGCTTGCGTGTCTGATATCACAAGTATAATATCTCCTTCTCCAAATTGAAGGTGATTGTCATCTTCTGAAGCATGAGCTTGAGTTGCTTGAGCCTGGAACATAAAATGTGCAAATAATGAAACAGGGCAGCATAGAATGGGCATCTCAGCTATTCATCCATCCATCCCACTTCCAAATTGAATACTACAGAAAAGGCTGTAAAAATAATTTTGGAGTAAAATAAAAAAGTCAACAATGGCCTCAGGGGTCAAGTCTTGGAATTAATACCCCCCCTTAATTCATATCTGGCTTTTAATTAGCTGAGAAAACCTAAAAGTCAGCTCTTTGATTTCTGTGTCTTACCTTGAAAAGGAACCCCAAGGGGAGTTTGTTCTCGTTCTCTTCTTTAGCATCTGGGAAAAAACTAGGAATGATCTGAAGCAAAAAATACCATATAGTTATTTAAGGGACAGGGGAAAAGGTATTGCCTAGATATAAGGAGATCTGGAATCAGATCTCTGATTTTCAGATCCTTGAGGAGCGATGAAGTAGCAGTTTTCTACAATTAAAATCTTTCAACATTTGACAGATAAAACAAGATTCAGGTGATCCAAAGGTGCTTTTTCAAGAGGCAACTGGCTTTCTGGTTTTTCTTTGAAGACATTTCTCTTCTCATCCAAGAAGCTTCTTCAGCCCAGAAGAAGACTTTTTCAAGTTCAGTTGCCTCTTGAAAAAGCACCTTTGGAACAACCATGACCTGGATGACTAAGAATCTCCGTAGTCAGGATCCATATGAGGGTCTCCCCAACTATTAATCCATGTAGTCTGGTTGCTTTTGGCTTTCTATGCTGTTTTGTCAGCTTCCCAAGTAGACCAGTCAGGAAACACAATGAAATGAGATAATTCTTCTTTATTGTAAAGTTACATTAACAGACTCTTGTCTCCTGCCATCACTTTTAACATTTTGATCAATTAGGGTGGATCCTTCCTAAGTTTCTTTCTCTGACTGCTAAGCCTCTGATGCTCCATGTTCTTTTGTCTGATAATTTTCAGCATCTCTTCCCTTCATGCCTTCAGATCATTCTCACCTAGTATTACAGGCAGGAAACTATCCATTATGAATCACCATTATAAACCAGGACAGTAAACCCAACAGATTATAGTTAAAAGCCCTGTCATTATGCAATCCCAGCTTTGTGCCTGAAGAAAATGGAAAGGAGAGATGACTCCTCCAGGTAAGGGATTCCTTTCTTAGAAAACTTCCAAAAATACCTGTTTAAAAATTCAAAGCGGCTTTTTACATTCAACTAGAGGTGAGGTGAAAAAAGACTTAATTCTTACAATAGAAGTTTCTCACTAAATAAAGACTCTAATGCCTGTAATGAAACCAACAGGATAGTTCCAATTCTTTAGAATCCCTTTATTTCAGCCCCTTATGATTCTGGCTGTTTAATTTCTTGTTAGTGTCAGACTCTGCAGTGTGTATGTTAATTGCATTGATAATTTAGTCATCATCAGCATGCAGAAATAGACCTACTCCCTCACAGAGTGGGAATGGCATCAATTAGCTAACTCAGTTCACTCTGTTTCGGCTATTGATACATCTCCTAGCTATTGCAGTTCCTATGTTGGAAGACCAACTTTTGCAGTGGGAAACTTACTTGCATATATAAAGATCCCTTCTGCGGATAAACTGGATAAATCTCCAGTTTATGAGATATGTTGAGATTATCATGATTCCAACAAAATCAATGGATTCAGTATAATTTTTAATCAGGTATGTGTTGATTAGTGCAGTTAATGTATCTCATGAAGTGACTAAGCTATTTGAGTTCACACTACTCAAAGTCATATTTCAGTGGAAAACGCTGCAGTTGGCATCTTCAAAAACACACTTGCTTTTTTTCTAATTACTTTTTGAAAATTGTATGTTAACTGCTTTTCAGTTATTATAAATCTATAATAAAAACGATATACATACATATATACATACATACATATATACATACAGCAAAAAGGTGATTAGAACTTTGATTTTGGAAAGCTACAGACTGAAGAACCACATGCCTTTGAAATAAGAATTTGGGATTATGTAGAATCATTGTCATTGGAAAATGCTTTTGTTCTGAATCCTCTTTTTAAAAAACAGGATGAAACTTGAAAGGGAGACACTAGAAGGAACCAGAAGGGACTAAAGATTTCAATTAAAGGAGCGCTCTTGTATTTGACTTACTAATACAACATGAAACAAAATATTTAAACATTTATCACTGAAACAAACACTCCTCTGAACTTCCATTAAGCTGGTTGTTAAAATCCCCTGCAAGGTTAAGGCTCTACACCCATTTGCATTACTCAGGTGGCCCTGATGACACAGATAAACCTCCAGGTCACCTTAACAACTGGATTCACTAAAAGAATGCAAATGACCAGCTGTCTGCAAGGAGTATAAATCCTTCCATTCCCCAGCACTCAGTCAGAGCTGAAGAAGCTATTTGGATGAGAAGAGAAATGTCTTCAGAGAAAACCAGAAGTCCAGTTGTCTCTTGAAAAAAGCTACAAAAATAAAATTAATATAAACCAAGAAAACTAAATGAATAAGAAAAAAAAGTGCGTAAAACAAATAAACAAAAATAGAAATGAAAGAAAAAATGAGAACACAGTAAAAAAAGAAAAAAAAAAAGAAATAACTTCCCATTCCTCATAAGAAATACTGTCTTAGTAACATTTGTTTATTTATCAGATTTAGAAAGCACCCATCCCACTTAGAGAGTGACATATCAACTTAAAATAAAACAAATGAACTCTTCTCATATCCTCTTTCTATAAGAAATCCTTTAAGCCTCATCATTCAATCCTGATCAACAAAAGTCCACTAAGGCTTGCAAGATATTTAAAAAAAACACATCTATTTTAACTTTAACAAAAAAATAAACCAACTTTATATTTCTTCTTTTTATTTTTAATTATCTTCAATTTTAGGTCCTTCAGATAAGGCCCTAAAATTTTATTTCTTTTCATTTCTTTGTCCCTTCTCAAAAAGTTTTCAGAAGTCTCTTTTGTGGATGGAACCAACATTGGAAAATTATCCAGGTCACTCTCCGATTATCTGTACACCCCTTTTAATGATTAAGATATCAGCCAATTTATTTTGTATGTCCAGTTGTAGCATCTTTGTTCATATCATTATTGTAGCCTGTCATTTTAAATCCAGTTTCAGAACAATCTTGTCTAGTAAAACTGTGCCTCTTTCATAATATCTTTTAAACACAGTCTATCTATGGGGCTAGACAATCTTAAAATTAACTTCTTGAGCCATTGTTTAAAAATATCCTCCAATATGCCCAATGTTTAAATATTTTGTTTCATGTTGTATTAGTAAATCAAATATAAGAGTGCTCCTTTAATTGAAATCTTTAGTCCCTTCTGGTTCCTTCTAGTGTCTCCCTTTCAAGTTTCATCCTGTTTTTTAAAAAGAGGATTCAGAACAAAAGCATTTTCCAATGACAATGATTCTACATAATCCCAAATTCTTATTTCAAAGGCATGTGGTTCTTCAGTCTGTAGCTTTCCAAAATCAAAGTTCTAATTACCTTTTGTATGTATGTATGTATGTATATAGATTTTGTTTCTTCCTCCTGGTATTTTTACTCAAATATTCTTAAATGGACCCATGTTTAAATTTCTGAATCTCTATATCTATGTGTACTTCCTTCACATACAATGCTGCTCTACAGTGTGCCCTAATCCTTCATTTAAGTTACATCATTTAGTCCCTGCATTCTACTCATGAGTTTACTTCTACATTTCAGGAATAATTACAAAATAATCTTTATCCTTCCACATTAAGACTGCTGCACGTTCCTTATATTTCATGCATTGGCATGGAGGCAGTGAAAACCTTATGCCCTATAGTATAACTTGATCTATTTCTTCATGTACTTATTTACTCATTACAGTACTGGACGTCTCCATCTCTGGTATATCATTCCTAATTTCATTCCCAATCCTTAGAATTGCATTTTTTTTCTGCAGTGAGATTCTCCTGGTTGAGCAATGAGCTGTCTTCATGAGTGTTGGTAAAATGTGTTGGCAACAATGTGGTTGGCATGAAAAACTTGAATGAAAAAGCTTGAATGGGTTTTAAAATGAATCCATGGGATTGTTGTTGTTCAGACACTGAATTGTGTCTGCTATTTTGTGACCCCTATGGACCATAGTACACCAGATCCTTCTGTCCCCCATTTTCCTTTGCCCATTGCCCATTCCATGGGATATAAATATAATAATAAAATAAGAACACAAGTATGCATGCACACACACACTTTCTGATCACACCAAAGGTTCATCTAGTTCAACTATTATTTTTCCTGGGTTTGTTAATAGCTCAGCTTCTTACAGTGCTTTGTTTTTCCTACTCATGTGATTATGCTCAATTTTTTCTTTAAAGTGAAATTCCTATCTATGCCAGCCAAACCTCCATGTTTAGCAGCACATGTTTTCCAAAAGCCCTTGGTGCTGTTGGAAGGCATGACCAACATTTTTTTCAAAAAAAGGATCATCACATGCAATGAGAAAAACCAACTACTTTCATAAAACCACAGAGCTTTAGGGTACTAAATCTGCTGCTTTAAACAATCATGTCAATCTTTCAAATTCACATTGTGCTTTTGATATCTTCAAAGAATGTAATATCTTCAAAGAACATGTCAAAAGCCTTCCATTCTTCCACATGGGACTAGTATTTGACCTCTTGGCTGCTGAAGCTCAGAGTTGTGTCAGACCCAAGGCATAAATAAATGAAGTGGAGACTAACAAATAGAGAGATGGCTTCTGGCCATTGGAAAAACAATGTGCAGATTTTCTTTCTTCCCTTAATGAGGTTTCTGTAGTCAGAACATGACAAAAGAATATTCTGGAAATGTGGGCAAAACGAAGTATCTTTATTATGCCTGAGGGGCTCATAAAAACCCAGGAAATTTTGAGTTCAGATATACACAGTGATTAAAAATCAAATAAAATCAACTTTCAACCCAAACCAGAACTTTTCTTGCTGGGATTAATTGATAGACAAGTAGAAATGAGTCATAGACCATTTTTTATGTGTTAACTGCTGCAAGGCTATTATTCACATAAAACTGGAAAGTCTCTGAAACATATTCACAATGGAGGAATAGTTAGTGAAGATGACAGAATTACCGTGTTTCTCCAACAATACGGCCTCCACCAATAGGAATGCCCAGCATGATTGCTAGGCATGAGGTGAAATTAAGCCCCACCCCCAAAATTTAGGCGTATTTAAACCATGCGTTTCCCGCCATTTCTCACATTGTTCGTTAGAACTTCATGAGGTGAAGAGAAATGGGGGGGGGGAATGGCAGGGGGGGGGGAGAAAACTTGCCTTTTGGAGTGCCCTGCAGGTAGCTTAGGCTAGAATACCCCGATCTACCGATAGAACATCAGCCAATAGAAGCTCCCCAAAGGCAGAGTCCCCAGCCGCTTCAGGGCGTGTCATGGCTGCCTGAGTCTCCTCACCTTTCAGCAGTCTCTTTCAAGCGATGGAAGCTCCTCAAGTGCAGTTACCAGCCACTTCGATCGGCTGGTAAAAGTGGCCTCGGGGCGAGCGCGCACACACACTCCCCTCGCCACGAGGCTGCTTCTATCGGCTGATTGAAGTGGCTGGTGACTGCGCTTGGGGAGCTTCCATCTCCCGAAAGAGACTGCCTAATGGCGAGGGGACACGAGCAGCCACGCCATGCCCTGAAGCAGCTGGGGACTCTGCCTTCGGGGAGCTTTCGTTGGCTGATAGAAGCGGCCTTGCGGTGAGGTACATGTGTATGGGCCACTCTAGGTGGGGGAGGAAATTAAGTCACCCCCGAAAAGATGGCCGTTTTTGGGGGGTCAAAAAAAAATAAGGCCCGGCCTTATTTTGTAAGAAACACGGTAGCAAATATGACAACATTATCTTGACTGATTAGGGGAAAGACAATAACCACGTTTATTAGCAACTGGAAACTCTTATGCCAACTTTTTGCTGAAGAGACAAAAATGAACTTATAATTTTGATGATTAAAAAGGTTAAACTATGGGAATAAGGAAATTAGGATAAATTTTACAGAGAAGGGGTAAAAATGTAAGTGGATTTACATTATAACTGCTGTTAAGAAGGTTGGAAGACACTTCCTTATAATGTTTTCTTCTTGTTCTTGTTCTTTTTCTTGTTTTATGTTTTCACTGTTTTTCTTTATTTTTCTTTATTTCGTCTTTAAAATTTGCTATCTTTTTAAATTTGTTAAATTTTTTATATATCTGTAATCTAGATCTATCTATCATTATATCTGATGAAAGAAGTACAAAAAAATGCCCCCAAAGATCCAGTTTGAACCCTGGTATGATACATTTTACCCAGAAGTATTTCCTTGAGAGGAAAATGTATGCATATTGGTAATCCCTGTACATTTATTGGTAATCCCTGTACAAAGATTATTTTGTAAGCATTCCTGAAATGTAGAAGTTAACTCATGAGTAGAATGCAGGGACTAAATGATGTAACTTAAATGAAGGATTAGGGCACACTGTAGAACAGCATTGTATGTGAAGGAAGTACATATATAGAGATTCAGAAATTTAAACATGGGTCCATTTGAGAACATTTGAGTAATACCAGGAGGAAGAAACAAATAACCAAGCAGCAAGCCAGGCAGAAGATTTGCATAATCTTCCCCCCTGGAATGAAGACAGAATTTGCAGGGAGGAGAGCTATACAAAGAATGGGAAATTTCAACTTGCTGGATTTCTGCTGGAAAGGCAGTTCAACCTGCAGAGGACCTGTTGATTATCTAATTTTCCAGACAGCTGGAGAAGACCTAAGGGAATTTAATCCCTTACATCTTTCCTAACCAACAGAAAAATAAAATAAAATGAATAATAAAATAAAATAAAATAAGCTTTTGGAGCCCAGGGAGGAAATGACCATGTCATATTGCATTTAAATCAGAGGTGTCAAAACTCAAGGCCTGTGGACCGGATCCTGTCCATGAGGTGCTTAGATCTGGGCCGCGAGGCTAGCCTAGAAATATCAAAGGACCAGCCTGCAGTGCCTGGGGGGTCTCACATGACCCTCCCCACAGCCCATTTTTCAGCCAGCAGAGTGCTGGAGGAGAACATGGAAGCCAAAACAGGCCACAAGGGGTTGTCCTAGCCTCCCCCCCCCAGCCTGTTTTTGGCCGGCATAGTTGTACATACAAACTAAATTGCAGAGGAGATAACTTCAGAGCAGTTTAGAGAGGTACTATGTGGTTATCTCACATATCAAAATCCTCAGATCAAAGGGAGAGTGAGGAAGTTGGGAACTTCTCAAATAATATGTTGCTAGCAATAGAGTTATTTACTGTACCAATCTTAATGAGAAACAGAGAAAGCTAAGGAAACCATTATGGATGTTTAGGAAGCTTTTGATCAAGCGAAGAGGGTATGCATAGGAAATGGATAATTGTTTAATGATCAAGGGAGCTATACCGACAAATAGTTAATTTCTGCAGACACAGAAACGCAAGGACAGTTTCTAGGAGAACGAAAAAAGATGGGCCTACTGCTTCGAAAAGATAGGATATTAACTGGTGATCAAAAGAACTGTGAGAAAGTGTTTTGTATGCCAATTTATGATACATATATAACAAAAATAATTGTGTGTCAGTTTTCCTGCTCTGACAAGGGGCCTTCTTGTTCTTTGTAGCTCAACAAAGAGCTGGATAGCCAGTGGTATTTAATCTAAATAGATAGATAGACAGATAGACAGATAGACAGACAGACAGACAGACAGACAGACAGACAGACAGACAGACAGATAGATAGATATAGAGATAGAGCAAATGTTCTGATAAAAATAGTAGACTCCAAATAACTCATTCTGATTGGTTACTAAAAACTAATGGGGATAGGTTCAAAAGGAACCAATCTCCGAAGCCGCACAAAGGTGGCAAAATCAAATGAATGCCATTGGCTACAAGCCGGCAGACAGAAAAGTATAAAAGGGTTGTCGCGGCTTGAGCCAATGTTCCGTTTTTGCAACTGTTCTGAAATAAAGACTTTGTTGTTGGAACCCGGTCTACCTCGCGTTTTTCCGGACGGAACACTGGCGACGAGGATGGGATCGTCCTAAACGCGAGACTGAGCACGCGGTGACAGACAAGCCAGAAAAAGAGCAATGGCCGGAAACAATGCGCCGCCCGCACCCTTCAACCCCAATGAAGAAGATTGGGAGTCTTACGTAGACCGTTTCCAGATGTACCTAGAGAGCAATGAGATGGAGGAAATCTCAGACCAGCGAAAAAGAGCTGTTTTCTTGACACACTGTGGGCCCG
The DNA here is from genome assembly GCA_015471245.1 of Laticauda colubrina. Classification (NCBI taxonomy): domain Eukaryota; kingdom Metazoa; phylum Chordata; class Lepidosauria; order Squamata; family Elapidae; genus Laticauda; species Laticauda colubrina. The sequence goes on along the minus strand of BLBF01000021.1, from coordinate 8,893,271 downwards.
TGATTTTTAAAATGGCCAAGGCTTTGGCAAAGCCCCGAGATGTCAAACAATTGACATGGACCGAGCTCCAAAGAACATTAAAGGCCCACTATGCACCAGTGGTGTCAAACCTAATAAAGCGGCACGAGTTTTATCGGAGAGACCAGAAAGAAGGCGAAACCATCACTGATTTTGTAGCCGCCCTACGCCAAATAGGGGGAGCATGCAAGTTTCTTAACTTAGATGAAGCGATGCGGGATCGAGTGATATTGGGGTTAAGAGACTCAACCATACAAAGCAAACTACTGAACAAACCCAACATATCAGTAGCCGAAGCTATTGCAGAAGCCTCAGCTGCTGAAGCTGCCAAAAAATCGGCAGATAAGATGACACAAATGAATGCAAGCAATGATGAAAAAAGCCCGGCCAGAGGAAAAAAACAACCTCCCACAACCATTCATTACGAAGAACTCGAGGAGACGTCAGAATCCAGGGAGGAAGACGACAAAATCCACCGCCTATACGCTAACAAGAAAGGGCGCAAAAATAGAAATCGGCGAGAATGTGCTGGCTGTGGGGGAAACCATCCCCGAGCCAATTGCAGATTCCTCGATGCCATTTGCAGAGCATGCAAGAAAAGGGGGCATATCGAGAAAGTCTACAGAAACAAAAAGAATTACAGCCCAAAGAGACGAAACGACTCCCCAGCAAAGCCTGAGCCAAGACTCTCCGAGAGAAAGTGGCAGCGAAACAGGCGAGCCACTAACCGGGAGAAAGCATACCAAACTTTCACTATCGGAAGCGCTCAGACGGAAAGCGGGAAGAAAGTAAAAATAGTTGTAAAAATCGAAGACAGCCCCTGCGAGATGGAAGTTGATTCTGGATCGTACCTATCCATGGTGTCATGGGACACCCTCAAAAAACTAATTCCAGCCATCAAAATTAAGGAACTCCAGAGACAAAAACGAACCCTCAAAGATTATCAGGGAAACCGAATTCCTGTAATTGGCCTGAGACATTTTTGAATCGCTTACAGGCAACATGTCGCAGTACTACCACTAACAATAGTCGACCGAGATCGACCAAGCCTCCTGGGTATTGAATGGTTCGCACCATTGGACATCGGGATGACCGGAGTAGACCGGGTGGCCGCAACTGACTGGGAAGAAGACCTGATCCAAGAATTCCAGGACGTCTTCGACGGCTCCCTAGGCAGGTATCGGGGAACCCCCATTTCTTTTAGTCTAGACCCACAGATAACCCCTCAAAGGCTAAAGGTCAGATGGGTTCCTTTTGCTTTAAAAGAAAAAATAGAGGAACAATTAAATAAATTAATAGATCAAGGGGTTTTAGAACCGGTCGACCACACTAGATGGGAAACACCAATCGTGACACCAATTAAGCCAGATGGGTCGGTTCGAATCTGTGGCGACTACAAGGCTACCCTGAACCACGCGTTGCAACAGAGCGCGTATCCGGTGCCAGTTGTGCAACACCTACTGCACTCTCTTGGGGGAGGAAAAGTTTTCGCTAACTAGACCTAGCACAGGCGTACCAACAGCTCCCAGTAGACCCCTTAACGGTGGAAGCACAAACAATAGTGACTCACAAAGGGGCATTCAAATGTAACAGACTCCAATTTGGAGTAAGCGTAGCCCCAGGCGTTTTCCAGAGCCTCATGGAACGCCTGTTAAATGGCATAAAAGGGGTCATGCCATACTTTGACGACGTCCTAATTTCAGCCAAAGATGCAACACAGCTTAAAAAAAGACTTAAAGAGGTCCTAAATAAATTCAGAGAATCTGGCCTTAAAGTAAAGAAAGAAAAGTGCTGCCTAATGACTGATCGCGTCGAGTTTTTAGGATATTTAATTGATGGAGAGGGCATACACCCCACCGAAAAAAAAGTCAGAGCTATAAAAGACGCACCAGAACCAAGGAATAAAACTGAGCTGCAGGCATTTTTGGGACTGATAAACTTTTATAACGTGTTCCTACCCCAAAAAGCCACAATAGCGGAACCATTGCATCGATTACTGGACAAGAAAACAATTTGGACATGGGGGTTTAGAGAAAAAAAAGCTTTCCAAGGAATAAAAGACTTATTAACATCAAACACCGTTCTTATCCAGTTTAGCAACACACTGCCATTGACGGTGACCTGCGACGCCTCGCCATTCGGAGTCAGTGCCATCCTGAGCCACAAATTGCCTGATGGGAGAGAGGCACCCGTCGCATACTATTCAAAGACCCTGTCCAAAACCGAGCACAATTACAGTCAGTTGGACAGAGAAGCTCTAGTAATTGTCGCCGGAGTGAAACGCTTCCACGAGTACCTATGTGGAAGAACTTTTCAAATCGTAACAGATCACAAACCGCTACTAGGAATTTTGGCGGGAAACAAGCCCACACCGAATATTCTGTCCCCACGAATGACTAGATGGTCAGAGTTCCTAGCAGCCTATTCCTATACTCTGACACATCACCCAGGGAAACAAATTTCCCATGCAGACGCTTTGAGCAGAGCACCATTGCCATCAACAGAGGAAGACCCGGCACCAACGATGACAGCATTGCAGATAGAGACTTGCCCCGATCTACCCATATCTGTGAATGATGTCGTCAGAGCCACTGCAAAAGACCCATTGACTGCCCGCGTACTTAACTGGGTAGGTAAAGGCTGGCCGGAAAACCAAAAAACTGAGAACTTTAAACCTTTCCGGACCAGACAAACTGAACTCTCAATCCAAAAAGGGTGTTTATTGTGGGGTAATCAGGTAATTATTCCTAACAAATTACAAACCAAGGTACTGGGTATGCTTCACGAAGGCCACCCGGGAATAGTTAAAATGAAAAGCCTTGCTAGAAGCTATGTCTGGTGGCCGGGTATAGATAGGGACATTGAATACTGGGTAAACTTGTGCAATAAATGCCAAAGAATCAGGCCGTCCCCGCCAAAAGCACCCATAAGAGATTGGGAAACCCCAAGAGGCCTCTGGTCACAAATCCACATCGATTTTGCGGGTCCTACCAAGGGGCATACATTTCTGATTGTCGTGGATGCATACTCTAATTGGCTGGAGGTAAAAATTATGCCATCTACGACAACAGAAACCGTTATAAAACAACTTGACAAACTCTTTGCAACCCATGGCCTACCGGACGTCCTAGTGTCCGACAACGGGCCACAATTAACCAGTCTCCAATTCGAGCAATACCTAGCCTCCCTAGGTATAAGACATGCCCTAACTGCGCCGGCCCACCCGGCTGCAAACGGTAGGGCAGAGAGAATGGTCAGGTTTACCAAGGAGGGTTTAGAAAAAATGGACACTGGGGATGTCCAAAATAAAATAAATCGATTACTCACTCTCCAACATATCACACCCAGTACTACAACCAACAAAACCCCAGCAGAATTACTGATGGGAAGGAAACTAAGGTCGCATCTAGACAGATTGCACCCAAATTTCACACCAGAAAACCCCCCCGACTCCTCCACTCGATTCAGGACCTTTGCAATAGGCGACTTAGTTTATGCAAAAAATTTTACCGGGGACCCATTATGGCTACCCGGACAAATTACACAAATAACAGGCCCTAAATCCTACCGACTAACGGTAGACGACGGCAGGGAATGGAAGCGGCACATAGACCAGCTTCGCTCCCGAAACATAGAACGAAATGCAAACATACAACCACACATAGAAAAACACGATGAAATTCAAACCAAAGAGGGGGGGGAAATGCGAGAAATCAATAAAGAACCGTTTAAATTAAACTCCAAAAACAATAACAATCAAAAAGAGCAAATAAAAGACTCACTGTTTGAAGAAAGTTGCGAGAAGAGTCCATCCGAAGGGGCCAGCCAGGCCAGCTCGACCAGCCCAGAGGAAACGGGAGGGAGCGGCAAAACCGCCGGCCTAAGAAACTCAGGTGGCAGTAAAATGGCTGACTCACCCTTCCAGACGGTTCCATGGAGAAGGACTGAAGACACAGCAACCCCATCCGAACCGGTCGAAGTCTCCAACAATAATGAACCGCGCAAGTCCAGTCGAGTCAAGAGAAGCCCCACCTACCTGCGCGACTACGTCACCACGTAGGACTGAACTAAGAGGGGAGGGGTGTTCTGTATAAAAATAGTAGACTCCAAATAACTCATTCTGATTGGTTACTAAAAACTAATGGGGATAGGTTCAAAAGGAACCAATCCCCGAAGCTGCACAAAGGCGGCAAAATCAAATGAATGCCATTGGCTACAAGCCAGCAGACAGAAAAGTATAAAAGGGCTGTCGCGGCTTGAGCCAATGTTCCATTTTTGCAACTGTTCTGAAATAAAGACTTTGTTGTTGGAACCCGGTCTACCTCGCGTTTTCCCGGACGGAACAGCAAACATGTCCATCTCCTGCCAACTGATGTATCTAATATGCAAAATATCATATTGTTATTCATTTGAATTACTTACAGAGCAAAAGCATCTTTGCATTGTTGCAGCACATTTTGGGTGCCCTGTTGGAATATTTTACCTTTACTTGTTTTTCTATGTCTAATTAGCAATTCAAAAAGGGATCACTGAGGTTTCTTCTCACCTCTTACCTGAGCTTTGGTACCCTTGGGGGAAATCTCAATTTCTTCCATGCTTCCTTCACTGCTACCGTTATCATCTTCTCCATCTCTGCAGCCTTGGCTACTCTCATCTGTTTCCGTATTGGGTGGAACAGATTCATCAGCTGCAGACAGGACCTCTTCTGAGTCTCCTTCATCTTTGGTTGAAGAGGGAAGACCTTGGGGATCATCTTCAGGGCAAGAGCAGCTCTCCTCAGGTGATCCTTTGTGGTCCTGACCATTAGCTTTCTCAATCTGCATCTTATCCTGGTTCTCTTTGGCATTCTGAAGGTTGTGTTTCAATAGAGTTGGGCTTTCATCCTTTGCCTGGGGTGGAGAACCATCGTCTTTTCCAGGTGTATCATTGGCTTCAATGGTTTCTTCCAAGAAGGGCTGTTGTGCAGGATCTTCTGAATCTTTAGAAATGCTTTGCCTTTTGCCAGCAGCTTCAACCATTGCTTGTGATAAAATCTCGGCCGCAAGGTTCTTGGCCACTACCTCAAGGGTTCTGCTGGAACCAACCTCAAGCTCTTCCAGTTGGGTCTCGTGGCTTTTGCCTTCTGTTTCACTACCAGCCTGAGAGTCTGACTCGGCATCCTGGCCAGCCTCATTTTGCAATTCTGTCACCTCTTCTTTTGCTTCATCATCATATACAGTTGTGGATGCCACCTTGGTGGCTGAAATAATTTCTGTTTCTTGATTTGGGGCAATGAGAGATGTGGAGAGCTCATTTATGCTATTCCCTGCTGGCAGAAAAGAGTTGCTGGTTGGGCTTACTGGGGATGAAATAACCAAAGAGCCTCTGTTGCTGCATTGTGAGGAAAAAAACATTAACCAGTTTTAGAATATCTGAATATGCAACCTCCAACAATCTAATATTTAATTAGTTCAACATTCCCCAGCCGGGCAGCCTTCATATATGTTGAGATTACAAGTCCAAGAATCTTCATCTGAAATTCACTTTGACCTTCCAATTATGAATTAGGGGAATTGCAGCCTCAAGTCATTTGAGAATCAAAGCCTTATTTAGCCATTTATCCCCAAATGAAGGCCATATGTAGGCATTTCAAATGCCAAATAAAAGAAGTGTAAAAGCATTAACATACTTTAAAACAGCAGAAAACTACACAGTCAGTTCTGAATGATTGTATGACTTAATTCATTTTTGTGACTCAGTCGGCTGGGAGAACATGTGGTTTGAAGGCTATTCTTCATTAAAGCTCACCTCACGATGCCCTTCAGATTATATTAGACTACCACTCGCAACATCCTAAATCAGTATGGAAGTTAAAGGGGACTTTGGGGACAACCAATATGAGCAAACTCAGAGAAGCAGCTACTTGGGACATGCTGCATTCTTTACAGTCCAGAATCTCGTTCAGGTAAAATTCTAACCATCAGAAATTCTTCAGCTTTCCCCTCTCCAGGTTGTTTTACCCACTAGGTGTTAAAAAACGTGTTACACATTGTCTGTCTCTTACTATACACATGTTTTACATAGACATTGTAAGTATTTTCTATAGTGTAGGGGAAATGGTTCCTTATTGTGAACAAAAACGGATATGGGGTTCCAGATATTGCAACCGAGCACCTGTCACTATAATTGAGCTTCAACTGCAATACACACACCAAAATTGCTGGAAGGAACCACCTCTCTGTTCATTCTCATACAGGTTGTATAAGAATGCAATAAAGCGTGAGGGAAAGAGCATGAATTTTGCAAGGGGCCAGCTGTCTGGTCCCAATGCCCCTTCAACTGCATGATTCCTTTTCACCTGTATGGCAAACATATAGTATACAGCAAGACAGTTTTTAACTTTGCCAATTGGTAAAATTCAGTACTTGCTTTAATTAAAAGACTCCTTTGAAGATAATTATATAGAATAAATGCTGTTATATTCAAGAAGAGCCTGTGGAATTATTGATTACTTTTAGTTTCAAGCTATCTAAAACCATCTCAATATTTCAGCGGTCACTGAACTTCAGAATAGCTTTACCTTTAGCAGTAATGATTCAGAAGGAATAGAATCAGCTCGTCCCCATCTACTACTTGTGTACTACTTGTGTATTGAAATTATTGAAAAAGCTTTTTTCCTTCCTTTCATTTCTCCCTCCCTCCTCCTCCCTCCTTCTCCTCCACCCTCCCCCTCTCCTTCTCCTCCCTCCATCCCTCTTTCTTCTTCCTTCCTTCCTTCCTTCCTTCCTTCCTTCCTTCCTTCCTTCCTGCCTGCCTGCCTGCCTGCCTGCCTGCCTGCCTTCCTTCCTTCCTTCCTTCCTGCCTGCCTGCCTGCCTGCCTGCCTGCCTGCCTGCCTGCCTTCCTTCTTCAAGTTTACTAAAGATGAGTTGCCTCTCCAAAATGCTACTGTGTTTGTTTGCTTTTTGTCTGGCTGCTCTAGGGTTGCTACTTGCATTTTAAAAAACGACATCCTGATTTTATGGATATTTTCTTCAAAATAAACTTAACAATCTCTTTTAGTGAAGATGTGTTCTAAATCTTCTAACCCATAACAAAAGCAAACAAGCTAGATCACTTGATAGCTACTTGGAAAGAGATTTTTTTTTTCCTCAGCATTCCTGGGATGCTACTCAGACTCCTAACATATCTGTAGCAAAAAGGAAATCACTTACCTGGAGACCCCCTTAATGATGAAGACTTTATTGGAATGTTGGTTCTCCAGCTTGCTCATTACATCATACAAGTCATGGTTAAGCTAGAAGCAGGAAGAATTAGGGGAAAAAACCCATTTATACCCAACAATCACAAGGACACATCACCATAATCATAATCTTCAACTTTATTATCACTATTATTATTACTGTTGTCACTCATTCAGCTTATTAACTCTGTTTCCTAAATTTATTCTTGATGAGGACTTGAAGGTGTCATTGGCTGAATAATAATTCTTCCTTCTCCCAGTGAAAATGGAACATGTGGCTCAACAATTGAAATATCATTTTCTGAGTATTACATAAAAATAACATCCTTCCACTTTTGCAAGGCTTAGCAGGTCATAGCTAACCTGCAGACATTTCCACACAGAAGAAAACTACAATAGTGTGAAGGAAAGACTTGGGCAATATTGCTATAGAAGAATCCATAATTTTCCTGGACCCCATGCATGGTATTTTACAGAGTGCTAGTGGTAGTGAACCCTCGGACGTTATCATCCAGTTGTGCTTTCACACTGTTGTCTAAATCTGTTTGAAATATGGAAGAGTTGCATAGTATCTTTTGATTGGGAGATCTAGCATCTCTACTTTGAGAATCATCCTCAGTTAGCGTGTAATGGTATATGAGAAAGACCTTGGGAGACAGGGCAAAGAGCTGCTGCCTAGGGAAAGTCAGATAAGAATAGAATAGAATAACAGAGTTCGGAGGGACCTTGGAGGTCTTCTAGTCCAATCCCCTGCTTAGGCAAGAAACCCTACACCACTTCAGACAAATGGTTATCCAATCCCTTCTTTAAGAGATAAGAGACAGCATAAGCCACTGGATAGTGGGTGAGGCAAGCAGCTCAGAACAGACCCTTCCTAGTTTCTTAGACGGTAAAGCAGATGGCAGGAGAACTGTACTTTCAGACTTGCAAGATTCTATTATTAATGTATCTATTAATATAGCTTTACGGTAAAAAGGGAGTAGCTGATGCGGTTGTGTTTCTTGTCTGGTCTGCCTGGAAAGGCTGATACAGAGGGAGAAAATGGGTTTTATCTAAGTGTCTGTGGCTACTGCACATCTTGGCAGTTCTTAGCCAACTTTGCCTGGTCTTAAAAAGTTGGGCAGGGTACGATCAAATGGATTCTTGGATGGGAGACTATAAAAAAAAATCACTGAGTCATAGATTAAAACATCCCAGATTAACAAATAAATTTCATGTTTTTCTTATGTGGATCCTCTGTGGCACAGTGGTTAGAGTGCAGTACTGCAAGCTACTTCTACAGCCAGCTGCCTACAATTTGGCAGCTCAAATCCCACCAGGCTCAAGGTTGACTCAGCCTTTCATCCTTCCAAGGTGGCTAAAATGAGGACCCAATGTGCTGACTCTGTAAACCGCTTAGAGAGGGCTGTAAAGCACTATAAAGTATATAAGTCTAAGTGCTATTGCTATTGCTATTCTACATTCTGGAACATATTAAGAGTTGAGGTTCACTCAAGGAGGTTGAGGTTCACTTTTAACTGGTGTGATCAACAGAACTGCCTGCAGAAGCTGGCTGGTCCCCTATCCATTCAACAGCTGAAGCTATTGAGGAAAGAATAGTAGTAGAAGGAACTTGCCTTTACCTGGGTAAGCAGGAAGCAGCTTGAATAGTTGATTCAGTATTTGTTATTTGCAGGAAATTTACAAAACTGGTATACACAAATGGTGTATAGTCATATAAACATTTGTATATAAACAAATGGTGTTTGTGTATATAGAATTGGGGGGTAATTCTGATCAGATCTCATTATTTATTTATTTTATTTAGCATATAATGTGTCATACATGGATTAGCAATCTATATTAACATTTCATCTCGATTAGTAGAGCACAATAAAATATAACTGTTAAAAATATCAATGTTCAAATACCAATGGCTCTAGGCTGTCTAACCATTGAAGCACAGCATCATTTATATTTTTTTTAAATCAGACATTGGACCAGGATATGCGCTTGACTTACAGCCAGTCATGATGGGATCTACAGTTTGACATGGGATCCCATAGTCACACTGAGGGGGGAATATTATGCTCCATTTATACAGAGAGTCCCAGCAGATACCATGTGAGGTGTGAATCAGTGGTGAGATTCAAATTTTTTCACTACCGGTTCTGTGAGCGTGGCTTGGTGGGCATGGCTTGGTGGGCGTGGCAGGGGAAGGATAGTTCAAAATCCCCATTCCCTACCCACCCCACTCACCTGCTCTGGTGACTTTCTGGTTTTTATAAATGTCTGCTGATAAATGTGGAAAGATTCATTTGTTAGCTCTCATATCTCATGCTTTTGGCACAGGATAAATGATGCCTTAGTGGTAAAATTTAAAAAGTCAAGGTAATCAAACCTCTCATGAATTGATAAGGATACTATTTGGTCTACAGCTGGCTTTGTCCTGGCATCTAGCCACTTAAGTAGCAATAATTGGTTTCACTTGGGCTGGGTTTGCACCTGCATCATCTAAGGTAGCATTTCTCAAACTTGGCAGCTTGAAGACGTGTGGATTTCAATTCCCAGAATTCTCTGGAGAATTCTAAACAAGCATGGGTGGGGAAAAAGTCATTAGGAGTCTTTTCTAAATAAATTATATGTTTTCCACCCCGGCATATTTACCTTACTCATTTCCTTGTAGAAGATATCTCTCAAATTGGAAATATTCTGGAATATTGTGACATAGCATGCAATTCGACTAGAAAAGAACGAAGACAAAATGAGCAAATCAATGTTAAGTTAGCTGAGCTACTCAGTGAGGAGGGAAAAAAAAACTTTTGGTGATCCAAACAACTTATTACAGCAAGAAAACATGAATTACACTTCTTCAGAGTGCAGATAAGCCACTTGGCAGTCCACACTCCCTCCCCATCTCTCAACCAGAAAACTAAAGTATTTCAATGGCTATTAGGCTAGAATATTTTACCCAATGTGCAAGCTTTCACCAATGGGTGAATGGGATGTTTAATTGTTATGGGAGATACATGTAGTATATAAGTAGTCTTCAACTTACGATTACAATTGGAAGCAGAATTTCTTTTGCTAAGCAAGGTAGTTGTTAAATGAGTCATGACCAGTGTGGTGAATCACTGCAGTTGTTAAGTGAATCACATGATTGTTAAGTAAGTTAATTGTGAAAGTCCTAAATGGAGATCACATGACCTGGGGATGGTGCAACCTGATGCAAATACATGCTGTGGCAAATACATTGTTGTGGTCCACCGGGGGCCAGCAAAGCTGGCTGCAGAATCGGACAGTGGGGAGGAACATGGGCCAGTCCTGGAGTCTGGGGAAGGCTCGGACAAGGGATATGTGTTCGACACAGATATGGGGCCAAGGCCATCTGAGAGTTATGTGCTGATTCCAGAGCTTCCAGAATCTGACATCAGCAAGACAGAGGAACAGGGGGAGCCTGTTCCCAGTATGCGCTTGTGCAGAGCTGCCAGAAGGCAAGAACAATTAAGACAAAAGGGGTGACTCGGGAGTAAGGCTTGGAGATGACATCTTATGGGAGATGTCTCCCATAAGACATAAAGGAGGAGCGAAGGGACATGAGCCTTTGCAGGAAACAACTTTGTTCGTTCTGGTTGGTTTAAAATCTGGAGCTCCTTGCTGACTTTGTGCTCCATTTGGCCTTGTACAGCTAATTGGCAATTTAGTCTTTGGCAGCATTTCAAGAGAGATAAAGGTGGATCCTTATCAATCTTATCTCGAAAGACTGTGTCAGACTTCTGTTGGACTATTCACAAACTGTTTGGGACTCATTACGGGCTGTGAATGCATACAATTCACAGCCGTTGAAATGGTTTAACACAAGATACAAAGGCTGGGTTTGCATCTGTACTTATCAGACGCAAAGAGGATTTGACACAAAAGACGACAGTTTCCCTTTGTGTTTCTATGAATACCCCTTTTGTGAGGGGTATTTGGAAAAATTGAAATCATGCTAATTGGGCATATGCAGATCTATATGTAAATGTAGACTCAATCATCTAGGCCACAAAAATATTGATACATTTAACTTTAAAGTCTGTGACGTTTGAGGACTGGGGCCTAGTCTTAAGAATTTTGAGGAGACTGAGGATTCCACGGAAGGAATGACGACATATGATGAACCATAAGAATAACCTGAGGAAAAAGAGAAGAACCACTTCCAAGGTCTGATTAAAAAAAAAAAATGAGACCAAAGCAAAAATATAATTTGAGAAAATGCCTCAGACTTGACCCTCACGAATTCTCTTTAGGATAAAAGCAGGGAGGAGGGAGGTGCTTTCAGACTTGCAAGATTCTATTACTGTAACCCTTTAATAAAAGGTAGTTTTAGTATTCCTAACTTTGATTTTCAAGTCTGGTCTACTTGAAGGGTTAGCATATTGTGTCAGCAAGGCAATGAAGCAATATGGGCAGAACAGCATCACTCCCATGATTTTTTACATTCCTTCTTGATTTGGGAGAAGTTCTTTCATTCTTCATTTGTTAAGCCTGTTCTAGGGATGGCATAACAGTTTCTATGGCTGTGTTCGCACAACACACTTAACTGATAACTAATAAAGGAGAATATTTGTAGCTCAGGGTTGACATGAGGGGTCCTTGGTGCTCTCTGAGCTTGGCTGTTTTCTTGCAGACACTTCATTACCCAAACTAGGTAACATCACCAGTGCACTGATGGGTAATAAAACATCTGCAAGAAAACAAGCAAGCTCAGAGAGCACCAAGGACCCCACACTTAACTGGATAAAGAGAAGGCCTACTGGTTGCATTTGTTTTATGTGCAAAATGAACATTTTGTGTGGTCCCAATCCATTGGTTAGTTTTCATTCATTCATTCATTCAGTAAGGCTCTTCTGTAAAGACTCTGGATGGCAAAATATCAAATACACAATATATTGAACATAATACCATAGGTTAATTTAGAATGCAGGGTGGGAAATTCGTAATTTTGTACAAACAAATTTGTAATTTGTTTTTGAATTTACAAATTGTAATTTGTAATTTGTTGTGTTTTCCCCTTTAAAATATCTGGAAACTATAACATTTTACAACATTTTGGTGAGGTTAAATTAGACTTGCCTATCCAACTTTGAATCTGAGTGAAAATTTGAACTTTTATCTGGTACCTAAACCTGCTTTAGATTTGACACCTGAACCAATGCACTCCTACTGGCTTTCAGAATGTGGGATTTTAACCTGAGCAGCCCCAACATTAATTGCAGGTGGAAAGAGACAACAGAGTGCCCAATAAAGTGATATCAGGCATTTCAGGAACTCAGTGTTAGAGAAAAGAGGAATAAATGGGAGAAATTGGGTTGAGATGAACAGCCTAAGAATTTGGGTTTGTTGTGTTGTCTTCTTTTTTGTTCTACAAGCCATTAGTAGTTTCCTTCTTGTTGAGGTAATTCTCCGTTAGGAGAATGAGCGCATACAGGGAGACGTATAGAGAGTAGTGTTGGAATAATACACACACAGTACACAGATATACTGTACAGTAAATGTAGGTTTTTACTTCCAGAAAGGTTTAAGCAATCACCCTCTACAGAGAACTAATATTCACTTCACCTCGATTATGCTGCCATCCTATGGCCACTAGGCCTCAGTACATTCCCAGTACCAAATACAGTCCCAACTCACGCATAGTCCATAGTGTGCTTTCACAGCAGAGTCTGGGGTAATTCAACTTATTCTCTGCTTTTATTCTGCCACATGTGCTTTTCTATTTAAACAATCTTTGGGACTGTCTGAAGGGTTAAGGAGTAACAGCCAGACAAATACTAGAGAAGAAATTGAAAAAAAGAATAGATCAGGATGGTCAGGAAAAAGTGGTGCAACTACTTAACACATTCTTTGGCTCAGTATTTGTAACAGCAATGGATCATGCCCAGTATTTCCCAGCCGAACCACAGACAACTACAATGATCTAATACATATCAATTTTACAGAAGACAATGTTGAAAAAGCACGATGCAATGTAAAACCATCTCTATCTATTGGACCAGACAGAATATGTGCCTACTTCTTAAAAAAGCTGTCCACTGCCATAGCCGAACCTCTAAGCATAATATTTGAAAAATCTTCCAGGACCAGCTCCTTGCCAAAACTATGGTCACAAGCCACGGTCTTCCCCATCTTCACAAAGGGAGACCCCAGCCTGGTTGAAAATTACAGACTAGTCTCTTTATACTGCGTCACCTGTAAAGTCATGGAATCAATTATTAACCAATCCATTATCCTCCACTTAGAGACAAATAACCTACTCTCTAATAAACAATTTGGTTTCCGGAAAAAACTATCCTGTAATCTGCAACTTTTACACTGCAAAAACATATGGACTACACAACTCGATCAGGGCAAAGCAATAGACACAATCTACATAGACTTCTGCAAAGGCTTCGATTCAGTGGTACACGACAAACTACTTTGAAAATTAAAATCTTACGGTATCTCTGGACACCTGCATAACTGGATAGAAGCATTCCTGTCAAACAGACAACAAATGGTCAAAATTGGGAGTGTCCTATCAAATTCTGTACCTGTCAACAGTGCTGTCCCCCAAGGCAGTGTTGTTGGACCAACTCTTTTCATACACATCTTTTCAACTCTTTGAAAAGAGTTGAAATTATACACATAAATGACCTCTGTGATCATATCAAGAGCAACTGCATTCTCTTTACTGATGATGTAAAGCTATTCAACACCACAGACAATACTGCTACCATTCAAAAGACCTCGACTATGTATCAGAATGGTCAAACAAATGGCAACTTCAAATCTCAACAAATAAATGCTCTGTCCTATATATTGGCAAAAAAAATCTGAAAATAAAATACAAGCTAAATAGTCAAGACCTTGTTGAGGATCCAAACTTTGTCAAGGACCTTGGAGTACTCATCTCTAATGACCTAAGTGCTAGAGCCCACTGTAACTACATAGCCAAAAAGGCATTAAGAATTGTTAACCTAATCTTACATAACTTTTTCTCTAGTAATATTACACTAATAACTAGAGCATACTGAACATTTGCTAGACCAATACTCGAATAGAGCTCATCAGTCTGGAACCCACATTACGTATCTGATATTAACACAGTTGAGAAAGTTCAGAAATATTTCACAAGAAGAGTTCTCCACTCCTCTACTCGTAGCAGAATACCTTATGCCACCAGACTCAAAATTCTAGACCTAAAAAACCTAGAACTATGCTGCCTTCGGTCCGATCTTAGTATAGAATATAAAATCATACATTGCAATGTCCTACCTGTCAATGAATACTTCAGCTTCAACCATAACAACACAAGAGCAAACAATAGATACAAACTCAAGGTTAACCGCACCAAACTTGATTGCAGGAAATACAACTTCAGCAACAGAGCGGTCAATGTCTAGAATACTCTACCTGACTCTGTGGTTTCTTCCCCAAACCCCAAAAACTTTAACCTTAGACTGTCTACTATTGACCTCACCCCTTTCCTAAGAGGTCTGTAGGGGGCATGCATAAGCGCACCAACGTGCCTACCGTCCCTGTCCTATTGTTTCTTTTATTTTTTTTTATTTTTCTTATATGTATCCATATGTTCATAACTATGTTTTTACTTATACCTATTATCTTGTAAGCAATTGACAAATAAATAAAATAAATAAATAAATAGTCTTTTGACTGTGATCTGATTGGTCTCCTATTATTCCCATTAGAAGGTCACCTTCATTACTTCAACTGGGAAAGCACCCAAGTCTTATTTTTCTTTCTCACTCTCACTACTATTTTATAGTTTGGAGCAGTTTCTACATTCTATGGCTAAATATATTCCATGTGAGAAATTAGTGGAGAAAAGGATTCTTAAAGACAAGATAATAATATGAGCACTTATAAGACTGTACTTGCTCCCATGATTACAAAATGGTTTTAAAATAAGTTGCTGGGGAGCTGAGTTTAATCATGGAGTCAAATTCTGTATATGTTTGAAGATGGTCTACTGTTGTTTTCAGGTCAGCCTTGACTCTGAAAAAATGTCTTCCATTCACTGAGAGTTGATCTTTTTACTACATGGCATCTTACCGTAGTTATGTTGTACAGGTAGACCTTGGCTTACAACAACTCATTCGGTGATCGTTCAATGTTACAATGACACTAAAAAAAGTGACTTATGATGATTTTTCACTCTTACGACCATTGCAATGTCTCCATGGTCATGTGATCAATATTCAGATGCTTGGCAACTGACTCATATTTAAGACAATTGCAGTGTCCCGGGATCAATGATCACCTTTTGTGACCTTCTGACAAGTAAAGTGAATGGGGAAGCCAGATTCACTTAACAATAGTGGTTCTTACTTAACAACTGTAGGGATTCATTAAAAAACTGCAGCAAGAAAAGTCATAAAATGGGGCAAAACTCATTTCAAAACTGAAATTTGGGGCTCATAAGCTGAGAACTACCTGTAATGTTTTTACATCTCCATCTTTCCTTTCTCAGCTGCCTCTTGCATAGTCAGTAAATAGATTCCCAGGGTTGAACACCCTAATATGAATGAATAATGAAACTCTTTTTGTTGCCCACGGGGGAATATTTGACCTTTGAATCACAACCCCAATTCTTCATAGGAGAGGCATGATGGAGATGGAGCTAACGGTTTTCAGAGTAGAAATGTTAGCTATGTCAACAACCCCAAATAACTTGGCTTCAAGAAGATGAAGCACAGAGCAAATGAATGTGAGAAAAGACAGAAACAGCAGCAAAAGGCTTAATTGTATTCTCATGTTGACAGAGAACAATCAGCATCTTAATATAGTTTCAGTCAAGTCTGTAATAGAGATTCTTATCTCCTGTGCTGGTTAAATATCCAGTAGACGTCTCCCAAGTCTGAATTTAGCAATCTAGATAAGCTGTGTGAAGTCAAGACTTGTAGGGTTGCAACGTAATCCAAAAACTATGCAACCGGATCTTTAGAATGCATTACCTGTTGTAAAGGTTCGGCAATTCTTCTCGTAGTTCTTTATTGAGTTCCTCAAAGACAGTTTGGGCTTTATAGAATTCCTCTTCAGCCTGTGGAATCCAAATATTAATTAAACAGAAACTGCAGACTGGGTGGGCTTGGCCTGGATAGGCATGGCCATCTCAACATCACTCGTGTCAGGGGTTCCTGTGGTGGCCCAAGCACTCTGCCAATGAAAATGAGCTTCTGAGCACTGATTCTGGCTGCGACAGCCTCCTGCAACCTTCCTGAGGCCCTCCCAAACTTTGTTTTCGGTGGCAGCCACCATGGGCCGGTCCTTCACTCTTTCCAGGGCAGCTCCATGAGCCAGATCTAAGCACCCCATGGGCTGGATCTGGCCCCCAGGCCTTGAGTTTGATATCCCTGCCTTAGCCCCTCCATGAAATTCCTCTAGTTCAAAAGCAAAAAAAAAAAAAGTCTAAAATGTTTCGTTTAGCCCACTGGAGGAATTAGGGGGAAGATCAATGCCACACTTTTTGCTTTAGAACCAAGAACTCCTCCACCAACCAGATTCCTCCAACATATTAATCCTAAGGATGGCAACCAATGATGGTAGCTGAAATATCTGTGTAGAAACCCTTTGATCTGAATCTAAGTGGATTCCTCAGAAAGTATTTTTACCTTAGCAATTTTAACTTCATCTTTTTTTTTGGCATTCTGAAGGGTTTCCAAGTGATGTCTGCTGATATCATAATCCACCAGTTTCCGCCCTCTCTTGGCAATTCGCTCCTGTAAAGAAAGAGAACACATCGAGGGTCATTGAGAGGCAATGGTCTTCTTTGTGTACTATTTTAAAAGAATGTCTGAATAGCCCTTCTGAATCTGGCATGCAAAATAATCAATCTTCAAGACACCATTCATTATGCAGGAGAGGAGCAAGATATTGATAAGGATTGTTTTGCACAAGGTCTTATAGGATTATCGAGAGAATCTCTGCAGAAATTTCGTTGAGTGTCTGGAATAAAATTTGGGAGAGAACATTTTTGACTGTGTCTTCGGTATTACAAATCCCATTCAAGTAATATGTAAAAAACTAAAATTCTACGCTAGTTCCTTGCTGCCTGCTCAATTTGAGCTTCTACATTTTCTGATAGATTTTTCCTTGAAATTCATGTCATCATTGGATTCCAGAATGCTGGTCATTATAATTCAGAATTTGTGTTGGCGGTATATTGACCAAGCAAAAATGTAGGTATTCCACCTATATTTATAGTTAATTATTTTATTTCAGTCATTGACCAGCAAAAAAAAAAAAGAAATTTAACTCATTGAATATTAATATAACCTATGCAGCGCAGAAAGGCTAAAGTAAGACAAGCTATAAAATAATATAACAATATAAGTAGAATTTTTAGAGGATTATCAACATAAAAATTAATACAATAAGATATTATACACTTTATATAAGGCAATCAAATGATTGATTAGAATGTATTTTATAAATATTGATGTCAATGGTGACCAGCATTTTGGGCATAAACTAGAGATATCAGGATTAAAGCCCCTGTCACACTGCACCAACAGATGCAAAGAGGATGTAAAATGGACAAAAAAGCTTCCCATCCGTTCGAAAACGTGATGTACTCACTGCCTCTGTTTGGCTTCCTCTCTATCCATCCAGCATCCGTTTATGGACGTTTCATCCGCTCCAAAAGTTTTAGGCTGCTTAAAACTTTTGTGCGGAAAATGTATCCAGTTCGTCCGTTCTGCATCCGCTACGCATCAGATATGCATCCGCTATATCCGCTAGGCATTTGCTACGCATCCGCGCAACTCGCATCCGCCTGGACGCAGGGAGGAAGCGGAACGGATGCGGAACGGATGCAGAACGGATGCAGAATGGATGCATAGTGGAAACAAAGCGTTTAAAACAGAAAAAACGTTCGCAGAGGGGACCTATCTCGGATATTCAGGATGTCTAGAGGATGCCTAGAGGATGCCTAGCGGAAAACCTATACTGCCTATAAAAAGGGGGAGCAACTCGTCTGCATCGCACTTTCAGACCAGCAGCCCAGCGGTGCAGACCTCTGCAGCCTTCATCTGCCTCTTCCTCTTCCACAGCATCCAGTCATGTCCACCGTGGATTGTGACAAAATCCTTTCGGCAGCCAACATCCTTCTGCAACACTGCGAAACCATCTACAGTCTCTGTGAACAGTACTACGGGAAGAAAAGGAGGCACCCAAAAAAAGTCTGGCTCCGAAGATGGTTTGCCAGAAGAGCGCAGTACGTACTTTACGACAAGCTGATGGTGGAGCTCAGGAGCGAAGACCCTCGGGCGTTCCAGAACTTCATGAGGATGCCTCCAGCCATGTTTGACGAAGTTGTGCAGCGGCTGACACCCAGATTGACCAAGACAAACACCAACTTCCCGCCCAGCTTGGAACCTGGGCTCAAGGTGGCACTCACTCTGTGCCACCTGGCCTCAGGGACCACCTACAGGAGCATGCAGTACGCTGGAGGGTGCCACCCAGCACCATCAGCTTTGTTGTCAGAGAGGTGGTGCAGGCCATCATTGAAGAATACAAGGAGGAGCTCCTCCAGTTCCCCTCCAATGAAGAAGGATGGAAGAAAGTTACAGAGCAGTGGTATCAGAAGTGGAACTTCCCCCACACCGTTGGAGCCATCGATGGGAAGCATGTGGCCTGCAAAGCTCCAGCCAAGTTGGGGTCCACTTATCAGAACTACAAGGGTTTTTTCAGCATCATCCTCTTCGCCATGGTCGATGCTGACTACAAGTTCATGTACATCGATGTTTCAGGCAACGGTTCATGTTCAGATGCCCAGGTATACAACGACAGTCACCTCAAGGAGGGGCTGGAAAGCAACCTCATGGTGGGCTTCCCAGATCCAGAACCCCTGCCCAACGACACACAAGATGTGCCCTACTTCATCGTGGGGGATGACGCCTTCTCCCTCACAACCTACCTCATGAAGCCCTACACCTCCAAATACCTCAACCGTGAAGAGAGGATCTTCAACTACAGGCTGTCCAGGGCAAGGCGGGTGGTGGAGAACGCCTTTGGCATCCTGGCCGACAGGTTCCAGGTACTTCTCAACACCATGCAGCATTGCCCAGAGACCATGAGGAGGATTGTGGAAGCTTACTGCATCCCGCACAATCTCATGCGCACCCGCTACCCAGTCTTGCAGAACAGGCTCATGGACCTCCAGCAAGGCAATGGGGACATGGAGCCTGGGGAATGGAGGCAAGGGTGAACCTGATCGACACTGAGGATGTGCAAGGGCCCAACAGAGCCTCACGTGAGGTGAAGAAGCAGCGCAACCTCCTGAAACACTGGTGCAACTCCCCAGCTGGAGCGGTGGAGTGGCAAGACAGGATGGTAGATGCTTAATGGATGCTTCCTTCAGCCTGTCTCATCACACGGATGAGATTGGGCCATGTATGTTTGGTTGGCCTACAATGAACAGGGCATTTAATAAAGAGCTGTGTTTATGTTGACATGTGTGGATCAATGCTTACATTGTAATTGATAATGAAGGGCCATAGGGGTGGCACCTGGGAGGGTGGACCATACAGTCCCACTATGCTTGCACTGGAGGTTTATCTATCCCACAGCGATTACCCATCCCATAGGTATCCCTGCCCATCCCACAGGTATCCCTTCCCATCCCACAGCTATCTTAACCCATCCCACAGGTATCCCTTCCCATCCCACAGGTATCCCTTCCCATCCCACTGCTATCTTAACCCATCCCACAAGCATGCAAAGGCTAAACCATTTCTAAAAGTTTCCACCCAGACTTTATGGAAAAAAATTAATGAAGCAAGTGTGTGAAACAAAGATAAACTTTATTAATAACAAGCTGTAAAATAAACATGACCCAAGTCAAGTGTCCAAATAAAGTCCACAAATATCCAGGCAGCCAGTCTCTGGCACTCCTCTTGGTCACTCGGAGGTGTGTGCCCAGGCTAAGGTGTTAGGGAGCAGGTGCTGTGGAGGTGGGTGCTGCTGCAGTGCTGGTCTGAGGTGTTATTGGAGTGCCTAGCCCCGAGAGGACAACAGGGGACAGTGTGTTGAGGAAGGTGTCGGACAGATGGCTCAGCCCTGTGATGCTGAGAGGTCCTTCCTCCATGCCATGGGGTGTCAGCCCCAGTACTGAGGACAGATGTACTGAGGCCGGGCTTGACTGTGGGATGGAGGAAGGAGCAGTGTAGTGGGGCTGCCTGCTCTGCAGCGGAGTGAGGACTGTCGTGGTTGGCATCGGTGGCATCATTGGAACCGGTGGCAGCGGTGTCGCCTGATGACTCTGTGCCTGCATCTGTAAGGGTTGCTGCCTGTGCTGCTGGACCTCCGGGTAGCTGTAGTCCTGGTAGGTGAGGGGCTGTGGGAAGCCTTGGTATGGGAGGGACATCACCTGGGGTGGAGGAGCAGACCTGGACTGGGTAGGAGCAGGTGCCTCTGGGTCTGGAGGGTTGTTAAGCAGCGTGGTGATCCTCTCCTTCACCACCTGGTACTGGGGATCCGCCATCTCCTTGAGGGTCTGGTTCACATAATTGAGGAAGGGCTTGCGGTTGAGGAGGAGGATTCGATGGGGACCAGCTGAGAGAGGAGACCTATGCTGGTACGGATGGTGTCCCTGATCTCCACCAGGACCTTGTGGCTCTGCCCCTCCTGCGGTCCGGCTCTCTGCCTTACTGTGGTGGCGGAGGTGTGGGTGGATACGGCTTCGGCAGCGGTGAACTCGATGTCTCCTTTCTCCCACCGCACCAGGGAGTCCTCATCGCTCTCCACCACATTTTCAACACCTGCCCGGGGGTTCTCTGCCGTGGCACGCTCCACAGATACCTGCATGGAGACAGGGACTGACTCTCGGCCGCCAGAGGACTGGCTCCCAGCAGGCTGCCGGAGAGAGAGGGTAGAGATTTGGGCTCCTGGTGCTCCTTGGTGGCGGACCTCACCCTCCAGGAAGCTGCACTTGGCCATGAAATAGTTCTCTCTGTCCGTCAGCTTAACCCTGGCCTGGCCAGATTTTTTGCGGTGCAATTTCCCGTACCAGGTGTGCATGTGCTTCCACCAGCTGAGGAGCACCTCCAAAGTGTAGCCCAGACTCTCCGCCCTCTCTCTCCAAGCAGCCTGCTTCCGCTTGGTGTCCCTGTACAGCCGGTGTCCCTTCCGCCACAGATAGTCGTTCTCTCTCAGCCACTCCAGCACCTCATCCTCGTGCGCTTCCTCAATGTAATACTGCCTCCTCTACCGTTGTTGCATACGCCTCTTCCTCCCTTTGGCAGGACCAGATGGGCCCTCATCAGAGGGGCTTCCAGGTTGTAGGGGCTGCTCCTCCACACCAACAGCATCATCATCATCATCAGCAGCAGCAGCACCAGCAGGATCATAATCATCATCATCATCAGCAGCAGCAGCAGCAGCAGCAGGATCAGCAGCAGCAGCAGCAAGACCAGGATGAGCAGCAGCAGAGTAAGCACCAGCAGCAGGGTCAGCAAGACCAGGAGCACGAGCAGGAGCAGCAGGACCAGCAGGGCCAGGAGCAGCTTCAGCAGAGTACTCAGCAGAAGCACCACTGCCAGGAGCAGCTACAGCAGAAGCTCCCGCAACAGAAGAGCGAGCCCAAGCAGCAGAAGCCCCAGCAGAAGATGAGTCAGGGACATGGGGCAGGAGGGTGGCCCTGTCCCTCTTGCCGGGGATGGCGGCAGGTTGCTGAGACTTTTGCTTCTTCCCCATGGTTGTGGGGTTGCTGGCTGGCAGGAAGGCTTGCAGGAAGGCTGGCAGGCACCAAGGCTGGCAGGAAGGCTGGCACCAAGGCTGGCAGGAAGCCTGTTAGGAAGCCTGGCAGGAAGGCTGGCAGGAAGGCAGGCAGCAAGGCTGGCAGCAAGGCTGGCAGGGAGGCTGGGCTGGCAGCAAGGCTGGCAGGGAGGCTGGAAGGCAGGCTGGCAGCAAGGCTGGCAGGGAGGCTGCCCAGGAGGCTGGGAGGCAGGCTTGGAGGCAGGCTGGCAGCAAGGCTTGCAGGCAGACATGCAGGCAAGAACTCGAGGTATCCAGCAGCAGGTCTTTCCTCGGAATGCTGGCCACGTGCGAGCTGCTTCCCTTTATATCCGGGGGGCTTGCGCAATGCATCCCCCCCACATGTGCAATTAACGCCAGGCATCCGTTAGGCTTCCGCTGTGCATCCGCTAGGCTTCTGCTGTGCATCCGCTTCATCCGCTGTACATCCGTTCTGCATCCGCTTTTTCCGTTCCGTGTCCGCTTTGCTGAGGCCCCCCAGAAGCCTAGCGGATGCGCCATCCGCTTCCATCCGCTGTGCTTCTGTTCCGCATCCGCTTTGCATCTGTCCTGCGTCCTCCCCGCGTCCGTGTTGTCCGCTCCAATTATGCAAATTTTCACCCCTTTTGAGCGTGGATACAATGGATGTAACATTTTTCTCTTCCGTTGTGTCCTTTTTGCATCCGTTGGGCAGTGTGACACAGCCTTAAGGATTAAGATTATCTATGGAAATTCTGTCATCGAGGTCATCCATTGTCATCCATGAGCAGTGACACATCTTCAAGGGAAAACAAAGAAAGTCCAGTTGCCTCTTGAAAAAACACCTTTGGGACAGGATTAAGATTGTTCTTCTCCTATTGACATCAAATATCACTTTCCTTTATGCTCTTTCTTTTCTTCCAGTCTGACTCTTTCCTGACTTATTCCTCTAGCCATTTTGGAATTTATGTGGACCAACACATCTGGGGGCATCAGGTTAGCAAAAAATTATAGTTCTTCAGCTACTTGACTTCTAAGCTCTTTAGATATAAATACCACAGCAGAAATAAAGAGGCAGAAAATACTTATCAGGATATATAAGAAATATGCTGTCAGGATGGGAAGAAACTTTCCCATCTTTCTTTTTAAAGTATTTTTTTAATATAAGAAAAAGAAGTATGTGAGTGTGGATGTGCATGTGCACATCTGAACACACATGCATACATATAAAAGAAAGAAAGAAAGAAAGACAAAGGCAAGATTCAAGAATGAGCTGATCCTTCTTATGAGATTGGTGTCATATTCCCTCCCAAAAAATGTTAGATGAAGATAACGCCCAAATGAATTCTTTGCAAAAAAAAAAGATTGAATTTTATACCTAAACTATCAATATTTTAACAGGTAAAACTGAATTTCTTGACATTGTATTTTGTTCTAGATGAGGGGTATCAAACTCACGGTCCATGGGCTGGATGCGTCAGGCGTGGTCACGCCCATGCCCAGTTTAGCAAAGGGGAAAAAAGTTGTGATACGTCACATGACAAGGCTGTGACAACTTGAATTCTAGATGGTTGGTAGATACCGTATCTGCACACAAATCCAGAAGTACGATACATACTTTAATTTCATTGAACTGACTCAAGTAGTTGTCCATGGTCCTGATTGCTTGGTCTGCCAGTTTTTCCTCATAATCTTCCCAAAGGAGATCATTGCTCTGTCAGGAAAGAGAGACACTTTTCAAAATGCTGTTGAAATAACTCCTATGCAGTTATTCTTTTCTCTCAGGAAGACCTAGAGGTTTACAGGGTCACTCTAAAAATAAAAGTATAAATCTTTTATACAGAATAAACTGGGAATAAACAAGAGGAATTGGTTTAGTTTCCTCCTGTACATCATTTTATTCCATTGGGGGTTTTTTTTGTATTAAGCAGCAGGACAAATGGTATTAAAAGAAAGAGAAAAAAAAATAGAGTCATTTAGAACTGAAATATGGGATATAAGCCCGACATATTTGCAAGGTTATTCTAGCATACTGGAAAATTAAGAACGGAGGTCCAAATTCTGAAAGCTGGTTTTTTGTTATAGTTACAACTAGGAATTAGTGGGAAGTCTAATGTTTCAATTTAAAAAGTCAGCCCTGATACCTGGAATATATCATAATTACCTGAACTATGGCCTTCAAATCTTCATATCCATTCCATTCATCACAGTAAATTTCTTGCAATGTTTCGGACACTTTTTTGGAACTTTCATGCATTCCTAGAAAAGTCAAAATAAATGATAACAAAAGTCACTATTAATCTAAGTCAGCATGTTCTACTGATCAGTGGTTGTATTTGCATATTGCAGTAAGCCATGTTTTAACCAAGGTTTGCTAAATACCCACAACTGAATAGGTTCACTTAACCCACTATGTTAAATTACAAACAACAGTTTACAAATTGGACTGTTTAGGTTCATACAAGATACTAACTAAATTTTTAAAAAGCTTTCTTTTGGTATAACATGATATGTGAACTGGGAAAATGAGGAGAAATGTTCACTCATTAATGAGCCTGGTTTAAAATCAAGTTGCTGGAACTTCAACTCTTTGGTGAAGTTTGTGATTGAATCTCCCCATCAGATGTGATTAAAATGTGAAAACTGCATTCTGAGGCAACAGGTACAGCTTCCTAACTTCCTGAACTTCTCATTCTGTATTTGTGAAGAGAGCTAATTGGCAGATAAACGTACATAAATTGGAATTAAAAGGGTTTTCTCATCCTCATTAGTGGCAGACCACATGAAATCATATCAGTAATAAACCTTCTTGGGTAAAAACAGGGGTTTTGTGTAAGAATTAAGGGTCAAAGTGACATATATACTGCCAAGAAGCCCCTTGATGGAAGGCCTGGATTTTTAATGGTCTTAACAAGGGCTCAGAGATAAGAAGCAACCTTTTATCTGTTTTCTTTACAGGTAGTATCTCATCCAATACCAGCTGACTTAACTTGGAAAACATGCAATTCTAGAATTTGGGCTTTCTGTACCTTTCACAGCAATGAGGAAAGCTTTCAGTTCTTTGTAGAGTTTTTGCCCTTCAATCTGAGGGGAAAGAAAGGGAAATTGTACTTCTAGTATTTCTGCATGTCATTCCTATCAGAATACTGTTCTTGGACTTCGGTCATTGCCAAGTCTGTAAACTTCAACTCCCAGAATTACCCATTCAGCATGGACAATGTTGAAAATTCTAGGAAGCTGCCAAATTTGGGCAAGATTGCATTAGAGTTTTTATAGGTCTCTCTCCCCCCCCCCCCCAGTGTTCTTACAATCCAGGAACTTATAGAGACAAGGTCTGTGCCTATATAAGAGGTATGTTTTACTATATTACCATAAACTTAGCATCCCACATATTTATAGATAAAGCATGATCAGAATCTTTCATAGCAGCTTAGTTTCAGGTTGAGCTTGTATAAAAAACATTTTGAGAGTCTTAAATAAAACCCAGTGTAGAGATATTTTGGATTCTGGAATGCCAAAAATGCTAGCTAAACCTGATCTAAACTTGTTTATCCATCACCACCAAATTTCCAGAAAGCAAGTTGCTCCCACAGCTCCGTCATACAACCTGCTGCTGCTGGAAATTATAAGCACTTTGTTCAAATTGTTCATCTTTTGTTTCCACGGTTTTCCCCAGTTTCTGCAGAACCTATGAGACAGAGAAAGAAAAGAGAACTGAAACAGTTATTGTCCATCTTGTTCTTCATCTGTTCAGTGAGTTCCCCACCACAGACTTATTTTAGAGATATGCATCTATGGAATGAATGGTGCCTTTGTTTCCATTTGTGGCACTGCATTGAAAGAATAGTGCCAAATTCTGCTTCTAGCAAAGAGCCCTCAATCATTAGTCTTTCCATGAGAAAGGGTGGAATAATACTTGCTGTCCCATATGTCTCTGTATTCAGGCAGATAAACATACATGGATTCTCCAGTAACTTGAAACCTAACAGAAATCCTACTTAGGCATCCAGATTTTCCATGTCATACGTGGGAGATGGCAGAGTCTCTTTCTTAAGGGTGCTAAATTTGAGCTGAGAAACTCCAGCTGACCAGGAGAGGGCAGCAAAAAGACAAAGAAGCTGCCAACTCTTTGTCACCAGAGTTGGCAGCTTCTACAGTACATCTAGACTCATCATAGCAAACCTATGGCACGCGTGCCACACGTGGCACGCAGAACCATTTGTGCCGGCACACAAGCTGCAGGCAAACTTACCTCACTGCACATGTGTGTGCCTCACAGCTGATTTTCAGTGGGTTTGAGGCCTTTTTCGGCCTCCCAAAAGCTTGAGGAAGGCTTTTGCAGGCTTTGCAGGCCGAAAACTAGCCATTTCATCACTTCCTGTTTTTTTGAAAATACCAGAAATGATGAAACTGGGCTAGTTTTTGGCCTGCAAAACCTCCAGAAGCCTGCAGAAGCCTTTCTCAAGCCTTTGGGAGGCCAAAAAAGGCCTCAAACCAGCCAAAAATCAGCCGTGAGGCTCAGTGTAGGTAAGGGGGCAGTGGAGTGGGAGGCTGGGGATTACGTGAGCATGCGTAGAGGGCATGGGAAGGTGCAAATTGCCTTCTGGGTGCTGGCATGTGAGCGTGAACATGCAAGCCCGTGCACAATTTTTGGCACAGGAGCCTAAAAAGGTTAGCTACCACTGATCTAGACGTTTTTAGAAGTCATTTGCAGCCCACTCTACTCTTTTGCATGCCTTTATTTTCCATGTGAGACAAAGTCCCTCTCCCATTACAGATGTGTGATGAAGTTTGCTAGAATAACCACATGATACCCATCTGTCAGTTCCCATGAATAGCCTAGATGACTTCAGCACACTTCCCTTTTTAGATATTTGTACCACATGGAGGATATGATAAAAAGCATGGAATGAGTAGGCACAGCCTTGCCTTTTCTTGGTTGGTCCATGCAACTTTCCTTATATTGTATTCAAATTACTAATCAAAAATGAAATAAGCACATTAAAAAAAAGTAAAATGAATTGATCCTTGATGTCAAATATATGGATAGGCCTATAAAATTAAATATAAAATACGTGTAATCCCAGGTATATTTAACTGGGATATTATCATTTAGCAATAATAATAAGTCCCAGGTTTTTTTAAAACATAACCTTTGTTTACATAGAAGGGGAGTGTTAGCATATAATCACTAGGTGACAATACAAAGAATTTCTGCAACTTTACATGGCTATGTTTTAATCATCTGGATCTTTGCAGACCAGATCTGATAACCTTAAAATAGACACTATCTTGACATATGAATAAGAAACTACAAGTGTCTCTCTGTGTCAAATGATTCCATACCATTGTGGTTTCTACATGCAGTTGCAGACTTCAGAGGCAACAGCTGTACTATTGTTTACAAAAAGATTTCCTTCTAGAAGTTTGGGGATTATAATTACCCACAATTTCCAGGAGTGACAAAAGGCACCAGCCTGGGGGAGGTTGTTTGTGTGATTGCAGTTCCTGAAATTAGGCTCTTCTGAGACATTGGGGTCAGAGGAGGTATTCAGCAAGTTCTGACCAGTTCTGGAGAACCAGCAGCAGAAATTTTGAGAAGTTTGGAGAACCTGCAAATTCCACCTCTGACTGGAGATTTTACAGTATCCTTCCCTGCCACGCCCCACCAAGCCACACCCACAGAACCAGTAGCAAAAAATTTGGAATCCCACCACTGATTGGGATCCTTTGGTTGGACCATACGTTCTTCCAGAATCTTTCAAAAAAGACCAGGCTGAGAGTAAAGGAAACATGACTGAGCATAAGATTTGCTGACAGAAGATTCCAGTTTCAATATCTGGCACCTTTGGGGCAGACAAAGAAATATAAGCTTTACTGGCATAATTCAACATTCCATCATTTTAAGTAACCCTAGTATTTTGGCTAAATTCAATCCTGGGGTGAAATTTCATGCAATCACTCATCCAGTCCTACTCAGCATAAACTACTTTGAAACAGAAGACTAAGGCAAATCTCTGTATCCTCCTTGAGGTTTTACTGTTCTGCCTTGATGGACTTATTCAGGCCACTTTAGTTTTTAATGCAAGAGATAAATGGTCCTTTGGTAAAACTGTAGTCACTGACAAAGTGAAAGACATCAGGAGAAGTAGTTCGGTTTGGAAAAGCCACATGGCTCCGGAGCAACTAGCATTTAGAGGTAATGTTGAAAGTGGTTTCCAGTTCCCATTTCTTGTTGCACAAGAAGAGTTCAGTGAGCAAACTTCATGAGACATTTCAGAGTGATAGGACTCTGTTCTCCAAAACAAGGTTTGGTCCATCCAGTGGAGAAACAGTATCAGAACAATAAACAGAAAATATTCTCTTCAGTCAGAGCTTTTATTTTGCAGAACATCATTATAGTTTAAAAATATATTCACGTATCCAGAAAAATATACTCCATGACATATGCTATATCATGCTGTGCACAACTTTTCACTTAAATATACAAATAAGAAACTGTATTAATGACCTACTTCAAGGCAGACACTTTTGGATGCAAATATTTCTCTGATTAAAAGACAGCAGTGTTGGATAAAAGGTAAAGGTAAAGGTTGCCCTCACACATATGTTTCTGACTCTAGGGGGTGGTGCTCATCTCCACTACAAAGCCGAAGAGCCAGCGCTGTCCGAAGACTCACTGTGGTCATGTGGCCAGCATGACTAAATGCCGAAGGCACACAGAATGCTGTTACCTCCCCACCAAAGGAGTCCCTATTTTTCTACTTGCATTTTTTACATGCTTTCGAACTGCTAGGTTGGCAGAAGCTGGGACAGGTAACGGGAGCTCACTCCATTACGCTAGGGATTCGAACTGCCAAACTGCCGATCTTTCTGATCGACAAGTTCAGGGTCTTAGCCACTGAGCCACCGCATCCCTTTTATTTCTCTGATGATTTCTCTGTCTTGCAAGTTAATAAGGTGTGAAGTAGAGATTGGACACCCCTTGCCAAATAACAGAACATTTCTACAGCTTCCTATGTGTACAAGTATCGTTTTCTTGCTTGTGTCTAATGAGGACTTGGATTAAATAGTTACTTTTTGTAGTAATGGGGGTGGGAAGGAAAGATATGCTATTTTTTAGTTTAGAGCCTGCATCTAAGCTGATGACACGCCCTGCGTTCTGGAACATGCTTCTTGTGGTTTCCTTCTCTCCCATTGCCATCTGATACTATTAATACAGTTACACAGAAAAACAACAAAAATGTATTTTACTACTATAAAAGGACTTCCTTCAGTGTCTCTATTAGGACTAGGAGAATGTTTCTGAGGAGATTAAAGTCAATCCAAGCATTAGTTATGAGAACTTGTTTTAAGTGTACAGTGCTTTCTGAATTTGGTCTCAGGCTCAGCAGACAAATGAAGATCTATTGAGTAGAATATTCTAAAAAAATTACATAATTATGACATCTGGACAAACCCAGAAAGCCAATAGTTAACAGTAGAAGACCTGCTGCATCTTTTTGCTGTACTTAGTGGTTATCTGAACTTTCGAAGCCCTTAAATGAAAGCTATACAGCAGCCAAGTGCTCAGAAGCAAAGCTAAGAAAAATATGGCTTTCTCTGTTCATTGTCCTGAACATCTGGTTTTCAGTAGTATATTGTTTCTGAACATGATTGAGGTTTCATGATGTTAACCTGGCCAATAATGGATGGTTAAACTGGTGACCATGGGTTTCTTAGGCTTCAGTTTCTCTCAGCCATCAAAGCCCAAAGCAAAGGACTGTGGGAGCTGTAGTTCAAAATGTTTTGCAGAGCTACCAGTCCATTAAGGCAAAGCAATAAATATGGAGCCTGTAAAGACTTGTCAAGTCAGAATCATCTGTTGCTGCACTGAAGTAGCTCTATATTTAGTTTGCATAATGGAGTGGTAACTCGTGATTAACTAAGCTAGCATGTCATCTAAATCCAGTCTCAAGGGAAGGAATCTTTATTGTACAAATATGGTCACCAAACATTGTGCTAACTAAGCTTTCCTTCCCTGTTTGGGTGGTACACAGCAATTTTCCTCAATAGATGAGTGAGGAGGCTCTTCTCAACTATTTCCATCAACTGATTATGGTGTCTAGGTACATCCATTGTAGTAGAACACAAACATGGCAAGCATGCTATTAGGAAGAGTGATGGATGAGTCACCCAAACATGTTCCCTGTAAAAATCCACCACAACGTCAGAGAGAACAAAAGCTGTATGTTCTCATTCCAACAACAAAGCAGCTTATAAGATGAAAGGGATATTTAGAAATCAGATAAAAGCATAAATCAATTCACAAGTTCCTCCAGAGTCATTGGAAATAAAAATCCCCATGAGACTTTGGATAGTCCTTGCCTTTCCATCCAACTTTCCACAGCTGGGTTTTGTGGAAAGGATAAGGTGAAAAGAGAGATAGACTCTTGCAAACTGCTATGAGCTCCTATGCTGGCTGAAGAATTCTGGGAGTTGAAGTCCACAAGTCTTAAAGTTGCCAAGTTTGGAGACCTCTGTCTAGAGGAAAAGAGCTACAAATTACAGAAGTCCCTCCAACCTGGATATCACATTTTCTGTTTAACTGCCTCATTGCAAGTGGTTTTGACAACAATGACATTTGTATGCTGCTCCTAAAAGGCATCCAGTCAGGTTAGCACAGATATGCTACCCATTGTCATAGAAATATATGCATGATGATATATTTCGAAACATTTCACATAAAAATCTCCCTGACACCATAATGCCTCTTCTTTTTTACAAGATGAAATTATTTTCAAAATGCACTGACACATTGAACTGTGGGCAAACTGACTTTATATGGGGATATGTGTGAATTCCCAGCTGTTGCCTGCAAGATATCAATGCTTTAGGCTACATGTATTTCTTTTCTTCTTTCAAAGTTCTCCCCTTCACCCTAGATCAGGAGTTTCAAATTCAAGGCCTGCGGGCCAGATCTGGCCCACAGGGTGTTTAAGATATGGCCTGTGGGGCTACCCTGTGCAGGGCAACAAAAGGAGACCCAGCCGATCAGCTGAGATTCGGGAGGCAGAGAATAGATAGGGATGGGGCCAGTCAGAGGTGGTATTTGCTGGTCCTCCCAACTACTCAAAATTTCTGCTACCGGTTCTCTAGAACTGGTCAGAACCTGCTGAATATCCACCTCTGGAGTGACATCAAGCTGGCCATGCCTACCCTGGCCACACCCACCCTGCCCACCCCAAGGTCAAACAGAAGCCTGATGTGTCCCTCGGTGAAATCAAGTTTGAGAACCCATCACCCCTGCCCTGGATAAGAACTTCTGCCAGGGGCGGGCCTGTTCATGGGAACGCTTAGTCTGCTTTGGACCAAGACTTTTCAGAAAAAGATCACTATCCTGCTTGATAGAATGATGCATGCTGAATCTCTGGGATGGGGAATACAGAATATCTGGGATGAGGAATACCCTTTGAATAATGACTGTTCAAAGGCCCCCTGAAAAAAAGGGATTATGATTATTTTTCACACTTATGATCACTGCAGCATCCCTATGGTCATAGAATCAAATGTGGATGCTTGCCAATTGGCATCTATTTATTGACCTTCTGGCAAGCAAAGCCAATGGGGAAGCCAGATTCACTTATCATCCATGTTATTAATGTAACAACTGCAATAATTCCCCTAACAACAGTGGCAAGAAAGTTTGGAACATGGGGCAAAACTCATTTAACAAATGCCTTGTTTAGCAACAGAAATGCTGGGCTCACCTATGGTCTAAGTCTAGGACTGCCTGTAATTATTTGATTAATTTAACTCTTTAGCATAAATGTGCTGATCCTTCTGTGGATTAATTAATATATTAAAATTACCCTCCCCTCCCTGCCATCCAGCCATATACAGTCATAACTACAGAGGTGGTTCAAATGGTTTGTTCCAGATATATAGAGAAAAATCTATTCTTTAATTAGGGTGTTATTGAAAGAAAGAGAGCAAAAAGCTTTGGGGTGGCTTATGGATAATTGATAAGTTGTGATGATTATGATTTTAGGACTATTTTCTTCGGTTTCTTATTCAACCCTGGACTTTTACTGAATGTTTTTGACCCAGTCATTGCTTCTCAGCCCAGCCTTCAAGATTTACAAGATTATTGTTGGTATAAAATTGGAGTATACTGGTACGATATGTATACCAGCTTGTTCCAGTATGTGAAAAATATTTAGAACAATATGAAAAATTTCCAGAAAGCAGAAATGAACCACAACCCAACTTCCCTTTTAACTTTATCTAACCTCTCACTTTGGTGCAACAATTTAGGAGAAACTAAAAAGACAACATCATTTTCAGGTCGTAATAAAACTAGCAACATGAAAGAACATTTCAAGATAAATACCTTTTCTTGGGCTCGACTGAGCTGCTTTTGAACCCTCTTAGCAAACAGGCCGGCACCTCCTGTTTTGCCTTCTGCCATGGCTGACTCTTGCTGTGCAACTTCTGTTTTCAGCATCAGCTTTATTTGTGGTTTAATTTTTTTTTCTTTAAGGAAGGAAGTCAAAACGTGTTAGTGATCACTAGGCTGGGCTGTGCCTTACCATTGGTTTGAGGCAAATGTGCTTCCTCTGCTGGGTTCTGGGTAAATGAAGTTTCACTCACAAGGCAATGCAAGGTGGAAAGTTGTCCTTGTACGTGTCAAGCCAGAAAGACCTTAGTGAACAAAACTTTAATTAAGGTCAAAACCCAGCACCAGTTAAATAGAAAACAAAAGGTGCAATAGCGTGCAATTGTGCAAACAATTGTGTGCAATTGTGCAAACAAAATAACAAATGCATGGATCTCATGAGATTATAAAAAACTAAATGATGACTGTCCCAAAGATGCTTTTTTTCAAGAAGCAATTGGAATTTCTGTTTTTTCTTTGAAGATGTTTCACTTCTCATCCAAGAAGTTTCTTCAGCTCTGACTGGATTGTGGGGAATGGAAGGATTTATACTCCTTGCAGACAGCTGGTCATTTGCATCTTTTTAGCCCAAGGAGTATAAATCTTTCCATTCCCCACAATCCAGTCAGAGCTGAAGAAACTTCTTGGATGAGAAATAAAACATCTTCAAAGAAAAAACAGAAAGTCGAACTGCCTCTTGAAAAAGCATCTTTTGGACAACCATGACCTGGATGACTGAAAATCTCCATAGACACTAAACGCTGATGGTTGCCTTATCTTGGGCCTTGATCTATTGTTGTATGTTGTATGCAAAACTGCTGCCTGACTATTTAAGTAGTATACTTTCTCATTTTCTAGGTGGCCTGGAAATTTTTATTTTTATGATAGTCCTTGGATAGGAAGCCACTGACTCCATGGATATAGTCAACTGTAGTTACATTGATTGAGAGCAGCTCAGAATTCATGATAAGCCAGGCAATGGTTGGAGCTCTCAGGTGGTTGATCTTCTCTTCAATAGTTACAGCTAAACTCATGCATGCTTTTGTTTTCTCATTTAATGTATTGTATTCCTTCTAAGAATGGTCTAAGGTCAAAGTCGGTCCATCCCCATTTGTTTATGTAAGAGCAAACATAGATCTTACAAATCTTCTTCCTGAACAGATTTTGTAATTTCCCATCTCGTTTAGATATCTAATTGCCTGCCATTCTTTTTTGTGCAGTGTGAAACTCAGCCATGATGTCTTCCTTTCAAAAATATTGCCATTGTTTGTTGGTTTTTAAAAAATATTTCCATCTTATTAACTCTAGAGAGTCCTACAATTTTGGTCACTAGTGGGCTACTTCCTTCAATATTTTAACTCATAATAGGACTATGTATGTTTTGAAAATAATTGGAAAGAAAGCTTTAGCTCTTTGCAAGCACAGCTTTTCTCTACTATTCATTCAAGCAAATTTGGGCAGGAGGGAGGGAAATTTTTTTGGTCAGAGCCAGATTTAAGGGGGTGGGGCTTGATTAGAGCATTGAATTGACTTTGGTAGAAGTTGCTTAAAATTTTTTCCTTCTGTCCTGGCCATGTTTTACATGATTGAAAGCTTTTTAACAAACTGCATCACAATTTGGTTTGGCGGGAGCAGTGCCTCAGATAGAAAGTCCATTTAGAGAGTGGTAAGGACAGCAGAGAAGATTATAGGAGGCTCCCTTCCCATTATTCAAGATACTGCTTATAAGCACTATGTGCTTGGAGCTCAAAGCATTGTTAGAGACCCCGCACACCCTCTCTATGATCTGTTTCTGTTGCTCCCCCTTAGGAGGAGGTTTTGAAGTATTTCTAGCAGGATTAACAGATTCTGTAACAGCTTTGTTCCCTATGCCATCTGTCTGGTAAACTCGCAAGATTCGTTTTTCTCACCATGTACATGTAAACATCTGAACTAGATTGTTTATTCCTCTGTGTCATAGAATATATGTGGGTATATGCATTTTTGGGGTCATATTTATGTAGTGCATATTGGAGGTAATGACCCTTTGAAAGCTGTATACAATGAAATTTCTTTTTAATGTATGCCAATTAGTGTACATTTAAAGTAACAATAAAGTTATTCCAAACGAAACTCTAAGCTCAACAGCACTATTTGTTTTCCCATCTCGCTTGGAAGCTTACAAAAATCTGGCTGCCTTAATAAATTGCAGAAAAACGCTGCATTCACAAGAAGCCCCAAACCCTTCTCTTAAATTATTTTTGAAGCATGCACAATTTTTACTATGTGATCTATAGAGGGAAGTGTATAAATGGAAAATAATTGTCAGAGGTGACATTCATTTTCTAGCCTATACTGAAGATAAGGGAGTTTCAGTATTATTTTAAATTGTTCTGCAGATTATGAGGTTTGATATTTTACATTACTTCCTCTTTGGGGAACATTCAATTGATATAAAGAGAAGATGAAGATGGTGAGTGGGAACTCGTTGAAATATCGTCAAGATACTCTAAATCTTACACGGGAAAAGACCCAAACACGCCAAGACTTGCATATATATAAACGTCGCCAAAATACTTCCAATTTTACATGGGAGAAAACCCGAATAACCAAAAATCCACATACAAATACCCACGAAAACCTCAGAAAACAAATATTACACCTCTTTGGGGAGGAAACCCACCATCTGACCAGGACTTATGAAAAACTTGAAATCCAAAGAGCTTCTATTTTATGTGACCTCGCATTCCTATGCAACTGCCGAGATCAAAATTTAATCTCCATAAGCTTCCAATTGAAATTCCATGCCAACACAACAGCCACCAAACGCATCCTAAAAAGAACAGAATTGGCCCTAATCAGAAGTGAACTTCACACAAAAAGATTCCTCCTAGACCAAATCAACAAAGATCTCCTCACACTTCACCTCAGACTCAGCAACAAGATTCACCCTGCACTTTGGGACAAATTCAAACAACTCACTGTCTGGAGAGCCAAAATATAGACCACCCTCAAGACAGACACACACACCAACAAACTCAGAAAACTACAACACCAGAAACAAACTCCTCCCCCCTCACATCCACACATGAAACAAACAGTGCACAACATCTCAGACAAGATCCTCACCGAAGCCGAAACCAATGTCCTTTTGAAAGGATTCAACGTTGCTGTTGCTCCCAAACACATCCTCACAGAAACCATTATATGCGGAGTTGAAACCAGCCTAACCAAAACCAACCCTGATGATGCTAACAGAATCAGACTTGAAATCACCAATATCCTCGACACCAGCAAACCACCCAAAAGCAACTTATCCAAAGAAGAAAAAACTGCACTACTTAACCTGAAAGAAGACACCAGCATAATATTCCTACCAGCAGACAAGAGCAATGCAACAGTGGTTATGAACTCATCTGACTACCAAACCAAGTTAACCAACCTACTCCAAGATCTCACATACAAACCTCTAAACACAGACCCCACCACCTACCTAGAAAAAACCAGCAGATCCAAAATAAAAGCGTCCCCATCAGCAAAGAAATCCAGCAAAGAATCATACCCAGCGAGAAATCATCCAGATTCCCTAAGCTTTATGGTCTCCCCAAGATACACAAAGAAGGAACTCCACTTAGACCAACAGTCAGCTCCATAGGCTCACCTCTAGAAAACCTAGCCAAATTTCTCGCCAAACAGCTACAGCCCTATGCAGAATCCATCAACTCACATGTAAGAAATTCATTCCAGTTCATTGAGATCATAAAGAAACAAAACTTACAGTCCAGCGACCTAATAGTGAGCTTCAATGTTCTATCCCTCTTCACCCAAGTGCCTATAAAAGAAGCCTTGACAGCCATCCAAAACAAATACAACCCCCCCAAGCATATCCTAGATCTGACCAACCACTGCCTATCCAATACATACTTCACCTACAACGGACAAAAAAACAAATAGGAGGAGCATCCATGGGATCACCCCTCTCACCTGTCATCACAAACCTCTACATGGAACACTTTGAAACACAAGCTCTAGAAAAATATGATCACAAACCCAAACTCTGGCTCAGATACGTAGACGACACCTTCATAATCTGGCCACACGGGAAAGAAAAACTGAACAATTTCCTCACACACCTCAACGACCTACACCCCAAAATACAATTCACCATGGAAACAGAAGCTAACAATCAAATTACTTTCCTAGATGTCTTAGTATACAAAAAATCCAATGGCTCCCTAGGAAACACCATCTATCAGAAGAAAACACATACAAACTGCTATCTACACGCATTCTCACACCACCACCCAGCACAGATCAATTCCGTAGCCGAGACACTCATCTCCAGAACAAAACGCTTAGCTGAAGAACAACATTTAAGAACCGAACTACATACTCTCACTAACATACTAGCAGCCAATGGATTCCAAAGAAAGAAGATTACCCACCTAATCCAAAAACAAACCCCAACCAAAATCCAAGACAGAGAACAAGAGAACGGCAAAGCTCTCCTCCCATATATAAAAGGCACTACAGACAAAATCAGCAAGATCCTCCAAAAACACAACATTAAGACAGCATTCTGCACAAACAGAAAAATATCCACCATCCTAAGAAACCCTAAAGACAGAATCGAGTTAGAAAACCAAGGAGTATATAAAATCCCATGCACCACCTGCACCGCCACATACATCGGGCAAACCAACAGAAGAATTAGTGCATGCATTGAAGAACACAAAAACTCAATCAAAAAAGAAAAACCAACCTCTTCCCTCGTCCAACGCCTCAAAGCCACAGGACATGAGATTGACTTTAAAAATACTAGAACTATCACCAAAACCGAACACTGCAATAACAGAATAATCAGAGAAGCCACAGAGATAGAAAAACGCCCACACAGCATGAATAAATGAGATGATACCTCCCACCTACCAGCCATTTGGAAACCCGCCCTCACTAACAAACGAATACCTAACATGAAGAATGACACCAGACTCACACCCACAAGGGCCACACAAGATGCTACCACCACAGCCAAGCCTCCACCTGAACAGAACACACCCCTAGCCAATCGGAATACAGCCAACCCCCAAACCAATCAGATCACAGCCAGGCCCCCAACCAATGAGAACACATCCCCACCCAATCAGATCACAGCCAAGCCCCCACCCAGTCAAGTCGCACCCCCACTGGCAGTTAAAAAGAAAAAACAGCTGCAAGCTCACATTACTCCAAGAAGCACAAAGCCAAAGACACAAGCCTGAAGATGACGAATGAGATTTCATCGAAACATCGCCAAAATAATTCCAATTTTACGTGGGAGAAAACCTGAATAACCAAAGATCCACATACAAATACGCACGAAAACCTCAGAAAACAATTACACACACATATATATACACACATATTTGTTTTTTTAAGCTTTCGCGAGTACTTACATGTGTGCTGTTCAGCTTTCCTCGGGTATTATCCCACGTCATTGTAGTGCTGTTAAAGTTGTAGCAACGTTTCAGCAGAATCTCATCTGCCATCATCAGGCTTCTGTATGGATGTGGGTCTCACAGCTTCTGGTTTCAAATTTGAGGCTGGTCTATTCTGATTGGTTAAGAGTCTAGGTCTGTGTTCACTGGACTTGGAGTTTGCTTGATTGGTGTTTCTGGTTTCTTCTGTCTGTTTTGTGGCTTTGATTGGCTGGCAACACTCTGTTCCTGTGTTGGAGGCTTTCAGTGCAGCTTGGCTTTGTGTGAAAGGACGGCTGCTATCCCTTAGGAAGCTAGGTTTCACCTGGGTGCCTGGTGGGGGGGTGTTTGAGTTGGAGGCATCAGAGGGAGTCTGTTTGTGCTCAGGTGTTTGTCTGTTTTGTGGTGTGGAGATCTTTCTATTTGAGAGTGCAGGCTTCCAAATGATTGACAGTTTGCTGGAATCATCTCTTCTATTCATGCTTTCAGGTCTTTTTTCAATCTCTATGGCTTCTCTGATGATTCTGTGGTTGGGGTTTTCTATAGTGGTTAGGGTTTTAGTGCCATTGAAGTTGATGTTGTGACCTGTGGTTTACATGTGTGCTGTTCAGCTTCCTTCGGGTATTATCCCACGTCATTGTAGTGATGTTAAAGTTGTAGCAACGTTTCAGCAGAATCTCATCTGCCATCATCAGGCTTCTGTATTGAGTTCGTCTGTTGAAATATGTATATTTGCTCGGGTATTTTCCCACATCATTGTAGTTGAGCTTTTAAAGTTGTAGCAAGGTTTTGACAGAATCTCATCTACCATCATCAGGCTTCTGTATTGCAGCCTGACTCACAGATGAACACAATACAGAAGCCTGATGATGGCAGATGAGATTCTGCCAAAACGTTGCTACATCTTTAAAAGCACAATACAGTGACGTGGGAAAATGCCCAAACAAAGCTGAACAGCATACATGTAAGTACCCGTGAAAACTTAAGAATATATATATATATATATACATATATATATATATATATATATATATATATATATATATATATATACATACATACATACATACATACATATATATAATATATATATGTTTTCTTAAGTTTTCGCAGGTACTTACATGTATGCTGTTCAGCTTCCTTATATGTTATATATTGTATATTGTATATTGTATATTGTATATTGTATATTGTATATTGTATATTGTATATTGTATATTATATATTATATATTATATATTATATATTATATATTATATATTATATATTATATATTATATATTATATATTATATGTGTGTGTGTGTGTGTGTGCGTTTTCTTAAATTTTCACGGGTATTTATATGTAATATAATATACATGTAATATATATGTAATATAATATGTAATATATGTAATATAATGCAGAAAGTAAAGAAATTAGAACATGACAAGAAAGCCCCCAACAACTCACAACAACACCTGAAACAATTAGTATACTTTTCCAACA
Source organism: Laticauda colubrina (assembly GCA_015471245.1). Classification (NCBI taxonomy): domain Eukaryota; kingdom Metazoa; phylum Chordata; class Lepidosauria; order Squamata; family Elapidae; genus Laticauda; species Laticauda colubrina. The sequence goes on along the minus strand of BLBF01000021.1, from coordinate 8,853,960 downwards.
GAGAAATCACCAAAACAGAAACAGATGTCCTAACCAAAGGATTCAATTATGCTATAGCACCCAAAAAAAATCCCCACAGAATCCATCACATGCAGAGTAGAATCCAGACTAACTAAATTAAATACAGATGAAGCTGATAGAATAAGACACCAAGTCACCAACATCCTATGCACAAGCAAACCACCCAAAAGCAACTTGCACAAAGAGGAACTGAAAGCCCCGCAAGCCTTAAGGAACGACAGCAGCATAATCATACTTCCAGCAGACAAAGGTAATGCCACAGTGGTAATGGATAGAAAAGACTACAAAACAAAATTGACAGACCTACTCCAAAACTCCACATACAAAGCCATAAACACGGAGCCAACCACATATCTGGAAAAAATAACCAAGAAGAAAATCATAACCCTAACCAACATAAGCAAAGAGATTCAAAAGACAATCATCCCAAGAGAAAAATCTTCCAGATGCCCCAAACTATACCGCCTTCCCAAAATACATAAAGAAGGCATACCTCTCAGACCCATAGTCAGCTCCAGAGGAGCACCATGACAAAACCTAGCCAAATGCCTAGCAAAATAGCTACAGCCCCATGCTGAAGCAGCAGCTCCACATGTACATGAAGATCTACATGTGGAACAAGAAGATCTGCTTGCAAGTTTCAACATGGTTTCACTATTCACTCAAGTCCCGATAAAAGAAACCCTAGAAATGATCAAAAATAAATACCAACCACCCAAGTGCCTCATGGAACAGTGTTTCAACATGAAACACCCAAGCGCCTCATGGCAGAACACTGCTTAGCCAACACATATTTCATATACAAAGGACAAAGATACAAGCAAATTGAAGGAGCCCCTATGGGATCACCATTGTCACTCATCATTGCCAACCTGTTCATGGAAAAATTCGAATCCAGAGCCCTAGCCAATGCCACCCACAAACCCAAACTATGGTTGAGATACATCGATGACACATTTGTGATTTGGCCCCATGGAAAAGAAAACCTAAATAGTTTCCTAACACACCTAAACATCACACACCCCAAAATCAAATTTGCCATGGAAACGGAAACAAACAACTACCATTCCTAGATGTACTAATCTACAAAAAAGCAGATGGCACACTAGGACTCACCATATACCAGAACAAAACACACACCAACCGCTACCTCAATGCCCAATCCCACCACCACCCAGCACAGATAAACTCCGTGGCCAAAACACTAATTGGCAGAACCAAACGCCTGGAAGACAGCACACACACAAAGACAGAACTATGCACCCTGACTAAAGTACTGACAGCCAACGGCTTCCACAAAAGCAAAATCACCAGCATGATCCACAAAAACACATTGAGACAATATGGAGACCTAGAAGATGAACAGACCTATGGAAAAGCTGTCCTGCCCTACATAAGAGGTACTACAGACAAAATCAGTAAGATACTACACAGGCATCACATCAAGACTGCCTTCAAAACAGACAGAAAAATAGCAGCCATCCTTGGAAACCCCAAAGATAAAATTGACCTGGAAATCTAAGGCATATATGAAGTCCCCCATGCATCATGCCTGGCCATATACATTGGACAGACCAATAGAAGAATAAGTACCCGCCTGGATGAACACAAAATTGCAGTAAAAAAGTTGGAACACACCTCCTCACTAGTCCAACACATGAAAGCCACAGGTCATAACATCAACTTCAATGGCACCAAAACCCTAGTCACTATAGAAAACCCCAGCAACAGAATTATCATAGAAGCCATAGAGATTGAAAAAAGACCTGAAAGCATGAATAGATGATTCCACCAGACTGTCAATTATTTGGAAGCCTGCACTCGAAAACAAAAAAATCTCCACACCACTAGGCAGGTAAATATCTGGGCACAAACAGATCCCCTCTGATACCTCCAGCTCAAACACACCCCAACCAGGCACCCAGATGAAAGTTAGCTTCCTAACAAATGATAGCTGTCCATTTACTCGGAGCCAAGCTGCACTGAAAGCCTCCAACACAAGAACAGAGTGTTGCCAGCCAATCAAAGCAACAAAACAGACAGAAGAAACCAGAAACACCAATCAATCAAACTCCAAGTCCAATGAACACAGATCCAGGCTCCCAGCCAATCAGAATGGACCAGCCTCAAATTTGAAACCAGGAACTAACTCTATACAGAAGCCTGAGGATGGCAGATGAGATTTTGCTGAAATGTTGCTACAACTTTAACAGAACTACAATGACGTGGGATAATACCCGAAGGAAGCTGAACAGCACACATGTAAGTACCCGCGATAACTTAAAAAAACATATATATATATATATATATATATATATATATATATATATATATATATATGGTGTGTGTATGTGCACACGCACACACACACACAAATATACATACATATAACTTTGTTAAAAGTTTTTTTAACAAAAAGAGGAAAAAGTAAAAATACAAAAAACAGAGCAAAAACACCAGACCAATAGGTTTTAGGAAGTAAGGAATGAAATCCTTCAACTTTAGGGAACAGAAAAACCATGCATCATTGGGAAGTTTATCTGTTTTTAAAAGGAAGGTTGTAGGGAAAAAAAACCCTAACAATTTCGATACTTTCTGCCATGTTTTGAACTGCAACCTTCTATTTGCAAGGCAAAGGTTGTCATATAACTTTATATTATATTTTATATATACTTTATATTATAACCCGAGGCCGCTTCTACCGGCCAATCGAAGTGGCTGGTGACTGCGCTTGGGGAGCTTCCATCGCCCGTGTCCCCTTGCCTAAAAGCAAGGGCACACGGGCAGCCATGCCACGCCCTGACGCGGCTGGGGACTCTGCCCTCAGGGAGCTTTCATCGGCCAATAGAAGCGGCCTCGGGGCAAGGTATGTGTGTATGGGCCGCTCTAGGTGGGGGAGGAAATTAAGTCACCCCCAAAAAGACGGTCTAGCCATTTTTCAGGGGTCAAAAAAAAAAAGGCCTTATTTTGTGAGAAACACGGTAATTAATAAAAAATTAATAAAAAGAAAATTAAACAAGGAAGTAATTCTTCCCTGTAGCACTTCTGTAGATTATGGAGAACGCTGTCTCCTGAGATACATTGGTCCTGGTTAGTTCATTTATGCCACTTAATGAATTTGTTGTTTGATGTTTATTCTGAATTTTTATGGACTCTATCCATAAAAGAAGACGGTCTAGTGCTGGTACTTCAATACTGGGGCTCTTAATGCTGTAAAATACAGATAGTCCTTGACTTACGATCCTATAATTGAGACTGTTTTAAGTTTGCTGCAACTGTAAGTGGAAGCATCATATGACTAGACCTGATTTTATGTAACATTATTTGCAGCCTTTGTTAAGTGAATGCTGTAGTTATTAAAGAAATCTATTTTCTCCAATGGATATATTTTTGCTGGAAGTAAAACTTTGCCAGAAGTAAATATCAGAAGCCAGCAAAAAAATGCCACAAATTGTGACCACACAATCAAGGGACACTGAAAATAGCTGTAAAAGTGAGCCGGTTGCCAAGCATCAAAAATGCAATCATGTGGCTGCAGGGGGATGTGTACACCTGTCGTAACTTTTCAAACGGGTCATAAGTAGCTCTGGGATGTTTGTTGTAACTTATAATGGTCATTAAATAGTGGTCATAAAATGAGGGCTACCTGTAAAGAAATTTACAAATGACAACAAAAAACATTTTTAAATACAATCAGCAACCAATATATGTGTGTGTGTGTGTGTTTCTCTAACTCATGGTGTTTATCCTTGAGAAACTTGAATAAAATGAACAAGTTCTGTAACACGTGACAATGAGAGAAATTGCTTGCAGAACTGACTCTAAATCAACTGTTCAGAATATATATAAACCATGATTCAATTTCCCCAAAGATTAATATCTTTCCACATTCCCTTCCGTCTGTATGAAATGGAACAAGTGGTGCAAAATAATATAACAGTCCTAGATTCATCATAAAGAAAGCAAAATATAGGATAAAGACTGCTCAAAAATTTGCAGATATCTGTTCATTGTTATTAATGTTAATTAAAAAAAAAACAATTGTATTCACTGCTTAGCCTTCAAAGGCTCCCAAGACTATTCAAATATTTTTTATCATTTATCTTTTGTTTATATCCCACCTTTAATATTTTTACAAATAACTGAAGGCAGTGAGCATATCCAACACACCTTCCTCCTCCTATTTTCCCCAGAACAACAACCCTGTGAGGTGGGCTGGGCTGACAGAGTCTGATTGGCTCAAAGTCGCCCAAGAATTTGAGTTATCAAAGCAAAGATGAGCAAAACAGTTTTACCATCAGCATACAGTACATCCAATATGATTTTGGATGTATTTGAGAATAGAAAAAGAAGAATTATATATAGTCTTAAGAAATATGGTAAACATGAAGAATCATTGTACATTACAAATAGGCACTATATTGCCACTTTGAAATTTTGCAAGATGTTGAAAATCAAATTATGCATATTGTATATTAATAACAGATTTTAAAAACACATTTAGCAACAGCAATAGAACTTACATTTTATATACCGCTTCACAGCCTTGCCTAGGAGGTTTACAGAGTCAGTCTATTGCCCCCAACAATCTGGGTCTTCATTTTACCCACCTCAGAAGGACGGAAGGCTGAGTCAACCTTAGCCACTGAGACCCGAACTGCCAAGCTGCTAGCAGCCAGTGATCAGCAGAAGTAGCCTGCAGTACTGCACTCTAACCACTGTGCCACCGAGACTCCTTTTGCTTTCTTTATGTATGTTTATAATCCCAAACCAGCATGGATAAAATGGGAATTGCAGTTCAAAACAGCATCATCTTGAAGAGCACTGGGTTGGAGAAATGGTACAGAATATAGACCAAATAAAATCAGCCCCTTTGTAATGAACTTTAACAGTTAAATTTGTCTTAATCATAAAATAAACCCAAGAGAAACTATACCTATAAATAGAAATCATAACGCTCAAAAATGTTTTCAATGGATGCCATCTAATCATTACATTGAATAGGATGGGAATTTAATTGGGTCTCCTCTCTTTATTATGGCACAGCCAGTCATGCATAAACTGCTGTCTTGTGCATGATCAGACGTTATTAATTCACATTGAATTAATTAATAAAATTTATATCCTGCCAAATTAAAGCTAAAAGTCAAAGAAGGCACAGCAGAAAGAAGTAGCTTATCATGGCCCGCAGATACAGCTTTCCCACCACCAAACTTCTTTTTCCATCTGATTTTACCATTTTGTTTTCCATTTTCCATTGGTTTTCTATTGTTTCAGTTTAAAAATGTGCCATCTACCTTTATCTTCATTTCCAAGAATGCGTTTGAACCACAGATGGGTCCTCATGGCTTTTGAGAAAAGTGAAAATGGGAACTGCAGTCCAGTACTTTCTTCAGAAAAGATGCCATTTTCTCAGGAAACAGAGAACTGAAAGGAAACTAGGGTGATGAAGTGACCTCTGGGGCTCACGGAGTAAAACCACCAATTTGCCTTTTGCAAAGGGATGGCTTGAGATTTCTTAAATTACCAGAAAGCCTTCATAGATGCTTCTATAGGGTCCCAGGGGTCGCGAATGACTTGAAAGTATCTATAACTTTTCATGTCCACCTTCACAGCCAGTAGAGATATGAAGCCCAAGCCCTGCATTTCTGCCCTGCATCAGGGTAATCTGGTGGTTAAAGAAAATGGTGGTAATATCAGTGGTGGTAAAGATAGTCCCAGTGATCTTCTAGAACTAGAGGGTTATTTTCCAAACAGTTTGTGGTCTTTGGGATGTGGTATTCCAAAAGAAATAGGCCTGATGGTATATAAATGGGATGTTAACAATTAACTGTATCCATTTTGGAAAAATTGTCTTCCAGAAAACAACTGGACAACCTCTGGCTCAACCAGATTGGCATGGTCTGGGAGAAACAGCTTTGCAAATTGTTCTGTTCTGACAAACACATGCCTAGCAGTTGGCTCATAAATGTGTAAAACATGCTTTTGGTGTCACTTTATGGGAACAATAATCCTTCATGGCTCAAACAGTAATAGCACTTAGCACTGAGACTTATATACCACTTCACAGTGCTTTAAAGCCCTCTCTCAGGAGTTTACAAAGTCAGCATATTGTCCCCGCAATAATCTGGGTCTTCATTTTACTGACCTCGGAAGGATGGAAGGCTAAGTATCAACTCTGAACAAAAGAAAATAAAGAATTTTAAGGATTTGAAATAAACAGCAAAAAACAAAATAAGATTAGGGTGCAGATAAATTTGGAATATTGACTTTTATTAGAAGATTTGGGAATTAACTACAAAACATAAATAGCTTCTTATGGGAAACAAACTTACTTTGGCTATTCTGGCTATGACAAAATCTTTGTCATAACAAAGATAAGCAATGATTTTAGAAACTGGACATTAGAGGAAACTAACAATTGTAAGCAAAGGAAAAAAATATAAGAATGCTCTTGATGTCAGTTAATACTTAGGCTTACAAAAATGACATAAAATATTTCAGGACCACAAATATGAAAGGAAAATATTTGAATTTTACATACACATTACACATTTATTATCTTTAGGAGACATACAAATGTTTTAAATATCCATAGTCAGTATTTCAAGCCAAAATAACATCTGTAGAGATAAAAAAAATAACATAAAAAATCTATTATAGTTTTAAAGGATCGTGACTAGATTGATTCCCTCGAACTCAACCCAGTGAAGGCTCTCAGCCCGTGATAGTAGCCTAACTCTAGAACAAGTTTCCATTCCTATTTTGTAAATCATCTGTTTTGGAAATGGGTTGGGCCATTTGTGGACATACAGGCTCTATGAAAGCAAATGGCAACTTGCAACTCTTGCTGTACTGACATGACTTAATGTGCAAAATATAGTCTTTATTTTCTTCCAACTCTCAATCTGTGCTTGATTCCCATGAATCAAACTGTTATTTATGGGCCTAAAATCATCACTGAGGTCTTGTGACTTTGTGCTACATTTTGAATATCATATTTTGTTGATGATTTATGTTAATTTATTTTTTTATCATGGATGTTTTATATGTCTGCAATGAGGTAAACACCAGATTCGAGAGTATGCAGTTAAATGAACAAATAAGGAAATAAATCATTACAATTGTTTTCCCATCCACATAAATTGCTGCTTCTTTTTGCTGGTACTCCAAATCATTTCAGGAAAAGACTTGGTGGAAATAAATAATTGTGTCAAACTTTCACTAACGTACCCACACCCCAGTATATCAAACTGGCCTTCCTTTACCAATCTTATTTATGGCTAAATGGGTATTGCAAATCTGGCCTAAACCAGGCTGTCAAACTGGCGGTCAGCGGGCTGGATGTGTCACATGTAGGCCACACCCACCCCAACTCCGCAAAGGCAAAAAACATTGCAATACATCCCAATACATCCCATGACACGATCAAGTTTGACACCCATGGTGGTCTAAACTGTCAATCCATCTGCACTGTTCCACAATTCTTCAGTTGTGAACACCTGCCTTCTACAATGATCTCCTCCCAGGACACCATTGGTCCCAACTCTTTTGCCTTAAAAAAAAAACCCTGAGGTTTTCCTTGGGCATTAACCCAAGATTATTGGAACTCCAAATTGGAGAGGATGTAAATGTGAGATTCTGCCTGCTGACTTACATCTGTTTGGATTTGAAATGAAAATCTTTTTCCTGTTTTGGTCCATTTCCTGTCATCTAATCTTGTATGCAGTGTTGCGTTGGATGGACGTATCATTAAAGAAACAAAACAAGCAAATGAAGTTGAACAGAATCAGCTGTGAAAACTCCCAGAGTTTGTCGGATCTTTTCCCTTATTTAGTTCCCATAAAAGCATTTCTAAGCCAGGGGATGAATAAAATGATCAGCCCTTACATGTGATGATTCTTTGATTCTATGACAAACTAACATTATTCATCCAGGAAATATAAGCTGAGACACAAGGAAACACAGTAAGCTTTGAGTAAATATTGTGTCCACTTCTGGAAACAAAGCTAGTGATTTCACGGACAACATATCTGCTGTTTAAAGGCCCTCCTGAATCCCCATAGAATGCAAAGCAAAGAAAGAAGAGTTGTGCTCTCTGTTTTTGCCACAAAGCATGAAATAGCTGCTGAAATAAAACAAGGTAGGACAATGTGTAGCCTGCAAATGATCCACCAAGCAGACGACTGAAATCTTAACTTTTGCAGTATGGTTATTTTGAAGAAATTTGGATTCTAGAGATATTGTAATTAAGAAGTGGATAAATAACCAAAGTTTGATCCCCAAGGTAAATTTGTCAGAGTTTTCTCAGATAACAAAAAGTTCTTCCTTAGGAAACAGATATTAGATGGAGGATTCTTGGCTTTTCAATTCAAAAGAGTTTTGGATCCAAAGTGCTGTTTCCAAGCCTTGAGAATTTTTAAGATGTATGGAATTCAACTCTCTTAATTTCCTAGCCAACATCCTTTTCCTTGGCTCTGCATGGGACAAACCCCACTGAAGGTTTTGCATCCAATACTGAATGCTCCATCTCAAGAAGATTCATAGAACCTGGAATGGGTGCAAAGCAATGAAAATACAGCTGGAAGAAATCTTGGAGGTCTTCAATGCCTTGCTCAAGCAGGAGACCCTAAACCACTCTGGATAAATGGCTATCCAATCCCTTTAAAAACTTTGGTGTTAAAGCATCCCAATTTCTGGAGGCAAATCATTTCACTAATTCATTGTTCACATTGACAGGAAATTTCTCCTGTCATATAGTTTAGAGAAGTGCAGCTTAGCATTGCTGAATTTGCATACATTCTGCCAAATTGAAGTGGTCCAAGGCAGAGCAGAAGGCTGAGCTAGATAAAAGCAATTGTGGCAGGCAATGACCTTCCCGAAACTCCCTTCTATTGTTAACAACTTTTTGCTTTTTACACCATGTTTTAATAGCATGAGATTATCAGGCATCCAGCACACACCATGGTATCCTTAACTATCAAGCCTCAGTAGGATGAATTGCAGCAGATAGCATGACCCGGAGTGGGAGATAAGCTTGCTCTGCAGAGTTGATGCCAGCTGTCCATTTGCTGTACCAGAGTGATGGTGTCAGTATGCTTAAGAAGAACGATAAGCCTAAGTTTCATTTTGACTTCCCCTCTTGCAAAATGAAAGGAGGATCTCCCAGTGATGAAGAGCATAACGTAGGTGTGGAGAATCTTTGGTTCTTCACTTACTGCTGAACCGCCTCGCCATTGGCCATATCGATGGGGATGACTGGGAACTGAAGTTCAACAGCATCTGAAAAGCCACATGTCCCTCATATTTCATGCAATGGATAAGTAGATTGCCTGTCTAGCTTCATCATTTTTTTCTTTCAAGGCATCAAGATCAAACTAGGGCAGAGCAAAATGGCAGATCTATATCGCTAGCATATAGTAGAGGTGAAGGTGTCAGAATAGGAACACGGTTCAGATTCAAGTCTCCAATGGAGATGGAGTTGACTGAGTGATTTTGGTTGGTGTCATTCCTATGAGATACAGAACCAAAAATAAAATCTACAGGACTAAAATGATACCACAGCAGTAGGCTATAATAATATGGTAAAATCTTTTAAGTCTGATTGTACGATTCTCTCTATTATATCCTTCAAAGTCGAGAGAAGCCAGCTTTAGCATCTTCCTAATATTGTTTCTGTTTGCAGGATCTAAGCAATGCTTTTGTCCTTTCTTTGCTTATGTAAGTTTCTGAATATTTGCTTCAATGCCACTTCTCTGGATCTCAACAGCAGTTTCTCTTTCTTTAGCCAAATCATTCTGTCAGAGAAATTATTGCAAAGATAAAATTAGGGGAGAACCCTTAATTATGTCGAACTCTTAGAAGAAACGCAAGCATTAATGCAGTAAAAAAGCACACCGTTACTGACTTTATGGCAATCCTCAGTCAACCAGGTCATGATTGCCCAGAAAGTTCTTTTTCAAAAGGCAACTATCTTTGTTTTTCCTTTAAGATATTTTGTTTCTCATCCAAGAAGCTTCATCGGTTCTGGCACGATGGTGTGGGAGGGAATGGAAGGATTAGTTCTGACTCTCTCCATCCTATCAGAACAAATCCTTTCATCCTTCCACCATCCTGCCAGAACTGATGAAGCTTCTTGGATGAGAAATGAAATCTGCTCAAGGGAAAACAAAGAAAGTCCAGTTGCCTTTTGAAAAAAAGCACCTTTGGGACATCTATATTAGCTTGCAGAATGCTTACTTGAATAGGGTTCTTGACAGACTGGTTCTTAAGATATGTTAGAATTCCACACAAATGTTCACCACCATTGCAAATGCTCATCTAATTATGAGGACAGTTATTCACAATCTGTTCATTACAATATTAATGGTCTTATTTGATTGACTGATTGATGATTGATTGGAATTAAGAAGACCAACAACTTAAGCACCTGAATCATCAAGGGATACTGCTTTTATTATTCCTTTGTATATTGTGTGAATTCTAATAATATTTGCTTCTGGTGATACATTTCTGGGCAGGATCTGGCCAGAGGGACATAAAACACTAGGTTGCATGAATATGTTCAGAGCTGCGCTTCTTGAAAGAGTAATATAATGTCAAAGCTGCCAAGGAGCAGAGAAACTGGAATTGGAAGAGAAAAGAGGAAATGAAGATTCACCAGAAACAAGAATATAGGCCTGTTTTATATTAAATAGCAGTGTGGCAAATATACAGTACAACACTAGTTCTTTCATTGCCCACTGTCATCAGCAATCATATGGAGACCTGTGGTTTCCAAAAACAACATTCATGATTTGGCAATATAGTGGGGTTTTTTTGTGTGTGCCTTCAAGTCAGTCTTGACTCCTAGTGACAATATTGGCAGGTTCATGCAATTTTCTTGGCAAGATATTGGAAGTGGTTTGCCCTTGCCTATTTGCTCAAGCTGACAGAGTATGACCGATCCAAGATCACATAGCTGGCTACAGCAAACAGTCTCTTTGTTTTTATCCTGCTCCTTTAACCACTACACCAAATGGATCCTCCTGGCATTGATTAGATCTCTCTCAATACTAGAGACACTTCTTCCATTTACTTGATGCAAACTATGGACAGACTCAATGGTTTGGAATGACTAGAAGTGACTTGTATCCAAAATTTGGGCCAGGTGGTAAGCCATGTGCTGCAGAACATACAAGGACAACCTAGGCAACAGTTCAACACATTCAGAACCCAATTATCCAATAGTTTGGCATAATTGCAACCTTTATCACAAATTGGAACCTCCTTATTGGTTTAGGTTGAGATTGACAGGTCCTAGTCATCAGGAGTATTTTTTGAGAACAACCTCCAAGAAAGTCTCAATGTCTCAACACACCTATTGACCTAAAAAACAAAGTAAAAAAAAAAACCCAAACCCATCCCCAACTTAAAAAATGCATGGATAGGACCTAGCAGTTTTCAGGACAACTCCACTTAACCTTCCAGCAACATTATTGCTGTTCTACTTCGGATGCACAAAGATCCGTTCCACACTTAGGGTCTGCTTGGTTCCTTCATTCTTATAAATGTCTTGGTCACCAGCCACACCAGACGGAAATGCATCCTTCTATAGATAAGAGGGCAAGAAAATATAGTAACAGTTGTGTCATGAATTTGGAATCTTTCTATAAATTTCAAAAACACTACTTAGAAATATTGTCCAATAGGGAACAGAAGTAACAAAGTACTTGAGGCAAAAAGGTTTATGACAATTAATAGGAGTCACTTCCTACTTTCATCGCTCTTGGTGGCCCATGGATATACCCCACTAAACAATGTTTTGCACAATATCATTTTGGTTGCAGTGCTTTCAAAATGACACTTAACTAAAACATGTTACTTTAGCTAAAAAGATACTTCGCAGCCAATCCTTTTCTCTCACCCTTGCAAGGTAGTCCAGGCAAGAAGCACAACTGGGGTATGAGCTCTATCTTTATTGCAAGTTTATATTAGCAGAAGCTTGCAAGACTGAAAGTATTTCTCTCCTCCCCTCCTTTTACTCTTTGGAAAACTAGGGAGGGTCCCTTCTGAAATGCTTCCCATGTTTTCCCCCATCTGCAGATTAAACTGCCTCTTATCACACTTACTTAGTTCTTCATTCTGTCTCCCAAGGTCATTTCCACATACCATTTTATTTTCCCAGAAGGATTCAGTGCATACTTGTTTTATTAATATTTTGCATTGGTGACCTGGAGAACTCAAGCAGTTGAATAAAATCAACCAATCAACCAGAAGTCATGTTTGCATAATGCCTTACGTTTGATAGAATTTAACTTCCTTTCTATGGAAAAAACACCTGGAAAAAGTGAACAAAGTAAGAGATGTTTGAGTGGAGGCTTTCAGAGAGAACTAGTCAATACAAAGTTTAGTCTGATCCATAGTAAAAGTAACCAAAATGCGTCAATTCCACAAAATGGGAACTGTTGACTCTATCTGTGATGTAAGGATATAATCCAGTTGTGAACCATGTTTGTGAACAGAGTCTGAAAGGATGAAACCTATTCTATTCTATTCTATTCTATTCTATTCTATTCTATTCTATTCTATTCTATTCTATTCTATTCTATTCCATTCTCCATTCCATTCTCCATTCCATTCCATATTCATATTCTATTCTATTGGAAGAAGCAATGACAAAAATGTCACATGCTCTTCCAGCCCAGTTTCATTAACAGCCATTCATTTAGTGAGCATTTGAAGTTACTGAAAAAAGTGACTTACAACTGTTTTTCACACATACAACCACTGCAGTATCCCCATGGTCACATAATCAAAGTTGGGTGCTTGGCAATTGTAAATTTGGCAACATGACAAATGTACTATCCCTGGGTCATGCAATCACCATTTGTAACCTTCCCATCCGACTTCCATCAAACAAAGACAATTACTACAGTGATTTGCTTAACAACTGTGGCAATAAATATAAAATGGGGTAAAATTCACTGCCTTGCTTGGCAACAGGAATTTGGGGTGTAAATTGAGGACTACCAGTATAGCTTATATGATTACTAATCTTCTTTAAATGAAATAGAGTCATTGAAGAATAGGGCTGGGTTAGGATGTGTGCTCCAACATTAATTATAAAGAAATGGAGAATTAGTGAAAAGAAAATGAACCCAACACAGAATTTCCTCATAAAATAGTTATCAGCTTTATTATTTCCAGTCAAGATTACCAGAGCAAGATATTTGTTTCATCTGAAAAATTTTCCAGCAAATGAACCAAAACTTCTCATGCATTCAAAAAAGTCCTTTCACTGTCTCCATTCTTTGAAAATGCTAAAAGTATTGTATAGAAACCAGCCTTGTCCTTTTTAAAATGGAAAGATCGACTCATGCACAGATAGATTTTGATCTGTAATGTCAACCAATCGACAATTAAAAGTGTGGTGTACTCATAAAATACCCAGTACTTACAAAAATCCAAAATCTATTTTTCTCTTTGGACTTATACCTTATATGGAAGGTGAAAATGCTAATTATTTATAAGTTACAAGTATTACAGAGCATTGTCAGTTATAAGAAAGTTGCTGTTTGGGAGCTGACAACCTTGTTACAGAGAGGACCCTGTCCTTTCTGCCCCTTATCTGAGGAAATTCAAGAAATGTACATCTGATTGTTTTCTTAGAAACATTGCAAACAAGGGCAAATTTTTGGTCTAGCACATCAATGTGATTAGCAGTAACCATGATCACTTTACTCTAGTTGCTTTCCTAGTGGGTATTTCTCATCAATGAAATGCAAACACAAATATACAGATACACACACACAAATTTTGTTTTTTGTGTTGCTTTAACTCCCATCCACGGATGTGAATAAGCCTTCATTTGGCAGCTGGTTTTTCATGAGAGATAGCTTCCTGCTCTGCTAGTGTTTTGCTTTATTCATTTGTTTAAAGGTACATTAGCAAGCTTTCTTTATTCCTGGCATTGCTGTGTATCACAAAGGCTATGAAAGTATCTGAAATGAAGCCACATATTATCTCCCACTGCTCACCAGTGCAGTACAGAAAAGCCAGGTTGGGCCCTGTTTAATCATGAAGAATGGAAGCAAGTTGCACCCTTCTGAAGGCCTAGACTGCAGAGGTTAGGAGAACTAAAAGGCACATTAAGCTCAGACATGGGGAAGGGCTAAGGAAGTGCCACAACCTTACTGCATTCCTTCTCTTCCATTTGCTGGAGAGAACTGAACAGCTAGAAGACACAGTTTTAATTCTTCAATAGAGTCATGAGTTGCAACCTGCTGCATGCTGGCAAAAGCTCCAAAGCTTGAGGTAAAACACGGGCCTCAGCCTGTGCAAAAGGGCTAGGATTTCAGTCACACAACCATACTGCAGGCTAGCATTTACTATTTTAATTGCAGGTAGCCGCACTGAGCCTTTGGAAGCAGAGGTTTGCCTGCCGCTCACCTGCATGTCAGTGCAAAGACCTTGAAGACAGTTGAGAAAGCATTAGAATTACAAAGATTTCTCCTCCCAATGCTCAGTATTGTCAGAAGCAGCGTTTCCTATGTAACAGATTAAAGTCATTATCTTTGGCATCCAATTATTCTCTAAACTATACACAGACAATTCATTCCTTAGGTCAGAGCCTCAAAGCACTACTTCCTATAATATTCACAACATACAAATAAGGGAAATGTTTGAGTTCACATCTGGTCATGGCCATTTTTTCTCTACAGCCATATGAACATTGCCAGTGTAGTTTGCCTCAGAGTATGGAACTTTGATAATGTATCTAGTATTCTACAGGGAAATTATACCAGCTTGTAATTATTATTTTTTTTATCAAGAAAGCCCAGATAAATCAATATACCAATGTTGGCTGTTTTGAGCTTATTGCAAAAGGCACAAGAGTGTTACAGGCAAATTTTGGGTTATGCAGCAAATTGGTTCCCCCTCTCATTTCCTGAAATGTACTGTCTGTCGCTAGAAAGCAAGTTCAGAAGAATGGGAGCTTTGACAGGAGATGCATTCCAGAGCTGCTTTGGTCTTTTTCTTGGACTGCTTTAGCTGAAGTGCCAGATCTGATGAGCATCTGCAGTGTTGCAGGGAGCCATGGATGGATGCTCACCTCTTGCAGACAAACACCAGTTAATTGCTACATTCTTAAGCAGGTGATCCTAAAAAAAAAGGCACACTGTTGAGATAGAACATAATCAAAGACTCCACTGACTAAAGCGGCTAGGAATTCTGGGAGAAGAACTTTAATATCTCTATTTGTTTCTTTCTTTTTAACTCTACAGCTAAAGGTTCTGTTAAGCCAAGAAGATGCTCTACACCTGGAGTGTCAAACTCACATTGTCAGAGTGGCATCATGTGATGTATCAGGACTTTTTCCCCCTTTGCTAAAACAGGTGTGGGTGTGGCCAGTGTGTGACGCATCTGGCCCATGGGCCAGGAGTTTGACAGCCCTGCTCTACACAAAAGGATAGGGCATGCTGGCCACACTTCCACCTGGAGGACCTTCCAGTATGGCTCACATTTAGTCAACCTATGCCCTACCCTTGGAGAAAAGTAGTGCAGTTGAAGCTAGAAACAGCCCCATTTGCTGATGTAACATCACCACCTGGAGCACGCTCAAACCACTTCCTATGTAGTAGGTAGCAAAGGAAGGACAACTTTTCTCATCAGCAACTGCAGGGATAAAGCTATTTTTTATGTGCAGATATAGGTGGAAATATATCGCTCCCAGCTTCTGCACTGATAAAATCATGATATCTGAAGATGGAATTAGACTTCTGCTTCTTAATCCTTCATGACATTATCTGAACTGCCAACGCTGATTCACATCTGGAGCCTTAAGCCAAACAGCCTCTTTTGTGAAAATTTATCTTTTTCTGAAAATCTTTCCATTGACTTTGAACAAAGAAAAAGAAAGATTTCAGAAAGATTTAAGTACATATGAACTATTTCTTTAAATAGTTTTGAAGCTTCATTTAATTCCTACAGCTACAAAATGAAAACTAAGCAGCTCTTTTGGTTATTGCTAGGTGATGACTGATGTGTCTCTCTCCCTCCAGAATGATGTCATGCAGAGGTAAGAGTACAGTTGATTGGCTATTAACTCCAAGCTGGGATAAAGGATCTCTTAAAAACATTTTTCAAAATTTTAATTTGACTTAACTGTATATCTAACATAATCAAAATTTGGCAAATAGATTCTTTTTGTTTAAATGATTTTTGCCATTTTACACAATGCTGCCTGACAGTGCAATGGGCAGCATATAAATTAAATACATTTCACTTTTCCTTTTATCCAGTTTCTTTTCTCTCAAATAAACTGCCAAGAATCTTATTTTTTAACTTCCTTCCTTCCTTCCTTCCCCTTCCCTGCCTGCCATCCTTCCTTCCTTCCCTTCCCTTCCCTTCCCTTCCCTTCCCTTCCCTTCCCTTCCC
>BLBF01000021.1:8731002-8824173 GCA_015471245.1 Laticauda colubrina | reverse complement strand
AGAGAGAGAGAGAGAGAGAGAGAGAGAGAGAGAGAGAGAGAGAGGGAAGGAGGGAGGGAGGAAGAGAGAGAGATTAGATCAGATCTTTCTCTCTCCCACCAATGTCAGCAAGCCACTGTCAGTCAAAATTTATATTAGTGGTCCCCAGGATTTAAAATTATGAGTTTGGTGGTCCCTGAGGTCCGAAAGGATGGTGACCTCTGCTATACAATACTTAGCATCACCACTCAAGATTGGAATGCAGTTTTTAAAAATAAATGAATATGTAAAGAAACGTTCAGGGATCCAAGGTGTGTGACATGCCTGTAGAGCCAGGCATTTTTCAAAATTTTGACATGTGGAGCCCAAAATTATCACTAGGACTAATATAATCTATTAGTTCTCACCTACTCTTTAAAGACAGCTTTTTTTTTCAGAGAACTGGTTAACTCCGCCACCTTTAAAAAAAGTTACATCTAAAGATAGCTCTACTTCCAAGGAATATTTTGTAGCTTTCTTTCTTACCCGAAAAGACATCTCTACATTTTCCCCTCCCCAGATTTCCATCTGATCATCATAGGAGCCAATATGTTGAAAATAGGACTTGGAAATGGCAAAGAGACCACCGGCAAATGTAGGAGTTCTGCAAAAGAAGCATAGAAATATTATGAAAGGAAATTATGGAAAACTGAAATCTCTCTGAACTGAAGTCTTCACTCTCTCTGACATTTCTGAGCGAAATGTCAAGGAAAGCTCAAACTAGGTTCCAATAGCTAAAGCAGGGGAAAGTATTGTATGGCATTCTAGATATTGCTGAATTTCTAGTGTCTCTGCTTAGCACAGGCAATGCAGAAGGAAGCTGGGAGATATTGGCAATGACTTCTGGAGAACTTCTCAAGCTGTGATCAAAGCAGATCACATAAATCGGAAGGCAAGGCTTTTTCTGCACTATATCAAAGGCAATTTTCAAACTCCCTTGTACTGAAGCAGCCTTTGAGAAGTGATCTCAGGCTTTTACTACACTACTCTGTTTCATGTTTGTTTGTTTTTAAGGAAAAAATATGGCAAAAGATGTGAAGATGACTGGAATATTTGAATATTCAAAATATGTAAATATTTTCCATTTTACTATTTTCCCACTGATTATCCAAAAAGCTGAACCTCCATGTATTTTCTAGTCCTCTACCAAGTATCCTAAAAATCTTAAGTTTTCTAAATTATGTGTAAAGCATCTTTGATATAAAAGGAAGCATAAAAATGGAATTTTGAAAATAAAATAAAAGCATTAAAAGTAACGCACATCCTCCCCAAACAATACCCACAATATCCTGATCCAAAAGAGCCAAGAATCACAAATCACACCTATCTGAATGGTAAAGCTTGACTTAAAAGAACAAATAAATTATGTGTACTGCAGGGGTGAGAGGCATCACTTTCACTCCTATTCTCTGAAAAGTTTTTAGACAGCAGTATCATCTACAACTTTTAAAAAACAAAACAAAAAAATTCAAAACAAATTGATGCGTGTACACCAATTTTTATTTAATATAAATCACTGTATTGTTCAAAAATCAAGACTGTACAAATGAAATCTAAACAAATGCAATGAAGTCAATATACGTGACTGTGCATGTGTGTTGTAAATGTTCACACAAACATGTTCTCCCCTCATCCCTCCACTTTTTGCCCAAAACATTTTGCCTGGTAGTTCAAACACTTGCTGACAAGACAGCAGTTGCTAACCCCAGAATTAGATGAGACTGATTGCAGAGGAGGGAACAGGACAGGACTCAAATCTCATAATTTGAGGCATGTTCTTGATTAACTGCATCCAAAAACAAGAAATAACCACAGCGTTTGGGATGGATCACATTCCTTAAGAGCTTGAAGGATGGCCCTTCAGAGACAGACATAGGGCCTCTATTTATCCTTGGGTACCATTACTACACAGGCTGAGCACAAAATAAAGAGTATCTGTAGATAGAGTTTTACCAATTGCACTACTTTCATTATTAGATAACCCAGAACTCTTTGTCCTAGCTTGCTTGTTCATTTGTCTTAAGGAAAAGTAAAGCTGAGACTGGCACCAGAAACTAGCTTCAGCAAATTTTTTCTCTGAAACCAGCCCCCTGTTGCAGCTTCTGTTGTAGAGGAGATTAGGAGCTGCTGAAAAGCCAGGTTGGCAATGTCTTTCTCTCTCTTTCTTTCTCCCTAAGCAATAACAAAAAGGAATCTCTGTGCCTCTTTCATTGAGACAGAACAGCCTCCTGTTTGACCTCTGCACAAAGAAGAGCTGTACTTGAGGCCAAAGGAACAGGATTTTGTCTCCCTCTTAGAAGGGAGGAGGGCCAAGCCGGTATCAAATGGCTGGCACCATGAATTTCAAGGTCATCTCAAGCTTTAAGAAGTGGAGAGGCTGGTTACCTTAATGACTTTTCAGTTGTCCACTGCTAAGAGAGACAAGGGGCTGGCAGAGTTTGAAAGAGGGAGGAATAAACCTTGGTTCTTTCATGTCACAGCCCTTATTATCCTGCTTTGATACAGCAGGGGGGAAAGGACCTATCACTGTCTCTCAAGGAAGTGTGGGTCTCACAGGCAGTTTACAAACCTTGTACTGTACCCAATGACACTTGGGAGATAAATCACTCTTATTTTTTTCTGATGTTGTGGCATGGGGGAAGAGTGCAGAAGCAGTCTTAGAAGGTGTTATTAGTACTGCAAACCTTTTTTTTTTAAAATCCTAATTTAATGAGCTACAAGAGATTCTAAAAATGAAAGGAGAAATTTCTAGCATCTTACAAGGCTTTTATAAGCTCTTAAAATTCCTTTGCAAGAGGAGCTGTGATACTTAGAGATATATCTTTTAACTGTTTAGCAGTAATATTTGTGTCATTAATATTAACTATATGAACTATAAAGGTTCTAAACAAGCCTTAAAAATTGTGTATACATATTTTTTGCATTACATTGAAAGGATGCTAAAACGGCTTTGAGAATACATCTAGATTTTAAACTACAATTTAAAGGATTTAACCCCAGTTTCAGTTTCATAAAGTGGTTTTTTTCAAGCATGTGAAATAAGGGCTGTTTAACTACAGCGTACAGATGAAAAATGAAAGATAACAAACTATGCCTGGTACGCTTGCAGAGATAAGTGTTTTCACATAAAATATTTAAAGTAAACCAAACTCAAAAGCAAAGTTCTGAAATAGCTCCTGCTGCTCAAATATGGATATACATTGTCCAGGCACTGGAGAGCAGAAAAGGATCCATTACTTGACAGATGGAACTTCGGTCGGTTCATGGAATTGAACCAAAAAACAAGCATGTAACTTTTTACAAAAGTTCTGGAAATAAGGCTAGAGTGAATTCGATCAGTCAATGAGCTAAGGAGACTAGTCCTCAACTTACAACCCAAAATGTATGTTGCTAAGTGAGAAATTTGTTCAGTGAGCTTTGGCCTATTTTACGACTTTTCTCACCACATCAATTAGTTAAGGGAATTGCTGCAGTTCTTAAGTTAGTAACACACTTGTTAAG
This sequence comes from Laticauda colubrina, assembly GCA_015471245.1. Lineage (NCBI taxonomy): Eukaryota > Metazoa > Chordata > Lepidosauria > Squamata > Elapidae > Laticauda > Laticauda colubrina. Next base: position 8,820,654 of record BLBF01000021.1, on the reverse strand, counting down.
TGAATCTGGCTTCCCCATGGACTTTGCTTGTCAAAAGATTGCCAAAGGGGATCAACATAACTTTGGGACACTGCAGCCATCGTAAATATGAGTCAGTTGTCAAGTATGCAAATGTAAATCATGATGTGACCATGGAGATGCTGCAACAGTCATAAGTGTGAAAAATAAGTCACTTTTTTCAGTGCTGTAGTAACTTTGAACAGTCATTAAATGAATTGTTGTAAGTTGAGGACTACCTGCAACCATTGACTTTTTATATTCTGTACTGAGCTGTCTGTGCCTTTGATTTATAATATGCCTTCTTCTTTTTGAAAAGTGATCATGTATATACAGTATAGTCTTTCTGTATCAAAGTACAATTCAGGAGTGCAAAGATTTTTTGGCACTGCATTACCTTCCCCTCTGAGATAGCCATGAAGGCACTAGAAACACCTATTTCCTTCTTAAACTAATCTGAATTCTTCATCATATCTGAACTTGGGGGAACTCTGGCTACATTCGGGTTACCCTAAATTTGGAATATATCAAGGGATTCAAGTTACCTTACAAGTAGACATGGATAATTCTAGTTTCCTTCTCTGGGCTTCAACAGAAGAAAGCCAGGGGCAGGGGGATAGAGGAGGCCTGGGGAATGGAACAGGACTTGCCAGTGTGACAATATTAAACCTTAGTGCTACTGCTAAAATGGGTCCCAGCTGAATGCATCTGTCCTGTTCCTGCTTAACTCAAATCTATTGTTACATTGCAAGCGGCAGACCCCTTTGTTATGTTTGGTTAAGACTAAATATATGGCCAGAATTTAAAAATGCAAGCAGACATTTGTAAGGTATTGGAATGACTGAATTGAAAAACAGTGAAAGGTTAAAGGAAACAATTATCTTCTTCATGAGAACTTTCACCGAGCAGCAAGACCTGATTGGAGCCTGAAGAGATTCAATAACTTCTTTCGTTTGTGGGAATGAAGCTCATCATGACCTCCCTTCGCTCAAGAGTTCAAGGAGGAGGCTGCATCCCATTCCCCCCACCCCCACCTTGGCAGCCAGCTTAAACTATTAAATAAGCATTTCTATAGGCAGAGTTCAGCCATGACAGATCAAAGATCAGTAAGAAAGGAGCTTGGAAAAGTTTGTGCTTTTCAGGAGATTTAGTATGGGAAAATGCTGCAAGATACACCTCTGGATTGTTCATTAAAGCTTCCTAACTGGCTTTAGCAGAAAATACATGTTTTCTTTGCAATTTAGTGCAATGTGCAAACAGGAACAAAGAATAAGCCATTGTTTTTAGGGCAGTAATTCACTATTTGCTACTAGTTTATTTTTTGGAACTGTGGTTTACCATGAAGTATGAAACATGGTTAAATTGTGGTTTCCTGAATTATTTCTGATTTTTCTGCCACATCAAGGGTTTCAACTACTCCTTAGAAGTGCAGGGCAAAGGTGGTAAAAGTTAGAAAAACTTTCTTTCTTTGATATTCCTTATCTGTCTTTTGAGAGGTAGCCTAATGGTTCGTTCTTGCCTGTGGCATTGTTCTTGTTTCCTTTCAACTGGAGAAGAAAAATGATTATTCTGCCTAATTAGGCTTGGCTCATGGGATGCCAGGGAAGGCCCTTTCTCCCTTTATGGGAGCAGTAAATACCTGTAAGTACAAGCTGTCACTGTAATTTATGATACTATATCCATGTTTTGTAAAGTATTAAACATCAGCACAGATCCAGTTACCCAATAATGAAGGCTAAATACAGGCTTTAGGCATATAATGGTTTCCTCACATCACTACTCTTAACTTTGGGAAAGACTACAGTCTAAGGCTGTGATGGCAAACCTATGGCACATGTACCACAGGTGGCACACAGAGCCATTTGTGCTGGCACGCAAGCAAACTTACCTCACTGCGCATGTGTGAACCTCACAGCTGATTTTGGATGGGTTTGCGGCCTTTTTCAGCCTCCCAAAGGCTTGAGGAAGGCTTCTGCAGGCTTTGCAGGCTGAAAGTTAACCCTGTTTTGTCACTTCTGTTTTTCCGAAAACACCAGAAGTAACAAAATGGCCTGCAAAGCATGCAGAAGCTTTCCTCAAGCCTTTGGGAGGCCGAATAAGGCCTCAAACCAGACAAAAATCAGCTGTGAGGCGCAGTGCAGGTAAGGGAGTGGCATGAGGTGGGTGGGTGAGGATTGCACGTACATGTGGGGGTGCATTGCCTTCTGGGTGCTGGCACGCGACTGCGAGTGTGCAAGTATGCACACAATTTTTGGCACGAGCGCCCAAAAAGGTTAGCCACCACTGGTCTAAGGTAACCACTTTGGGCACAATGGAGAGAAAGCAATCCCTTCCACTTTGATTCGAAGATGAGAAGAATATCTCAGTGCAGACCTTCAGATATTCTCTTCCATTTGATTCCATACAGATGCTACTTTAACAGGAAATGCTGTGTCATCTAGATGCGCTTCCTTGGCTAACTCTTCAGGAATGTGCCTCAACATCTCTGTCTCATTCCTATTAAGTGACCTTTTTAGTATATTTCATTTATTTATGAATGAAACAAATTTATGAATTTGTTTTGCTATCCATCTCGCCTATCAGAGCCAATGGCACCGATGCCTTTTTTCAATCTGAGGACTTGTTCCAGATATTCAGGCTGACACAATTCCAGTCACCATGGTGAGAATTTTAGGAATTGAAGCCCACCCATCTGGATGGCAACCAGTTTAGAGAAGATTGGACTAAGAGATCCAAGATAATCTTGAAGCAATCTTAGTCCAGGCAAAACCCCAAACTCCCAATTTCTGTCAAAAACAGAAATACTGTGATTTTTATTTCATGACTAAAATTCAACAGTGGGATGTAAAGAGAAAAAAATGGGATATAATTGATTTCAGGATTTCCAAAACTGAAACCTATGCTTTGGGAAACTGTGCTTTTTTAATACAATCTCTTCCCACCCATCAATTCCCCAGACACATTAACAATGGTATCAAATTTTCAGCTTGAACCTACTTGATTGGGTAAGTCTCATCTTTTCTTCTCTGCTTCTCATGTTGAGGGATAGCCTCCCAGCCAAAAGTGAGACTCCAATCAAAGTTTCCCCGACTGTGCTGCTTCCCATATTGAATGGGCTTTGAAAATTCAAAGGTGTTCAAGTCAATGGTGGTGATATCTGGACTGACCACAGCGGTGGGCTCTTCAGCAATGCGCGATAGGAGAGGCTCTAACCATCCATGGAAACATTCACCTGAGGAAAAAGAAACAGGAATTGCTACACTATCTGATAAGAGTCTCTGCAAAAATAAATGCCTATTTTCAAATGCTGCTGTTGTAGGAGATGACCAGGCTGAGCCCAAAGGAGGAGTCAAATGCATCATCAGTTTGAAGTCCCTATGCTCCCACAAGAGACCTAAGACCAGCCTGTCTTGAATTCCATTTACTTTTATCTAGCACCAATTTACCTTGACCATTAATAGATCAGATTCTTGTATATAGGTAGCATGGAACAAACTTGAAGTGCTTTGGACTAAACTTCTGTTCCTAGTTCTTTCTTTGCACCTGACAGTTGCTGCGGTCACTTTTACCTTTCAGGGTTTTTCAGAGGTACCTGATGCTCAGGAACTGCTTCTCTGAAAACATTTCTCTCATAATGTTCACTTTCTTACCCATGGAAAGTCATACGGATCCCCAATTTTCTTTTAAAAACTTCAATATTTATGCCTTAACATTTGCAAGATGAGGACACCTGATTTTTTTCTGGGCTCAGAACCTTCCCAGGATCAAATCTGGCTGGTATTTGGATTGTAGACAGTTTGGGAATTACCTGGGCCATAGGCTAGTTGGACAAATAAAAAATGTCTTTCCAGAAAAACACAATGTCAAAGTACTTCCATATTGCTGTCAAGAAAACTTGTATTATTTATGTGTCCAGATGTCAGTCTCAATACATAGAATTATAGAATCATAGGACTGGAAGGGACCGTGGAGCCGTCTATCCCTATCCCTATTCTGCCCCTATCCAAGGCAAGCGTCCTTATACTATCCTGGACAAATACCATAGTTGTCCAATTATTTATTGAAAACCTCCAGCGATAGAGCATCAATAACTCGAGGAATCAAGCTGTGTCACTGATAAATTGTTCTGTCAGGAAATTCCTCCTTATTTCCAGGTTGGATCTCCCTCTGATGAACTTCTATCCATTGCTTCTTGTCCTGCCCTCAGGTGCTTTGGAGAATAAATTGATGGCCTCTTCCCTATGACAGCCCTTCTAGTATTGGAAGACTACTATCAGATCTCCCCTAAACCTTCTCCTCATTAGACTAAACATACTTAGTTCCCTTAGCTGTTAATTGTATGATTTAGCCTCCAGACCCATTATCATCTTTCTTGCTTTTCTCTGCACTCTTGCTAGGGCCTTAGCATCCTTTTTTGAATGGCGGTAACCAGAACCGGGTGTAGTATTTCAAATGTGGTCTGACTAGTGATCTTGATGCTATCCCTCTGTTGATGCAGCCAAGGACTCTGTTGGGTTTTTTGGCAGCTGTAGCACACTGCTGATTCATACTTAAGCAGTAGTCCACCAGGAGATCAAGATCCCTTTCACAGGCACTACTGCTGAGCTAGGTATTGCCTATTCTGAACCTATGCATCTGGTTTTCCCTGCCTAAGTATGGGACCTTGCTTTGTCACTGTACTGCATCTTATTGGATAGGGCTCAATGCTAAAGCCTGTCAATATCCTTCTGACTCTTGAGTCTATCTTCCAAAGAAATTGAGCCATTAAGTAATTTGCAAAATTTGACAAAATGAACAAGAATAGAACCATGGAGGGAAACAATCATATAAGGTCTAAAAATGGAGGCACAAATGGCTGAAGTAAATTTCCTAAACATTCTGGGAATCAAATTTATCTAAGGATTTTTTTATACCATATACTCTATACAAGAGAATCAGAACACGCCTCCAGGACAGAGACACTTTTATGTACGTTAAATAAATGCATTGAAAGCATAGGTGCCCAACTCCTAGCAACTCTACTTCATTTCCTTTGTTATGAAATATTGAATGATGATGCATCCAACCTACATCTGGGCATGTTGGATGCAGTTTTATTGCCTTAACATCTTGAACAAAAAATAGCATTTTTAGTACAGCCTGTTGATTAGGTCATTCAAGCAGCATCCAATTGTTTGACTTCGCTGAAGTTATTATGTTTGACACAACAATAAGAATCAATATCATTAAGTCTGCCATACCCATTCAATGCCTGGGCTGCTCATTAATGGATGGAGATTGATCAAGGGGCAAACATGGTTCTGTGAACCAACTCAAGAAAGAGCAATCAATTAATGGAGTGTTTCTCAACCTTGGCAACTCTAAAACATGTTGAGAGACACTGAATTAACGCATACACATTTATGAACTGGCACAGCATGCCAAAAGGAAAAAAGGCAAACTTTATCAATAAAGTTATTTATTACTTACAATGAGCATCCAAGAAAGTGAGGACATCACCCTTGGCAACACTGGCACCAAGTAATCGGGCAGTTATTAAGCCCTTTCTCTCCAACTGCCGAACAACTCTGACTATCTGCAATTGCTTCACATAGTTGTCCAACTCATCTTTCAAGTAGTCTGAAAGAGAATTCATCAAACACGAGGACAGGTTACCAAAGGAACTATCTTTGTACCATTACACTGTCCCATCCCACTCAGTCAGGCAGAGGAAATATGTTGCAGACTCTGTCAGTTAAAGAATTTTGACTGGCAGGGTCCAGGAAGAGAGCCTTCTCTGCCTTTGTCTCCCACTTTGTGTGCTACACTCTCCCCCTGAGGTGAGGCATGGCTCCAATCTCTTGGCCTTTCAGAAAGGTATGAAAACATGGCAGCGTGGCCTTGCTTCTGGTTCACATAGGTGCATGCAGCCATGGGTTGGTGGTTGCCCTGAAAGCCCTCTCTTTGCCTTTTAATTAATTTTTAACAATGTTTTTAATAATCTTTGCCTCTTTTGAACTTTTGTTTCTATGTTTTAATATTTTATTGTACACTACCCAGAGTCCCTTTATGAGGGAGATGGGCAGACAGTTAGTCAGTTGGTCAGTTAGTCAGTGGGATATGATACTCAAGAGTCTGGTGACAATGGGAGTCAGATTCTCATTTCTCTGGGGGATCAATTTAAACTCTGTTTTTTTAATTTCACAAGTTTACTTTTTACTTGAAAACAAGCTTAAGAACTAAAAAAATACTTATGAAATCAAATATGATGATTAGAGAAATGAAAGGCTTGGGGAAAAAAAGAGAAGTTGGGACTAGGAAAAGATAGTGAAAATGAAGAAAAATACAGTCTTTACCAGTCAAACAGTGTGATTTTATAGTCATTCGGGCAGGAAAATAAAAGCATACTATGATCATTGAAAGTCGTTCTCAACCACACAAATACATACATACTTATTTACATTTATATCCCAAAGCAGGTTGCTGTACTTTCAAACACACACAGCCAAGATTATGCTGTAGAAGAGTTTGCTGTATTCCAGACATGCTTTGATTCTTGCTATCCAAGAATGGGGAACACACCACTGGTAGCAATTGATTAAATATTAAATTTTACATCTGCCCATTGCCCAAATTTCTTACCCATTATTTGAAAAATGTTTTCAGATCACTGGTCTACAGCTAGCAGCTGAGAACATATTAGAACTATTTCGCAACCTTGTTCACTATAGACTACAAGAGCAGCAAGGCCACTATACATTTTTTAAAGAACTCAAAAGTGAATTAAAAATATTATCATTTGTTTGAAGAGTGGGTGGGTAACGATAAGAATTGCCTTGTATACACTCCTGAAATCAGTGCTAAGCAACAAAACAACAGAAGTACTAAGATAAACTTTTAGGCATCTGCACAAAATCACCTATTTTCCCACCCCACCCCTGTCTGATTAATACCTGCTTTCTTACTCAGTGCATTCTGCTTTTTTGATCAGTATATTTTCCCATGTCAACATTGCATGAAATGCTTAGACCCAGAACAGCCAGGGAAATAAATCATCACTCAGAATTGTTAGTACCCTTGGTGCAGTTTGTTATTCAACGTTTAATTTTAATTCACTTGTGCAATTTGTTATTCAGTGCTTAATTCTCAATTATGTCCTTTCTTATGCTAATATCTGAGAGTTACAGGGTCCTTTCTGTCACTCGGTGCCCTCAGAGTACATCCAGTAACGGAAGTTGGAGCAATGGTGGGATTCTACCGGTTCGCACCTATTCTCTAGAACCGGTTGTTAACATTCTAAGCAGTTCGAAGAACTGGTTGTTAGAAGAAATTACTGACCTAATCCTGTAATGAAGGCAGGAAGGAAACATTCTGATGTTGCTTACAGAAACTGCCTCTCTGTTAACCCTTATTACATTCTTGGCAGGACTAGACTTCCTGTCTCAGGAACTTCTCTGGACTTTTTCCCCCTCCTTTGCTGGTACTTTGCTTGTGTGGAGTGACCATTCAAAGTTACAATGGCATTGAAAAAAGTCACTTATGACCATTTTTCACACTTAGGACTGTTGTAGCATCCCCACAGTCATGAGAGGCCAGGTGAGGAGATACGTGCTTTGATGTGAGTGATATTAAGTTGACCACACCCAGCCAATAACATGACCACCAAGCCACACCCACCAACTAAACCACGCCCATAGAACAGGTTGTTAAAAATTGGAATCCAACCCCGAGTTGGAGTCTAACATATTTGGAGGGATCAAGATTGGGGTGGGGGGAAATGATGTTGAATACCTTGCCTGTCAGTATCCAATTACTTACATTAATTGCAGAACCCTATTTATTTATCAGGGAACAAAAAAAGGGAACGCTGTTTCTCTCAACCGCCCACTCTTAACCTAGCCTCTCTTAGCATCAAAGCTGAGTTCTTATTTAGAATTACTCTGACCAGACTTTTGGTGGCAGGTGCAACCTGTGGGCAGGAAGCAGTTCAAGTCTCTGTGGGAAGAGATTGTTAGCTTTGTAAATTGCAGCTACCCTGAAGGAGTCTGCTGTGAATCTGAAGGGTATAATAGTGGTACAGAAGAGGAAGAGGGCAGGAAATGACATCACAGAATTGGAAAATGGCAACTATAAAAGAGAAGCAACTTTCAGTCAAAGTAGCTGAGGTAGTAGTCTTCTTACAGTCACATATATACAAACAAACACTCTCTCCCACTAACTCTGAAATCTTTGGAAATACCAGAAATAATAGCTTACTACAGCCTCAACAATAAAAATTGTTACTAAGTTAACTAAGTGGCCAAGTGAATTATTGTCTCCCCACATAAGACCAGAGGATTTTTAATGAAGTTCATTCTCTTTAAAATTCACAGATTATGTGCAGGGTAATGGGCTAACACTTTTATTTCATTCTTCAGTGTGGATAGAATGGTATGGTGGTGTCTTGTTCGTGACAAGCACTCTATTTGAAGATTAGTCAATATAAATCTGGTTTTAAGATAACAAATGATAGGAAGGAACAGCAATAAAGGCCTTAGATCAGGGGTGGGATTCTACCAGTTTGCACATATTTGCTAGAACCGGTTGTTAACATTCTAAGCAGTTTGGAGAACCGGTTGTTAGAAGAAATTACTGGCCTAATCCTGTCAGGAAGGCAGGAAGGAAACATTCTGGTGTTGCTTACAGAAACTGCCTCTCCGTTAATCCTTATTACATTCTTGGCAGGACTAGACTTCCTGTCTCTGGAACTTCTCTGGAGTTTTTTCCCCCTCCTTTGTTGGTACTTTGCTTGTGTGGAGTGACCATTCAAAGTTACAATGGCACTGAAAAAAGTGACTTATGACTGTTTTTCACACTTTCGACTGTTGTAGCATCCCCACAGTCATGAGAGGCCAGGCAAGGAGATGTGTGCCTTGATGTAAGTGATATTGAGTTAGCCACCCTCAACCAATAACATGACCATCAAGCCATGTCCACCCAGTCACATGACTACCACTTAAGCCACGCCCACAGAACTGATTGTTAAAAAATTTGAATCCCATTCCTGCCTTAGATCTGTACTTTACCTGGACTGTTAGCATAAAGGAAGTGAGTGAGAGCAAAACTGTGTTTTACACTTCGCAGGAAAAGCAGGATAAAAATATTATTATCAGGAGAACATAATATTTATCGTGAGGAAGCCTAAAATCAGATAGATAGGGATGTTTTCTGTCTGTGTATGAGTGCATGTGTGTTTTCAGAGCCTTATAGCAATCAAAAATCTAAATAAAATAGCCCAGTAAGTGTAAATTATCTGTATTAAAATATATATTAAAAAGAATTATTAGTAATGGTAGTTTACTTGTTCTTTATATTAATTAAAACTCTAGTTAAATTGTAATTGATTTTAACATTTCCTGAGCAATTAGGTCAAAAATGACCTTGAATTTTCCCTGTGTATATGCAGCCTAAATAACAGACAACAAAAAAATATAGCAAACCTCTCTCTCTTTTACTTATCTAATAAACACTCTTTTCTCAAGCATTGGCCCTGCTGTCTGTCCTGGTGCTAGCTTAAGATGAGAACAGGAAAGAGTTAATGATCCTGAATATTTGCTCAAAGCAATTCAAAGCAAGCAAGGCCTTTTGTTAAGAAAATTTCCAGCTAAGGAAAAAAATGATAGGCAACCACTTATTCAAATGGGGTGAGAGTTAATGCTTGTAAAGCAATTTATAATCCATCTAGGCATCTCTATATTACAACACTACAAGATTCAAAGAGAAACACAAGTCTTTTATGTTTGGAGAACTCAATAGACCTTTGTCTACAAGTATCAACAATTTAGAGATTTCATATCAAATAGGTACTTTCCTGCTCAGAATGCTGTGTCAGGCATTCCAAGATGTCTGGAAGTCATAATTTATGTATCCTTTACTCTATTGCTCAAGGAAAATGCTGCTCTTCCTCCCAAAATTCTGATGTTGAGAATGTGATGGGGAACAGTAAACTCTGTATATGTGCACCAAGTCCAAGACTCAGCTGGAGAACTAATCTAGTACAAAAAACTGGCCCCAAAAAATATCAATGCACTCCTAGGCTGCATTAACAAGAGGGATAGTTTCAAGACCATGTGAAATAATAGTACTACTTTATACTGCATTGGTAAAACCATACTTGTAGTACTGCAACCAGTTCTGATCACCATGATACAAAAAGAATACTGAGATGTGAGAAAGAGGGCAAAGAAGAGCAACAAAAACAATTAGGAGACTGGAGGCTAAAACATATGATGAACAATTTCAGTAACTGAATATGTCTAGTCTAAGGAAGAGAAAGATTAGTAATGATATGATAGCAGTCTTCCAGTACTTGAGGGGCGGTCACAGAGAAGGGGTTGACCTATTTTCCAAAGCACCTGTGGACAGGATAAGAAATAATAGGTTGAAGAACATTAAAGAGGGAGCCAATCTAGAACTAAGAAGAAATTTCCTGACAGTGAGACCAATTGATCAGTGGAATGACTTGCCTTCAGAAGTTGTGGATAAGTATCACTGGAGATTTTCAAGAACAGACTGGACAGCCATTTGTCCAGCATGGTATAGGGTCTCCTGTGTCAACTCATCAAACATTTTGTATACATGTTTTATAGTTGACAACAGAAAAAAGGGGGTGGAGTTTCAATGAGAAGGTAGCAGTGTGGAATCGAAAGTACATTCCATTCATATTTTCTTTAAAGGATTTGATGACTGAAGCTTCTGCCATGCAAAAATCTAATTCGACAGCATGATTGATTTTGGCTATGGACATTTTTCATTGGATGATACACCCAAAGGGGTGGGGGGAAAAGCAGGATCAAGGGTGACAGTGAATTAGGTATCTCAGAGTTTGCTACGCCCAGGTTAATGGCAGACGTAGAATGTTAACTTTAAATAAATCCTTTTTAGTTTTGGGAGCGTGGCTCGAGGCTCATGATTTCATTGGGGTAACTGACATCCTGCTTGAGCAGATCTTGGACTAGAAGACTTCCAAGGCCCCTTCTAACCCTATTATTCTATGTTCTGCATAAGCATCCGTTTGGGGTATGTGAAAAGAGACAACTGCAACATCTCATCCACTATAAGGCAGAAGACTAAAGAAAAGCCTTAGAACTGTGTGGCAATGGTCCTATCATAAGATAAAATGAAAAGTTACTTCAAGATGTATCACGGAAAATTGCTAGATATTCAATTTCTCTTTCTCTTTTGGTTTTTTTTTTTGCCTCCCAGAGAGAATCATCTGTGATCTTTTCTGACTCAGTGGGTGTTTTTTTTTTTAATACAACTATATGAAGAAAACATTTGCTGTTCTACCTCCAGCAACAAAGTACCTTAGGACAACTCTAGCAATTCATCTGTCTTCAGAATCAATTTATTTATTTGTATTTTACCCTTCAATTTTAAAGTAACTCTTTTAAAGGGCAGGCTGCCAGCCAATAATCTGCATGCTTTTCACAGAAGGCAGTAGCTTTCTCACCTTTCCTGCAGGGCAGGTTTAGTGAAAAACCTAGAAATAATACAGTATCAGCATAGTATCATGTGCCAGAATCTCTAAAATAGCTGCATAGTTAAATGTTGCAATTACAGCAAAGCAGTCAAAGGGGACATTAAACTTTTCAAAATACAGTGCTTCAAAAACCACACCTCTTTGAACAAGCTGCTTATTATTTCTAGAAATAAGATCTACTTAATCTGATAAAAGAAGCAAGAAACTTTATAAACAGTTTGCTCACAAGTGGCCTTCTCAACCGCATTATTTCCAGTTGTGGAATACCTCTTAAAATTCACTCCCATTGTTGAATTAACTATGATTTAAGATTTCTTTGACTGGGGAGTGGGGTAGGTAGGAGCATGATTGGGACAAGGGAAAGGGTTAGAGAAAGTGCATGCTGCGGTGAAACAATTTCCAGTTAGGAGAAGAGAATTTCCAGTTAGGAGAAGAATCGCATCACCTATAGTCATGAAGCTCAGGAGTTTTGGATGAAATCATTTCCTTTCAATTTTATCTACTGTCATTTCTAACCTAATTTATGCGCTACAGAAAAACATTACAAGAAGGTAAATGCCTTCTGCATTTCTCTGACACACTGCCATGGAAGATACCTTTGGTTACAAGGATCAATAATTTGACTTGGTAAAAGCAGGACCCAGCCAGCATGCAATACTGGAAAAGATGCAGAGCCTCTTGAACACAAGCATGGATTTTTCAAAAACAGGCTGGTCAGCCTCCACATCTTATCCTATGTTTGCAATACCTCTAAAACCAAAGAACCTGAACAAGATTGTACCTACTACTTTCTGTACTCATCTCTGTTCACAGTTTGGGGGTAATACAACTAGTCCTTGACTTATGGTAATTTGTTTAGTGACTGTTCAAAGTTATAACAGCAATGAAACAAGTGACTTATGACCTTTTTTTCACATGTACAATTGTTGCAGCATCCCCATGGTCATGTGACCAGAAGTCAGACACTGGGCAACTGGCATGTATTTATGACGGTTGCAGTGTCACGGGGTCACCTTTTGTTACCTTCTGACAGGCAAAGTCAATGGGGGAAGCTAGATTCATTTATCAACTATGTTACTAACTTAACAATTGCAGCAAGAAAGGTTGTAAAATGGGACTAAAAACTCCCTTAAAAACTGTCTTGCTTAGCAACACAAATTTTGGACTCAATTGTGATCATAAGCTGAGGACTACCTGTAAGCATTTGATTGGCTCTATAAGTGGTTAAAACACTAATCTAACTAGAAGGAAAAATACACTCCAGTGTTGTTGTTGCTTTCATTAATAAATTTCATATTGGCTAGTTGTGCTGTTATTTGTCTAACTGCTAGCATAAAACATTACATTGTAATCATGTGGAGCTAAGGACACAGAAAAAGATACATGGGAAGAACATCCAAAATAATCTTCCTTCCCCTCCTGGAAAATGGTATTGTTCCACATGAAGGGGGAAAAGCTGGGATTTAGAGAGAAAGCAAGGAATGGATGCAGAATGGAGCAGAAGAGAAAGATTTAAATCTAAGACGAAAGCAGAAAGAATGGGCCAATACGTAAGATAGTATGCACAAACTGGTATTAAAACTTGCAATTCGTTGGCATGTTAAAAAAAAAAAGAACTTCAGGAAACCATCCACTGTGGTATCTTTACTGGCCCTTTGAAAACCTTGACTAGCAGAGAGCCAGGAAAGCAGGCTGAGGCACAATATATAAGCCATGATGTTGAACCATGTCATTATCTTAATCTGAAGTATAACCAATTTAGATCGCTAAATACAGCTTGCGGTTTCTAAACTTGCCCGGCAGAGTAGTTTGGACAGAGGCGAAATACAGTTCTGCGAAAAGGTATTTGGGTATTCTAAAATTTTTTTATATCTTTGCTGCAGGATATTATATTCACACGAGTTCTAGAGTCTGAGTTAATGAGTAATATCAAAATGTGGCACTTGCTTCATTTATTGTATAAAGAAAGTCAAACAACACGTGACATGGCAGCATGAAAAAAAAATCATAATTGCTTCCTTAGAGTGAGCAACCAGCTGCACTAACTTTAGCTTAGTAACTGCAATCGAAAGCTAACTGGTGATCAATTTCTCCTATATCAGGGGTAGGAATTTTGGCCCATTCCTTAGGTAAGTGAAAATTAATTCAAGGTATTCTAATATAAACACTTTGTTTTGGGACCGGCAACAGGTCTGAATTTTTACTTGTTATTCCAAAACAATGAATGTGTTTCTCTTCATGTCATGCATTGTAACATGGAAGGCAAAGTTGATGAAGAGAATGAATGCCTATAATCTGATGGTCAGGTGCTCACTGTAGACAGGAAATTTCAAGGACCTTCCTTGCTTTGGCTTTATAATCCTTAACTTTAAAGTAGTTAGACTGTATCCCTTCAACAAAGAAAGGAACACTCGCTGTCCTATCCCAAGATATAAATGCGGGTATTGGGTAATTTAGTTCTTAAGGCAAATAGGATATTATGATCCAAAAGTCTTAAAGTATTTCTTACATACAGAGTAGTTCATCTTTCAGGAACAATACATAGGCACACACACTTTCAAAGGGATTATACTTGCCATCTGTACTGGCATCATCTACAAGAATGATTTCCTTTAACAATATAGCTGGAGAAGAGTACAGCACACTATAGACAGTGCGAAGCAACGTGGACCAAGCTTCATTATGGAAGACAATAATGACACTGGTGGTCGGAAGGGGTGGGCAGCGTTTGAACTTTTGATCGATGCACCTGCAAAAAAAACATTAAATCTAAATTACAACTAAGATTAGATAGGAGCATTACATTAATTAGATAATGAACACTTTTTCATTTCGGTTAGATAGACTCTGCATCCAAGAGTTATAGAGTTATACAGTGTTTAGTTTAATTCATTTCTTTTTTTTAGCATTTTGGGGTTATTCAAGAAAAGCCTTCTTGTAAGTAGATATTATTTCAGTTTTAACATGCAGACAAATACAACAATAAACTCCCTTTCTATGACTCTGTAATCTCTTAATTCAGGATCTGAGAAAATGATTATATCCCAAGAACAAACTTGTCTATAGGACAAAATATGTTTTACTACGTGTTCTTAGTATGTGGAATTTAAACATTGTGTCCTTCCAACACCAGAATTTTCCAAATTAGCTTGGACTCTCCAAGGTTCTGGGGCTTATTTGTCCTGACTATTATGCTTGGCTGCCATATAGCTTAAAGGCCCTGTCACACTGCCCAACGGATGCAAAACAGACACAACGGACGAGCAAAATGTTCCATCCGTTATTATCCGCTCTCAAAAGGGGCAAAAATTTGCATAACCGGAGCGGATAACACGGACGCGGGGAGGACGCAGAGCGGATGGAAAGTGGATGCGGAACGGAAGCCCAGCGGATAGAAGCGGATGGGAGCGGATGGCACATCCGCTAGGCTTCCGGGGGGCCTCAGCAAAGTGGATGCGGAACGGATGAAGCGGATGCACAGCGGATGCACAGGGGATGAAGCGGATGCACAGCGGATGCACAGCGGAAGCCTAATGGATGCCTGGCGTTAATTGCGCATGCGGGGGGATGCATTGTGTAAACCACGCGGATATAAAGGGAAGCAGCTCGCACGTGGCCAGCATTCGGAGGAAAGACCTGTTGCAGGATACATCGAGTCCTTGCCTGCCCTGCCTGCATGCCTGCAAGCCTTGCTGCCAGCCTTGCTGCCAGCCTGCCTCCAAGCCTCCTGGCCAGCCTCCCTGCGAGCCTTGCTCTCTGCCTGCCTGCCAGCCTTGCTGCCAGCCTGCCTTCCAGCCTCCCTGCCAGGCAGTCTGCCTGCCAGCCTTGGTGCCTGCCTGCCTGCCTGCCTTCCTGCCAGGCTTCCTGCCAGCCTTGGTGCCAGGCTTCCTGCCAGCCTTGGTGCCTGCCAGCCTCCCTACCAGCCAGGAACCCCATGGGGAAGAAGCGAAAGTCTCAGCAACCTGCCGCCATCCCAGGCAAGAGGGACAGGGCCACCCTCCCGCCCCCTGTCCCTGACTCTGCTTCTGCTGGGGCTTCTGCTGCTCGGGCTCGCTCTTCTGGTGCTGGAGCTTCTGCTGAAGCTGCTCCTGGCGGTGGTGCTTCTGCTGCTGCGTACTCTGCTGAAGCTGCTCCTGGAGGTGGTGCTTCTGCTGCTGCGTACTCTGCTGAAGCTGCTCCTGGTCCTGCTGGTCCTGCTCATCCTGCTCGTGCTCCTGGACTTGCTCGTACTGCTCGTGCTCCTGGTCCTGCTTGTGCTCCTGGTCCTGCTGGTGCTGCTGCTGCTGGTGCTCCTGGTGCTTACTCTGCTGCTGCTGATCCTGGTCCTGCTGATCCTGCTGCTACTGCTGCTGCTGATGATGATGATTATGATCCTGCTGGTGATGATGATGATGATGATGATGATGATGATCCTGCTGCTGCTGCTGCTGCTGCTGGTGTGGAGGAGCAGCCCCTACCACCTGGAAGCCCCTCTGATGAGGGCCCATCTGGTCCTGCCAAAGAGAGGAAGAGGCGTATGCGGGGACGGGAGAGGAGGCAATACTTCATCGAGGAGGAACACGAGGATGAGGTGCTGGAGTGGCTGAGAGAGAATGACTATCTGTGGCGGAAGGGACACCGGCTGTACAGGGACACCAAAAGGAAGCAGGCTGCTTGGGGAGAGAGGGCGGAGAGTATGGGTTACACTTCGGAGGTGCTCCTCGGCTGGTGGAAGCACATGCACACCTAGTACGGGAAGCTGCACCTGAAGAAATCTGGCCAGGCCACGGTTAAGCTGACGGACAGAGAGACCTACTCATGGCCAGGTGCAGCTTCCTGGAGGGTGAGATCCGCCACCTAGGGGCACCAGGAGGCCCTCTGTCTACCCTCTCTCTCCGGCAGCCTGCTGAGACCCAGTCCTCTTCCGGCCGAGAGTCAGTCCCTGTCTCCAGGCAGGTTTCTGTGGAGCATGCCACGGCGGAGAACCCACGGACAGGTGTTGTAACCGTGATGGAGCGTGTGGAGGACTCCCTGGTGCGGTGGGAGAAAGGAGACATCAAGTCCACCACAGCCGTACCCGCATCCACCACCCCCCAGCTCCGCCTCCACAGAAAGGCAGAGAGCCAGACAGCAGGAGGGGCAGAGCCACACTGTCCTGCTGGAGATCAGGGACACCATCCGCACCAGTATAGATCTCCTCTCTCAGCTGGTCAACACCGACTCCTCATCCTACAACCGCAAGCCCTTCCTCACCTATGTCAATCAGACCCTCAAGAACATGGAGGAACCCCAGTACCAGGTGGTGAAGGACCGGATCACCGAGCTGCTTCACAACCCTCCAGATCCAGAGGAACCTGCTCCCACCCAGTCCAGGTCTTCTCCTCCACCCCAGGTGATGTCCCTCCCATTCCAAGGCTTCCCACAGGCCCTCACCTACCAGGGCTATGGCTTCCAGAAGGTCCAGCAGCACAGGCAGCAGCCCTTCCCAGTCCAGGCACAGAGTCATCGGATGACACCGTTGCCACCGGTTCCACTGATGCCACCGATGCCACCCACGACAATGATGCCACCGACAATGATGCCACCAACGACAGCGATGCCACCCATGCCAGTCCTCACCCAGCTGCAGAGCAGACAGCCCCACTGCACTACTCCTTCCTCCACCCCACAGCCAAGCCCGGCCTCAGTACATCTGTCATCAGTACTGGGGCTGACACCCCATGGCATGGAGGAAGGACCTCTCAGCACCGCGGGTCTGAGCCAGCTGTCTGAGAGCTTCCTCAACACACTATCCCCTGTTGTCCTCTCGGGACCAGACACCCCAATGACGATACAGACCAGCACTCCAGCACCACCCACCTCCACAGCACCTGGACCCTTCACCCCTGAGACTGGGCACACCTCCGAGTGACCAATAAGAGTGCCAGAGACTGGGTAGCTGGCTACCTGTGGACTTTATTTGGACACTTGACTTGGGTCATTTTTGTTTTACAGCTTGTTGTTCAATAAAGTTTATCTTTGATTCACACACTTGCTTCATTTATTTTTTTGTAATAAAGTTTTGGTGGAAACTTTTAGAATTGGTTTAAGCCTTTGCATGCTTGTGGGATGGGTTAAGATAGCAGTGGGATGGGCAGGGATACCTTTGGGATGGGTTAAGATAGCTGTGGGATAGATAAACCTCCAGTGCAAGCATAGTGGAACTGTATGGTCCACCCTCCCAGGTGCCATACCTTTGGCCCTTCATTAGTAAGCATTGATCCACACATTTGAACATAAACACAACTCTTTATTAAATGCCCTCTTCATTGTAGGCCCACCCAACATATGTGGCCCAATCTCATCTGTGTGATGAGACAGGTTGAAGGAAGCACCCATTAATCATCTATCATCCTGTCTTGTCACTGCACTGCTCCAGCTGGGGAGTTGCACCAGTGTCTCAGGAGGTTGCGCTGCTTCTTCCCTTCACGTGAGGCTCTGTTGTGGCCTTGCACATCCTCAGTGTCTATCAGGTTTCGCCTTTGCCTCCATTCCCCAGGCTCCATGTCCCCATTGCCTTGCTGGAGGTCCACGAGCCTGTTCTGCAAGACTGGGTAGCAGGTGCGCATGAGATTGTGCAGGATGCAGCAAGCTTCCACAATCCTCCTCACGGTCTCTGGGCGATGTTGCATGGTGGTGAGAAGTACCTAGAACCTGTTGGCCAGGATGCCAAAGGCGTTCTCCACCACCCGCCTTGCCCTGGACAGCCTGTAGTTGAAGATCCTCTCTTCACGGGTGAGGAGTCTGGAAGTGTATGGCTTCATGAGGTAGGTTCTGAGGGAGAAGGCGTCATCCCCCACGATGAAGTAGGGCACATCTTGCGTGTCATTGGGCAGGGGGTCTGGATCTGGGAAGCCCATGATGAGGTTGCGTTCCAGCCCCTCCTTGAGGTCACTGGCGTTGTATACCTGGGCATCTGAACATGAGCCTCTGCCTGAAGCATCGATGTACATGAACTTGTAGTCAGCATCGACCATGGCAAAGAGGACGATGCTGAAGAAGCCCTTGGAGTTGAAATAAGTGGAGCCCGACTTGGCTGGAGCTTTGCAGGCCACGTGCTTGCCATCTATGGCTCCAACGGTGTGGGGGAAGTTCCACCTTTGATACCACTGCTCTGCAACTTTCTTCCATCCTTCATCAGTGGAGGGGCACTGGAGGAGCTCCTGCAGGTATTCTTCGATGATGGCCTGCACCACTTCTCTGACCACAATGCTGATGGTGTTGTGTGGCACCTCCAGCCGTACTGCATGCTCCTGTAGGTGGTCCCTGAGGCCAGGTGGCGCAGAGTGAGTGCCAGCTTGAGCCCAGGTTCCAGGCTGGGCCGGAAGTTGGTTTTTGCCTTGGTCAACCTGGGTGTCAGGCACTGCACAACTTCGACAAACATGGCTGGAGGCATCCTCATGAAGTTCTGGAATGCACGAGTGTCTTCGTTCCTGAGCTCCACCATCAGCTTGTTGTACAGTCTGTACTCTGCTCTTCTCCTGATCCATCTTCGGACACAGATGCTTCTTGGCCGCCTCTTTTTCTTCCCGTAGTAGAGTTCACAGAGCCTGTAGATGGCTTCGCACTGTTGCAGAAGGATAGTGGCTGCCAAAAGGATTGTGTTACAATCCACGGTGGACATGACTGGATGCTGTGGAAGAGCAAGAGTCAGATGAAGTCTGCACAGCTAGGCTGCTGGTCTGAAAGTGAGATGAAGGTGAGTTGCTCCCCCTTTTTATAGGCAGTATAGGTGTCCCTTTGCATCCTCTAGGCATCCTCTAGGCATCCTCTAGGCATCCTTAATATCCGAGATAGGTCCCCTCTGCGAACGTTTTTTCCGTTTTAAACGCTTTGTTTCCGTGCTGCATCCGTTCCGCGTCCGTTCCGCTTCCTCCCTGCGTCCGAGCGGATGCGAGTTGCGTGGATGCGCAGCGGATGCCTAGCGGATATAGCGGATGCGTAGCGGATGCAGAACGGACGAATTGGATACATTTTCCGCGCAAAAGTTTTGAGCAGCTCAAAACTTTCTGAGCGGATGAAACGTCAATAAATGGATGCTGGACGGATAGAGAGGAAGCAAAACGGAGGCAGTGAGTACATCGCGTTTTCCAACGGATGGCAAGCTTTTTTGTCCGTTTTACATCTTCTTTGCATCCGTTGGTGCAGTGTGACAGGGGCTTAAAATACTGGGTATAAGATCTATAATCTGCCAAAGCATGTGAGTTCTTGATCTGAAGACCTCCCATTGCCATACCACAAACCACCAAAACTAGATATTCAGATATAATACTAAACTACTGCTTAGTGCTGTGCAAATGAACCTGGGCATACATATTTCCCCTTCCTCTGCTTGTAGACCCATGTTTGACACGAAGCTTGTAGCTATTTTATAAATCTTCAGTTGTTTTAATTAAGGTATATGGACTCTCCCAGAGTCAACGCAGAATCTCTGGCTATTTAAACATCACCCCAATCAATACATTTGATGCTACTTTTGAGTTTCATACTGCAGAAAATGGGGGTTGAGAGAGACACCATTCAAACCAGGCTACTTAATACATTTACGCCAAAGTTAGCCTTTGAAAACAAGTCCCTATTGCTTCAGGGCTGTCTCTTAATCACTTGACTATACTAGTGCTGAGCCGGCCCATCAATAAAAGGGAGTTTAGCAGGTGCAGCTTAGCATTTTAGTACCGCAAGAGGGTAAAGGCCTGCTAAAATCCCCCCTCTTCCTAATGTTTAAAAGGGACAAGAGCTCTATTGCTTTTGGTTACCAGTCCAGGCTGCTTCACCCCTCCTTTACCTTGCCCTTAAGTGCCTGTAGGTCACAGGATGAGGTCATGAATTGCATCCCTGAAAGAAGGCCACAACAATGAAGGGTCTCAATGGGTTGCCTCCTATGGGCTTCTGAATGGAAGCTCTGCCTGGTAGAGTATTAAGAGGAGGGGTGAGAGAGAGAGAGAGATCATTTGTTCTCTTAAGATTTAGAGACTAGTGGCATTGCCTTCTGCTATTGTTTGCAAGCTCAGCTGTAAAATACGAAGTTACAACGGAGATCTCTTTTGTTCACAGAGAGCATGCATTCCTTTAGAAAGGAAGAAAGCTTTCTACTTCTCATAGCTCATGTAATTTAGGATCCTTTGCCAAGGTTGGCCATTCAGATACAAAAAGAAACCATCCTTCACTGCATGATAAATGATCAGAAACTTCTGCTTCCTGTTGTTTGACTTGTTACAATATATTATAACATCTAGAAAGCTTGGCACAATTAAACTAAGGTCTTTTGAAACAATATCAGACCCTACTTCATTCCAAGAACTATTTTTTAATCTGGGAGCTCCCCTAATAACATTCAGTTCAACCATAATGACAAAATCTTTGAGGATGAGTGGAGTTGTAATGCTGGAGGTAAATATCTTCAAATGATTTGGCAGGTATTGTCAATATTTTTCCCCCTTTGAGGGAAGACAGTGGAGAGAAAGTGATATTTATATGATAATGGGATTTTTCTTTTCATAGTCAATTAATCTATGTTATTTAAGGTATACAGGTAATCTTCAACTCACAACCACAATTGAGACCCAAATTTCTGTTGCTAAATGAGACATTTGTTAAGTGGATTTTGCCTCATTTTATGACCTTTCTTGCCAAATTTGTTAAGGGAATCACTGCAGCTGGCAACATGGATGTTAAATGAATCTGGCTTCCCCATTGATTTTACTTATCAGAAGGTTGCAAAAGGGGATCAAAATACCGCAGGGCACTGCAACAGTCATAAATACAACTCGGTTGCCAAATGTCAGAATTTTGATCACGTGACCAAGGGATACCTCAGTGGCTGTAAGTGGTGAAAAATGGTCATAAGTCACTTTTTGTAACTTTGAACAGTCACTAAATGAACTGTTGTAAGTTGAGGACTACCTGTAATTTAGTGTACTGTAATGTATAAACACACAAATGCAAACTTAGGAAGCCCTTTAAAATATCTTGCTGTAGCACGTTCTTCCTTTTCTCACAAGTGTTGCAAGAGAGAACCAATAAGCCATAAGCTTTATTTTTTAGTACCTATGTGGTATGTTCTAGGATATATAAGATGAATCCTGTACAGGGATGCTTGGCAGAGAGTCAGGGAATTCAAATCATGTTGTTAAAAGAGGCTCCCACTTAACAGCAACCTCTTTTGATTCCACTTCCCATCCCACCCTCTGAATTTTTCAGCAGGAAGAGAGAGGGGTCCCTTACATGCTGCATACCTCTAGGGCACTTCAAAAGTGGGGAAGGGGAAAGAAAGAAATGTTCCACATGGCAGATCAGGCCCTCCCCTCCCTCGCTCCCTCCCCAAAGCACTCAACAATTTAAAAAAAAAAAAGTTTCATTCACAGGCTCCCTCCATCTGAGCCAATTTCCCCAATTTATGGTTTGGTTCTGGGAGGGCTTTAAACCCTTTAATTGAAATTGGTTTATACTTTTTTGGGTTGACTGAATAACATTCTTGCCCTCTGCCTTGAACACAGCATTCTTCTATTGTGGATATCTACACCTGCTAGGCAGAAATAATCAGCTGTCAGAAGGGTAGGAGGTAAGTTGAAGGGAGAAAACCGTCTTGCCAACCCAGCCTAGTTTTTAAGCCCTTATTCAAGCTGCCTTTTGTTGGCTCCTTTGACTGACTTATCCCCCTTATGAAAAGCCGCAGCAGCGGCCTTAGAAAAAGCTTCAGGGAGACCACAGGGGAAGGGGTGACAAGCATCATGTTTTCCTCCTTCCACACCCTCCTGCTGTACTGTAAGCGCCTGTCTGTTCCACTGGCCGAGCAAAGTGAAAAATTATGGAGGCAGCGGAGCTTCTCGGAGCTAGAGGAAATGGACCAAAACCAAGGGCAGGAGACAGATGTAATGAAGGAAAGGTTTTGAACTTGAGCAACCCCTTTTCTTATTTATGTATTGAAAAAGGCCGCAATTGTCCCTGCTCACCGCTCTGTAAATGGGGAAATGGTGGCACTGCAAGGTAGGAGAGTGAAGGGTGGCAGGAGAGAGTTGGGGGGGGGGGTCACATCGAATAATTAAAAAGTAGAACAGAAGCCTGGGCAGTTCTTGAAAAAAAAAAGAGAGAGATGAAAGGAAACCAGTTAAGAGTTCATCTTTGTGATCTTTTCTCCCTTCCGATGCACTTGTCACTGCCCACTAATATATGGATATAGCAAGAATCAGAGGCTCTGGACTACTTTTCTTTTTTTATACTTGCAAACAAAGAAGCCAAGAAAATTCTGAGTTTTTGCACTCTGGCAGTTTTGGCAGACAGACAGTCTTTCACAGCCATCGATTTCTAAATACGGGGTAGTCTTACAACAGAAGACCACAACTGTGCCCAAAATTTATGTTGCAAAGTGAGACATTTCTTAAGTGAGTTTTACCCCATTTTGCAATCTTTCTCACACAGTTAAGTGATCATGGGACACTGCAATATACATACATACACACATACATACATACATACATACATACATACATACATATATATGAATGCAGTTCAGCTTCCTTCGGGTATTATCCCACGTCATTGTAATGCTTTTAAAGTTGTAGCAACGTTTCAGCAGAATCTCATCTGCCATCATCAGGCCTCTGTATGGAGTTTGTATGTGGGTCAGGCTCTCACAGCCGTTGGTTTTAAATTTGAGGCTAGCCTATTGCTGTCCCAAGATGTTTCTTTCTACATCCTGATTGGTTGGAAGTCTTGGTCTGTGTTTATTGGACTTGGAGTTTGTTTGATTGGTGTTTCTGGTTTCTTCTGTCTGTTTTGTGGCTTTGATTGGCTGGCAACACTCTGTTCTTGTGTTGGAGGCTTTCAGTGCAGCTTGGCTCCGTGTGAAGGGACGGCTGCTCTTCATTAGCAAGCTGGGTTTCACCTGGGTGCCTGGTGGGGGGGTGTTTGGGTTGGAGCTATCAGAGGGAGTCTGTTTTTGCCCAGGTGTTTGCCTGGCTTGTGGCATGGCTTCCAAATGATTGACAGTCTGGTGGAATCATCTCTTCTATTCATGCTGTCAGGTCTTTTTTCAATCTCTATGGCTTCTCTGATGATTCTGTGGTTGGGGTTTTCTAAAGTGGCTAGGGTTTTAGTGCCATTGAAGTTGATGTGTGAAGGGACGGCTGCTCTTCATTAGCAAGCTGCTATTCATTAGCAAGCTGGGTTTCAGAGAAGCCATAGAGATTGAAAAAAGACCTGACAGCATGAATAGAA
Source organism: Laticauda colubrina (assembly GCA_015471245.1). NCBI lineage: Eukaryota > Metazoa > Chordata > Lepidosauria > Squamata > Elapidae > Laticauda > Laticauda colubrina. The sequence continues at coordinate 8,796,923 of BLBF01000021.1, read as the reverse complement.
GAGATGATTCCACCAGACTGTCAATCATTTGGAAGCCATGCCACAAGCCAGGCAAACACCTGGGCAAAAACAGACTCCCTCTGATAGCTCCAACCCAAACACCCCCCCACCAGGCACCCAGGTGAAACCCAGCTTGCTAATGAATAGCAGCTTGCTAATGAAGAGCAGCCGTCCCTTCACACGGAGCCAAGCTGCACTGAAAGCCTCTAACACAAGAACAGAGTGTTGCCAGCCAATCAAAGCCACAAAACAGACAGAAGAAACCAGAAACACCAATCAATCAAACTCCAAGTCCAATGAACACAGATCCAGGCTCCCAGCCAATCAGAATGGACCAGCCTCAAATTTGAAACCAGGAACTAACTCTATACAGAAGCCTGAGGATGGCAGATGAGATTCTGCTGAAACGTTGCTACAACTTTAACAGAACTACAATGACGTGGGATAATACCCGAAGGAAGCTAAACAGCACACACACACACACACACACACACACACACACACACACACATATATATATATATATATATATATATATATATATGCCAGTTGCCAAGAATCTGCATTTTGATCATGTGACCATGGGGATTCTACAATGGTCATAAGTGTGAAAAATGGTCATAAGTGACTTTTTTCAGTGATGTTGTTACTTTTAACAGTCACAAAATGAACTGCTGTAAGTTGAGGGCTACTTGTACTGACAAATTGGATGTCATCAACCATATATATTGTGCCAGTTATTTTCAGTCTTCTAAGAATCTCAGTTTCTTGGACAGCTAGCCAAGAATGCTTTAACGAAAACGCACACGTAAATCTACAGGGACTCTCATTCCAGCCATATGTGGGTGTTGGTAACTCAACTGTATAGATTTCTAGCAAGACTCTCAATGCAGCAACAGGATTTTTCTAGATCAAAGGAGAAAGAGCAAGGAAGGAGGCATTCAGTACTGATATCCAAGATGTTAAAAATTAAAAAAAAAGCCAACATATTTCTGCCCATATGCAATGCATGTAGATCAATGTGATATTCTACCAGTTTGGCCCGGTCCTGGGTCCCATCCTGACCCATCCCTGCTTTTGAAGCTCAGTTGCTTTGCGCGGTACAGCAGATTGCCACGCGTCAGCTGCTGAAGTGACAGGGAGAGTGCAGGAGGCGAGTTGCAGGAGGTGAGTCGGAAAGCCTCTGTGCATGCTCAAAGTGTGTGTTTAGCAGGTACACACAAAGTGTGTGTGTGCGTACAAAGCGCACTCACCAAACCGGTGGTAAACTTTTTTGAAATGCAACACTGATGTAGATGCGTTGCCAATAGAGCAAAATCAAATTCTAATTGAATTCCATGTTACAGCTTTTTCAATCACTGCAGAGCTGCTGAGAAGTCTAAATCTAGTGTAGCAGACCCTGTGGGACTAGCTAAGTGCATGAAAGCCACAAATCCTCTTTATTTTCAAGTGGAGAGGATGAGCCATGACTAGCCGCAGCATGGAGAATAAAACTCTTTGCAACTTCTTTAAACAGCTCACTGCTATCGTCATTTAACTCCTTTTAGCATTTGAGAAGTCTGTTAAGAACCGAGTATTTAAATTGGTTGGGAAAGGGAGGAAATGGCAGGGAAGAGGAGATGAATGATTGCCATGTTATTATTAGAGGCAATGCTTGATTTATGACTCAGCATTTAATAATCATTCAAAGTTACAATGGACCCATGAAAAGGCACTTGTTTTGAACTTCTGATGCCTCCCTTTCCTCAGTAATGTGATTTCATTCACAGCCATTTACTGTGTCCCACAGTCACATGACTGTAATTTGCTGTATTTTTTTTACAGACAACTGGCGTTCATTTCCAGGTTTTGGCAAAAATTCCCCATAGCTAAAAATGGGTTTATTGAATGACTGCAGCAAAAATAGGTTGTAAAATCAGGTCATGTATGATCTGCTTAACAACAATCACGATTACAACCATAAAGTGCCGGCTGCATTATGGCCACAACAAAATTATATGTGGGTAATCTATAGTTACATTCAATGTAAGACTGGTGGAAACCTGATAATTCAAATCCTAACCAAGGACCTAAGAATTATTAAGCTAGTGTTGAAGTCCCAAGCAGGGTGATTTATTTATTTATTTATTTATTGTAAAATTAGGGTGTTCATGTCTGATAAATTCAGTGTTTCCAGATACTGAAGAAGTTCTTTAAATATTGCGGCAAGGGCTCTAATCACAATGGTTATAACAGATTCATTTTACATAAGCTAACTTTGATCTATCTGCAAGTCCAGATATTTCATATTGTTATTATGTTATTATTATATTATGTCATTGTTATGGTACACTGCAGAGTCAGCTAGAGGTTTAGACTGAATGTCACATTTTTATCCATCTGTCAAGTCCTTCCCAAGTATCTGAAATAGGCAAAGGTTGTTGATGTTGTGTTAAATGTTTCTATCCTGACTTATGAGCTAGAACTTCCTGCAAATAAATAAGCAAATAAATGCCTTTTTTGGTAATGAAGTCATGATTTGATCTAAAATATGGCCTGAGAAACATGACATTCTCCCAATTAAATCTGAAATCTTATCTATAAGATCATTTAACTTGAGATAAAAAAAGACTGTGGTGTTTTATCTATAAATCAGGTGAAATACTTCAGATCCTCCAGATGTTGCTCAATTACAACCCTCATCATCCTTCACTATTGCTCATGCTGACTGAGGTGTCTGGGAGTTGTATTTGAATAGCATCTGGAGGGCTGCAAATTTCCCATAATCTGAGTTAGTATCCCCAGGAGTAACACTCTTACTCTTCCAAGGGGACAAGATGTTCTGCAAAACATCTCTTTATGGACATCATAAAGCATTCTCTTTATGCACATCAATACCAGAAATGTAGATGCTTTAAAAGGAATTAACCAGACCATTTTTCTCTGTAAACCTGCCAATCCACCCATCTTAACTAAATGTAGTATGTACACATAAAAGCAAACTCCCTGTATTTAAGAAATGGTGAATGTTTGCAAGGATTCAGAGAGGGGCTTTAATTAACATCTAAAAGGTGTTCTTCACTCAAAGGCTAGAGAGTTAACCAGAATGTCCGGGAACACCATCTTAATCAATATTCCCATAAAATTCATTCCACAAATATAAAGCTGAAACCTTATTCCACCGGGCATGCAAACATATGGGCAGCAATTACTGATTAACATGGACATAGGTAAAGATAAAGGTTCCCCTTGCACATACGTGCTAGTCATTTCCGACTCTAGGGGGCAGTGCTCATCTCTGTTCCAAAGCCAAAGAGCCAGCGCTGTCCGAAGACGTCTCCGTGGTCATGTGGCTAGCATGACTAAACACCAAAGGCACATGGAACTCTGTTACCTTCCCACCAAACTAGTCCCTATTTTTCTACTTGCATTTTTTACGTGCTTTCGAACTGCTAGGTTGGCAGAAGCTGGGACAAGTAACGGGAGCTCACTCCATTACGCGGCGCTAGGGATTCAAACTGCCAACCTGCCAACCTTTCTGATTGACAAGTTTAGCCACTGAGCCACCATGTCCCTTAACATGGACATACCATAATTTTATTATATCTTGCTACCTAAATAAAAAAAACCCCAAATAATACCTGGGTGGCAGGTATTAGCAAATAGCCCATTTCCCAAATGACTGCATGCCCAATGTAATAAAGCAAATGGTTGCTTACAGTTATCCTGGGTTGCTTTGAAGCATTATTTCTACAGGAAGGAGAGGAGGGAGGGGGAACCTTACTCTGGAGGCCTGCTGTCAGGTCCAAGGGCCCTCTGAAGAGAAATGCGGTCACTGGCATAGGCATTAAAACAGTGCTTCTCATAGCCACGGTCTTTCTCCTTTGTCTCTTCTTGTGTCCACTGGTCCTTCTTAAAAGCTTTTCCATCAGCACCAGGGCTATTGGGGTCTTGGGGTGGACGCTCCATGAAGGACTTCAGTTCTGCTGGTGTATAATAGCCTGGCAAGCAAGACTTGCTGTCCTGCTCAGGGGCCTCTTGTTGAGCTGGTGCCCGGATCTGCAGCTTTGGCATAGAGTCACGGATATTGTTGACAGCTCCCATCATTATATCTATCATCTGGTCTTTTCTCTCCACAATATTTTTCAGCCATGGCTCCTCCTTTTGTTCCCCACTGCCCACATCTCTTTGCATTATGAAAAGGAAGATTACAAAGACAATGCCCACCAAAGCTAGCTTTAGTGGGCCATAATGCCTTCGGAGTAGCCTCATCACGGCTGATGTCCAGCAATTACTCCTTCATCAAAGTTGCACTCTTCTCAAAGTTTCAGTTGATCTATGGGATCTTACCATCTTCTTCCAAACCTGAGAGGCACACAGGGAGACAAAAGCCAGAAAAATCAGAAGGATGATGATGAGTGCCACCAAACTCTTTCCCAAACAGAGAGCCTTCTTACTATATTTTGAAATGGTATGTTTTATGGAAGCACTAAAAGAAACCAGGCTGTCAAAGAACACAGTGGTGGGACACTATCAAACTTATCAAAGCTTGACACAGCCCGAGCATAGACAGACTCAAAGAAGCAGTGCAAGATGGAAAGATCTTGTAGAGAGACTTGGCCTATAGAATCATCAACAGTTGGACACGACTGATGGATAACATCATCATCATGTTCTATGGCACCATCTTTTTACAATGCTAAGCCATCCACTTAGTAATGTATGGGGTAAAACAAACAAACAAACTCTTCAGCTGTCATGGTTGGGAAAAACACTCTCAATCCTGATCCATTCAGTATACAAAAATAGCCATCATAGATCCTAGCTATACAAATGCCACTAAATTCTAAGGAAACGCTTTTCAACAGGCACTGGAAATTCTAATTTTGTTCGATTGTATGTGCTATGGACAGGATTTAGTTACTGGCTCTATGGCCAATCCCGGAAGAGCACCCAGAGCTTTTTATTAAGGAAAGAATAATAATTTTGTAAACTCTTTATGGAGTTTTTGCTAAAAAACAAAAACAAAAAACAAAAAAGGAAGCGGTGTTTTCAGGATTCATTGGCTACAAAGGACTGTTTATGGAAGAAGGGGACCTTGATATATAATTTGGGAGAATGGAAATGGTAATATGCTTGTAACTGTTACAAAGGAGATCCAAGTACCTTCTTTTTTTTTCATTTTCTTACATCTTCACTTCCACTTTTATTCTTTCACAGTTTTTCTACTTTTTATGTTTTTGTAGCCTTTTAATTCAGTGTAAAATCTTTTCTTAGTAAACACAGACAGATAGACAGAAACAACTATACAGAGCGAGAAAGAGAAAAAAAGAGAGAAAAAGAAAGACTTGGAAGGTTATGATATTTTGAATATTTACACGCACTGATAAATTGTGATTAGTATACATTCAAATAACAAGATATTTGATTTAGTGCAGATTGAAAATTGAGACCAGGTCCCGTTTAAGACAATCCAAAATTCAGTTAAGTCTGAGGTTAGCCTGTATGCAATTGAGATAGCACATGTGCAATTGTAGTTTTAGACATTATTCATCTTCATCTGTGTGTAAAATGGAGAAAAGGAACATTCTGTCAAAGGAAAACAGCACAAGCTCAAAAAAGAAGAGGCTTATTATTACATTAGAGGAACATTCTCATTTAATTGAATGATAGGAAAATGATCGTAGCAATGCTAAAATAGGTTATTTTGGAATGTCTAAATTTACAGGTGAAACTCAAAAAATTAGAATATCGTGCAAAAGTTCATTTATTTCAGTAATGCAACTTAAAAGATGAAACTAAGATATGAGATAGACTCATTACATGCAAAGCAATAGTTCAAGCTGTGATTTGTCATAATTGAGATGATTATGGCTTACAGCTCATGAAAACCCCAAATCCACAATCTCAGAAAATTAGAACATTACATTCAATCAATAAAACAAGGATTGTACATAGAACAATATAGGACCTCTGAAAAATATAAGCATGCATATGTACTCAGGACTTGGTTTGGGCCCCTTTTGCAGCAATTACTGCCTCAATGCAGCATGGCATGGAAGCTCTCAGCCTGTGGCACTGCTGAGATGTTATGGAAGACCAGGATGCTTCAACAGCAGCCTTCATCTCTTCTGCATTGTTCAGTCTCATGTCTCTCATCTTTCTCTTGGCAATGCCCCATAGATTCTCTTTGGGGTTCAGGTCAGGAGAGTTTGCTGGCCAATCAAGCACAGTAATCCCACGGTCATTGAACCAGGTTTTGGTGCTTTTGGCAGTGTGGGCAGGTGCCAAGTCCTGCTGGGAAATGAAGTCAGCATCCCCATAAAGCTCATCTGCGGAAGGAAGCATGAAGTGCTCCAAAATCTCCTGGGAGATGGTTGCATTGACCCTGGACATAATGAAGCATAGTGGACCAATACCAGCAGATGACATGGCTCCCCAAATAAACACAGACTGTGGAAACTTCACACTGGACTTCAAGCATCTTGCATTGTGTGCCTCCCCATTCTTCCTCCAGACTCTGGGTCCTTGGTTGGTTTCCAAATGAGATGCAAAAGTTGCTCTCATCAGAAAAGAGGACTTTGGACCACTGAACAACAGACAAGATTTTTTTTCTTTAGCCCAGGTAACACGCTTCTGACGTTGTTTGTTGTTCAGGAGCGGCTTGACAAGAGAACGTCAAGCCCCTGTCCAGGATCCGTCTGTGTGTGGTGGCTCTTGATGCACTGACTCCAGCCTCAGTCCACTCCTTCTGAAAGTCCTCAACACTTTTGAATGGCCTTTTCCTGACAATCCTCTCCAGGCTGCATTCATCCTTGCTGCTTGTGCACCTTTTTCTTCCACACTTTTCCTTCCACATAACTTTCTATTCATGTGCTTTGATACAGCACTTTGGGAACATCCAACTTCTTTTGCAAATACCTTTTTTTTTAAAAATTTTTTTTATTAATTTTCTACAAATAGACAAACGTAAAAAACATTAAAAACATCTACTCTCATATATACTTCCGGTGTATCGGTTGGTTCATCAGTTTTGTGCATTCATTTTATAGTTTTATTTTATTCTATAATTTTATTTTATTCTATAATTTTATTCTGACTATACTTTTAATCATTCATGCTTTGTGAGATAACAATACTTCAAACAGTTTATTCTATAACTTATCATATAATCATAACAAATCAATCCTAAAAACCCTTCATATATATAATACTAATGCTCTATTATTGTATTTTATCATCTAACCATTGATAAAAAAAACCCCAAATTGCATAAAATTGTTTATCTTCTTGTTCTCTAATTTCAAATGTCAATCTACTCATCTCAGCACATTCCAATATTTTCTTAATAATTTCTTCCTGCAATGGTATTTTCTCATTCTTCCAGTTTTTAGCAAATACAATCCTAGCCGCCGTTAATACATTTACAATCAAATATTTCAAGTCTTTATTATATATATCAGGTAAAATTCCCAATAAAAAGATCTCTGGTTTCAAATCTATGTGTTTCTTTGTCATTTTTTCCAACCACATGTGAATTTTAGTCCAATATTTTCTGGCATTCTCACAAGTCCACCACATATGATAGTATGAGCCAGGTATCTGATGACATTTCCAACATTTTTCAGATTTGTTCTTGAACATTCTTGCTATTCTTGTTCGGGGGAAGGTGCCACCTGTAAAACATCTTATACAAGTTTTCTTTATATGCTATTGACATTGTCATTTTATAATTTTGAGACCACAATTTTTGCCATTGCTCTAAATCAATCCCATATCCAAAATTCTTCCCCCAAGCAATCATAGTTTCTTTAACTTGTTCTTCCTCTAGCTTAATTCCCAATAAATAACCATATAACTTTTTAATCACTTTCTCATCAGTACCCATCAATATCTTATCTAAATCAGTCTGTTTATCATAGAATCCTTCCGTTTTAAAATCTTCAAGATATCTTGAGTGTATTTGCGCATATGAAAACCAATTCATCCTTATACCTTGTTCCTCTAAGTTTTGGATCGTTTTAAGTCCACCCTTTTCATCCAACAGTTCCCCATATCTAACTGTTTGTTCCTTTTTATAGATCATAGGATAGGAAAATGCTTCAATAGTCGATAACCAAACTGGAATTTTCAAGTAACATTGTTTTTTTATCTTCTCCCAATTTAACCACAAAGACTCCCGTATATAATGTCTTCTGAAATACCCCTGTGTTTTAGTTCCCTTGTACCATAAAAAAGCATGCCAGCCCAACAATAAATCATGTCCTTCTAATGTCAACAATCTATGTTTTCTTAATGTTATCCATTCTTTGACCCACATCAAACTTGCAGCTTGATAATACAGTTCCCAATTAGGCAGGCCAAAACCTCCTCTATTTCTAGCATCTTGCAAAAATTTTAACTTTATTCTCGCTTTTTTACCTTGCCATATAAACTTCAACATAGTTTTATTTAAATCTTCAAAATAGTCTTTTCCAAGTCTAATTGGTATTGTTTGAAAGAGAAATAAAATTCTAGGTAAAATATTCATCTTAATTGTTGAAATTCTCCCTATTAATGACAGTTGTAAATTTTCCCATTTCTTCAAATCTGTAATTATCTGTTGTTTGAGTTTAATATAATTATTCTCTTTTAATGTGCTACATCTTGCTGTCAAATATATCCCCAGATACTTAACCTTATTTGTAACTTGAATTTTCAAAAGATCTGTCAGTTCTTCTCTTTGTCTCAATAACATGTTTTTTGTCAAAATCTTTGTTTTATCTTTATTTATTTTCAAGCCAGCCATCTCACCATATGTCTCTATCTTTTCCAATAACTTTGGAGCGGTGTTACAGCTGCGATCTCGGGGCTCTGAGATCGTAACTGATATTTTCACCCCTGGTCGGTTCTAATGGACCTAAACCGTCCCGTAGAGACGGGGATTGTGAAGGGCACAGTCCCAGGATCCCAGAGATATCGCAAAATCTCTGGTTTGATCCGGGAGAAGCCCTTTTGCTGGAAGCGGAAAGGCAGCCTCCAAAGCTGCTGAAGTCGGGACAGCTCCGGAAAGAAAGGGATTTAAATGAGTGTGTATCGGTTGGGTGAGAAATTCTTTTGCATTATAAATTGATTAAGACTTGAAAGGACACCCTGAACAAAGAAGAAATCTGTGACTTTATTTTTATTTGACTGAACCTTGGTTGAGCGGCGTTTAAGTGATGTCAAATTGAGACTTGGATTTTTTTTCTTATTTTCTTTGAGGACTTTAATGTGACTTTGTAGGTAACCAGATTGAATTTTCTCTTATATATATTTTTATTCTTCACTTGATTTTTATTTTTTATCTTCTTAACTTTCTTTTTAGGATAGAGGCTCCCTTTGGCTATCTTTTTTCTCTTTTTGTTTGAGTTTTTTATAAATACTTTTTCTTTTGGCTGGGGGGGGAAAGAGTATTAAGAGATGCTGCAACACTGCCAACTAGAGGCTTGAAAATATTTTATTTGAATTGGGGAGAAAAGCATTTCTTTTCAAGGGCATTTTAATGTGATAAGATAGAGGGAGAACACAGTAAAATATTATTACAGGTGCTCTCTTGGACTCTTATCAATATTTCAACATTTGAGGCTTGGCTTTGAAGTTGCTGGAGAAGACAGTCATAATAAGAGCCTTGGATAAAGAAATAAAGTGCAGTGTACAGTGTGTGTGTATATATATATATATATATATATATATATATATATCTTTGAAATTCCTACTCGCCAGCCTTTTTGTAAATTTTAACTCTAGTATTTTTGCTTTTTATTTTAAAGGGAAAGCCTCAGAGCTCTTTCTTTTTTCTTTTCTTTCTTTTTTTTTTCTTGCTTCTTCGCTTCTTCCATTTATTTCAATTGGATTAGGGTCTAGAAGAACCTGAAGACCTTTCTTTTTCCTTTTTCCTTTTTTGGTTTTGGGCTTTTTACTATTGGATTTCCTTTTTTTGATTTTTTTGGACTATATCTTGGTTACTATACCAGCGGGATTCAAAGTCAAAGAGAGCTTGAAGCCTTGGAAATATTAAAATGAGCAGGAAACCAAAATCATTCGGCGTTTTTGCTTCTACCTCTGCTTCCCCACTACCTGAAGGACAACTTTTAATTCAGACAATGTTGAAGCAAGATAAGGAACAAGAAAAAGTAAATTTACAGATGATCATGCAAGGAATTCAAGATATTAAGATAAAAATAGATACTATGGATAAAAAAATAGAGAAATCTGATGAAAATTTTAAACAAATGATGGGAAAGTATGAGGAGAGATTCCAAAAAATTGAGGAAGAAGGAAAACAGAGAGAGGAGAAGATTGGAAATATTGACACTAGATTAACAGTGGTAGAACAAGAAAAAAATGGGATGTTGAGGTGGGAGATGGAAAGATCAGAATTTTATCTTAGATTCCAAAATATAGAAGAGGAAAAAGGAGAAAACTTGGCTGCGATAATGATAGAAATATTGGCAGATCTTCTGGAAATTACCGAGGAAAAGATGATGGACGGAGTAGATGAGATATACCGAGTTTATACAAGATATGCGATGAGAAATAAACTACCAAAGGAAGTACATATTAGATTTACCAAAAAATCCATCAGAACACAAATATTACAAGTGGCAAGAGAGAAAGCATTGAAATATAAAGGCAAAGAGATTGTGGTTTTAAAACAAATACCTAGAAGAGTGAGAGAGATGAGAAGAGAATACCGATTTTTGACCAAAATGCTACTGGAAAATGAAGTGAACTATAGATGGCTGATACCAGAAGGACTAATTTTTACGTGGCAAGAGCAGAGACATAGAATTGACTCGATTGAAAAAGAAGAACTTTTCTATGCAGAATTTTTCGGAAGAAAAAAAGAGGAGGCAGAGAAAGAGGTCTCATTAATTGAGTTTCAGGAGGAACAACTGGAGATTGAAAAAGAGAAAGGAGTTGTAGGTGGACAGGTAGACAGTAAAGAACAACGTGAAGTGAGAGCTACGAGAGCTGTTAGACCTAAATATAAAGCATAATCATGGAAGAAAAAAAACTGATTACAATGAATATAAATGGACTTAACTCAGCTGTTAAAAGAAGGAAAACCTTTCACAAATTAGAGAAATTAAAATTTGATATAATTTGCTTACAGGAAGTTCATATTAAAAAGCAACATGAGCAATTGTTAGTACAGCCAAAATTAGGGAAAATATTTACTTCTTTGATTCAATGTAAGAAAAGAGGAGTGGTTCTCTACATTAAAGAAGATATTCCAGCAAAACTGATCTACACGGATGAAGATGGAAGAGTATTAATGGTGGAAATAATGGATAATAATAAAAAAATACTCTTGATTGCAATTTATGCTCCGAATGATAAACAAGAAGAGTTTTATAAAAAACTACATATGGAAATAATTAGACTGGACTATGTTAACATAATTATGATGAGAGACTTTAATGGAATTGTGGACAATAAATTGGACTATATAACAACAACAACAAAACAAAATAGAAAGATTCTCCCTAAATCTTTTTTTAAAATGACAGATGAATTAACTTTAAAAGATATTTGGAGGGAAAGAAATGTAAAAACTAAACAATATACTTTTTACTCTAATAGACATTTATCATGGTCCAGATTAGATATGATTTGGATCTCAACAGAATTAATATCTACTATTCAAGAAACAAATATTGAAATAAGTACTTGGGCAGATCATAGTCCAATGACAATTAAATGGAAGGGACAAAAAAAAAGATCGAGATGGACATTAAACAATACTATTTTAAAGGAGAAAAACTTTATACAATGGATGGAGAAGGAATTGGTTTTTTTTTTTAAAGAAAATAAAAAAGAAGATACTTCAATACAGAATGTTTGGGATACAATGAAGGCATATGTAAGAGGTTTGATAATAGACTATACAAGAAAAAAGAATATTAGGAAAAGACAAACCTCCAAGGCCTTGGAAGATGAATATATAAGACTTGAAAAAGAATTACAGAAAATACCACAGAAAAAAGATATTAAATTGAAACTGGATGTAATTAAGCATAAAATGGAATTAATAGAGAAAGAAGAATTGGCACAGAAAATTAGAAATTCTAAACAGAATTATTTTGAAGATGCAAATAAACCAGGTAGATGGCTAGCATATAAACTGAGAAAGGAGAAGGAATCAAGAAAAATATTGAAACTAATAGATGATCAAGGTCAAGTTTGTTGTGGTAATAAGGAGAAAAAGGAAATTATTCGAGATTATAATGGACAACTATATAAACAAGAGAATATTGATGAGGAAAAAATTAAACAGTATTTACAGAATGTTAACTTACCGAAGATACCTAAAGAGACTGAAGAAATATTAGAAAGCAATATAACAATGATGGAATTAAATGAAGCATTTAAAAGACAAAATAATGGGAAAGCACCAGGTCCAGATGGGCTTCCGGCAGAATTCTACAAAAAATTTCAAGAATCATTGAACACCCCATTGTTAGAAATTATGAATGAAGTTATGTTAAAGAAGATGACACCTAAAACATGGTCAGAGGCTTATATTACACTTATTTTAAAGGAAGAGGCTGACCTGTTGCAAATTAAGAACTATAGACCTATTTCCTTATTGAATGCAGATTATAAAATCTTTGCTTCAATCTTAGCAGAAAGATTGAAAAAATATTTAAATAATTTTATTCATCCAGATCAAAATGGATTTCTGCCAAAGAGACAAATTAGAGACAATATGAGAGTAATTTTGGATACCTTGGAATATTATGAGGCTCATCCTGAAAAACAAATGGCTTTGATATTCCTAGATGCTCAAAAAGCATTTGACAACGTGAACTGGAGATTTATGTTATTATTATTGGAACAGATGGGCTTTGCCAGAAAATTTATTCAAGCAATAGAAGCCATATATAATAAACAGACAGCAAAGGTAATGATGGAGGGAGAATTTACAGATCTTATTAATATAAGAAGAGGTACAAGACAAGGATGTCCCCTATCTCCTTTGTTATTCGTATTAACTTTGGAAGTGTTGAATAGAAATATTAGAGATGACAAAAATATAAAAGGAATGAAAATTAAAAAGGAAGAATTTAAACTACAAGCTTTTGCTGACGATTTAGCTTTTATTCTTTTGCAAATACCTTTTGAGGCTTTCCCTCCTTATGGAGGGTGTCAGTGATGGTTTTCTGCACAACTGTCAGGTCAGCAGTCTTTCCCATGATTGTGCTTCCTATTGAACCAGACTGAGAGGCCATTTAAAGGCTCAGGAACCCTTTGCAGGTGTTATGGCTTACTTAGCTGATTAGAGTGGGACACTTTGAGCCTAGAATATTGAACCTTTTCACGAGATTCTAATTTTCTGAGATTGTGGATTTGGGATTTTCATGAGCTGTAAGCCATCATCATCTCAATTATGACACATCACGGGTTGAACTATCTTGCTTTGCATGTAATGAGTCTATCTCATATATTAAGTTCACCTTTGAAATTGCATTACTGAAAGAAATGAACTTTTGCACGATATTCTAATTTTTCAAGTTTCACCTGTACCATTCACAGTACAGTAAAAAAAGCAGGGTGAATTAAAGAAAAAGTTAAAATTGCATCTGCTTTTTGTGATTTGCAAACATCTACAAGATTGAGAGATATTTTTATCATTGTCAGATTATTTATAGGAATGATATTTTGCTTTCTAGGAATACATTGCAATTTTGGTTAACATAAATTGAAGTATATTTTTTTATCCTTTATGGTAATATTTCATTAATACACACATAGAAATCATGTCTAAAAATTTTATTACCTATTTCTATCGAGGCTGAAATCCATTATAATATTTTTCATAGAAACACCACTTTGAATAGTGGAAATTTGAATAATCGATCATTTTGTAGGGTTCATTAATTGCACTGAGACCTACTTGTATTCTCACCAGGGTGAGGCTTTCTTTGACCCATTGTAAATAAAATAATTCATAAATAACAGCAACATCCTTCTCACCAGGATCGGAAAGACTGTTCCTCTATTTATTCTAGTAATGAGCCTTATAATCTGGGTATGAGATCCAGATTTGTACATTGCCACATCTTTAAAACTGTATATATTCCTTTGTAAATTTAAAGATAAGGAAACCAAGCTCATAAAGACACGGAAGTGCAATAAACTACAGCAGATTTTGGAAGCGATGCCAGCCTTCAAAAGGACATCATAACAGCTATAAGAAAAATGAGGTTTTAATTATCCCTAATTCCTCTGCACAATTAATCTTGTTTGGAACCAAATAAACAAGTTAGTCCCACAACAGAGCCAGGCTACAGGATGACTAAAATGATAGAGGTGTGCCCACTTGGAACCGGGCTGTGTGGTTCTCAGAAAATGGTTAGCTTTTTGACAATCTTGTCTTTGAGTCAATAAAAAATAGTTTATTGCGTTGATTTCTACATAGATAAATTTGCAAATCAAACCTAAAACTTCCAAAAGGAACAAGGAAGAGAACTTCCACAGTTTAAAATAAAAGGTTTATTCTACATGCCATCACATTGGCACAAAGCTGAAAATCCACTTTAACCATTTTGTATGAACATTGTATTAGTTTGCAAGAACAACATGCATAATTTTAGACCAAGTGTACATGGGAAAAACTCAATATATCTGGGTTGATCACACATTTACTTGTAAATGCACGAGGCTGCTGTGTTGGCCTCTGCAAATTGCTCTTCCCAATCATACACAGAGCAACCAAAAGAAGTATAGTCTGTCTGACTAAATACAGCAGTCTTATAATGATTTATTTCCTACTTTATCTTCCCAGTGGCAAAAGTTAACATACAACTGAGAAAGCTGCTTCTTTCAAAATGTATAACATACGAACATAAACAATTGCCCTTAAAGAGCCACAGAGTAATGTTTATGACTTCAATCAAGAGATACAAGCAGGCACACAGCATCATTTCAAAAGACCTCATTTTTGATCAGGAATGTTGGTTGAGGGATTAAAAAAAAAACACAATTCCATGTTGAGTATCTGTCAGTGTTCTACCCTATACTTCTCCAAAAAGCACTAAGCAGACTCTTTGTCCCAGCAAAACCAGCACAGACCTTATCTAGCTTGGAGAGCTGCCAAGTAAATATTTTTAAACACAGTGCTGACAAGGAAGGACTCACACAGAGTCTCTGAGATGCACAGACAGATCTTCACACTGCTGCAATGAACACTCCTGCACAAGCCCCTTCTCCTTTTGCTCCTCTTTTAATCCCTATGGGAGGGGCCATTCACTGTCCACCTGTGGATTTACTCCCACGTTGACCCTTAGTTTATAACTGTTCTTTTCTTTTGGCAGCTCTGCACATGCGCAGGCTGGGAACAGGCTCCAGCTGCTCCCCCGCCTCACTGCTGCCCAACTATGAAGACAGCCGATAGCTGCCAGACTGCCCTGGCCTCATCTCTGCCTCTGACACAGAGCCCCTGTCCTCCAGGGCTAGCCCATGTTCCTCCCCAACCTCCTCACTGTCCAACTCTGCTGCCAGCTCCCCTAGCCGCCAGTGGGCCACAACACACTGCCCCCACCAAAGCAGTCGTGATATTTTAGCCCAAAACTGCATGATGATTTTTTGCTGATTAAACAATGCATTTATACAGTTGCAGGCAACGAAAATTGCCTCTCTGCCATGTATATCTAGGCCTTGGCTGATGGGTCTAACTCCAAGCTGGTTTTCATCACCCAGCTTGCTACCCATGATTGTTGTAGCATGCTTGAAAAATAGTTTGGAATACGAGAGTCAGTCCTTTAATTCCACCTCCTGAAGTACCTACTGTACAGGGAAATTGTGTCTGCCTACCTGCCTGCCACTATGCTATGGATCCTTCTGTAGAATAGAGCTCGCTTCAAGGTCCTCTTAACTGCAGCTCCACACTAATTCACTGTGCAGAAAGAACCTCAAGTCATGTTTTCCCTGATGAACCAAAGCTTCAGAGAACATAAAATTTTAGGGCTGGAAGGAACCTTAGAGGTCTTCTAATCCAATCTTCTGCCCATGACAAGAGATCCTATACCATTCTAGACAAATGGCTGTCCACTCTCTTATTAAAAATTGAATACAAATTCATACTGTATTCAAATGTATATCGAATAGAAATTCCAAGCAGGGAAGCTCTGTTTGTAAGACTGGTAGATCAAATTCTGCTATCCTTTTCAGTATTCC
The DNA here is from genome assembly GCA_015471245.1 of Laticauda colubrina. Lineage (NCBI taxonomy): Eukaryota > Metazoa > Chordata > Lepidosauria > Squamata > Elapidae > Laticauda > Laticauda colubrina. The sequence continues at coordinate 8,780,741 of BLBF01000021.1, read as the reverse complement.
CCAATTGCAGATTTAACCATCAAAAAAGAGCTAAAGCCCCTGTCACACTGCAGCAACGGATGGAAAGAGGATGTAAAACGGAGAAAAACACTTACCATCCGTTGGTTAACGCGATGCTTCCGTTCTGTACTCACTGCCTCCGTTTTGCTACCTCTCTATCCGTCCAGCATCCGTCTATTGACATTTCATAGACATTTTTGAGCTGCCCAAAACTTTTGAGCGGAAAATGTATCAAACACGTCCGTTCTGCATCCGCTAGGCATACGGGGGACATCAGTTCTGCATCCGTTGTCATCCGTTATGCATCCGCTATATCCGCTAGGCATCCGCTGCGCATCTGCGCAACTCAAATCCACTCCAGCGGTAAAAGGATGCAGGGAGGAAGTGGAACGGACGCGGAACGGACACGCAGCGTTAGTAGTACGGACGGAGAAAGGATGAAAGCAGATGCAGCACGCAAAGAAAGCATTTAAAATTGAAAAAACGTTCGCAGAGGGGACCTATCTCGGATATTAAGGATGTCTAGAGGATGCCTAGAGGATGCAAAAGGATGCTTCCGTTCTGCATCCGCTTTCCATCCGCTCTGCGTCCTCCCCCCGTACGTTCCTTTCCGTGTTATCCGCTCTGGTTATGCAAATTTTTGCCCCTTTTGAGAGCGGATAACAAAGGATGGAACATTTTTCTCATCCGCTGTGTCCTTTTTACAAACGTTTTGCATCCTTTGGGCAGTGTGACAGGGCCTTAAGATCAAGTATTTCTCTTTATCTGCATATCTGCATTTAAGGCAGAACTAGTAAACTTGAAAGGAAAACGGATGCAAAGTAATTCATACCACCCATGCATAGAAGGTAAGTCTACATATAATCATATACAGGTTTCGACTTACCAACAGTTTCATTTAGTGACCGTTCAAAGTTACAACAGCATTGAAAACCGTGACATGACAATTTTTCATACTTATGACCTTTGTAGCATCCCCATGATCATGTGATCAAAATTCAGGTGCGTGGCAATTAGTTCATAATTATGACCACTGCTGTGTCCCAGAGTCATGTGATCCCCTTTTGCAACCTTTTGATAAGCAAAGTCAATGAGGAAGCCAGATTCACTTAACAACCAGGTTACAAACTCATCAACTGCAGTGATTCACTGAACAACTGTGGCAAGACAGATTGCAAAATGGGGCAAAACTTACTTAACAGATATTTTGGGTTCAATTATGGTCATAAGCCGAGGACTAATTGTACTTCAGAAATTCAGAAATAAGCCAAGAGTTGAAAGAATGTCATCTAGCTAATGTAAATAGTCCTCAAGTTATTGACCCCCATTGGTAATACCAGAATTTCAGTTGCTAAGCAAGTTGGTTGAGTTAAGTGAATTGTGCCTGATTTTATGATCTTTTTTTGCCATGGTGGTTAAATGAATCACATCATTGTTAAGCCAATTTAGCTTCCCTCACTGACCTTGCTTTTCAGAGGTTGGCTGAGAAAGTTGCAATGGCCTTGGAACACCCTACATTATAACCATTGTAGATACACACTGGTTGCCAAGTGCCCAAATGTTGATCACAAGACCATGGGGAGACTGTAAGTTGCAAGCATGAGGAAGGCTTTTTCAGTGCCGTTGCAACTTTGAATAGTTGCTAAATGAATGGTTGTAAGTTGAAGACTCCCTGTATATGGGTGGTTAGAGTCATGATGCCTCTAATTTCCTCCATCTATTCTAAACCATCAGTCAAATCAAAAGAACTACACATAATTAACTACTATGTAATATTTTCCATTGACTGTCAATTACTGTCAGCTGAAAATTCATTATCATCATTTCATATGTTTTAAAACCTAAAAACAACATAGTAATTAAAACATTGTTCAATACATTATTCGTTATTTTGGAATAATTCAGAATGGAGATATTCAGAGGAGCGAGAGAATCAAACCAGCTGCAGCTTCAGAAGTGTTCTGGGATCAGCCTGATATGAAAACATTTTTTACATTTGCTTAAGACTGAAAAAAACATTTAGCTGATTTAAAACCCAATTATGTTAACAATCTCAGTTTAGGAAGAATTCAGGACCAGAATCAAACAAAATTTGGTGACAAATCACTAACTGCAAATGCAAAGCCAAAGGGAAAAAAAGGAGAAATGGGAAGTTAAAATAAGTCTTTAACCTTTCATTTCCTGCTTGAAAATTTCGTAGTTGGTGCAGTGGGTTTATGGGGCACATAATTATGCTACAATAAAAAAAAACTGACTGCCCATCCGAATCCGATTATCTGCATAGAAACTATTCTCCCACAGTAGTGATATTATGTAAGATTTTAGCTTGATTTTTCTAGTTACTATCAAAACTTCTTTGTGAGGGCTACTTGTAGAATCCTCTCACCATTACAGCTTTAGTTATGGAGATGAGGCATCCAGCAGGCTTAGCAAAGAAGAATGGTGACTCTCTTCCAGGAGAGGAAAATATGATTTGTTACAGAGGGTCACAATGGACATGGCAAGGTATATGCAGAAAGCAACAGCTGTTCTCCTTTCTCTTGGAAGAGAACTTTCCTTATCAAAGCAATGCCAAATCCCTGGCAGTGTCAACGTTTGGTTAAGCTGAAATTACCTACTCCACCTAGTTCAAACAGGATGTCCTTTTCTTAGTTTGACAAGAGCCAAACAACACCCTATTCAGAAGATCAACTTGTTGCCTAGATTTCTACATTGCATTTGGGAAAAAAAAGAACTATACGATATATTCAAAGACTAGTTAGCAAATAAAATTCTAGCTCTTGCTAGAAAAAAGAGTCGCTGCATACTTTTTTCTTCCTCTTTCAAATACAATCATATCTTAGACACACTTTCAAGAATTTAATTTTATCATGAGGGTAGAGATGCAAAAGGATGATCTTGCTTATTCAGATTTCATAGACATGAATGCTCTATGGGAATTTTTAATATTTCTGAAGTCTTTTTAAATTGTGCCAGTTTGTGCTCAAATCTAAATTTTATCGTACTAACAAAGCCTGAAATAAATCAGAATGAAGTGCATCATGATTATCTTTATATCATAGATTTCCGTGAGTATAAACTCTCCTAAAATTAAATCAAGACTTTACCCATAGTACAATATAAATAACATAAAATGCTAAAATTAGGTTAACAAGAATCCAAAGAAAACTGATATGCATGCACAATACTTTTATCAGTTGTGAATATTTGGAAGGCAATATTTCTTAAGAAGAACTTGCTAAATTTCTGGCAGGCAGCTGTAACTTTTCAGGCTATCAGATATTATTTCTCACAGATTTTAAGTCCAACAAACCTAATATATTACTTTCATATTTTATTTACATATATGTATATAGGCATGTATGTGCACACATACACAAACTATGTCATGGTACACAATGCTTTTGCTTAGACACTTGAAGAATTGTGTTTTACATATTTTTAAAATCTGGCAATTTTAATCATTCTTATTTAAGAATTAGCTAACTACGGACTTTTTAAAAGTATAAAAGTCAGACAAGCATCCAGCACTTGCCAACTTATGCATATACAAACATAATGGGTTATTACTCAATTCTTATTTGTTCTCACATTCAGCTTTATGGCCTGATTTATGGCTTGTTCCAAAGCAAAAAGAATTGTGTCCAAGATTATATTGAAAATATTTACAGACCCCTCACATCCTGGACATAAACTGTTTCAACTCCTACCCTCAAAACCATAGAGCACAGCACATCAGAACAACTAGACATAAGAACTGTTTTCCCCCCGAATGCCATCACTCTGCTAAACAAATAATTCCCTCAACACTATTTACTAAGTCTGCATTACTATTACTATTAATCTTCCCATCCTTCCTTTCATCCATCTGTAATTTTGCTGCTTGTATCCTTATGATTTTTGAGTGTTTCCTAGTATGATTTGATTGCTTATTGTACCCTATGACTATTATTAGGTGTTGAACCTTACGATTCTTGATGAATGTATCTTTTCTTTTATGTACGCTGAGAACATTTGCACCAAGACAAATTCCTTATGTATGCAAACACACTTGGCCAATAAAGAATTCTATTCTATTCTATTCTATTCTATTCTATTCTATTCTATTCTATTCTATTCTATTCTATTCTATTCTATTCTATAGCTTGATATATTGATAATTTGTACCTAGTTGCTTTTCTCCATCCCAGATTGCTGTGTGGTTGAACTGCGAGATGATTCTAATTGGAATTTTGATGTTTTGACAGATCTTCCAAAAGGTACAATATAGGTAGTCCTTGACTTACAACCACAATTGGGCCCAAAATTTCTGTTGCTAAGCAAGACAGTTGTTAAATGAGTTGTGCCTCATTTTATGACTTTTGCCACCATTGAACTGCAGTTGTTAAATGAATCATTTAGTTGTTAAGTGAATCTGGCTTTCCCCATTTGCTTGATGGAAGCTGGCTGGGAAGGTTATAAATGGTGATTCCATGACTTCAGGACAGTGCAACTGTCATAAATGCATGCCAAATTTTGATCATGTGACTATGGGGATGCTGCAGCAGTCATCAATGTGAAAACCAATCATACGTTACTTTTTTCAATGACACTGTAATTTCCATCAGTCAATAAGCAAATTGTTGTAAATCAAAGACTACCCGTATATGAAAACATAGTCAATTTGGATTAGAGAAGGTATGTACCACAGTCCTCACATGACTTTTCTGTTATGTTCAATGCATCTCCTGACCAATATAAATGCATGATGTTGCTCAGAAAATTTTAAAAAGGGGTGTACTATTATTTAAAATATGCTACAGCAGTTAACTAGTTACTTTGGGTCAGTCATACTTGGCTCCACTTTGCCCTCATTAGAGTTTCTGGGGTGGAAATGAAGAGAGATCTTTAAATACCTTGCCTTGAGTTCTTGCAAAAAAAAAAAAAAAAGTGAGATATAAATCCAGCAAACACCAATGCTAATTTTTGTTCTATACTCTTGCATAATGAAGGCTGTCTAAGAAATGAAAAGGTGGAATGCATCTCCAGAGAACATCACCTGCATCTTTTAAAAATAAAACTCTTCTGATTAAAATATATATTGCTTGATTAATGTAATAATTTTTTGTAAAATTAATAAAAAGAGGCAGTCTAATTTATTACATTGATTTCAAACATTGCTAATAACAAATAATGTAAAGTGGCTTTATATCCAACTTGGAACCCCCAGTTGTGTTATGACTATAGTTTCCAAATTTGGGGTGGGGGAGGCTTTAGGAGCTGGGAATTCTAAGGGCAATGCTATCAGCAGACCTAAAGGAATTAGGCCATGAAGGTTAATTTAATTCATACCAATACTTTGGAACAGGGGTGTCAAACTAACCACGTCACGTGACATTTTGTGACTTTTCCCCATTTGCGGAGCTGGGGTGGGCGTGGCCTGGGTGTGACGCATCCAGGCCGCGGGCCACCAGTTTGACACCCCTACTCTAGAACAACATTTTTCAATCTTGCTGGTCGGGGAATTCTAGAGCTTGCCAAGTTTGAAAATCACTGTTTGGGAAGCATTACAAAGACCCTCAAAAACAGAACAAAAAGCATTCACCAACCATTTTGTTATGAGATCTAACAACAGTATTTTGGCTTTGTTTTGAAATCCCCATCAGGCCCAAATTTTATTCTGCATATACCAGGTAAAATACACTGGATCAGGCAAGAAGATGCCTATTAGTTGCTTCTACCATTTTGCACCTTTCCTTGATCTGTCCTTTCTGCAGCTGAGAACAGTGAAGCATGAAACAATTTGCTTAAGCTTACTGATCATGTCACCACTTAGAAAAACATGTTACTTGTAAAATAAACACCAAGGAATAATGTAAGTCAGTGGTGTTATACTGGCCTTTGTAGGTCAAAGACATGTTCCAACACATACTTTACTAAAACAGCTGATGGGAAACTTTTTTTTCTGTAGATAGGTGACTGGCAGCATTCCCAACAAACTTTAATGATGCCAAAGAAGGCAACACATGCATGAAGTCATCACATTAATGCTAACCAATAGAAGTGGTGGCATCATCTTGGATAGGTAATCATTTGCCTTCCTTTGCAGATGATTTTTAATGAGAGGGGTGGAAACAAAAGCCTCTTTTCATCTCACTTCAGAAAAGTGAAGACTATTTTTCAAATACAAATGACATCTTGAATTCACAAAAGCTATAAAAAGAAGCTGAAACCAAAATCCACCTATTTATTTCAATGGGACTCGGTCTCAATGAATCAGGTAGGCAAAGTGTACCATCAAAACCTTACCACCAGCAGCCAACAGTTACCAAACTTGTTCCAACTTCTCATTTTCTAAAAATATCCTTGCTTTCTCAGTTTATTTCTTTGGGCAAATAATTAAATTAATTAGGTGAATTAACTAAACTAATTCTTCATTTGTAGGAAACTTTTGACATGACTACTGTGCTTGCACTTCCTCTCCTTTTATGAGAAACCAGAGCCTGAAGAGTATAATTGCCCTAAGAGCCCAATAATACATAGAGGCTTCCAGAATAGCAGAGGGGATTATGTGGACTAAACTTCAACACATTGGGAAAACACTTCAATACAGAAAACTGACCTATCTGGAGAACCAAAACATCCTTCTTCAACTGGGTAATTCCTAGATGCCAATAGCAATAGCACTTAGACTTATACTCTGCTTCATAGTGCTTTATAGCCCTCTCCAAGTTGTTTACAAGTCAGCATATTGCCCCCAATAATCTGGTCCTTATTTTCCGACCTTGGAAGCTGAGTCAACTTTCAGCCAGTCAGAATTGAACTCATGGAAGTGAGCAGTACGTTAGCTTGCAATACTTCACTCTAACCACAGTGCCAATAGTCCTTGCTTATAGACTGCTTGTTCAGCAACAATTCGAAGCTATGATGGGAAAGGAGACTTATGACTGACCCGCAAAGTTGTGGCCGTTGAAACGTCATGTGGTTGTAAATTGGGCCACTGTGCAAACCAATTTACAGCCTTCACAGCCAGCTTTGGACAAGCAAATGCGGGAATGCTGACAGGAAGCTGCAAGTTGCAGTCATGATTCGAGGTGATTCACTTAACCAGATCCCGAACCGATGCTAAGTAACCTGATGTTTTCCTTAACAATCATGCTACATAGCAATGGAGTTGCTGGTCCCAATTGTGGTTGATAAGTGAGGATTACCTGTATATGGACTTGTACTCACCCCCACACACCACGGCCATTGCTAAAAATTCTGGGAGTTAGAATGGAAAGGCTGGATTAAGATAACTTTCACAGCTCCTGTTTCTACATCTCTTGGCAAGGCCATATTCTTCGGTAACTCTGTGGCAAATAACCAGCATATCAACTCAGAAAAGCACCAATTTTCCCTTCTTTCCTGCCTAAATCAAACTTTAAACTGCCAGAATGAAGCCACCTTCTTATTTTTGGCCAAAAATAAGTCATTATTGGTACAAGTTTCTGTAACAGCTACATACCAGCCAATGGGTACAGAGAGTGTTGTTATCCACTAAGAACCTCTATTTGAACATCTTGGTTTTACATTTAGGCACTCCAACTCTCAACCTATTCAGGGTCCTCGAAGTAGTATAAGGGAGGTCAGATCCTCTAGCCATATCCTCTTTTAATGTTATTTCTTGCTCGATGGTTTCCTTCCTCCACCTTTTAATTCTATTTTGTTCTTGTACACCTGCAGGTTTTTGCCATATGCTTGGGGCATCTGTCAATTCAGAGGATGAATGGACCAGTTTATCTGCAGGATTGTCTCTTGCTGGTCACATCCACCCAATCCACTAGAGTGGAGAGGCAGGAAGTACACTTGGCAGGAAGAAGGGCCTTCTCTGTGGTGGCTCCTTCCCTTAGGAATATCATCATTGTGGAAATTAGACTAGCCCCCACTTTCAGAGTCTTTCGGAGGGTCCTGAAGACATAGGTTTTGCCAATGGGCTTGGGGAACCCAGAGCGTGATGGAGCCCATCAAATGGTTTATTTAATTGTGTGCTGTGTGTGGCTGGGGGTAGTGGGTGAGGGTTATTGTTTTTGTTTTGTTTTTATTTCTCTTTTATGTTTTTACTATTTCTAAGCTGTCTGGAGTTGCTGTGAGTGATGTTCTAAAATAAACAAATAAAACAATTTTAACCTGCAAACTAGCTAAGGCACCAGGTGATGAGCTAATTCCACCCCAGCTGCAACCAGTCCACAAGAACTGGTAGGATAAATAAATGTTAGGCCTAGGGAGGATCACAACAATTCAGGAGAAAAGAAAATGCCAGTCTCCCAAATCTATCTGGGCACTAAGCATCAAGCAAGTCAAAACAGATGAGATTTTTCTTTGGAAAAAAGAAAGGAGTTAATAGTAACATGAATGAGAGATGAAAGTTAATGTTCTGCCACATAAGATGTCAGCTTAACACAGTGATAAATGATTTTATCTTTTTAAGTTCATGCTTTATTCTTATTAATGGCTTTGTTCTTTTTAAAGCATTAATTATACTAAGTTGTTTTGGATTGCAAATGGAACAGAATAAAAAAACACCGAGCCAGTCTCCTTTTATAAGAATAGGCATGTCCACACACTGTCTGGATGAATCACAATCTGCATCCCAGACTCTTTGGAAAACTATCAAGTTCTGTGTTTTACAAGGAATATAAGCCTTATTATTTATTAGCGTGACTCAGCCTCCTAGTCAGCATTGTCAGGCACCTGACAGACCCTCAGTAAGAGAAAAGCTCACTGCTACAACTATTTTCTTTCTTTCTTTTTTTTAGCCATGGCCATTCCTCTGTTGAGAGGACACAATGGAACAATGGCTGATTCACTCGTCTGATCTTCAGGCTTTGGGGCCCAGAAAGAAAGGAAGTAGGCAGTTCATTATTAAACACAGAAAAAGAAATGGCACTACATGAGCCTTATGCCAAATGCTTTGCATAACCTTTGATTTTAAAAAATGATTACTGATTGCTCCAATATAAAATGCTGTGGAGCTTGGCTGTCTTCCTGTGCCATTTAGTATCTGTGTGGCATTGCCGGGATGGCCAACTGTTAGTCTGAGGTAAGATATCACCAATATGCTGATGATACTTATAGTCTTCAACTTATGGCCACAATTGGGACCAGAATTTTTGTTGCTAAGCAAGATGGATCAGTCGCACCCAATTTTATGACCTTTTAGGCTATGTTAAGTGAATCACTGCAGTTGTTAAGTGAATCTGGCTTTCCCTATTGATTTTGCTTGTCAGAAGCCAGCTGGGAAGGTCGTGAATGGCAGTCACATAACCCTGGGATGCTACAACTATTGTAATTTCATGCTGATTGCCAAGAGCCCAAATTTTGATCCAATGACCAGTCATAAGTATGAGGACTGGTCATAAATCAATTTCTTCGTGCTATTGTAATTTTGAAAGGTCACTGAATGGTTTGTCAGTGAAGGACTACCTATATTTATGTATCACCATCCAGGTCTGACCCAGTTCCTGGTGGCTGTGAAGATCTGGATACCAGGGCCATCTTAACAGCATTATGGGCCTCAGGCAAAGCAGCGTATTGGGGGCCCTACGACAACTACTCAGAGGAATAAAAATATAAATGATCAATAAAATTAAACATATATTTATTTTATTGGCACTTCCAACAAAATCGGTAGTTGAAACGTTAAAAACATTCTGTGTGGCAACAACTAATCAACATGATAAACATCTGAACAATACACAAGGCTTGAAAAACACAATAATACTCAGTAAGCCATACAGTTGCTGTATTTATATAAGACAAGGTGCATTGAAAGGTTAACATACACAGATTAGCATGGGAGCCCTAAGCTCGTGGGGCCCACAGGCAAGTGCCCATAAGGCCCATGCATTAAAATGGCCCTGCTGGATAGGCCAACCGAATCTCTGCAGTGCAGGACGGCTGTTCACTGGGGACATATCTAGCTTTATCCTGGTTCCAATGTTTGCTTTGGATGAGACTGCATTCTCTATAAAGTCACAGGTTTGTGATTTGGGTGCTCTAGAGTTTTCAACTCCCAATGGAGAGTATAGCCAGAGGACTTTTGCTCATTTCTGGCCTGTCTACCAATTGGACACTTTTTTGAACCAGAGGCCCTGACCATAATGACTTGTGACCTAATGAGCACTCCGCTGCAATGCATTTTACACAGGGCTCCATTTAAAAAATGCCTCAGAAGTTCCCATTCCTCTAGAGTGCATCAGTCATTATTTTAACTGACCTAGTCAATTTAGGTAATATCCATGCTACAGCCATTACACAGATTGTCGATTACAGGTCCAGTTCAAAGTACTGGCTATTAACTTCCAAACTTTAAAGAATCAGCTCCAGAACTTTCAGAACTGTCTTTCCTGACAAGACTCAACATGTCCCTTCTGCTCTTGAAAAGAGCAGCTGCCAAGGGACGCTGACCAAAGTGAAGGCACTATACTAAAGGATCCATCATGCCTTTCAAATTCTGCAATTAATTAGAGAATGAATCAGCAGAGATACGGTGTATAAACTTCAGTGCTAAGTGACTAAATACAGCTGACAAAAGACCTAAATAATCACAGGTGATGAAAAAATCTCTATAGACTGTGAAAACCAATTACAACTATGAAAGTTACAAATACACTCCATGCATAATTGTACTATGACTTTTGAAAGCATTTCTAGCCAGTATATGAATGTTAACTTTTCATTGTTTGCCATTTTATGGAATTGGTTGTTCTCCTTTCATCGATTTGGCTTTATAACTTTATTAAATTGAGCTGGCTGTATAACTTTATTAAACTGGATCATGAGGCATCTTAAAAGCTATTCAAAATAAAATAGACAAATAGATAAAAATAAATAGATAATAAAAAAACGGGGAAGGATAAAAAGCAGAATACAAGTGAGACAGACATTAGTAGCTCAGTAGAGTCACTTGGCCTCTTTTCTTAGCCTTTGTCAGAATAAAATCTCTTATGTGAAAGTCAGAATAAGCAACTTGTCAGGCAAAAGCAACCAGAGCCACTAATAATAGCACATACAAGCAACTTTATTGACTTCCACCTATATTACAAAAATCTGCCTTTTGCACCTGCACAAGGAATCAAGGCCAATTCCCCGCTTGACTCCTCCTTCCAGCCTGACAGCTTCTCAACAAATCTTATCCCCAAAGTCTTTTAATTACTACCCAAATTCCAGCAAGTGCATTCATTCATGTTAGGTTTAATTATTTTCCTGGCTTTTAAGGTCTTTGTGACCATATCCTTCTTTTACCCTTTTTCAGGGTTGGAAACATAAACTATATGCCAATAATTACTCAATGGTCCTTGGGGTTGTTATTAGAAAATTGATCAATCCTCTCTCAAGAGTAGTCTTCCCTAGTTTAGAATCTTCCATGTGGCTGGATTTCTTGTCCCAACATCCTTTGGGATACTGTGAAGAAAACTGAAGCCACTGGTTGACATCTTTCTTTATATCTAATCGTCTTTTCCTTTTTCTTTCTTTCTGCACTTTTCTCCCTTTTCATTCTATTTAAAGGCCCTGTCACACTGCCCAACGGATGCAAAACGGACACAACGGACAAGCAAAATGTTCCATCTGTTGTTATCCGCTCTCAAAAGGGGCAAAAATTTGCATAACCAGAGCGGATAACACGGACGCAGGGAGGACACAGAGCAGATGGAGAGCGGATGCGGAACGGAAGCCCAGCGGATGGGAGCGGATGGCACATCCGCTAGGCTTCCGGGGGGCCGCAGAAAAGCGGACGCGGAACGGATACAGCGGATGCACAGCAGATGCACAGCGGATGCACAGCAGATGCACAGCGGATGAAGCGGATGCACAGCGGAAGCTTAATGGATGCCGAGCGTTAATTGCGCATGCGGGGAGGATGCATTGCGTAAGCCCCGCGAATATAAAGGGAAGCAGCTCGGAAGCAGGTCACCATTCAGAGGAAAGACCTGCTGCCGGACACATTGACAGCCTTCCCTGCCCTGCCTGCATGCAAGCCTTGCTGCCAGCCTTGCTGCCAGCCTTGCTGTCTGCCTGCCTGCCAGCCAGCCTTGCTGCCAGCCAGTCTGCCTGCCAGCCAGCCTTGGTTCATGTCTGCCTGCCAGCCTTGGTTCATGTCTGCCTGCCAGCCTGCCAGCCTTGGTGCCTGCCTGCCTGCAAGCCTTGGTGCCTGCCTCCCTGCCAGCCTTCTTGCCAGCCTTGGTGCCTGCCAGCCAGCAACCCCACAACCATGCTGAAGCACAGCAAGCCTCAGCCATCTGCTGCCAGCCCTTGCAAGAGGGACAGGGCTACCATCCCGCTCCCTGGCCCTCACTCTGGTTCTGCTGGGGCTTCTGCAGCACGGGCTCGCTCTTCTGGGGCTGGGGCTTCTGCTGCTTCTGCTTCTGGAGGAGCTGATGACAAGCACTCCAGCACCAGCCACCTCCACAGCACCTGCACCCTTCACCCCTGAGACTGAGCGACCAAGAGGAGTGCCAGAGACTCATTTTTGTCTTATAGCTTGTTGTTCATAAAGTCTATTTTTGATTCACACACTTGTTTCATTTCTTTTTTTTAATAAAGTCTTGCTGGAAACTTTTAGAAATGGTTTAAGCCTTTGCATGCTTGTGGGATGGGTTAAGATAGCTGTGGGATGGGTTGATATAGCTGTGGGATGGGTTAAGATAGCAGTGGGATGGGCAGGGATACCTTTGGGATGGGTAATAGCTATGGGATAGATAAACCTCCAGTGCAAGCATAGTGGGACTGTATAGTCCACACTCCCAGGTGCCACACCTATGGCCCTTTATTATCAATAACAATATAATCAATCATCCACACATGTCAACATAAACACAACTCTTTATTAAATGCCCTGTTCATTGTAGGGCCACTCAACATACATGGCCCAATCTCATCAGTGTGATGAGACAGGCTGAAGGAAACATCCATTAAGCATCTATCATCCTGTCTTGCCACTCCACCGCTACAGCTGGGGAGTTGTTTCAGGAGGTTGCTACCAGTGTTTCAGGAGGTTGCGCTGCTTCTTCCCTTCACGTGAGGCTCTGTTGGGGCCTTGCACATCCTCAGTGTCTATCAGGTTTTCCCCTTGCCTCCATTCCCTAGGCTCCATGTCCCCATTGCCTTGCTGGAGGTCCATGAGCCTGTTCTGCAAGACTGGGTAGCGGGTGCGCATGAGATTGTGCAGGATGCAGCAAGCTTCCATGATCCTCCTCACGGTCTGTGGGTGATGCTGCATGGTGGTGAGAAGTACCTGGAACCTGTTGGCCAGGATGCCAAAGGCGTTCTCCACCACCCGCCTTGCCCTAGACAGCCTGTAGTTGAAGATCCTCTCTTCACGGGTGAGGTATTTGGAGGTGTAGGGCTTCATGAGGTAGGTTTGAGGGAGAAGGCGTCATCCCCCACGATGAAGTAGGGCACATCTTGCGTGTCGTTGGGCAGGGGGTCTGGATCTGGGGAGCCCACCATGAGGTTGCATTCCAGCTCCTCCTTGAGGTCACTGGCGTTGTATACCTGGGCATCGGAAGATGAGCCGCTGCCTGAAGCATCGATGTACATGAACTTGTAGTCAGCATCGATCATGGCGAAGAGGATGATGCTGAAGAAGCCCTTGTAGTTGAAATAAGTGGAGCCCGACTTGGGTGGTGCTCTGCAGGCCACGTGCTTGCCATCGATGGCTCCAACGGTGTGTGGGAAGTTCCACCTCTGATACCACTGCTCTGCAACTTTCTTCCATCCTTCTTCAGTGGAGGGGCACTGGAGGAGCTCCTGCAGGTATTCTTCGATGATGGCCTGCACCACTTCTCTGACCACAATGCTGATGGTGTTGTGTGGCACCCTCCAGCGTACTGCATGTTCCTGTAGGTGGTCCCTGAGGCCAGGTGGCGCAGGGTGAGTGCCACCTTGAGCCCAGGTTCCAGGCTGTCAGGCGTTGCACAAGTTCGTCAAACATGGCTGGAGGCATCCTCGTGAAGTTCTGGAATGCCCGAGTGTCTTCGCTCCTGAGCTCCACCATCAGCTTGTTGTACAGTCCGTCCTCTGCTCTTCTGGTGAACCATCTTCATACCCAGACGCTTCTTGGCCGCCCCTTTTTCTTCCCGTAGTAGAGTTCACAGAGCCTGTAAATGGCTTCGCACTGTTGCAGAAGGATGGTGGCTGCCAAAAGGACCGTGTTACGATCCAAGGTGGACATGACTGGATGCTGTGGAAGAGGAAGAGGCAGATGAAGGCTGCAGAGGTCCACACCGCAGGGCTGCTGTTCTGAAAGTGAGATCCAGATGTGTTGCTCCCTCTTTTTATAGGCAGTATAGGTGTCCCTTTGCATCCTCTAGGCATCCTCTAGGCATCCTCTAGGCATCCTGTAGACATCCTTAATATCCGAGATAGGTCCCCTCTGCGAACGTTTTTTCCGTTTTAAACGCTTTGTTTCCGCTTGGCATCCGTTCTGCGTCCGTTCTGCTTCTTCCCTGCGTCCGAGCAGATGCAAGTTGCGCGGATGCGCAGCGGATGCCTAGCGGATATAGCGGATGCGTAACGGATGCAGAACGGATGCGTAACGGATGCAGAACGGATGCGTAGCAGATGCATAACGGACGGATTGGATACATTTTCCGCGCAAAAGTTTTGGGCAGGTCAAAACTTTCTGAGCGGATGAAACGTCAATAGACGGATGCTGGACGGATAGAGAGGAAGCAAAACGGAGGCAGTGAGTACATTGCGTTAACCAACGGATGGCAAACTTTTTTGTCCGTTTTACATCCTCTTTGCATCCGTTGGTGCAGTGTGACAGGGGCTTTAGATTGTATTAGTTCTCATTTTTAATTTTTTTAATTGAAATTTTACTTTAATAAAACTTTCAATGAAAATTTTCATTAAAAGAGACTGAAGAGAAATTAGAGACAGAACTGGCTTACAGTATATACAGATTGAGAAGATTATGCATATACACTGCTCAAAAAAATAAAGAGAACATAAAAATAAGACATCCTAGATTTGAATGAATGAAATATTCTTATTTGTTTATTACAGAGTTGAATGTGCTGACAACAAAATCACACAAAAATTATGAACAGAAATCAAATTTAGCAACCCATGGAGGTCTGGATTTGGAGTTACACTCAAAATTAAAGTGGAAGAAAAACACTACAGGCTGATCCAACTTTGATGTAATGTCCTTAAAACAAGTCCAAATGAGGCTCAATACTGTGTGTGGCCTCTACGTGCCTGTATGACCTCCCTACAATGCCTGGGCATGCTCCTGATGAGGTGGCAGATGGTCTCCTGAGGGATCTCCTCCCACACCTGGACTAAAGCATCCCCCAACTCCTGGACAGTCTGTGGTGCAAAGTGGCGTTGGTGGATGGAGCAAGACATGATGTCCCAGATCTGCTCAGTTGGATTCAGGTCTGGGGAACGGGAGGGCCAGTCCATAGCATCAATGCCTTTGTCTTGTAGGAATGGCTGACACACTCCAACCACATGAGATCTAGCATTGTCTGGCATTAGGATGAACCCAGGGCCAACAGCACCAGCATATGGTCTCACAAGGGGTCTGAGGATCTCATCACGGTACCTAATGGCAGGCAGGCTACCTCTGGTGAGCACATGGAGGGCTGTGCAGCCCCCTAAAGAAATGCCATCCCATACTATTACTGACCCACTGCCAAACCGGTCATGCTGGACGATGTTGCAGGCATCGTTCTCCACAGCGTCTCCAGACCCTGTCACGTCTGTCACATGTACTCAGTGTGAACCTGCTTTCATCTGTGAAGAGCACAGGGTGCCAATGGTGAATTTGCCAAGCTTGGTGTTCTCTGGCAAATACCAAATGTCCTGCACGGCGTTAGGCTGTTAGCACAACCCTCACCTGTGGACGTTGGGCCCTCATACCACCCTCATAGAGTCTGTTTCTGACCGTTTGAGCAGCCACGTGCACATTTGTGGCCTGCTGGAGGTTATTTTGCAGTGCTCCTCCTGTCCCTCCTTGCACAAAGGCAGAGGTAGGAGTCCTGGTGGTGGGTTGTTGCCCTCCTACAGCCTCCTCCATGTTTCCTGATGTACTGGCCTGTCTCCTGGCAGCACCTCCATGCTCTGCACACTATGCTGACAGACACAGCAAACCTTCTTGTCACAGCTCACATTGATGTGCCATCCTAGATGAGCTGCATTACCTGAGCCATTTGTGTGGGTTGTAGACTCCGTCTCATGCTACCACTAGAGTGAAAGCACCGCCAGCATTCAAAAGTGACCAAACCACCAACCAGAAAGCATAGGAGCTGAGAAGTGGTCTGTGGTCACCACCTGCAGAGCCACTCCTTTATGGGGGATGTCTTGCTAACCGCCTATGCTTTCCACCTGTTGTCTGTTCCATTTGCACAACAGCATGTGAAATTGATTGTCAGTCGGTGTTGCAACCTAAGTGGACAATTTGATTTCACAGAAGTGTGATTGACTTGGAATTACATTGTGTTGTTTCAGTGTTCCCTTTATTTTTTTTGAGCAGTATATTTAAAAGTAATAAATGCATTTATTACTTATGAAAGAATAAACATCCTTAGCCCTTTGTAACACTTTTTCTCTTAAGATTATAAACCTGAAAAATAAGTCACAATTATTATTTTAATATAGTGATTACATTCACTGACATTTTCTATCATATTAATGGAAAAACTAACATATATATATTGGAACCATTTGAAGAATTATTTTTATGGGATGCTTTATAAAGTATTCTAATAGCGAGATCAGTCATCAGCCACTCTTATCACATTTTGAGACCATGGAAAATATAAGTATTGTGAACTGAATACTGGTATATATATTGATACTGAACTGGTTAATTATTATGTCTGTACAACTGTTGACACAAAATAGATTTCAAATGCTTTTTCTTCAAACTTTGGTCATTTCTCCCTGGGGATTCAGGGAATTGCAATGTCCAGTACATCTGGCACAATTCTGAACAATTGGAAAGTATAAAAGGTTCCCTAAAGTTCTATTAGTTACATAATTGCATTATGGTTAAAATGTAATTGTTAATCTTTCAATCATAGCATATTTGGATATCTTATGCCTTGAACTCCATCTTCCTAAGATGAGGAACATCAGAGGATACTGTTCATGCCTACCATCACCATTCAGGCCAACCCCACTGCCTTGCAGGTTGAACATCTAAGAGCTTCTAAGAGTTTCTACATATAGCTAGTCCTTGATGTATGACCAAAATTTCTGTTGTTAAGTGAGACAGTTGTTTAGTGAATTTGCCCCATTTTACTAACTTTCTGGCTACAGTTATTAAGTGAATCACTGCAGTTGTTAATCTCATAACAGGGTCTTTAAATTAATCTGTCTTCCCCACTGACTTTGCTTGTCAGAAGGTCGCAAAAGGTAATCCCATGACTCCAAGACATTGCAACTGTCATAAATATGAACCAGTTGCCAAGTGGTTGAATTTTGATCACATTACCATGGGCAAAGCTCATAAGTGTGAAAAATAGAATAGAATGGTACCTTTATTGTCATTGCATTCTACAAATACAATGGAATTTGAAAGCTACTCCAGCACAGTGTCCCAAACACCACATCACAATCACACTACAGAGTATTTAAAAATCAAAATAATTAAAATAATAATTAAAAACCTAGTCTAAAACCTATCTAAAACATATAGTAAGTCAGATAGTTTAAAAATGCCACTATATACATAGGGCTAAATCACATATGCATTGTTTGATTCAAGACAATTATTGCCTTGGAAAAGAAACTGTTCCTCAGTCTATTAGTCCTAAGTCATAAGTAGTCATAAGTCACTTTTTTCAGTGTCATAACTTCGAACGATCATTAAACAAACTGTTGTAAGTCAAAGACTACCTATATTGCAGATGTGACTGTCTTATACCTCCAAATGAGATGCTTCCCATCTTCTGAACCATATACCTGGAAAAATTCAGTTCTCAGGCATGTCTGGTGAAGTAAATTTCTGGCAAGTAAAGTAAGAGCATACAGCATCATGGAACATACTGTAGATATCACCAACATAATTTGAGTGAGAATTCTTGGAACTCTACATAGTTGGATCTGAAAGCCTGCCATGAAAGTACATGACTATGAAAATATTCTGAGGTAATTTATCCCTCCAGCCTGATGTAATCCATTCTACCTAGGACTATGACATGACTCCAAAAATGGTACCATCCATGCAGGATTTGAGGGCACAAGTTCAGGGCTTATGATCTTTAAGAATAGAGTGAGTCAAAAGCATCATCTTGATGCAGAGATTAACAATTTGGACCTGTCATGCTGGAGCACAAAAAGCAAGATTTATATATCAGGAAAAGCAAGTAGTAGTCACATCCGCATTAAGCTCTAGTTTCAGTGACATTCATGGACACAACCATACCTTTTTCTTGGCAACCGTAAACAAAAGTAATTTGGCAACTGTCTTATTCTGGGATATTTTTCCAGTCCAGTTTGTAGTCACATTTGATTTTACATACAGGTAGTCCTTGACTTACGACCACAATTGAGCCCCAAATGTTTGTTGCTAAGCGAGACATTTGTTAAGTGAGTTTTGCCCCATTTTATGACCTGCATTGCTACAATTGTTAAGAGTAACTGCAGTTGTAAAGTTAGCAAAATTAGTTATAAAGTTAGTTATATTGACTTTGCTCGCCAGATGGTCACAAAAGGTGATCATTACACGACCCTGGGACACTGCAGCTGTGATAAATATGAGTCAGTTGCCAAGCATCTGAATTTTGATCACACGAGCATGGGGATGCTGCATAAGTGCGAAAAATGATCATAAACCACTTTTTTCAGTGCTGCTGTAGCTTTGAACATTCACTAAGCAAACTGTTGTAAGACAAGGACTACCTGTACATGCATACTTTGTCTGAAATTCAAACAGTGGGTAAAGGAACAATCAGAGAAATACGAATGAGGAAGGCATCAGTAATCCATTAATTAAAGCAGTATAGGCAGAATGTTAAAATGTTCTTTTATTAGCTTCCGTACTCTGAAGAGCTTTGTGCAGTAAGCATCTTTCTGTCCTTTACAAAGCACTAAGCTAGAAATAATAATGTGAAATAGGGAAATTTCATAGAAACGAAAATGATATATCCACATCACATTTTTACCAAACATGACAGTGAAGATTTTATTTACCTGGGAGGTGAAATATAAATATTGGAAATGCTCCCAATGCTTTACATCTTACTCAATACTTTTTACAATACAATTTTCATCTGGGCAAAATAACTACAATGTCCCCAGATACAGGGGTTGGCTGCTGGGGGTTTGCAGGGGTTCAGGAGATCCTCTAAGATTCTGTACAGTTCAGAGAACTCCCAAATCCCAATCGTGGATGGCCCCTCATTTCTTCTCCCCTCCCAGGAGGCCCCACATGGCCCATTTTGGATGCACGTAAGTGCAGGGTGCTCACGAGGCTCAGGGAGGGCGAAAAACAGGCCTCCCGGAAGTTTGGGAAGGCCGGAAATGGGCCTGTTTCCAGCTTCCAGAGAGCCTCCAGAGCCCTGGGAGGCCCATTTCGCCCTCCTGGAGGCTTGAGAAAAGCCTGAGCCCAGGGAGGACAAAAATGCCCCCCCTCCTGCCGTGGTGCGGGAGGCTGACTAGGCCATGCCCACCATGGTAACACCCACCCAGCAACCAGGCAGAGAACCTGTTGTGAAAATTTTTGAAGCCCACCCCTGCCCAGAGATGCACTTTTCTTCCAAGAGTATAATTTCAATGTTTTTTACCTCAAGCATTATAGATACCTTCAATGCAGAGATGCCAACGTTTTAAGGGCACATGGGTTTTTAGAGAACCTAACTAGAAATCTAGACTCTTAAAAGAAAAATACATCAGGTAAAGTTATCCTCTATATAAATATAGGTAGTCCTTGACTTATAATCAATCATTCATTTAGTGACCAAAGTGCTGACAGCACTGAGAGAGGGTTGTCAGAGGGGCTGCTCCTCGGTGGCGGATCTCACCCTCCAAGAAGCTGCACTTGGCCATCACGTAGGTCTCCCGGTCAGTGAGCTTGACCCTAGCCTGGCCAGATTTCTTGAGGTGCAGCTTCCCGTACCAGGTGTGCATGTGCTTCCACCACCCTAGGAGGACCTCCGAAGTGTAGCCCAGGCTCTCTGCTTTCTCTCTCCAAGCTGCCTGCTTCCGCTTGGTGTCTCGATAGAGCCTGTGTCCCTTCCTCCAGAGGTACTCGTTCTCCCTCAGCCATTCGAGCACCTCCTCCTCATGTTCCTCTGCAATGGAGTACTGTCTCCTCTCTCCCTTTTCTCGCGAATGCCTCTTCCTCCCTCTGGCAGGGCCATCTGGGCCCTCATCAGAGGGGCTTCGAGGTTCTAGGGGCTGCTCCACCACACTACCACTACCACCACCAGCAACAACAAAAGTGACTTATGACCGATTTTCACACTTATAAACAATGCAGCATCCCCATGGCCACATGATCAAAATTCTGACGCTTGGCCACTGACATGTACTCATGACAGTTGCACCGTCCTGCGGTCACATGATCATCATTTGTAATCTTCACAGCCAGCTTCTGACAAGCAAAGTCAGTGGGGAAAGCCAGATTCATTAATGACCACATGATTCACTTAACTGTGGCAAGACAGATTGTAAAATGATAGCAAAACTTAACAACTGCCTTGTTTAGCATTGGAAATTTTGGACTCAACTGTGGTCATAAGCCAAGGACTACCTGTAATATCAGTAGTGCTTAAAAGTATCTGTGGTTTCCCCAGCCCTGTTAACACACCAGCTTCTTTAATCAAGTTCTGTCTTCGTCATGCCCCTATTGCTGCAGATTGCACAAACTGTACTCCAGCACATCTAAAAGGTATCAGGTGGGGAAAATGAGGTTATAGCAAATGGTGTGTCTGTTGCAATTTGTCTGTTGCAAAAACTTACACTTAAAATATTTATTTCAAAGATTTTATGTTTCACATTAAGAAACATGCAAAATCATCTTTACCCCATTTAATCTTTGTTGGTAAAATGAGCCAGTCTCAATCTAAATTCATATGTGGATATACTTTATTAGTGCTAGTAGAATTACTTGGTGGTTCCTAGCCAATGTCTTCTGGAAAGTCTATTAATTTTTCACGTCCTATTTTAACATAATGATTTTGGCTTAGCACAATGTACAAATGCAAGCATACATATGTTTTAATTCATCCATGTGGCTTTCTATCCTAGCTGCAAACAAGCAAACAGGCTAAAGCGCAGGAAAACTCCTACATTTTTTGTTGCTATTTAGGGACCTGAATGTTTAATATGCCTACTTTATGTACTATCAATTACTGAAGTTTTTTGAAAAAAAAACAACCCACAAATAATATTAAAGACAAATTAAGGTGATGAATAATTAGAGATGTACTTTAAAGTCTTTCTAAATGTGCAAAAAGAGATTAAGCAATCCAACTCTACAAGTTTGGATGAACCCCAAACTATCTTTGCCAGTTTTTTTGCCTTTTTGAGGTGCTGCGTTTCCATAATTGAGATATTATGGGGCTTGGTCACATATACCTGGAAGGTCTCCAATAGACAACCTTATATATGTAATGCAAAAAAAAAATTGATACGGAAAACTTCCAGTCAGGGTGGAATGTTATATAGTAGCTGATAATTGCTTATACCTTCTACGTTCTAAGATTATCTTTTTAAGCAACAGCTCTCTTTAATATATTGTGTATGTGAGCATACACTGTCACTAAATTCAATTTCCATATTGCTGGTCTATTTTGATCCAAATTACTTTCATTTTCAAGAACTTAAGCATTAAACAACTAGACTCTGGGCATTTGTTTAACAGGTTAAACACATTTGCAAAACATTGTGTGTGAATTGCCCCTAATTTCAAAGGCCAGTTTGCTCCCACACTGGAAAAGGAGCTGGGGTGGGTGGTAAAAGAGCAGGTTCTTCCACATAATTTTACTCTATTTTGCTATCATCTTGCCTATAGCAAGAATGATTATGACCAGGAAGAAATATGCAATATGCAATATAAAGTACTTTGTAACTAGGTAATTAAAATATTGTTCCTTTCTTGAATTCTTTTTAGCAAGTAATTTAGTACAATCAAAAACACAAGCAACAGCATTTGAGATTTTAGATAGTTTAGGGCAAGTGTGCTCTTTAGAGTGGGAAGGGTCCTAAAGCAAGCATGTGATCTTGGATTGTGGGAGTTGTGATCCAACACACCTGAAAGGTAACATCTGTTGGTCCTGCCTTAGGACACTACAACTGTTCTAAATGTTTCCCTCATGATTCTACACCGGAATTATTTTCATTAGACTCAAGACTTGGTTCAAACACTGCATGAAGCCATGGTTTGTTGAACAACTCAGAACTGTCTATGCTACATTAAAAAAAGAGCTTTACAATGCATTCTAAGATTATTATTTAAAACCAAACAAACCAAATGATGACTTGGCAATCTGATACATGTTTATGAAAGCAATGAAAACCAAGAGCTCGAGGTGTTGGTGAAGATTTCCCTGTTTTCCTTGCCATTCCCCATTTGTTCCTTGCATGATATTCCCTCTTCAGCAAAAAGGGAAGCAAACCAACAAATTTTGTATTTTATCAAATACAATAAAACATCAGCTTTATTTAAGATATCATAATCTCTGGATTACTAAGAGAGTAAGAGATACATACATCTTGGAAGCAGGCTGCCTTGCTCAAGTTGAAATTAGCATTTAATTCTGATGGGTTTAAATTTAATCCCCATTATCTCATTATCAAGGGAACTAGCCTGAGGATTTGTAACTCCAAATGTACACTGAAAAAGTGATTGATTGTATGTAACTAGTCTTTCTCATAAAGAAGCATAAATAGGTACAGAAGTTTGCTCTTTTGGGGAGTCGAAAAAGTTTCCACTCCTAATTTTCCTTATCAATTCCAGCAAGACTGGATTTCCCTCATTCTCTTTAGATAATGGCGTTTTGTCACTTCTGAATTGGGGAAGTTTGAGTTTGGAAGGTAGGTCCCCCTATTCATCTTGCCAAGTTGGGCTTTAATTCCTCATATGAATCTTGACAGCACAACTGACTTTCAGTTTTCCTTCCTTTTCTTTCAGACATTGTTCTAATTTATTTATTTATTATGCAGTTGGTTTTTTTTGGGGGGGGGGAATTTTCATACTCTGCTCAGTCCTTGGGAACTGGTTATAAATGTTGTAAAAGAAATCACGTTTCAGCTAGTAGTAAATTAATCATCAAGACTCGTAAATCAGTTTGAAGCTTAGCTTCTTGCATGAACCAGCTTACTATGGCCTTTTCAGCAAACCATGTTTTAAACCATAATTTGGCACATACAAACTCTGTTAAATGTGATTCTCAGGTATAGTTGCATACGGGATTGTGGATTAGACTGGGTCATATACATATGGCACTCATTTCTCACAATATAAATTTGCATCCATATAACTGAATATATACCCCTCCCAAGATAGTTACTTTAATATGAATGTGACCAAATCAGCTTTCTAGTATAATCCTGAGAAATAAAGTCCAAGAAATTTGGAAGTGTTGTCCCAGATTGGGGAAATATTTTTGTTGGGAGGGGTATATTATGATGCTGTCAAGTTAACAATCATCTGTGTAAAAAAATGTGAATCATTTTTAGGCAAGTGTTTAATTTAGACTTAGTCACAACACTGATGTTCT
Source organism: Laticauda colubrina (assembly GCA_015471245.1). Classification (NCBI taxonomy): domain Eukaryota; kingdom Metazoa; phylum Chordata; class Lepidosauria; order Squamata; family Elapidae; genus Laticauda; species Laticauda colubrina. Next base: position 8,757,042 of record BLBF01000021.1, on the reverse strand, counting down.
AGATAGCTCAAAACATACTCATAAGACATCAGCCTCTGCCTATTGTGATTACAGCTATCTTCCTTCTCTGTTGAATTTTGGGTCAACAGCTGCTGATATTAAAACTCCTACCTACATCAATAATGGCCCAAAAGAATTTAACAGGTAAGATGAAAGACAAAATGTCATCTAAATACCACATGGAAGACAATTAACAGGTGTATCCACTCAATTAAAAAACAGAACATAGTGGTCACCATGTACCCTTTTATTGCACAGATGACAAATCTAAAAAACAGGGAAAGCTTAATTGTACCATAATGGCCCCCATCTTAAAGTCTATGGAGATCCTCAGTCATCCAAGTCATGGCAGTTGCAAAAGTGCTTTTTCAAGAGGCAACTGGACTTTTTTGTTCAAAAATGGTTCACTTCTGAACCAAAATGTTCAGAATTGAAGAAGCTTCTTGGATGAGAAGTGAAATGTTTTCAAGCAAAACAAAGAAAATCCAGTTACTTTTTGAAAAAGCACTTTTGGGGGCCCCATCTTAAGTTTTTTTGACCTCACTCTGGACACTCCAGCCAACTGATAGCATGACTACGTATTATTTCAAGATATGATGAGGTATTCTCTTTGACTGTGGCCGAGAAAGGAGACTTATTTTTGGGAAGGATAGCAAATCATGTGAAAAACATAACTTGATTTCTCCTCAAGTGACATTTGTTCTCTTCAGCATTTAGCATTTAGAATTTAGAAAGATTTCAGAAAGAATTTAGCATTTAGAAAGATAAAAAATATCTCTCTTCTGACAGGGCATTATTAGATATTTTAATATTTCTTTTACCATCCAGTAAAATATTTTTTAAAAATGGTTGTTCTTTAAGTTTTAGCTATCAGGAGTATTTGTCAGAATAAAAAAAAGTGGGGTAGAAACTTATGGTCACAAACCAAACCAACATAATGTGCTTGAATGGCCAGTTAGCAGTGTGTAGTAATCAACTAGATCAGCAGGTGACAGCACTGAGATGGTTTTGACTCAGACCTAGGTACAAGGATGAGAGACCATGAGAAAATCCCCCAGGAAATAGATTTGATCAGCAAATTGGAAATCACTCCACCCTCATTTCCATATTGTTACCATGAAGACTAAACAGAAAAATCAAAATCAGAGGCTAGAGTCCTTCATCTTTTAAAAGTTGGAACAGTCCTTCATTTTTTAAAAAATATTTATTCACCATATTCCCAGGGTGACCTGTTTTATAATCATAACTATGAGGCTCAATTATTAGTCCCCACAGTTTTGTAAAAATTATTAATAATGTGGAATCATTTTTAACATCAATTATATAGGCAAGAGATGGTGTTCCGGGAATATAGGTAGTCCTTGACTTATGACCACAATTGAGGCCAAAACTTGTTAAGTGAGACATTTGTTAAGTGAATTTTGCCTCATTTTTATGACCTTTCTTGCCACAGTTAAGTGGATCACTGCACTTGATAAGTTAGTAATCCAGTTGTTAAATGAATCTGGCTTCCCCATTTACTTTGCTTGTCAGAAGTTCGTAAAAGCTGATCACATGAACCCAAAATAATGCAACTACATAAATATGAACCCAATTGCCAAGCATCTGAATTTTGATCACATGGTCTTGGGAATGCTGCAAAAGTTGTACCTAACTGTGAAAAACAGTCATAAGTCACATTTTTCAGTGCTGTTATAACTTTGAATGGTCATTAAATGAACTGTTGAAAGTGGAGGAGTATCTGTAATATGTAGATATCAAACCATCTAGAAAGTTCAATCAAGAAAATTAGAAGGAACCAAAACTTGAGTCTGTTTACCTTTGTGCACTTTGCTAAAACACATATACTGCCAAAAACAGATTTAAAAGGGGGAAGTTATATGGGTTCACATGAAACAAAATCCCACAAAACAGAAAAGTTCTTTATTTTTATCTTTTAATGTTAGCTATACATTTAACTTTTAAGAGAAAGGATTCTCCATTGCTGTGATGCATCTTTCTGCTACCTTCTCTATGTTGATTACCTGTTAATTTAGAGGTTCTCAAAGTAGGGCCATGGATGACTCATAGCAGCATCCCAAATTCACCAGCCAGAGCTGATCTTCAGTGTCGGTAATGACCCACTTTAACTGGAATCCACTTTCCAATACGGCCGCCTCAACCTGTAATTAAAGCCTTAATTTTGGATTACATCCTTAGTAAGATATTCATTTTTAAAAACCTTTTTTTAAATGGGGATGTGAAAATTTATACAACTGCACCTACTACCAGTATTTTATTCACTAACAATGCTTACTTCCATGCTTTTAGACAGGGGGTGTGTGTTATATTGAATTGTGGGATCCCCACATTTTCTAAATAGTATTCTACAACTGCAGCAATTGGGGCGAACACTGTGATAGCACTTCAGATGAAGCTGCTGAATCTCTGAACAGAGGCAAAGCGGATTGTTTCATTGTTGACAATTCTGTTCCTTTTAATTTACTGCTGGAGATCTAACTGGTTCCTTTCATTTTATGCAAGCAGCCTTGAGGAAGTGAGACAGCTTCTCTCAATGCTTCTGTTCAAACATCCCCTTTGATGAGCAAGATTTAGACCTGAAGTAGCTATTTTTACTTTGTGCCTCCCAAACTACATTTCCCCTGCTTATAAAAGTTTCCAGCGCCAAGTCATAGCTCAGGCTCAGCCCAACCTTTAACTCACCGTCTCCCTCTAGTGACCCAAATTGTAAATACAGTAGAGTATTGGAATGTCTACCTCTGAGAAACTTTTCTCTGCTCATAAAATGGGGTGTGTGGCAGATATGACACATTATTTCTATTCCCATCATGGCTGGAGAGTTGAAGGCTAAGTGTCAATAAAACAATAATTCCACCCAATCCTGTGATTCATCTAGGAGAAGTCAAGATATAGCTGCATGATATCCCAAAGCATATAGTCTCTCCCTCAGAACCTTAAAGTCTACATTTTATATCTTGCTTCGTTCAACTGATTAGTGGCTTCCAGCAAGTTATTTTTTTTCACTTCCTTTCTAACAGAGGTAATGATAATTACCAACCTTCCCTGAACTTCATGGTTTTCCTAAAGTAAGAATTACCATAATAATATATACAAGAAGAGTTTCCTCCTCAAAAATTGCTAGAAATCTGAAATGTCTTATGGAAACATGGTTTTCCCAAATTTGTTTTGTTTCATAATGCCACTGGGAAGTTACAACCAGTTGCTACAAATCCTAGAGTTCATTGTTTGTAGATTAAAGAATTACATGATTTTCAGCCTTCACTGACACAGTCCAGTAACTTTTTTGAATTCTGAAGGACTGTTGAGCTTGCAAGGTATTATTTAGATGCACATGGCAGTTGATATTAATGAGGGGCTGAATGGACTCTGTTTCAAGGCAAATAACACAGCCCTGAAAGAACTAAAAGTGATACCTACAGTCTATAATGGTAGAGAGACCACCAGTTACGCTGGGCTTGATTACAGGCACATAGCATATAGTGTTTTTCTTCACAATAATATAGAATTGGCCTGCCAATGTCTTCTTCCAGGACAGCTTTCAATGACCCAGTTTTATCTACAGTCCTAGGGTTTCCTAACTGTCTTCCCATCCAAGATCTAATCCGACTGAGCATCTTCAAAATCAAGGCAAGCCATGTACACACAAACACCCCTTGAATTTATTCTACTTCAGCTTAAGCATTCTTTTGCACCAGGTTGTATCATTTAAAAGCCTGTCACTCAAAGACAGTGGTGGGGTCTCAGTAAGGTAGTGTTGTGATGTGACAGCAGGGTTAGAGACAAGGACAATCAGGGTCTTTCTCAGAGAATGAGCTGAGCAACTAAGCACAGGAAATACCTTTACTTCCTTCCAATCATCTTCAGGCTTTCAAGTTTAACACCAAACGACACTATGAGATAACTACTTCCTCAGTCTCTCCTCTGATGGGCTCTCACCCGAAATGGATTATTTCAGTGGTACCATCTCCCCCCCCCCCCGCCCACCAGTATTTGAGTTATTTTCAAGCTGCCTTCCCCCAAATTACAGTTCCTGGGACTTAACTATCCAAATATATCTGGAAAGCACCCGGTTGGGTTGGGAAAAGGTTTCTTAAGAGAACAAAATGGCAGTGAGAAAGCAGGCTGAAGTACTATAGGAAGTAAGAAAGGAACAAAAATAAACCCCAGCTTAGAAGGGTTGCCACTTAAGCTTCAACGCAGACAAAAAACGACTTACTTCTTCCTCAACTGCAAGCCATCCCGATTTCCTCCTCCACAGGCCAACAAACTAAGTAAATTCGGTTGCCTGGTTATTTCAGCCTAATCGCCTGGTGGCAGACGAGGATTAAACCTAAGATTCCGTGCGTGTGTGTGTGTGTGTAAACGAAAGAAAACTAAAAAACTAAAAAAAAAAGGGGGGGGGAAGATGCAATTATCCAGAGTAGGCTGGATAGTTAGCTCTCCTTCCAGTGAAACCCACACCTATCCGGACACCCCAAACGCCGCAGCCCCTCGACCTTGCTCGCAAGTTACACTTTGTGTTTCTCTCTCTCTCTCTCTCTCTCTCTCTTCCCCCCCCCCAGTCCCCTCCCGCGTCCGGGACGTGAGATAACCGCGGCTCCTTCCAAGAATGGAAGGCTGCTAAACCTGCCGGCTGGGCGCCCCGTCCAGTCCAGAGCAAAGCGCCCCCGAGCCTTCGCCCCTAAATCCGGCGAGCCTCGCAGAGGTCACGCCACGGCCAGACCCCGAGAAACAACACAAAGAAGCGCGTGAAGAGACTCACCCAGCAAAGAGCTTCAAGAAGAGGTCGGGCACTTCACGCGCAAAGCCGGCAACCAGGGGGATGGAGCAGGCGAGGTCCTGGAAGGAGAGAGGGAGGGAGGGAGGGAAGGAAGGAAGGAAGGCAGGCAGGAGGGAAGGGCAACTGCTTCACTGCCTGCCTGACTTCTCACCTGCGGCCGACCTCAGGCGAGGCGGTGGGGAACTCCGCCGCCTTCGGCACAGGTGTAAGCGTGCTCCGGCTTGCTGGGTCCTAGTGCCCCAACGTCACCCACGAGGAGCCTTGAACCTCGCTTTATTTTGAGGCGGGAATCTCACCCAGCCTCCATTGTGCGGGTTTGAGCGGTCAAGGAATAAACGGACGGATCAAGCGGCGGGAGGGAGAAGAAGGGCGGGATGCTGAGGATTGTTTGCTTTAAAAACCACCTCAACCGCATGCCTTTTTTTTTTTTTTTTTCCCCTACCTCCAAAGGAAGTTACACACTTGTGAGGGCTTGGTTCACAAACAGCCATGGTGTTTGGGGCAAAAAGTACATGCTCAATGTTTTTGGGCGCGCACACACATTTCTTAGGACGTAAACTTTACTCGGAAGATAATATCATGCGGTTCGGCTACAGAGGTTCCAAGTTGCCGTTGTATTCATGATTCAACTTGTAGATTAACATCTGAGCAACTGCACACTAAAGACAGTTTTTTAAATCAGTTCTCTGGCGACTTGCTGAATTACTGCCTGTCAGGAAAACGTGGAGGTCTTTAAAGACCAAATAGAAAGGATTTGCACAACATGCCAACTTGCACCAAATGCATTGCAGTGGGGCTTGGCATGAGGGAGTTGTGAAGTAGGGTTTTCCGACCAAGTCTGGCTTATTCAACAAACCACTTCAACTTAAATCATAATACAATGTCCCTATCAAGACAACTGTTCTATGTTTACATACTTGTAATACCCACTTCTGATTGGGCCGCAAATACTGCTTGGTGATTGGTTCGCATTGCCACCTTGTGATTGGTCCGCTGGATCGGCGGGAGATCCAAAGAGCCATCATTGTCCCCGAGCCGCTGCTATAAAAGAGGCTGCCGCGGCTCCTTGGTTAGAACAGACTTTAGGAACTAAATAAAAGAGCTGAAAGTCACACTGGTCTCGAGTCTCTTTTCCCGCGATCTAACATTGGCAACGAAGGTGGGATTCTGAGACAAAGGAGAGCACGTGGCAACGAGGACTGACCAGCTGACGAGATGGCTGGCAGCAACTCGCCACCGGCACCATTCGACCCAACGGCAGAGGACTGGGAATCGTACATCGACCGGTTTCTCATGTTCCTCGAGAGCAACGATCTGCAAGGGATCACCGATAAAAGGAAGAGAGCTGTGTTCCTGACACACTGTGGGCTCACGGTGTTCAAAATGGCCAAAGCATTGGCCAAACCTCAGGACGTTAAACAGATGGCGTGGCCAGAGTTGGACCGACTACTGAGAGCCCATTATGCACCAGGCATCTCCAATCTTATCTGGAGACATGAATTTTATAAAAGAGACCAGAGAGAAGGTGAGAGTGTCGGGGAATTCGTAGCGGCTCTGAGGAACATTGGTGGAGCATGTGAGTTTCTCAATATGGACGAAGCTATGAGAGACCGCATGGTCCTGGGCCCTGAGGGATCTCACATTACAGAGCCAACTACTGACCCAGCCAAACATCACGGTCACCGAGGCCATCGCTGAGGCCACCGCAGCTGAAACCGCGAAGAAGTCAACAGCAACCATGCAGAAAATGAATGCGGCAACCCAGCAAGCACCGGCAGAAACAAGCCAACTCCAAGAGAGGAAGCCAGAGGGCAACCAAAAGACCACCACCACTACCACGCACCATGAGGACGTCGAGTTCTTATCCGAGACTGACGAGGAGGAGGAAGAAATACACAGACTCCAGTCGGAACGGTACAGACAGGAAAGGAGAGAACGCAAGTCGGGTTTCCAATGTGCTGGGTGTGGAGGAAACCACCCCCGCTCTGAGTGCCATTTTCTAGACACTATTTGCCGGCACTGTGAGAAACGGGGACACATTGCGAGGGTCTGCCGAAATAAAAAGAGCTACAGCCCTAGGCAATGAGACAGCACACACACACACACCCCAGGACCAGAGACAGACAGGCAGGGAGCTGTTGGAGCCGCGAAAGCAGAAATAAGCAGCTCAGCGAACCCTACTGGAAGGAAGCGACCCACCAAACGATTACCATTGGGCATTCGAGCATGACAGATGCCCGAAAGGTATATGTACAGGTCAACATCGAAGGCCAACAGTATAACATGGAAGTGGACTCCAGATCATACCTGTCTATGGTATCTTGGGACACCATAAAGCGACTAATACCCAGCATATGGAGAAGAGAACTAGAGAACCAAAGACTGACCTTGAAGGACTACCAGGGGAACAGGATCCCCGTAGTTGGAGTCGGACATTTTCAAATAGCCTTCAAGGAACACTCAGAAATCCTCCCATTGACAATAGTGGACAGGGATCGCCCAAGCCTGCTAGGGCTAGAATGGTTTGTGCCTCTGGGGATCGAAGTGACCGGCATAAACAGCATCACCAAGGCAGACTGGGAGGAGAGCCTGATGAAGGACTTCCAGGACATATTTGATGGGAAGCTAGGCAAGTACCGAGGTTCCCCTATTTCATTTAATTTGAACCCAAATATAGCACCAATCCGGTTAAAGGCATGGCGAGTCCCCTTTGCACTCAAACCAAAGATCGATGAGCAATTGGATAAGCTCATCGCACAAGGGGTATTGGAACAAATAGACCATGCACAGTGGGAAACCCCAATTGTGACCCCAATTAAGCCAGATGGGACCGTGCGAATCTGCGGAGACTATAAGGCCACCCTCAACCACGCGCTACAACAAAGCGCATACCCCGTTCCAGTGGTGCGACATCTGTTACATTCGTTGGGGGGTAGGAAAAGTCTTCACGAAGCTCGACCTGGCTCTGGCATACCAGCAATTGCCCGACAATTCCAAAACAGTGGAGGCACAAACCATTGTGACTCACAGGGGGGCATTTAAATGCAAAAGGTTGCAATTCGGAGTCAGCGTGGCCCCAGGGGTGTTCCAAAGCTTGATGGAGCGTCTATTACAGGGAATAAAAGGGGTGGTGCCCTACTTCGATGATGTGCTGGTATCCGCTACGGACAAAAACCAATTGGAAAGCCGCCTCAGGGAAATCCTACAAAGCTTTAAAGAGGCGGGACTCAAAGTAAAAAAAGAAAAATGCCAGCTAACCACCAAGAAAGTTGAATTCCTGGGGTACCTAATAGACAAAGAAGGAATTCACCCCACCAAACAGAAAATAAAAGCTATAAAAGAAGAGCCCAGACCACAAAACAAAACAGACCTACAAGCATTTCTGGGACTCATTAATTTTTATAATGTCTTTTTGCCGCAGAAGGAACAACGGCAGAGCCACTGCATAGACTACTTGATAAGACAGCTACCTGGACCTGGGGCTGATGGGAAAAAGCCACGTTCCAAAGAATAAAAGATTTGCTGACATCCGAATCGGTACTCATTCAATACAGTGAAACCCTACCACTGACAGTGACCTGCGATGCATCGCCATTTGGCGTCGGAGCCATATTCAGCCACACACTACCGGATGGGAGAGAAGCACCAAGCACTACTCCAAGACATTGTCCAAGGCAGAGAGAAACTACAGCCAGTTGGACAGAGAAGCACTAGCAGCGATCACTGGAGTAAAACGATTCCATGAATATCTCTACGGTAGGACTTTCTCACTCATTACCAACCACAAGCCACTCCTGGGGATACTCACAGGGAACAAGGCCACGCCAAACATTGTCACCACGGATGTCAAGGTGGTCCGAGTTCCTTGCCGCATATAACTACCAATTAATCCACCAGCCGTTCCCCCCTACCTGATCTGGAAGACGACCCGGCACCGACCCTGTCCACACTACAAATAGAGACCTTACCAAACCTAACCATCACCACGTCAGATATTGCAAAAGACACCGCAAGAGACAGACAACTGGCACGGATTTTAAACTGGGTAGGGAAAGGGTGGCCAGAAACCGATGATGGTGAAACGTTTAAATCCTTCCGAAACCGACAAACTGAGCTATCGATATTGAAGGGTTGTATACTGTGGGGGGATAGAGTTATCATTCCAAAAAAAAAAATGCAGGAAAAAGTACTGTGCATGCTACATGAAGGACACCCAGGTATTGTCAAAATGAAATCCCTGGCCAGGAGTTACGTCTGGTGGCCCGGGATGGACAAAGACATTGAGACATGGGTGGGAACATGCACTAAATGCCAAAAGTCCAAACCTACCCCCCCTCCTGCACCTACCCTCGAGTGGGAAACATCTAGGTGCCCCTGGTGGAGAATCCATATAGATTTTGCTGGACCCACAAAAGGATATATATTTTTAATAATTTAATAATTACTCCAGTTGGCTGGAGGTCACAGTCATGCAGTCAACAATGACAGAAGCTGTCATCAGACAGCTAAGAAAACTATTCGCAACACATGGATTACCGGACTTTTTAGTCTCAGACAAGGGGCTGCAGTTCACAGCGCTGTCATTCGAAAAATTCCTCGCTGAACTGGGCATACGACATGCCCTAACAGCACCCGCTCACCTGGCTACAAACGGACGGGCGGAATGCGTAGTTCGGTATACCAAAGAGACATTAGATAAAATAGACACGGGTGACATTCAAGACAAAATCAATAAAATGCTAACCATTCAACATATAACACTGAATACATCGACTAACAAGAGCCCAGCAGAACTCCTGATGGGCAGGAAACTACGGTCACACCTGAACAGATTACACCCAACATACAACCCTGAAAAGCCACCAGACTCCTCCATTTACAACAGGGGATCTGGTATACGCAAAAAACCTTACGGGGGACCCACTTTGGATAGCAGCTAGAATAACCCAAATAATGGGACCCCGGTCATACCGACGAGAAACGGAGGACGGGAGGAGCTGGAAGAGACATATAGACCAACTCAGGTCTGGAACAATAGAAAGAAACGACAACCCCGGGAACACAGAACAACCACACACACAAAGACCACACCAAAAAGACTATAGCAAAACCAGAGAGGGGGGAGATCACCCAAACATAAATCAAAGGGGAGGAGAAAACCTGCTAATAACACAACAACAAACAAACCAACAACAAACACCACCGGTAGGCCCATCAAGAAACCAAAACTACTTACCGGCAGGAGACTTCGATAGAAGGGAACTGGCAGCGGAAAACCAACACGAGGCCACTCCTGGAAGAGGCAGCTGAGCTGACTCAACCAGCCTGGATAGATCAGGCAGGAGCGGCAGAGCCGACTCAACCAGCCCGGGTAGACCAGATGGGAGCGGCAGGGCTGACTCACCCTTCCAGGAGGTTCCACCGAGAAGGACAGGAGAGACAGCGATCCCATCCGAACCAGCTGAAGACAACAACACAACTAAGCTGCGCAGGTCAAGTAGAAACCATAAAAGCCCCGTCTACTTATGGGACTACGTAACGTAGGTCAGGCTAAACCAAGAAGGGAAGGGTGTTCTATATTTACATACTTGTAATACTCTCTTCTGATTGGGCCGCAAATACTGCTTGGCGATTGGTTCGCATTGCTGCCTTGTGATTGGTCCGCCGGATCAGCGGGAGATCGAAAGAGCCGTCATTGGCCGCGAACCACGAGCCGCGAGCAGCCACTATAAAAGAGGTTAGAACAGACTTTAGGAACTAAATAAAAGAGCTGAAAGTCACACTGGTCTCGAGTCTCTTTTCCCGCAATCTAACAACAACCTTAGATAATTAGTGCCTTGTAGAGTAGATGGAGGTCAGTTTCCAGAATCTGCAGCTCCTACTGCCTAAGGTTGCTGGGAATTTATTTTATTTGGTAAAATTTTATTTCATCTTATAAGTACAAGTAGACCTTTAAGTTAAAATAATTCATTTAGTGACCAGTCAAAGTTACAACAGCACTTAAAAAGTGACTTATGACTGGTTTTTACACTTACAGCCCTCACAGCATCTGCATGATCATGTGATTGAAACTCAGGCTCTTGGCAACTATTTATGACAGTTGCATGATCCCAGGGTCATGTGATGACCTCATGATTCACTTAACAACTGCAGTGATTTGAAAATGGGGCAAACACCCCACTTAATTTTCTTGCTTAGGAGTGGAAATTTTGGGCTTAATTGTGGTTATAAGTCAAGGAGTACCTGTAACGCAAGGAGACAAACATACCTAATCCTCCTCCTGTTTTTCTTACAACAACCCTGTGAGGTGAATTGGGCTGAGAGAGAGTAATCTAGCTGGCTTTCATACCTAAAGCGGGACTAGCACTCATGGTCACTCAGTTTTTAACCCTAACTCTAACCCAACTACTACACTAAACTGGTGCATACAAGTTGCTGCACAGGTACAAATTTTCCATTCCTATCAGAGCAAATGCTTTTCTAAATGCAGGTTCACCATTGTCTGTGCAAAGAGTTGATGCAGTAAGAGGAAAAGAAAGGAGCGACTGTCACTGCAGCAGATTTTTGAAGAAATTACATTTAAGATAGTTTCAGTCTAAGCAAGGGTGCTCTTTCGGGATCAACTGAAGAAAAGAATGGAGCCAAGCTGTTGTTTTTCAATCTTGTTTTTGGCATCCCAGGAGCTTTTACCTGACCAGATGGATCCATAGTGGCATAGGTAGGACTTAGTCAAGCCCATCATAGCTCTTGGTGTGTTCTACAAAGGGAGAATATGGTGTGCCTTCCTCAGGAAGCACATGTTTCTGGTTACTGCTGGAAATGTCTCTTCTTCTCAATGCCTCCTAGTATACAGAAAAGGAAAACCAAAATATCCCCATCTGCAGGAATATGTAACCTCTATCATGTTTCAAGTTATAATTTTAACTTTCCTTAGGAAAATCCCATGAGGAGCTTTCCCCTCAGGGGTTTTGTTTTTTTTTTTTTTTTTGGGGGGGGGGTACTGCAAGGTTAGCCCCAATTCTGTTAAAAATTGGTTTCTTTCTCATGTTTCAGATTAGGAATGTAGCAAACTTCAACCATTTCTCTCCTTCCAGCATCCATCTTTAAAGATTCATTTGTTGTGATGCATTGCCCAGAACTGCTTAATATAGGCAGCCATATACATTTTTAAAATAAATGGTCGGATGTAAACAATACATTCATGTTTACTTAGCTTAAAATGTAAGTAAGTGCATTGAGACTATATTCCCTATCTTAGATCAGTGTTGTAAGCATTTGATCAAGGCCCTAGTATGAAATAAGATTACCCAGTAGTTAATATCCTTTCTAGATTATAATTTGGAAGTCAGTAAAATTTTTGGAAGAAGGAAATTATATTCTTATTGGAAGCCTCTATCATAAAATGATAACAACAGCTGGGCTGCCATTTCTATCTTTCCTGTATTATGTGGGTAAAATTGTAAGTGCTCTGAATCTGCCCTCAAGAAGCCCTTCTCCAGTACATTCATGTAGTGAAAAGCAATGAGTAAATAATGTTTAAAACCCAGTTTAACTCAAAGACACCGCATGCAAGCTGAATCACTTGAAGAAAAATAGACAAAAGCAAGGTGGAACACTAGAGGAAATAGTGGAAGGCCATTTCTATGTCAAACTAAATTGTTGAAAACAGTTTGAGCCAATCAGTACTTTCTTCCAACTGGCCAATGGGAGTGTGGTATTTCATTGGGAATCCACTCCCCTCCATATTCTGAATGTTGCAAACTGCATTTGCCCAGTCATTCCTCCAAAACCCCAAACAGGAGGGTCAGAGCAAAACCACTCAGGTAGTATTCCTCTGCTCCATTATCATTGACTGTGAAAATGATTCAGCAACCACGATGCTCCAATGGCTTAATTTCTATAAGAAAGTAAGTAAAGAGCACTTGGCTTGAGACCAGATGCTGAGGGAGGAATGATTATTTTCAGAGGGAAAACTACGCAGACAGTTGTATAATGTTTCTTCTGATGGGGCAGGCAGTTTTCCTTCACTGGAAGCACTCACCTCATCCTTTTTGGTGGGATTTCCTCCCTTCTATGGTCAAAAGCCCACTCCAAGAGATGATGAAGCACAGAAGTGAGATGCTTTCAGGGCAGCCTATAATTGGTGCCAGAGATTTAAAGGAGAAGGCTGATTGGTGGCTGCATAGAAATGCTCCATGTGAAATAAACAATGACATAATTTATAAATAAGATGGTTTAATGTATACAGTAAGAAATGGCAAGTTATAAAAAAAGGATTCGCTTAAAAGTATTTCTTTTTCTTTGGTTGCTTCATCCCAGCTGATGCTATTCTTTAATTAGCTTTCTGGAAGTTCTACTCTAAATTTGGAATATAAAGGAAATAAACACTAGGGAATGAGGTGTGTTCTCATTTAGCATATTTGAGGCTGTTGAGAGACAAATATGAACAATATTTCCTGACTCATGATCTTATTTTTGGTAGTTGCTGAGTTGCCCTTAGAAGATGTATTTCCATGATTACTGGCTAATGACATTAAGTTTATAATAAATTCAGTCTATGGACCCCTTTCCTGATCCATACAGGTTTTTCTCTCATTCTTCTCTGTATGTCTTGATTGAACAAAGACTAACCAAAGTTAGTCATTCAACTAACCATAGTTTCCCATTGTTTCAGAGCTAGGACATTATGATGATCAAATTTGGAATAAATCATTTTCTTAAACCATTCTTCAAATGATCTGAATATTCTGTCTTATTTTCTGATCATCTTTGTTTAATGGGTCAGATAATAACAGGAAATATTTATAATTTCTAAATTAATTTTAATGCTTGCATGTCTCTGATGGCATGTTGGAGCTGGATGAGATTTTAATTACTGAATTGGAAGTACTGCAACTTGCTCTTTGCTTATTAATTATTTGAAGTTGGGAGCAAGTGCACAGCCTAACACAGAAGCCAGTTATTCTAATAACCTAGACTCCCTTCCTTGGCATCCAGCAAGCTCCCTGCCTCCGCTAATTTTTTTAATTTTTAGATTGATTTGATTTTATAGCCTAAACAGGATATTGACTCTGGAAAAGTAGAATATCAACCTCTTGGGTTATCTTTCTTTTTATAAATGCCACTGGACTCTATGTTGACTTCAGTGGCACACTCATTAACTAGAAACAGGGAAGGGGCTGCAATCCAATATTTTAGCTGGAAATATTTCCACCACACTAGGAAAAAATGCAGGCAGCCTAGGATGGAAGCAACCAACCTGAGGGCTACAAAATTTGGGAAGCAACTATACTAATTTGCTTTGAGAGGCTGGTACACATACACAGAAACACACGTATACATACATGCCCATATATACAGTATATACACATACAGGTACATGTGTAGGTGTGTATGTGTAAAGAGTGTATTTTCTTTTTTGAATTTGTATGGGCTCCTGGTTTGAAAGAGGGGTCAAAATTGAAGAGCCCTCTCTCACCAGAGGGAGAGGGATATGACATGGTCTGTCTCCAGTCTACAACACAGTCTTTTCAGCAGTTCCAAAAAGGCTTCATACTCATTTGCACGACTCAGGTGACCCTGAGGACACAGATAAACCTCCAGGTAGCCTCAGTGATTCTCTAAAAATAATGCAAATGACCAGCTGCGTGCAAGGAGTATAAATCCTTCCATTCCCCACCATTCAGTCAGAGCTGAAGAAGCTTCTTGGATGAGAAGTGAAACATCTTCAAAAGAAAAACCACTTGCCTCTTGGAAAAAAAAAATCACCTTTGGGACAACGTAACCTGGATGTCTGAGAATCTCCATAGATAGGGGCCCAGAATTAGAAGTACTAATAGGTTCCGGGTTTAATGTTTAATGTTCTTATATAAGAAAGGTAAGTTTTATCTATTATAATTATTAACCAAACAAAATTTAATGCAGGTGCAACAATCCAAATTATCTGCACTTCTTATTCTAATCATTTTATGTACAAATTACAAAGGCAGTACCAATATTATGATGGAGGTGTTCCAAAGTCATGAACACCTGAGAAGAAAAGTTTTAAGTGTTGGGCTTTAGGCAGTTTCTTTCTGTTGCCAGTGTGCTAATGTTAGAGGTTGACTGGCTGTACCCCTGAAGTAATGTCGATGCAGATATGAAAAAGTTATTTAATTGATATACAATGACAGCAGTATCACGGAATCTTTGGTGGATTCCAGTACTTAAAAGATTTTTTATTTTTCTTCCCTACATAATTCGTTATAACTCTTAGAAATAACTGTTGCAATAAAATTCATCCATGTTATTGCCATAAAGTCATGCAAATAGATTTGAGTTTTTCTGAATCAAGGCCCTACTGACATTTCAGATTGAAAGCTCCAGTTCTGTTTTCCAACACATTTGCAAAATATTCCTTAAGGTTATCATCAAAGACAAATGTGATCAGGCTTTGAAAGTAGCTGGACAGTCATAAAGAAAAAAGTTTGAGCCACATCATGATTTGATTTCTGCAAAGAATTCATTCCCATGTAATTGAAAGCATTTAGATTATCAACAAAACCTCAAAATCCAAAAATTGGTTTATATTGCCACAAATTTCTAGCTTAGTACGTTAATCACTTCACCAAACTGGTTCTTGGTAACTTACTCTGTTACTGTTCTTATCTGGAATTATGTCTCCTCCAGAGATTTAAGTCCATCTTAACTTTCAGGAAAATATTGACACCTTGGTTGTTTCTCCTTTTGGTCTAATCTGTTGTTTTGGGATTTGTATTTTGGCCTTCTGATCTGTTATACTCATTTTAAATGTTGGGGGTTTTAGCTGTAAGCCACCAAGAGTCATTTAAGGCAGGGGTGGGATCCGACCTGTGTAACTACCGGTTAGGTGATTTTACATTTTGCGTCTGATGCGCACTGCGTGTGCGTGTATATTGTCGTCATCTAGTTGCCTGGACAGCTGAGCAGCGCTATGCACAGGTGTGCTGCAGTTGAAAAAGCATTTTTTTTCTGCTTTTTCAACTGCAGCTGTGTCGCGCAAAGCAGCTGCAGTTGAAAACGCAGGAAATAAAGGTCAGGTAAGAGCCCAGGTTGGCGGGTGGGCCAAAACAGCAGCAGACATAGAACCAGTTCTATGTATGCTCTCTGTTTGCTGCTTTTCAACTGGTTTTGCAACTGGTTCTATAGAAGTGGACAGAACCGGTAGAATCTCACCCCTGATTTAAAGATAAATATATTGTTAGTTCCTTCAGTAATGTATGCAACAGTGGGAATCCTATTTTTTTTACTACTGGTTCTGTGGACATGGCTTGGTGGGCATGGCAGGGGAAGGATCCTGTAAAATCTCCAGTCAGAGGTGGGATTTGCCGCTTCTCCGAACTACTCAAAATTTCCGCTACCGGTTCTCCAGAGCTGGTCAGAACCTGCTGAATACCAGCTCTAATATGCAGTAAATTCATCATTTATGTCATAAAATTGTCTCTGAAATTACTCTGCTCACAATATTTAATTGCTGGTATGTGAACTGAATGATATATTTATTTGAAACATTAGAACTGTGTTTGCTAGTAGATTCAAGAATCCAAAAGCAACATTCAGAAGTATTTGTCTTACTTTCCCAATATTCATGCAAAACAAGAATGGCCAAGCTATTGAAATATGCTGCTTAATTGACTGAGCCATCACTGAATTTCTACATTTGTCTATTTTCTCTCTCTCGCTGCCAGACAGTCTCAACAAACTATGCTTTTGTTACACAGCTTCAATATTTATCAGTAGCCCTTTTCAAGCTGCAGCATCCTTTATGTGCTTTTGCCTCTGTCATATTTTTTTGTGAAATCATGTCACACAAAGGAAAATTATGGCATTTCCCCATGGCACTGAGTTCTAAGTCTGACCATCATGATTTGACATATTTTGTTGAGGGAAAGGGTATAGTATTTGTTGTGTTCATGAAGAATGAGACTCAAGACCAGCAAAACTTCAGCTCTTTTATTTAGTTGCTAGATTACGTCTCAGCCAGGAGCCGCGGCAGCTCCTTTTTTAAAGAGAGGCTGCTCGCAGCTCGCAGCCAATGACGGCTCCTTGATTCTCCCGCCGCAGAGGCGGCCAATCATAGGCTAGCTATTTTTGACCAATCACCGTCGAGTAGAACACCAATCAGATTCAAGTATTTGTGGACTAATGGGAATAGAATATTTGGAATATACCAATATGTAACAGTATTGACTAAATTGTCTTTTTTGCTTCTATTGTTGGTTATTTCAGACACACTATTGCTACCTGGGCTTGTTTGCTTAGAAAATCTAAGCAGGTGGTCGCAAGGCTGAGGCAGAAGAGATTGGAGATATTTACCACTGAGCTTCCAACTAAAAGATTTTGGGACGTTATTTAAATTAAGCAGAAGCTGAGCAGATTGAGGTCAAATAAAGTAAATATTATATCAGATTAAGGTTCCTGTAGTCAGGGCATACCATTTCTTCCACTCCATTGTGTGCTTAATCCAGGGGTCTTCAAACTTGACAGTTTTAAAACTTGTGGACTTCAACTCCTAGAATTCCTCCTGCAGTCATGTTAGCTTAGGAATTCTGGGAGATGAAGTCCACAAGTCTTAAATTTTCCAAGTTTGAAAAAGTCTATGACATGTTTGGACTTACTTCATCTGGTACCTTTAGTACGGTTGTGTGGCTGCTCCATCACCCTTATAAGCATACAACCCAAATGTCCTGCTGAAGCCCAGGTGTATAGGTGCCCTTTCCTAGAAAATCTTTCAGAACAATTTTTCATGAATTTAGCCGAATTTAGCTAGATACAATCCCTCAACTACCTCAGGAGGAAGGGCACTGGAGCAAACCCGTCATTACTGTGTCCCAACAAGTGAGCATCCTTTCAATGAGAGCAAAAGGGAACATATGTGATGATTCATCACACAAATGCCACAAGTAAAATACTTGCATCAGACGTTGACAGGCAAGGATGAATGTGTGCTGGTGTTTGTGCAGTGATATCATTGTATGTGTTATTGTTGCGGTTTATTGCAGAAAGTACCCCAACCATCTAAGGCAGTGCTTTTTACATTATTCGTCGAGGTGTGCTATATGTATTCCCCCGGTAGTTAAAGTTTTAAATAAAATTACCCCTTCATCTATTCTTAAACCAGAAAAGTCAATAAAAAAGAAGCTTTATTTGAAATTTGTGATATATATGAATAATTATATCATACTTTGGTTTTCTTGGTGAATCATAGTGGAAATCCTTTGTATTATTTATTCCCTAACAGTGAATTAGTTTTATTAAGAACTTTCAAACACCATGGAATAATTGCTGGGTAGATGTTCACAGGTTTGCATGACAAGCAGATAAGACAGCAATTCCACACATCCTCGCATGAGAATAACTTCCTTTTTTATTGGTTTTATTTCTATTAACAAAGTCTCTCTGGAATTTTCTCCATTAAACTGTGATGGAAAGATAAATGTCCGTGGATTGAAAGGGAATCTGTTTTCAGTCATCTTCCAGCCACAAAGTTTTTCTCTTATCTGTCACTATTCTAGAACTTTGCTCATTTAAAAGTTCTTTTATGACAAAAAAGAGATCTTAAATTCAGAATATGAAAAGTACCTAGTTGTTCAGAAATTAGGGGCAATGCATAGAATTCAATATTAACTTTTAAAATGGCAACTTTAAATGTACAAGAAAAATTAAAACATATACTGTTCATTTTTCTAAGTAGTTAAAATAACTGTTCCATTAACTTCCATTAAAATGGAATTAGGACTTTCTCCACTATTAGTGTCACATGAATTTATTGCAGTTAAAGACCAAAGGTCATGAGGATCTGACAGCGAAAGGCAGTGCTTTTTGCCACTTGTTGAAAGACATAGGTATTCAGCAGCTTCCCATATTATAAATTCTATTCTAGTTTGAATGCTTTCTGGAGCACTGAGCAAAACAGGTTTCTGTGTTGCAATGGTGTTTGACGCAGAACAGTGGCATTTCAAGCTTGTCTCTTCAGATGCTTCAGAATTTCCCTTTTCTGTATGTCAATAATGTAGAGAAACCAAACTAACAGGTCTGACTGTTGCAAAGGACTAACCTATAAAATCAAGGGTATAATCCTAAATCCAAGCCCCATCTTGATAACCCTTATACAGTTTGTGATATAATTAGCTAACTAGCCTTTTGTAATCTGCCAGATTATTTAGGAATCACTTGAAAACAGAACAGTGCAGTTGTTTGATTATTGCTGCTTTATTTTTAAGAATAGTGTGTACCCTAGGAATAAATTATGTTGAAACTGCTAAAGTTTCCCATTCTGTTTGTTCCTTCTAGATATAATTCAGATTTTACAACCTGTTTCCAGTCATAGGCAAGCAACAAACAGATTTTTTTTCAAGCCTCTTGAAGGAGAAACAGGATTGGAAGACTGTTTGAGACATAACAGGACATGCATTTGGGCCTGTATTTCTTAAGTTTGATTTCAAAAATAGAAAATCAACACACATTAGTTTTAGTGAATGTGCATTGGATCTTGGAAAGACGTCTGCTGATGAGAACTCACAGGTTCTTGGCTAACCATCATCTTTCAGGTTCAAACACACCTCTGGTTCAAAGCTCACTTGCATCACAATTTATATGGTCAGCTGATAAGATTTGACCTCATTTGCAGGGCTACTATAAGTATTGATGAAATAATATAAGCAAAGTGCAGATGCTGTTAAGCTTTGTTCGGGTATTTTCCCATGTCATTATAGTTATGCTTTTAAAGTTGGAGCAACCTTTCGGCAGAATCACAGCCGTTTCTGTTTTAAATTTGGGGCTAGCCTCCTGCTGTGCCAGAATGGTTTTTTCTTCATCCTGATTGGTTGGGAGTCTTGGTCTGTGTTTATTGGTCTTGGAGTTTGCTGTGTTCTGGTTGATTGGTGTTTCTAATATCTTCTGTCTGTTTTGTGGCTTTTTTTGTCTTGACAGGCTGGCAACATTGTGTTCCTGTATTGGAGGCTTTTAGTGTGGCTTGGCTCCAAGTAAATGGACGGCTATCATTAGTTAGGAAGCTAGGTTTCATCTGGGTGCCTGGTTGGGGTGTGTTTGAGTTGGAGGTATCAGAGGGGATCTGTTTGTGCCCAGGTATTTGCCTGCCTAGTGGTGTGGAGATTTTTTTGTTTTTGAGTGCAGGCTTCCAAATAATTGACAGTCTGGTGGAATCATCTCTTCTATTCATGCTTTCAGGTCTTTTTTCAATCTCCATGGCTTCTCTGATGATTCTGTGGCTGGGGTTTTCTATAGTGGCTTGGGTTTTGGTGCCATTGAAGTTGATGTTATGACCTGTGGCTTTCATGTGTTGGACTAGTGAGGAAGTGTGTTCCAGCTTTTTTACTGCAATTTTGTGTTCATCCAGGCGGGTACTTATTCTTCTATTGGTCTGTCCAATGTATGTGGCCGGGCATGATGCATGGGGGACTTCATATATGCCTTGGTTTTCCAGGTCAATTTTATCTTTGGGGTTTCCAAGGATGGCTGCTATTTTTCTGTCTGTTTTGAAGGCAGTCTTGATGTGATGCCTATGTAGTATCTTACTGATTTTGTCTGTAGTACCTCTTATGTAGGGCAGGACAGCTGTTCCATAGATCTGTTCATTTTCTAGGTCTCCATTATGTCTCAGTGTGTTTTTGTGGATCAATCTGGTGATTTTGCTTTTGTGGAAGCCGTTGGCTGTCAGTACTTTAGTCAGGGTGCATAGTTCAGTCTTTGTGTGTGTCTTGTCTTCCAGGCGTTTGGTTCTGGCAATTAGTGTTTTGGCCACGGAGTTTATCTGTACTGGGTGATGGTGGGATTGGGCATTGAGGTAGTGGTTGGTGTGTGTTTTGTTCTGGTATATAGTGTGTCCTAGTGTGCCATCTGTTCTTTCGTAGATTAGTACATCTAGGAATGGTAGTTGTTTGTTTCCGTTTCCATGGTGAATTTGATTTTGGGGTGTGTGATGTTTAGGTGTGTTAGGAAATTGTTTAGGTTTTCTTTTCCATGGGGCCAAATCCCAAATGTGTCATCAATGTATCTTAACCATAGTTTGGGTTTGTAGGTGGCATTAGCCAGGGCTCTGGATTCGAATTCTTCCATGAACAGGTTTGCAATGACGGGTGACAGTGATGATCCCATAGGGGCGCCTTCAATTTGCTTGTATCTTTGTTCTTTGTATATGAAATATGTGTTGGTTAAGCAGTGTTCTGCTAGTTCCATGAGGTGTTTGGGTGGTTGATATTTATTTTTGATGATTTCAAGAGTTTCTTTTATCGGAACTTGAGTGAATTGTGAAACCACGTCGAAACTTACAAGCAGATCTTTTTATTCCATGTGTAGATCTTTGATCATTTTCAAGAGGTGGTATGAGTTTTGTACATGTGAAGCTACTGCTTCAGCATGGGGCTGTAGCTGTTTTGCTAAGTGTTTCGCTAGGTTTTGTAGTGGTGCTCCTCTGGAGCTGACTATGGGTCTGAGAGGTATGCCTTCTTTGTGTATTTTTGGGAGGCTGTATAGTTTGGGGCATCTGGAAGATTTTTCTCTTGGGATGATTGTCTTTTGGATCTCTTTGCTTATGTTGCTGGTTATGATTTTCTTCTTGGTTATTTTTTCCAGATATGTCCATGTTTTTGGGTTTGTATGTGGAGTCTTGGAGTAAGTCTGTCAATTTGTTTTGTAGTCTTTTCTATCCATTGCTACTGTGGCATTACCTTTATCTGCTGGAAGTATGATTATGCTGCTGTCATTCCTTAGGGCTTGCAGGGCTTTTAGTTCCTCTTTGTGCAAGTTGCTTTTGGGTGGTTTGCTTGTGCATAGTGACTTGGTGTCTTATTCTGTCAGCTTCATCTGTATTTAATTTAGTTAGGCTGGATTCTACTCCGCATGTGATGGATTCTGTGGGGATTTTTTTGGGTGCTATAGCATAATTGAATCCTTTGATTAGGACATCTGTTTCTGTTTTGGCGAGTTCTCTGTTGGAAAGGTATACTAATTGTTTCAGGTGTTGTGAGTTGTTGGGGGCTTTCTTGTCATGTTCTAATTTCTTTAGTTTCTTCAGGAGTTTGTCATTTTTGTAAGTGGTTTCAGTTTCAGCTCTCCAAGTTATAAGTTGTTTCATCTTGTTCCAAAGTAGAGGGTGGATTTTGTTGCTTCATTGCAGGTATAGCTGCAGAGACAACAATGCAACACTGACCTGCTTCAAATTAACATTTCATCACAGCACAGCAGCTACTAAACATATCCTGAAAAGAACTGAAATGGCTCTACTCAGGAACGAGCTCCACAGAAAGAGATTCTAACTCGATCAGTTAAACAAAGACCTCCTAACCCTACACCTGGAATGGAGCAACAAAATCCACCCTCTACTTTGGAACAAGATAAAACAACTTACAGCTTGGAGAGCTGAAACTGAAACCAGGTAAAACCAGCAAAAGAAAGGTCAAATTTTATTAAATAAATACTTCTAGAGGCAAAAACATTCCAAAGATATTAAACAAAAAACCTCCCAAAGTGTCCTAAAGGAAGAAGCTGGTAGAAACTCAGAATGTTGTTGTCTGGCCCGGTGGTGGGATTCAATTTTTTTACTACTGGTTCTGTGGGCATGACTTGGTGGGCCTGGCAGGGGAAGGATACTGTAAAATACTGTAAAAGAGACAGAAAAAGCTGAAGTAAAGGTAGAGAGGCTTTAATTCTGGATCTTAAGCACAGAATCCAGCACACATTTCATTTCATGAGGTAGGTCATAAATGGGCAGAATCTGTCTCTCTCCACCCTACCCTCACCTTCAGGCCGTAAGCCAACATGCATTGTAGCCAAGACTAGCTCTTATTTTGATTCCTGAAGCAGAACATCCTGCAAGAATAACCATACATTACTTTCACTGTTACCTTCCTTTGGCCACTATAATCAAATGTCTGGTTCAACTGATCCAATGGTAAATACCACATTGGGAACTTTTCTTATCATTTGCTTGCAACTGATAAAGAAGTTGCAGTTCTTGCAACTTCTTACAAATCTTGAAAGTCTTCCTTTACCTGTAGAATTCCTGCTTGTTTTATGTTCACAGAAGGACTGGTGAGCTCATTTTACTGAGGTTTTCTTATTTGTCCATGTTCTTTTCCATGTTGGCTATATATATATTGCATATTACACCTTTTATATTCTTTGCTATAGCTGTAATAACTGCTGCATTCCAATACTAAATGCAATGCCTTTGAACTTGTTGAGATTAATGGGCTTAATTATACCCAGCTCTTGGTTAGACTGCAGCTAAATGTATAGTTTAACTTCCCCACCCATCTAGATTTGATTAGCATACATTGGGAAGGTCATCCTTGCTTGGACTGTAGAGTTATTTTAAAATAAACGTAGAAGGAATATATATGTGTGTGTTAACTTGAACACGTTGGGAGGGCAGAATAATATTTATTTGAATAAAATATATTATAAAATAAAGGATGATATGGACACATATTAACACTAGTTAGAAATATGTACTTATTAGGAAAGAACTGGTAAGCTACAGCAGGGGTCCCCAACCACCGGGCCCCGGACCAGTACCAGTCCATGGATCATTTTGTACCGGGCCGCAAAGAATGAATAATCGTGATTAAAATATATATAAAAATATGTTTTTTGCTTCCGGGTGTCTTATTTTGAAAGACAACCATTTCTACCCTCGCCTAACTTCCGCGCTAACTTCCGCGCCTAAACTCACAGACCGCATTGCTAAAGCTAAGAAGCCCTTTACTATTGGGGAAGAATTGATTTTGCCGGTCCTTGAAAAAGTGTTTCTGTGTGAAACTGGTCCCTGGTACAAAAAAGGTTGGGGACCACTGAGCTACAGTATCTTCTTGAGTTAACTTTTGGCAAGAAGCCAAGGAAGGGAAGGATGTAGATTCGTAGTTTCTACCTTTTTTTCTTTCTTGAATTTAAAGATCTGCCTGGTGAAAAGAAAACCTCTCCCCTATAATTAGAGATTTATGAAATTAATATATACTAACTTTTCCCTCTATGAATTGTGTCATTTAAAGGCTTAAGCAGAGATAAGTTCTTTCTTCTCCAATTCAATTTTTTTTTCAAATTTCTTCATACTTTTATTGCTGTGTTCATTTCCTAAGGACACAGATCAAATGTACAGAAAAAATTACAGATTTTGAATTTACAGATTTACTGATCACTAAATCTATTTAATGATAGTGAACCCAACATTTGCCATATGGAATCCATAACTCATCCAATGGAATCCATAACTCATACAGGATCATTGACCAACCAATATCTTCAGAGGTTATTTACCTGATATAAGGTGAGGTGAATTTGTTTTCTGCTTTGCCACCTCCTCATTTCTTGGTCCTAGGTGAACAGAATGTGCTTGTGTATACATGTCTTGAATTACAATAATAGTACCATTTTAAATATGAATAGCAAAGTCATTTGGAGACTGTAAATCTTGGTAATAGTGCACATGTTTGTTGCTATTACCATACTTTTTTTCAAAAAGATTTTTTCTCAACTTCTGAGTCTAGTCTTTAGTTCCTGGATTTTCTGGTGATGCTTCTGAACTCCTCAAGAAGAGGCCAGTATTTTTGAAATCAAAATATGTAACCTCTAATGTTAACCAACAGAGGCGAGCATGCCACATAATGCTAAACTGCAACTCCCTACAGCTTCAATTAAACTAACCAGCAATGAAGGATGCTGGGCTTTATCATTCAGGAATAATTTGTCTGTCAAGGGTTGTTTATCTCTGCCATACCAATTAGTATTTATTGCAAAGAATATTTATTTTACTGTTCAATATTAGTTTGTAGAAGGGAGACATTCACTGAAATAAGAAAGCACCTGCCACAGACAAAATAAGAAGATTCTTAGGTTAAAGTGAAGCACTGCCTAATTTTGATGTAGCTTGATGTAGAGAGTGCATATTAAATTCTCTAAAGCAGATAGGTATGGGAAAAGACTCTTGGCTAGGTTTCCAATAATACTTTTCTCCTCATATTGTCCTCTCCTCTCACGTGGTTAGTTGGGAATGATAGGAATTATTCATCCAAAGGCACAAGGTTGGGGAGGATTGAATTAAATAGACAATTGGTCTGACTTCATTTTAAGACAAAGGATTTGAGGTCTGAAAAAACTCAGTCATCAATAATCATACATTTAGAAATGCCTTCCTCTGCTTTACTGTGTTAAATCGAGACTTTATTGAAAAGCATGATCTATTAAAAGGTTGACAATCCTAACTTAAGCTTAGTCCTGAGGTTTCACAGTTATATGTTTTTATTTTAAAAAAATTAGCCTGCAACATCAGACTAATAAAACTATTACTCTTAAAACTTATTTAGAAGCCCCCCCCTCTTAAAAAAAAAAAAAAACTACTGGTACTGACTAGTCCTTGTGATGTTCTGCCTTTAACAGGAGAGTACTTTCAAACAACTGTGCTTTCTTTCTTCTTGGATGCATAACATCTGAAATGAGAATAGGAATACCCTTTTGAATTTAAAGTACTGTTACATCTCATACTGCCTGTAGATTATTTGAACCCTCCCATGCACAAAAATATTACACACATAGAAAAGTCCCTTTCTTTACTGCCCAGTGCCGGGAATTGTATCTACTTTACTCTGCCATAGGCTTTTCTGTTCAAGCAGCTTCCTCTGCTGGTGTCAGCAATTTGAGAGGCTATTAGAGGCAAAGTTACAGAAGCCAGGATAAAAGTTGGCAATCTTCCCTAGAAATCAAGATCTTATCGTAGAATGACTCACTGATTTCTGGCTGTGTACTTCAGGCTATTGCAATGAAAGCCACAGGAAAGTATTCTCCTATCATAGACTTTCTATTCTTTCTGTGCAGAAATATTTTTTTTCTTTCAAAGCTTCCCAAGTAGGTGACTGCAGGGCAGATGATCTCAGCTAGAACGGGAGGTAAATCTTTCCAAAAATATGGAGATTTTTTTTTTATCTGTAATGAATTAACTACTTTATGTCAGGCGGAGCTCCATTCAAAATCCAGGAAAGAAATACGTAGACTCTTTAGTTTAGAGAAAAGATATCTTTTACTGAAAGTGAAGTGGTAGCAACCAAAGAATTCTGAATCTGAGAAATTAGGCGCGCAATTCACATATACAAAGTGATGTAAATGTTCCCACCCCCAATAGTTCAGATGACACTTCCAATTAGAAGTTGTGGATATGATCATGTGGGCATCTTCAGGTGATGATGAGGCCTCTGTCCGTTGACCTTGGC
>BLBF01000021.1:8701767-8730902 GCA_015471245.1 Laticauda colubrina | reverse complement strand
GGCATCATCAGGTGATGATGAGGCCTCTGTCCGTTGACCTTGGCATATTTTGATAATGGGTTGCAGTTGCGCAGAGAAAAGAAAGCTAAGCGAGAAATAGAAACCTAACTCTATTATATGCCTCCCCCCCCCCATTTACACAACAGAAGAATTTAACACCTCCAGCTCACTTCCCAGACTTATCCCTTCCTCCCCCCCCCCCCCGTTTCTTATGACAGCCGAAAGATGCAAAGCAATAGTAGATCTTGAAGGCTGACACTTTCTATGAAGAAACCAGAAAATTGGGGCAAGCATGGCTTCTAGAATTCTTTCCAACTCCCTTTACCAGAAGTAGCCATAGGCAGCACCAGTATTTTCTGCTATATAAGGAAGTATATGCTTGAACTCTATGTGTTTGAGATTCTGTTTCCATTCTTGCTGGGAAACAAGAGATGAGCTGCATTCATTCCATTATGGGTCCCATGACCAAAAGCACTATAGCTTACAATGGAGCAGTCAGCAGCATTTGAGTCATTACCCAACTACCCTATGGATTCAATCAGTTTTTTTCCTCCATAGTCCCAAGCTAGATCAAATCCATTTTCAAACATGGTCTTTATTTTGCTGGCTTTGCCTCTTCCCCTTCAACCCATACTATTCCGTCCAGTCTTCAGGGAATTTGTTTGTTGATAGAGCTCAAAACCTCCTTTAAATAGTTTGCTGTGTTCTACTTAATTGGTGTTTCAAATATCTTCTGTCTGTTTTGTGGTGTAGAACACAGCAAACTCCAAGACCAATAAACACAGACCAAGACTCCCAACCAATCAGGTTGAAGAAAAAACCATTCTGGCACAGCAGTAGGCTAGCCTCAAATTTAAAACAGAAATGGCTGTGAAAGTCTGACTCACAGATGAACATAATACACAAGCCTGATGATGGCAGATGAGATTCTGTCGAAACGTTGCTACAACTTTAAAAGCACAACTATAATGATGTGGGGAAATACCTGAACAAAGCTGAATACCATACATATAAATACCTGCGAAATCTTAAGAAAACATAGACATATGTATGTTTATGTATATGTATATATGCAGGTCTTGGTGTGTTCGGGTCTTTTCCTGTGTAAAATTGAGAGCATCTTGGTGACATTTCGACAAGGTCCCACTCGCCATCTTTAGGCTGGTGCTTTCAGCTTTGTGTTTGTGCGAGCAAAGCGTGATCGGAGCTGCTGCTTCCCTATATATACTGGTGGGGAGGTTGGCTGTGTTGTCATTTCTTGATTGGTTGATGGAGTTGATATTTGCAGATTGGCTGGCTTTTTCGTAAGAACAAGTGTGGCTGAGGTATTGGCTGTGTGTCTATCAGCCTCCTGTGTTGTAACGACCTGGGTAATGGGCTGTGTGATGATCTTCTGAGTTCTATTGTTTTGACATCCTGGGTCTTGTGCTGCAATCTCCTGGGTCTAATGATCTGGTCATGGGCTGTGTGATGACCTTCTAAATTCTATTGTTGTGGCATCCTGGGTCTTGTGCTGTAATCTCCTGGGTCGTTGGCTGTATTGCAACATCCTGAGGTTTTGTGGTGTAACCTCCTGAGTTCTGTGATGTAATATCCTGAGCGGGTGGCTGTGATGTGATGTTCCAGGTTTTGGTTTGGCTCTGAGTTTGATGTGTTCATGGCATGTGTCCATTTGCTTGGTTTGGGGGTTGGGATGTGTGGCAGCTGGTGATGCAGCTGTGGTCTGGTTTCTGGATAGTGGTTGTCTTTCTTCTCCTATGAGCTGTTCAGAGCATCCATTAGTGGGAGGTGCTTAGCCTCCGCATTCACAGGCTGAGCTTGATTTGTGGAACGCTCCTCCTCCACCATGTGACTCCTCAGCGTTCCCCAGTTTTTGCTCAGCCTCATGCGAAACAGGCAGTGCTTTGGATACTTCCTTGACTGAAACAGGAATATTAGCAGGTTTGATTGCAATTCGGTTTTCCTTTGGTTTTGTCTTTGTCTTTAGCCTTCAATCCTTATCAGTCTGAGAGTCCAGTTTAAGGGAAGCGCTATTCGCACCCCCTCCCAAAAAAAAGAGGTGGTGGGAGGCTTTTGGAGCTGCTGTGCTCCACCTCCCCACAGATAAAATTTTCTTACCTCTGCCAGTTTTGATTGCCACTGTGTCTTTGTCTCGGTTTCTGGGGGGTGTCTCCCTTAGGATTAGGTTGGTAATCGTGCTTCTTTGGAATCCATTGGAAATTAATATGTTTGTGAGGGTGTGTAATTCTGTTCTCAGGTGGTCTTTGTCAGCTAGGCATTTGGTTCTGGAGATGATTGTGCAGGGTGGTGATGAGATTGTGCGTTTAAGTAGTGGTTGGTGTGTGTTTTCTTCCAGTGGATGGTGTGTCCTAGGGAGTCATATATATGATGGCCTGATTAAAAACTAGAATAGAGGTAGAAATAAGAATACACACTTTTATATAAAGCAATAGTTAGATGGAAAGACTAAAAGTTGAAAGATGATATTATTATGTATGTTTAAATAATATGATGATTGGAAGTAGAATGACACATTGAAACATTGGATAACTAAATAATGAAGGACTATATCTTCGTTAGTGTTAGTATTAACACTAGGATTACTAATGGTGGTTTGACTAGAAGCTAGAATAGAGGTAGAAATAAGAAATAGGGGGCATATTGGCATATATATATTTATATAATAAAGTAATAACTAGATTGAAAGATTAGAGATTGAAAGATGGTATTAGTATGTATGCTCCAATAATATTGTGATTGGCACTAAAATAGAACATTGAAATATTGAATAACAACTTTAAAACAAACATGTATATTAATACTAGGATTACATAAGTTTGACTAATGTAACAAATATTATTAATATTATTGCTATTTGTACCAAAATGAATACATATATATAGCCAGTTGCCAAATGCCTGAATTTCAATCATGTGACCACTGGAATGCTGCAATGGTCATAAACGTGAAAAACCATCCTAAGTCATTGTAACTTTGAATGAATATACTTTTTAAAAGCCTGGACAAGTTTACTAATATGGAGACCTGCCTTCATAAAAATATTGTGTCTGGAGTGGAACACAGAATACCTGCCTTCATATAAATGTCACATTTTCCCTTCCATAGCAATCAGTAAATTCTGCAATTTGCATTTTTGGAGGTAAACCACTGGATGGCACTCTTTCTTCAGTGTTTATTTTTCTGCCTGCAATGCAATACTTGGATTGGTACCCACACCAAAAGATAAGCTGATGCCCTCATAAATTGTCAGGTTACAATTCTCAGAATTCACAGTTGGCACCTGCTTGAATTTGGGAAAGTGCGTGCTGCTTAGCAGCTAGGGAAGATGAGAAAAGGCTGTGAAAAGTGTATGTCAAAAGCTTTTTGTTCACACAAATACTACTGGAAGCTATGCTATGCTATGCCATGCTATTTATTATATATTGTATTGTATTGTATTATTACATTACATTACATTATTTATTTTATTGTTATATTTTATTATTTTATTTTTTTATTGTATTGTATTTTATTTGAATGTATTTTATTCCTTTTTTAAAAAAAAATAATTATTTTATTTTATTGTTTTCAATTTTAGAGCCCCCCCCATTTCAGACAAGTGATTATTTCCCCCAGTTTTTAATCTGGGTACGTGACCTAAACCACTCTGGATATTCTGATGTTCTCTCAGATTAATCCCCAGGAATTAAGAGAATCCCAAATGGAAAGGAAAGAAACCCCCTCCCCCCCCATTAGGTTTGAATGAACAGAATTATAGCCTTACAAACTTTCTGCTTAAGTCAGGGCTATCAAACTCCCAGTGCACAGGCTGGATCATGTGCTGGCCACGCTCTCACCCAGTTTAGCGAAGGGGGGAAAGTCCTGATATGTCACATGATGCAGCTGAGACAATGTGAGTTTGACACCCCTGGCTTAAGTGGATAATCAAATGTAGTAAATCTGCACAGATTCAGAATGGAGGATCATCAGTCTGCAATGATTCAAAAACCAAGGAAGTAGTCTTATGATAGTTATCTAAGATGGTGGTTTGCTTACTGACAAAACAAAAAACAAAAACAATAGCCTGGTGCTAATTCATCCTATCAGCTTCTAATGTCAGCTAACTCAATACTCAGGTATTTAGTGACTGTTCAAAATTATAACAGCACTGAAAAATGTGACTTACGATCTTGTTCTTACAGTTACAATCTTTCCAGCATCCCCCTCATCACGTGACCAAAATTCAGATGCTTGGCACCTGATTCATATTTATGATGTTTGGGATTTCCTGGAATCATGTCATCCTCTTTTGCGAAGCCAAATTCCCGTAAAATCAGGTTACTAACTTACCAGCTGCAGTGGTTCATTTAACAACTGAGGCAAGAAAGGTCATAAAATGGGTGGAAATTCATTTAAGAAATGCCTCAACTTAAGAATAGAAATTTTGGGCTAAGTTGTGGTGGTAAGTCGAGGACTACCTATATAATATAGAGAGAGTATGAGGATGGTTGGAAAATGTGGCAATTTGATTTTTGAAGCTCCCAAAAATTTGATTTTTGGGGCTCAATCCAATCTTTATCCTACAACAACAACAACAACAACAACAACAATAATAATAATAATAAAAAATAGAACAACAACAACAACAATACTTTCAAAACATCCAACAAAGTAGTATTGAAACTCTTATCTCCCAGCTATTCTGGCCTAAAATTCTTACCAGGTTTATATTGACCATACTCTCTATATTAATAAGATAACATTTTTATTGAAGAAAATGATACATTTGCCACTATATTTGGAAGGAAGATAGATAGATATAGATATAGTTATAGATATAGATTTAGATTTAGATTTAGATTTAGATTTAGATGCACCAGAAGTGGTATTCAGCAGGTTCTGACCAGTTCTGGAGAACCAGTAGTGTAAATTTTGAGTAGTTCGAAGAACCGGCAAATACAACCTCTGACTGGAGATTTTACAGTATCCTTCTCCTGCCACACCCACCAAGCCACTTCCACAGAACCGGTGGTAAAAAAAATTGAATTCCACCATTGAGATACACGCACATTATATATATGTATATATTTGTTTTCTTAAGTTTTCATGGGTAGTTATATGTATGGTATTCAGATTCCTTCGGATATTATCCCACATCATTATAGTTGTACTTTTAAAGTTGTAGCAACGTTTCAGCAGAATCTCATCTGCCATCATCAGGCTTCTGTATTGTGTTCGTCAACAAGCCTGATGATGGCAGATGAGATTCTGCTGAAACGTCACTACAACTTTAAAAGCACAATATAATGACGTGGGAAAATACCCAAACAAAACTGAATAACATACATACATACATACATACATACATACATACATACATACATATCACTATCCATTTGACAGCAGAACAATATGGATCAAAATGTATTTATCGGAATGCAGTCGACCTTACTCAAGTCTATGGCCATTTCCCAGTTAATCATCTAAAGATACTTATATTGTCAGCTATTGTTCTGCCCATCATATATAGCAGTAATGAGGACAAACTTTATATCTCCCATCATTGGAAAGCATACATATTCAAATAACAAATAAAAAGCAGGTTTTGCCAACTAATTTTTTTTTAATTTCCAGAGACCAGAACAAATAAAACACTCAGTAAATATACAATTAAAAATTCTAGTATAAAATAATAAATAACAACTAAAATCTGTCAATTATACATGGTCTAATAATACTAAAATTCAAGTCCATAAACTGTGTGGCCCGTTGTAGGTTCAACGCTAAAAGGGAAAAGAGTAAGCAATGCACATTTGTTATATAACATAACTATGGTGAAGAAAACACATGTTTGCGACGAATCCCAAATTCCGCTACGCAGAATCTGGCCATCTGTGTTGTAGTTATGGATTGTTCATCCTTAAGCAGCCACTGAAGATAGATAGTATCAGAGCAGCCAGGATACCTAGCAGTTATTGGCAGAATATGTTTTTTCCTAATCTCTGTGTAAAAGGAACATCTAAGGAGTATGTGACCCACAGTCTCCACCACTCCTGAGCCACAGGAACAGAGTCTTTCCATCAGTGGTATCTTTTTATACTTGCTGGACAGGATAGCTGGTGGAAGAGCGTGGCACTGTGTGAGCGAAAATGTTTCCCGGTGCCAACTACATTTATTTTATTTTATTTATTTTATTTTGTCAAGCAATTATAAGATAACAGGTATAAATATAAACATAGTTATGAATACATGAAATGGATTCATATAAGAAAAATAAAAAGAAACAATAGGACAGGGACAGCTGGCACATTAATGGAAACTTTGTAGCAAGTGAACTAAAGGATTATGTTGTCTTAAAACATTCACTTTGAATTAGTTGAATTAGTTAATCTCATATATGAGATTGTATATGATACAAATTGCTAGGGTGGCTCAGAATTCAGGATCTGTATAGGAGGAAAGATTTTAATCCTTTATTTCCAGGTATAAATCCAATTTGGATCAAGTCCCCACACCTGTGGTTAGCACTGGCAAGAAGGGTTCCATTGAAACAAAAGCTTTCCCTTCTACTAACCCTTAATCAACATGGACCACAAAATGACTGTGAGATGTTTTATACCAGAGAAGAAAACTGAAATTCCTTCTACTATACGTTGAAATTCCTTCTACTATACGTTAGCTACTATGGAAAGTACATTGTGCAACTATTAGGAAAACTATTAGCTATTAGGAAAGTACATTGTGCAACTTTCTTTTATTTTGGTGGGGTTTGTATAACATGTTTTTTGTGCATGAGACACATTCTGGCATAATCATAGGCTTACAATCATAATCATTCTGGCACAATCATAAGCTACAATTGGAGATAATTCTCTTACTCTCCTTCTTGGCATGACTGCTTCTCTGAGGCATGGGGAATTTATGACCCTTTTATCAGGGGTGAGATTCAAATTTTTTAGCAACCAGTTATATGGGCATGGCTTAGCTGGTGGGCGTGGCTTGGTGGTCATGTCACTGGGTGAATGTGGCTTGGTGGTCATGTTATTGGCTGGGCGTGGCCAATTCAATATCACTCACATCATGGCATGCATCTCCTCACCTGGCCTCTCATTACTGTGAGGATGCTGCAACAGTCGTAAGTGTGAAAAATGGTCATAAGTCACTTTTTTCAGTGCCATTGTAACTTTGAATGGTCAGTCCACAAAAGCAAAGTACCAGCAAAGGAGGGGGGGAAAACTCCAGAGAAGTTCCAGAGACAGGAAGTTTAGAATGTAATAAGGGTTAACGGAGAGGCAGTTTCTGTAAGCAACACCAGAATGTTTCCTTCCTGCCTTCCTTACAGGATTAGGCCAATAATTTCTTCTAACAACTGGTTCTCCGAACTGCTTAGAACTGGTTCTAGTGAATAGGCGCGAACTGGTAGAATCCCACCCCTGCCTTTTATGACGTATGGACTTCAAATCCTGAAATTCTGGGAATTGAAGTCCACAAGTCATAAAAGGGTCATAGTTCCCCATTTCTATCTCAGAGTAATGTTTCTCCATCTGGGAAACCTTGGGATGAATTCTTGGTAAAGTCCACAATCCCTGGGAACTCTGGGACTTGAAATCCACCATATCTCAAACTTGCCTAGTTTGGGAAACACTGATCTAGGTGCACTGGGATGAAAGAAAAAATGTGCTGGATCCAATGTGAGATTTTCTTAGATATCCTTTCTAGAAGCAAAGGCACTCACTTGCTTCAATTAGCAACTGCAGCACAGGCAGCCCTTCTGAGGGGTGTATAATAGAAAGGCAAGGAAAACAGTATTCTGCGGGCTGTGGTCAGGAAACACCCATACACCCACACCCACACAAAGGAGGGAAACAAAGAGATCCAAGAACTGCTAAGAGAACAATTTTAAAATGCCACCTGATCTTACAACAGACCCCAAGGAAGGAAAGTCCTCCCTCAGAAGTATAATCTTGTATTTAAACTGCTAATACTGTAGAAAATGAACATGGAGCAGTTTTAGGATGGGAGAGAAGAAAAACCAAAACCAACAGCTTCAAATGTTCAAAAGAAGCAATACAGTATAATGAATGAAGAGGACTCTGGAGAATAAGATTGCATGTTCATTTGTGTAGCAAAACAAATGAATAAACAAGCCAACAAAATAAAGCTGAAGATTTCTTCCATATCTGAAAATAACTTGCATCTCTTTGATGACCCTGGTGGTATGACAGAGGGATTGTTGCTGTGACAATATGCATCATCTTGCTATGGGTTATATGTCATTTCCAGTACAACTCATCAGTAAACCCAAGTTTCTATTCTGGTTAAGTTTCTTATATTTAAAGAGGACAGAACTTATTCATTTCTTGTGGGGGGGGGGGAACCATAATTGCTTTATTGAAATAGAAGCAAACTAAAATGAAAAGTAGCATGAAGAAACAATCTGAGGATGGAGGCCCTATTGTTGACTCAAAAAATTTAAAATAGAATCACATCCTCTCCTATTAATACATACTCTAATGGCCAAACTGAAATTCACACATGATTGGAAGGCAGAAGCATTGGGCATTTCATGACCTCAATGTTTCTCATTGAAACAAAACCTTATCTCTTGCTTTTGGCTAAAAGTAGAAAATGTTGAATAAAAGATGCATCTTTCAGATATATCTGGGCTTCTGTTTTCCTCCAGGAGAGGGTGATATCCCCTTTCCTCTCCCTCTCCCTTGTTCTCTCCAGAGCAGCAAGTGTGACTTCATTGCTTCAGGTGCACAAATATCCAGGGCCAGGGAAGGGAGGGGTGAGAAAGGGGGGTATGGTTGTGGGGCTCTGCTGGCTGAGTCATCAGTAAAGGGATGTGAACAACTTCTCACCAGGGACAGCCACCACAGCTGAATCATCTTCCTTGTCTGGGGGTCCTAGCAGGAAGGAGTCCCCCATGGAAAGACAGCAAACCATACCGAGAGCTCAGCCAATTTTGCACGTTATTTAAAACCAGCCAGGCCTCCCCCTCCCAGCAGTGACCCTGTCATTATCCCAGTGAACAGGAGGTCTGTGAAGAGTTCACAAAAAAACAGAAGCCCAAGCTTCTTGGTCATAAACCCAGGGCACCCTTTGACCACCAAAGAGAGGAGAACTTAGAAAAGTCCAGAATAGCTTCTTTGAAAAAGAAAATCAGATATTTTTGGCTGGCAGTCTTAGCCCTCTGTAGACCCTGGAATAACAATGTCCTGACCTGAGCCATGTGCACCAGAGAGGGAGCTGGCATCTGTCACGGAGAGCTGGGAAATTGTGTAAAGCCTTCTGTGCGATCAAACAATACACTCAATTGCTCACTTTTCTGACTTTACCTCCAGTTAATATTTTTCCTGGAAAGGAAATGTGAATTCACAGAACTCTAGAGGTAGGGACAACTGGGACCAGAACTTCAGTTGTTAAACATGATGTTGTTAAGTGAAACATGCCCAGTTTTATTACCTTTTTGCCATGGTTAAGTGAACCACTGCAGACAGTTGTGAAGTGAGTTACATGGCCATTAACTGAATCCAGCTTTCTCCATTGACTGTGCTTGTTGGAAACCACCTGGGAAGGTTAAAAAGGGCAATCACAGGATTCCGAGATGCTACAATGATTGTAAATACATGTGCGTTTTATCATGCTGGAAGTTGAACAGAAAATTTTAATAAGGATTAGAAGTAAAATTCTAAGGCTATTAGATTTCAGGGAGCATTTTTCTAAATCTCTTTTCCATCTGAAGTAGAAAAGATGAAAAGAAATTGTGCCATTGTTCTGAAGCTAAGGATAAGACACAAGCAACTTCCTGTGACAAGAACCTTCATCTTTTGTCTTTAACAGAATAATAGAGTTGGAAGGGACCTTGGAGGTCTTCTAGATCAACCCTTTACTCAGACAGGAAGCCCTATATCATTTCAGACAAATGGTTTTCCAACCTCTTCTTAAAAACTTCTAGTGTTGGAGCATTTTCAACTGCCGGAGGCAAATTGTTCCCACTGATTAATTGTTCTAGCTGTCAGGAAATTTCTCCTTGGTTCCAGATCAGTTCTCCCTTTGATTAGTTTCCATCCATTGCTTCATGTCCTGCCTTCAGGTGCTCTGAAGAATAGTCTTTTCTCTGTATTATAAAACATTTTATAATCAATCTTCTGTAACATGGTCATCTTCATTTCAAAGCTAACTTTTATTCTGATTTTCAAATGAAGATCTTTCCCAGCTCAGCCTCCTGGAATCTTTTTTAAACAAACAAACAAACAGTGCTTGGAATTGATCCCTGGACCATTAACTAACAGAAGCAGCTTCAAACTAAGCAGTGGAAACCAGAAAAACCACTGCTGTAGCCATCTGCCTTAAATTTTGCTCACCAAGGATGGATCTCACTCAGCTGCTGTCCTAAACCTGTCCTGTGTCAGATCTGTTGATATCACAATGTCAGGGATTTCAAAAAGCTACGTTGAAGAAACTTAACTTTTGTGTGTTTTTTAAAAATAATTTCTCTAGGCAAGTATAACTGGCTTCAAAAATTGAAATCAACTTTGCTGGAATGGGAAGACTTCTTGGATTTCTTGTTTTGCCCCAGAGCCCACAGTTTTGGATGCAGATGTTTTCTGGTTTGATTCCTATCCTGCACAATGTAAAAAAAAAAAGAAAGACAAACACTTCTTGGTGTCTAAAATCCTATGTGAAGCCTTAAAGAACAATTACAAATGGAAGCTGACATCACTGGGTTAGATCAGTTACTTATTAGTAAGCATCATCATCCCAGGTGCTCATTAGTGTTTATTAGACCATTATTTAACCAAGGGGTCTCCAAACTTGGCCACTTTAAGACTTGTGGTCTTCAACTCCCAGAATTCTCCAGCTAGCAAGCTGGAGGCAGCTCACTCAGCTTGATGGCTGGAGAATTCTGGGACTTGAAGACCACAAGTCTTAAAGTGGCCAAGTTTGGGGCCCTCTGATTTAACCTTTTTTTTAACCCCCCCCCCCCCCTTTAATCAACCTTCCTCCCTTTCGTTCCAGTGACAAAGAAAAAGGCTTCTCTGTTGATATCCTGATGGCCTTTTCCATGCCCTGGTCAATGGCTCCTTCGGTTGTTGGGTGCTCTGTTGTTCTCTGTAATGCCACAAATTCCAGGCAGGGCAGGGGGAGAGTTCTGAATCATAGGGGTAAATATAGCTTGCGATTGCTTCTCACAGGTTCTTTTTTTATGGAGGCTCTGCCCACGGACAACAAAAGCTTCATGGCCATTACATTACCCTTTTCATGCACCCTACTCTAGGTTCAGGGGACAGCCAAAGGCTCTCCAAATTACAGGTCCAGTCACTGTTTCAGAACCACAGAGCAGCCTCTCCTTGCTTCTTAAAGGAGCCACATTCAATTAGCCATGTACACAAATATCTTTCACAAAGCATCCACTCAAGGAATGCTGCATCTCCCTCGTTCGCCTTCTACTTCCTTTTTTTTTTTTTTTTTTGTATTGTAAAGTTCAGGATTTCTTGTAAGCATTTTCTTGCACTGGTCCTGTTCTGTGACTTATGCTTACTACTGCTGCATGAACTGTTTAAAATCACCATTAAAGGATCTGCTAATTTCCGCAGACCAATCTCCTATTAAAAGGCACAGGAGGCATATAACAGACTAACAGAGTTGGAAGAGACCTCAGAGGTCTTGTAGTCTAACCCCCTGCTCAGGCAGGAAACCAGGGGTGGGCTGCTATGGGCTCACACGGGTTCGGGCAATCCTCTAGCTTCATCTTCGCAGTTCGGCGAACCCATAAATCCCATCCCTGGCTGACCCTTTCCACCCCACCCCTGCACAGCATACTCTATGCCATTTCAGATCAATGGTTGTCCACTCTCTTCTTAAAAACCTCCAGTATTGGAGCATCCACAACTCCTGGAGGCAAGTTGTTCACTGATTAATTGTCCTAATTGTCAGAAAATTTCTCCTTAGTCCTAGCTTGCTTCTCTCCTTGATTAGTTTCCATCCATTGCTTCTTGTCCTGCCTTCAGGTGGTTTGGGGAATCGGCACCCCCTCCTTCTTCTTTGTGGCAGCCCCTTAGATATTGGAACACTGTTATCATGTCCTTACATCAGTGGTGGGATTTTTTTACTACTGGTTCCATGGGCATGGCTTGGTGGGCAGGGGAAGAATACTGTAAAATCTCCAATCAGAGATGGGATTCACTGGTTCTCCAAACTACTCAAAATTTCCACTACCGGTTCTCCAGAACTGGTCAGAACCTGCTGAATACCATCTCAGCTTTACATGTTTTAGTGTCCAGTTCCCTAATCATCTTTGTTGCTCTTCTCTGCACTCTTGCTAGGTTTTTTTTTTTTTAATATATTGTGGCAATTGAAATTGAATACAATAATTCAAGTATGGTTTTACTAAGGTGTCATATAAAATAGTACTAACACTATATGTGATCCTGATTCTATTCCTCTGTTAGGGATAAGCCCATTTCTGACAATTTAGCAGTTACTGCAAAATCACTGGCAGAAGCTGATTCTTCATAAAATAAAATAAGTACCATGAGTTACAAAAAAAAGTTTATGAAGTATAGTGTCTTAGTAGAATTGGAGATATTAGTTCAGAGCTACTACTATGTGTATCTTTGGATCAACATATTTAGAGGCAGAAAAAAGAAAACTATGCTGGAATAGATTCAAGCTTTTTATCATTTTAACAGAGCCTGGGTAGGATTCTCCTATCTGTAGGCATTATTCATTAATCAGACCACCTTAGAGTTTGGCAAAATTAGATATCAATTTCTGAAAGCCATCTGCCTAAGTTCTTCTTAAAGTTAAAATATTCATCAGTTCTGATGAAGCAAGCCGTTTCATCAATTTGCCTTCATCAAGGAGGATTCCCTTTTGGCTGGGTGTCCTCCAAATATATTAGTTTTCAAATTCCCAATTTCAATTAGTTTTCAAATTCAATTTCCCAGCTGAAATCAGTCCCAGTTATAGGAAGCATGTCAAAATTGCACACAGATGGTAATGTTTATTCCTGTATTTTCTGTACACCAAGTTTCTTGTGGAATAATGTGATGGATTATTATAATATCCAGATAACATACTAGATCTGGAATTACAGACATTGTAATCAAATATCTCAGCAAGGTGGATTTTTTAAAAGCTGGTTTTACGTTTCTTCTTGGGTTTCTCTTATGTTGCGAGCTGCAGAGACTTGTGGTAGGTAACATGGGCACATATAGACTGGCCATATAGAACTTTCTTAAAACAAATAACAGCTGCGAGGGTATGTGTGTTAAGGTAGAATTCAAATAGCATCTAAAGCAGTGCAAAGTAATAAATCTGGTCAGTGGCTTAGATATTCTGAAGAAAGATGTTTGCTAAAATCCTGCTGTAGTTGCTTCAAACTTTGAAAATTTTGACATGAGAGACCCACTAGTTTTATTCAAACTCATCTGTTTCTTTGCAGAATGTTACTTAGTTGTGTGAGCTGCCCATACCTCCAAATCTTGCTAAATATTTTGCAGAAAAATAACTGTTCAGACCTCCCTGTGAGTTCTTGCACTAAAGAAATTATCTTCAAATCAAGAGGTTTTTTTTAGCTCCTCCTTTTCTTAAGTACTTCCCAAGAAATTTTAAGGTTTTTTATGAACACAACTTACCTGCAAATCCTGCAGCTTTGACATGAAGAGTCAAAAGAACTGATATAGTGTTACTACAGCAAATTCTGCTGAGACTTTCCCAGCAAAACTCGAAAGAAGCATCAGAGACTCACTCACTCAGTTTGCTATAGGTTGAAAGAATCAAGAACCAACATGCAAAAGATGTAATAAAACCCTTGTAAACAGTTTTGACTTTTTGACTCTTGAGGACGGGAAATTCTTAGTTTCATGTCCCAAAGGTCAATCTGTGAAGCCTTGCTCTTTTTTTTTTATTATGAACACAAGAACAGTTTTTTCCCAAACGCCATCACTCTGCTTAAACAAATAGTTCCCTCAACACTGTCAAGTTATTTACTTCGTCTACATTACTATTAAAATCTCTTCATCATTACTATCACCCACCCCCTCCCACTTGTGACAGTATGACTGTAACTTTGTTGCTTGTATCCTGACAATTTATAATGATTATTTCCTAGTGTGATTTGAATGCTTACTTGTACCCTATGACTATCATTAAGTGTTGTACCTTATGATTCTTGACTGATGTATCTTTTCTTTTTATGTACACTAAGAGCACATGCACCAAAGACAAATTTCTCGTGTGTCCAATCACACTTAGTCAATAAAGAATTCGTATTCTATTCTATTCTATGAAATAATTTCAGATATGTAAACATAACCATATTTTAAGATTTTCATTGGGCAACCATGCTGATCAGTTTGCAGCAAAAAAAAATTGCAGCAACTTAATAAGCAATTATTCTTTAGAAAGTTTAGAAAGACTATGAATTGGCATTTATATATCTTGAGTTACACAGCTATATTCAGAATACATATTGATATACTTAGCAGCTGAAAGTCAGACTAGGCATATTCTTTTTTAAAAACTGTGTGTGTGTGTGTTTTAACAAAAGAATGTTAAACAAGTACAGCTAAGTAAACCAGATTGACACCATGATATGGGACTATTAATTTTAATCTCTGTATGATCTTGATTAGAATTGGAAAGAAATAATTGGATGTAGTTGATTGTAATCTATGAAAACTGACATCGTCATTCATTAGTCTCTTCGAGAAGCAACAAGATCCTTTGTTACTTTTGTGGTCTATTTTTATATGGATGATATAGTTAATTTTGTCTTCATATCTAAATGAATGCTAAGATGTGATTCATTGTTGGATATGCAAAGATACAAATTTATGTCTTGAAAACCCTGCAATTTTATATAACTCACAAACATTATTCTATGGGGTTGAAACCTTTTATCTAAGCCACAAATAGAGTTGAAAGAAGATGTGTGTGTTTTTCCTTTCCTGGGTTACCTTTTATAAGGGTAGGGCAGCACAATTTCTCACCCACAAACAACAACAAAGAAAAGACACAGACTTGCCAAAAAGCCAGTTCCCATCTTCTCTGCCTGCAGTTGTCTTGTTAGGTTTGTCCAAGATCAAATGTCTCACACAAGACTAAGTCAACCTCCACAGGATTAATGTTGAACAGAAGTCTCTTCCTCATATTACATTTAAAATCATTTAAATAAATTTTTAAAAAGAGTTTAGATATTAATTCTATATATCTTACTCATGCTAAAACAGAACTGAAGTCTAAAAATACAGTAACACTACAGATTTAATATGCTAGAATGAAGTGCTATGATACTGTTAGTATTGGATTAGTAATGGTGAGATGTAGACAAAAGAGAAACATCAAACGTATATAAATACCGAATGTGCAAGAAGCAAGATCCATTACACATAACATGCAATTTGGTCTAACTGTCTTCCTTAATGCTTCTTATTACGATTTACATTGGATACCTTCTTGTTCTGTACCATTCTGTAGATTCAATAAATATGTACAATTGATTTAATTTGTTAACAGCCATTCCCTCTGTCAAAGAAATGCTGAGACCCATAGTTGTGTGAAGGGAATATGGGAAGGGATTCAGTTCTTAGGATTCTCTTTATCTCCAATCCCAGGTTAACTTGGAAGAAGAAACCATGACAAATTAACAAAGGCATCAAATGATATTAAGATCAATGTACAACACTGTCTCTTGTTTTCCTCTGCACAAAATGTCTGCATTATCTGCACATGATTTGTTACATGTGCAGAAGTAACAAATCTTTACAGAGAAGCAGATTCTCAAAAGCCCCTGCTTTGGTTCAAGTCCTGCTTCTCCTAAGTTAGGGCCTTCAAAATATATGTAGATTTCTTCCAGATTTCTTGATTCTCATGGTTACAATTTCTGGAGACAAGTTGTTCCACTGATTAATTATTCTAATTGTCAGGAAATTCCTCCTTAGTTCTAGGTTGCTTCTCTCCTTGATTAGTTTCCATCCATTGCTTCTTGTCCTGTCTTCAAGTGCTTTGGAAAATAGGTTGACCCTCTCTTCTTTGTGGTAACCCCTTAGACATTGGAACTCTGCTATCATATCACTCCTTTTCATTCATTCACTCATTCACTCATTCACTCATTCATTCATTCATTTTAGATAATTAAATGAAACATAGCCAATTCCTGCAACTATTCTTCATATGTTTTATCCTCCAGTCCCCTAATCATCTTTCTTACTCTTCTCTGCACCCTTTCTAGAGTCTCAACATCTTTTTTATATAATGGTGACGGAAGTTGGAAGCAATATTCCAAATGTGGTCTTATCTATTCAGGGGTGGGCTTCAATTTTTTTAGTAAGGGGCTCTCTGCCCTAATGACTGGCTGGGTGGGCATGGCTGGGTGGGCATTTGACTGGGTGGGTGTGGCCAACTCAACATCGCTTCTT
Organism: Laticauda colubrina; assembly: GCA_015471245.1. Lineage (NCBI taxonomy): Eukaryota > Metazoa > Chordata > Lepidosauria > Squamata > Elapidae > Laticauda > Laticauda colubrina. Next base: position 8,714,472 of record BLBF01000021.1, on the reverse strand, counting down.
TGCCCTAATTACCTAAAAAAAGATAGATATCAAAAAGTTGTTCATTATTTCGTGCATTTAATACTTAAATAAAAGACTGAGTGAAACCAGACTTAATAGCAGTGACTGTGAGAGGGATCTTGGAGAGTTACGTGAAACTCTTAGTGGAGTTTCTGATGAGTTACGTGATTCTTATTATTTGATAATTAATCCCCTGGGAGGCTACTGGCTATGTTATCTGATTTTCTCAATGGCTCTCCATCACAAGCCCTGAGTGGATTGTTTACGAAGTGTGAAATGCTCTTGGCTGAACACCCAGAAGTTCAATTAAGCCTATGAAGAGCTTTCCCTTGCTGCTTGTCTTTCTGAGGTTACTGGGGGCTCTCTGAGCCTCGCAGAGTCTTGGCTAGGGGATCTTCCAAGCTCCTGCGAGCCTCCAGCAGCTCATACCTGTTAAAAACCTATTCCAATGTTATTAACCTATAACCAGTGGTGGGATTCAAAATTTTTTACTCTCAGTTCTGTGGGCATGGCTTGTTGAGCATGGCAGGGGGAGGATAGTGTAAAATCTCCAGTCAGAGGTGGGATTTGACAGTTCTCTGAACTACTCAAAATTTCTGCTACTGGTTCTCCAAAACTGGCCAGAACCTGCTGAATACCAGCACTGACTATAACTCTAAGTGCTATCCCAATATATGGGAGGCAGGGTGTTTAGAGTGTGCGGACAACAAAACAGATGAAGGGATCTACAGTTCATAGAGGCCAAGGCAGAGCAGCAGACTGTGCTGAGCAAATTGAGGTTTCATGCTGCCAGGCAGTCAAGCAATGCTCAAATTGTTTGCCACTTGTGAGGGTCACTGTCCGGGAAACAGGAAAGAAAATGAGTGGGCTCTTGATGGGTAGATTTGGTGTGGGTGGGTGGGCATGACTTTGCCTGCCTTCTGATGCAACTCCTGTGTTCACATCCTTCCTTTCAAGATTTCTATTCTGTTGTGTGTTGATAGGAAATCAGGTTTTCCATAAGCCTCCCAAATTGTTTCTGGCAAGATTGCTTCCTGAAAGATGGCTGTGTAAAACATCAAAAGACCTCAGCAGAATATTTTTATCACTTAATTAAGAATAAGAGTCACAGCTTATTTTCATTTCTTGGAATACTCTCCTCCTCCACCTTCTCCTTTTATAGAAAACATGAACAAAGTTCATTTGCTCACCATGCTATTTTATAAGTCAACATTCTCCAAGATGGCATTCTTCAGGTGCGTTAGGACAAGAATTCTTAGAATTTCAGGTCAATATAGTACATGTCTATTCTTTTATCTTTCTGATTTCAAACATTGGGAAGATCCGTTGACCATTAAAATCAATGTTCTCCCCCCCCCCAAAAAAAAAAAAGTGGACAAAGCCATTTGAGTCTCACAACCAGAGAGTACTTGAGTAAAATAAGGAAAGGAATTAGCTAAATTAATCAGAATAGTAAACTCATAATAATTAATAACAGTTTATAATTAAAACCTAAAAAGCAACATAAAGAAATTAAAAAGAAATGGGGGGCAGAATCTGTAGGATATCTTTTGATAACCCAGCTTTTTTGTAATACTAAGTTAATCTCCTTGATTAAATCTCAATGTATACTTATATTTGTATATATCTAATACAAATATCTAGACTCAGAATACATTAGCCCACTAATACAGTTTATCACTAGTTTTTCTTTTTCTTTTCTACATTTCCTTCAAAACTGGAAGTAATATTTGAATTTCTTTAGTAAAGTCCCTAATGTAGTTACAGTTCCAACACATCTAAAGAATACCAGGTTGGGGAAGAGGTTTCTTAGGAGCTATTTACTTTATTTCCGTGACTGGAGGATTATTTAGTTTTGACTGGGACAGGACATACCTGCTCAATCCCAACAAGAGAGAGTAATGATGGCTGTTTGGACCCCCCTTGGGTCAGAAATGTCACCATTTTTGATCCTTCAAAATTTTTATTTCTCTCCTGGAGTTTCAGAAAGCTTTAATAATCTGGCTTTGGTCCCATGCTTGAAGTCAATGTTTGTTATATGTTAATGGCCTCAATTTTATTTTTCTATTTTTGCTGTTACAGGTAGTCTTTGACTTACAATAGTTCATTTTATGACCATTCAAAGTTCCAATGGCGCTGAAAAAAAGTGACTTAGGGCCATTTTTCACACTTAACTGCAGCATCCCCATGGTCAAAATCTGGATGCTTGGCAACTGATTTATATTTATGATGGTTGCAGTGTCCTGGGAACATAGGATCCCCTTTTGCGACCTTCTGAGGAGTGAAATGAATGGGGAAAACAAATTCACTTAGCAACCATGTTACCAACTTAACAGCTGTGATGATTCTCTTAACAACTGTGGCTGGAAAGGTTGTAAAATGAGGCAAAATTAATTTAACAAATGTCTTGATTAACAACAGAAGTTTTGGGCTCAGTTGAGGTTGTAAATCAAGGACTGTCTATACTACTTAGTGATATACCTCAAAAGCAGCAGCAATGGTCATTCAAGAGTCCAGACTATGCTCTCTGCTTATTCTCTGCTCATACAGAGAATTTTGTTCCAAGGGAACACATATAAACTGGGACATATTTATCTCGTGGGAAATAGGGTACCATCTACTGTATATGGTCTTGAGACTCCCACAATGTCAACGCTTGCTTGAAATAGGGACCAGAAAAGCAGCTGATGGATGGGTGCTTTTTCATGAGTTTCAGTCCAAACCTCCCCCTCTAATTCCCTGCTGAGAAAATTACCTTCTACTAAATTCAGCTCTGCCTGACGCCAGGGCATTCTCCTTTCTATTCTCACCCCAAGAACCTCCTGTATTGGGAGCCAAGAGACAATAAATAATCATACTGAAAACAAGTGGAAGATAAAGCAAAGCGCCAAGGCACCAAGAATAGATATAGACCATTGTAAGCAGTATGGAAAGCAGCTAATATGTTGGACGTGACCATTTTTACTCCTCCTTCCTGGAGGTGGCCAGCACTGGAGACATTGCTGAACCACAGCATTCAACAGCTCAGTCCAGGATAATTAATTGTGGGAGTCCTTGGGAGCTGCAGTTCATAAACATCTAGAAAGCTCAGGTTTCCATCTACAGTATGTCTAGGGGGCCCCAAATGAACTTTGAAGCAGGTAGAAATCTCACCAGGCTTCACAGAAAGACTATTGTGAAGTTCCTAACAGACATTCATTAAGTTGCCTTAGTTTGGGTAAACTATCTTCAGTTAGTACATCACCTAAAAATTAATAATGCAGATAATGTGCACGTGGTTGGTAAATATTCACCATTGGATATGCAGAATTAGAATAGAATAGAATAGAGTAGAATAGAATAGAAAACAGATTTGGAAGGGATCCTGGAGGTTTTCTATTCCAACCTCCTGTTCACACAGCAAACCCATTTCAGACTAATGGTTGTCCAATCTCTTCTTAAAAACTTCCAGTGTTGGAGCAACCACAATTTCTGGAGGCAAGTTGTTCCACTGATTAATTGGTCTAACTGTCAGTAAATTTCTCCTTAATTCTAGGTTGATTCTCAACTTGATTAGTTTCCACCTGTTACTTCTTGTCCTGCCCTCAAGTGCTTTGGAGAATAGCTTGATCCCCCGTTCTTTGTGGAGCCCCGATATATTGAAACACTTCTATTATTTCACCCCAGTCCTTCTTTTCATCAAACTAGATATACCCAATTCCAGCAATTGTTCTTCAAATGTTTTAGCCTCCAGTCCCCTAATCATCTTTGTTACTCTTCTCTGCATTCTTTCTAGAGCCTCAACAACTTTTTTTACATCATGGTGACGAAAACCGGATGCAGTATTCCAAGTGTGGCTTTACCAAGACATTAGAAAGTGGTATTAACACTTTATAATATCCCCTCTTCCTCTCACCCCCTCCTCATTGATCACTGAAGTCTTCAAAGGCTAGTTTACAAAGAATAGCATCTTTGTCATTGTGTATAGTCCCTATCTGAAAGTTACCCCATTTTATTTTGAAGACAAATAGTGGGTCTTCCCACTATCAGGCCAACCTTTAACCACTTTATCACTCTGGGTCTCAATTGCAGAGACCCAAGAGAGTGAGCAGAGGTGAGTGCAAAAACACCAATAATAATACGGTGTTTCACCGAAAACAAGACTGGTTCTGATGTTAATTTTTGCTCCAAAAGATGCATTGGGGCTTATTTTCCCATTAAGTGTTATTTTTAGGGAAATATGGTGCTAAATGTGTCCATCTGGCTGATGATCTTAACTGGGGCTTATTTTGGGAGCAACATTTATATTGTGAGCATCCTGAAAAATCACGCTAGGGCATATTCCGGCTAGGCATTATTTTTGGGGTAACCATGTGAAAAACTCTGCAGCCAATTTAGGGCATGTTAGTAAATAAAGGTGTTCTTAGAAGAGTCTTATCCAATCACAGAACAGAATTTTAATAAGGGGTGAAGAACCCCTCTGTAATCTTCCTAGATATGCACAATGCTTCTTCAGTCTGTTGGAAAAGTAATCTGTGATGAAAAGGAAAACAAAAGCATTTGTGGGATATTATTTGATTAATAAGCCCTGGACCCATTTTGGAAAACCCCAAATCTTCATTTAAATATTTGATTCTTTTCTAAGGCATCATCTCACCTCCTCACGAGACTATATTTTGATGGAGATGCACCCTTTTCTTTTGCTTTCAAAAGTGAGGGAGTTAAATTATGGAAAGCTTTTAAAAACACTTAAATACTATAGTTCTGGGAAATAAGAGTTCACCATTTTCCAATCATCATTTTCTTAAAAAAGAAAAGAATGTAAATCCTGGCTTGTAAAATTCTTTTTCAAGTCCCTTAATTGGCATGATTACAGGTAGTCCTTCACCTAAAACCCCAATTGGGACAAGAACAGTGGTGGGATTCAAATTTTTTTACTACCGGTTCTATGGGCTTGGCTTGGTGGGTGTGGCAGGGGAAGGAGACTGTAAAATCTCCAGTCAGAGGTGGAATTTACTGGTTCTCCGAACTACTCAAAATATCTGCTACCGGTTCTCCAGAACTGGCCAAAACCTGCTAAATACCACTCCTGGACCAGAACCTTCATTGCTAAGCAATGTGATTATTAAGTGAGTTGCACCCAATTTTACCATTTTTAACCTTTAAATTAATTGCATTCATTATGTGAATCACGTGTTGTTAAGTGGATCCAATTTCCCCCATTGACTTGGCTTGTCAGAAAGCCCTCTGGAAAGGTTGCAAGTGACAATTGTGTGACTCTGGGACACTGCAACTGTCATAAATATATGCCAGTTGCCAAGTGTCCGAATTTTGATCACACAGTTGTGGGGATGCGGCAATAATTGTAAGTGTGAGGACCAGTTATAAAACAATTATTTTCATAACTCATTTATTTTCATAAATCATCATAACTTCAAATGATCACTAAATTAATGGTTGTAAATCAAGGACTACCTGTAATGTAGATTACTTGACAAGGATGGAAGGGACTTAGATAGATGGGGAGTTGAACTGCTGTCCTGTTTTCTCTCTCATAGCATTGGGGAAACATATTCTAGATTCCTTTCTCCCTATCTCCTGAAAGTTGGTTTTAAACCCATTTTTTAAAACCAACTTTCTTTTGTGGGCTTCTCCTATCACATCAAATTTGGTCCCATTTTATTGAGTTTTTGGAAAGTGAATACACTGACAGAAAGAGTTCCAACCAGATAGAATCACATAATTTCTTTCTGAATTCTAGTCTGATACCAAATCACATTATTCTGACCATATAAACAGCTTTAAAAAAAAAAAAGACTTAAATATGCCCATAAGACGCTTGATTCTCCTAAGGAATCTGGGCATGTTTTGTTTTGAAAATATATCTTAGACTTAGATTACTATTCTGTACCATAATACCTCTTTTTCAAAAGAAGGAAATATCTGTGTGCGGGAGAGAAAGATTTAGTTGATATGTGCCTGCAATGTCATAGAGGGTCCGCAAAGTCTTGAAGAAATGCTACTATTTAAATCTTGAGTTTAGTCTTGGGGGGGTCACAAAAGGTATTTGAAAGGAGACAGTAGTAAAGAAAAGGCTGAGAACCACTGGTTTATAGATTTATCAATTGAGTTGAGTTCAAATTAATTTAGTTGCACTTCATTCTGATTCAACTGTGTGGATTTCAGTGAATTCATGACTAATATTCCCATGTATTTCAAATGGAATTTAGTGTGACTGAAGAATTTAAGTTGCAACTCTAAATACACGGTGAGGGGAAAAATCTGTTGAAGATTACACTTGGTATTTATTTTATTAGCCAAGGATAGAGGCCAGGACAAAAAAAGGATATTTTTTAAAAGGTTTCATTTTAGCAACATTGAACTTAGTGAACTTAATGCTCTCAAGGCATTACAATTTGGCACCAACTGAGAAGTTGGTTCTGTGAACATCACAAGATTATTTTAAGGGGCATAGAAGGCAGGTTGCCTACCTTTAGCTGATAGCCATTTATATACAAATAAATTCCACACAATGAAATGTAACTTATTTCTTCATAGGCATACATAGGATTGCACTATCTCTGTTTGAATCTAACTCAATCATCATACATGTTACGTGCGGAACAATAGTCCAGTACTTAGAGCAAGGGTCTTCAAACTTGGTCTTCAAACTTTAAGACTTGTGGACTTCAACTTCCAGAAATCCTGAGCTAACATGACTGGAGGAGGAACGCTGGGAGTTGAAGTCCACAAGTCTTAAAACTCGCATTTGAAGGTCCCCTGACTTAGAGTATCAATGATTAACAATTTCAAAAGCACTTATAGAGTACAAAACATTTAACAATTGTGACTTTATTTCTATTTGTCCAAATTTGGGATCAGATTATCGCTAATCGGTGGATTCCGAAGTGTTGTCGTTTTTTCCACATTCTGTCAAAATGAAATTAAATACTCTGATCCTCAAAAAAATAAGGATTATTTATTTGTCCTGTCTGAGTTCTATAAGTTTGTTTCTCTTAGGGGGGGTGAAGATGGAGGGGATGTTATATATTTGTGTGTGGATGCTCACCAAGGGTGACTTTGTGTGTGTGTGTGTGTGTGTTTGCTCAGAGAGGCTCCTGCTTTATACCCCTTCCTTTTTCTCTTGCTTGTCCAGCGTTCAGTGATATTTTCTGGGGGTGGGGAGTGTGACCACAGGTGGGCCTGGCTCTCTGCCCGGACCTTGGACGCTTGGTGACACCAGAGCCTCCTGCTTGCAGTTCCAACCCTGCAATTAGGACAGATCCTAGCTCAACCACAACCCAAAATTACCACAGGAGCCTCTCATCTGGGGAGCCCACAGCAGATACGTCACCCAGGGGCCTCAGCAGCTTCCTTCAGCAGTGAGGGAAAACAGGGTTATTGTTTGCAGAAACCCTGGATCCCACTCTTCAGAGAGAAGCTCCCCATTTCTGGGGCTTGCAAACTTTCAGAGAAAACATTCTCTTCTGCTCCCCATCATGGACCCTGGAACTCTGAAAAAGGTGCGGTGTTTGTTTTCAGCCTGTTCCTGGCCTAACACAGACTGTCATGCTTAAGCTTGGCTGTCTCTCCACTACGAAAAACAAACAGCGCAGATTTGGGTCCCCTCCAAGGGAACCTTAGGATGAGGTGTCATTTCTGTGGTGAGACAGTTGGGAGCATCCAGATGTGAAACCGCTGTTGGCTGCATCTTGGGGACAAGTGTCCATGTGAGCAGCTTAGTCAGGGCAAGTCCTTGCTAACTTTGTCTTTCTCCTGCCATGACACAAACCCAACAATCTGCTTCCAATTTGTGATGGTGGCCAGCTGGCTGCTGGTTTCCCATCAATCATTCTTTTCCCACCCCCCACCCCACCCCCGAACAGTGGATGGTTTGATTCATGAGAGTGGAGAACAGGAAGCAAAGAATAGGGTGGAGAGAGAACAGGCAGAAATAATGCCTCCTTGCCCTGGAAAACTTCAGGTAATATAAAACAAAAATGTCTATACGCAGCATAGCTGGTGGCTGGCGGGTTGAATTTGGAAAACCAGATCTGTCCTCCTTTGTACTGATATGCTTTCCTTCTTCCCTGATTTCTAAAGTGTAAACCACAGAGCAATTTAAACTGCTACAGTAAAACACACTGGGCTAGAATGTAGGTCTCAGATCATCAATATCCTGGTCTTATCTCACACAGTATTGTGCCCAAAAGCAATAATTAAATTGCCTTCAACATGCAAGTTTTTGCATTCTGTTTATTATGAGTCAGCAGAACACCTAATTCAACTAGTTGTGACATGGCACTCTTTTCCACATCTGAACAAGATGAGCTTTCTGTGCCATCTACGTGGCTTGTTAAAATGAATATATAGCTGGTTCATTAATCCAAAGTCTTCTTTGCAGAATTCATATGCTGGGATGAAAGAATAAGAATAGTAACTTGTTACCAGAAGCCTGGTAGAAGATAGGGTCCTTCTTGCCCTTTCTAAAATTTCATTTCTCAATCTTCCCCAATTATCCTGAAACCACCAATACCCCTTGCAGAACAAAATGCTAAAATAGTAGACCAAACACCATTTCCTCCCTTATCCTACACAGCTTCTCTGAGGAAAAATCCCATTGAATTCATGCAATGCACTTCCGCTAATCATGCATTGAGCTGGGATTTAACTATTCTTCTTGGGATCTGAAGTAACTCATGCATAAGCTTGAATATGGCGGAAGAGCCCTCTTTCATCTGTCTCTTTTTAAAAGATCTGGAAGACAGATGTCAAAGACAGGAGAAAAGATATGCTCCAACCCAACATAGGTATATAGACTCAGCAGGAAGTGACTCTCCTCCCCCCAAAAAATAATTCATCCAGAGATTCAGTGTAGCTTTCGTTCCTGAAATCTTTAGTTCCTGATGTGGAAAAAAGGCTATCCTGGAACTAAAATTAGGCCTTGAAATACAGCAGGAACTAGGAGGATTGAACAAATGTGTGAGGGGCTGATGCCCATGTATGACCTTATGTTTTTGTGATGCAATAACAGGATATAAATTTGTCTGCATGTATTTGAAGAGCTAGATAAAGTCTGGAGATGTGTTTTATATATTTATAAATAGGTATCTAGATATAAATAGGAAATAAACATGATAATCAAAGACATTTTACAGTTCAGGCCATCATGCTATTCCCTTTCAGGATGAACAAACCTTTTACAAACTCCAGAGAAGGAGTAAGAAAAAAGTAAAGCAAAGACATTGAAGATGTGAGATTTTAAAAAAATGAAAAATAAATATAGCTAAATCCAGTCCATAAGAATGCTGTTCGCTATGCTTACTTGCTAGGCTTGTAACCATCCTTCTTTCAAGCACATCCATATGTTGCTTCATACATTGCCTTTTGTTATTTAATCTTCTCACCTCTTTTTTGGAGAATCATAATAGCTCTGTCCAACTACTGTTTTCTTGGACTTTCTCTTTCTTTCCTCCATTTACTCTTCCATCATACAGTAGTTCTGTCCAATCCTCATTCATTCTCTCTGCATAGCCAACTACCTCAACAGACTTCTGGTCCTACTAATTTGTTTTGGCAAATTAGTATCCATTTATTCTTGACTCTATTCCTTCCTACTTCCTAAGTATCCTATTCCTATCACATTTACCTTTCCCTACTTCCAACACAATTAACTCTAAGCAGCATGTGTACACTCTAAAAAAAGGGGGGGGGCAAGAATGGGGAATCTTGTTCCTTTTTTTGCCTGACAGTGAGTTGTTATTCAATAAAAATTTGCAGAACTTGCTTGTGCAAATGTATCTGCAAAAACTTTAGGGACAGGATATTTTACCACTGGTGGTGGGGAAAAAAGGAGCAAGAACCCCAAAGTTACAGCTTTACAAATAAATATAAATAACATAATTTGACCAATGATGCCGAGGAACACATTCTCAATAGTGGAAATAATTATTTGGGGGAGATATATCTGTCATCTCCATTCAGGTAGTTTGAAAGAACCAAGTCAATGAATTTTCTAAGTCCAACCGGGTTAGAGATGCTATAATCCTGATGTGAATGGTTTTCCAGAAGTTTGAAAAAAAGTGCATGTGTATGTGTGCTTATATTTGTGGACATTCGTGCTGGTCAGTAGGGGGTAAGGGTGCACGCAAAAAATGCATTGATAAAAATGCAAAAAATGCATTGATCTGAGCTCCCAAAACAAAGTCAACCACTCAGAGGGCCAAAATTTATAGCTATGTAGTTTTCTATCTCTCTTTGGTGCCCTCTAGTGGCTGTCCAAAGCTTGCAGCCCAGATCAGAGTATCAAACTTGATTTTATTGAGGGCTACATCAGGGTTGTGTTTGACCTGGGGGGGGGCAGAGCGGGCATGGCCAGAGTGGGGATGGGCAGCTTGACGTCACTTGTGTCAGGGGGCGCCTATGGTGGCCTGAGCACTCCACCAGCGAAAACGGGGTCCCAAGCTCCGTTTTCGGCTACAACAGCCTCCTGCAACCCTCTGCCAGTGAAAATGAAGCTCCGTTTTCACTAGCAGAGGCACTGTGGGCCGGTCCTTCACTGTTTCCAAGGTGGCCCTGTGGGCCAGCTCTAACCACCCCGAATCCGACCCACGCGCCTTGAATTTGACTCCCCGGTCTTATTGCTGGAGAAAGGTTCCATGAAGAAATGAGGGCAAGGCATGACCCTGAATGCGTATGTGAAACATGCATGTTCACCCAGAAGTAGGACACATTACTCCTCTCAGACTGAACACGGTGGCCTTCCTTTATACTCCTTGCCCACGCGCCACAAATGCCACAGCTCCTGGCACAGCACAGACCACCCAGTAACTGGAAGAGGGTGGGCAGGTTGCCTGCAGCTCTTCCCCACCTCGGAAGCTCTGCCGTCATCGTCCGTGGCTTTGTCACTGGGCTCAGCTCCAACCTCCCTGCTCGGTGTGTTCCAGCTTGGGAGGAAATCTAATGGTGGGGGGAGTCTATCCACTTGGGATAAGGAGGCCTAGCCAAGGCCTTCTCCACCTCTCTGCTCTTTGGCCTGGCAACACTGCTTTCTGTGGGCAGGTCATTGGGAGAACAGGAAGTCTCTCCACCCAGCCCTCTGCTCACCATAGCAACTCTGAGCCCTGCCACCTGTCAAGGCAGCCTGCTCCCTTCTCAACAGCCGGGCTTTATGGGAAAAGTTGCATTTTTAGCAAACAGTGGCCCTGATACCCCACTCATGGGTGACTACATGCTGGAGATGTGGGTGTGTTGGCCTTCAAGCTGCTGCCTACCATCAAAACTCAACAGCTGTGCCTTTGCTCTCATAGAGTTGAAATAATCCTGAAAGCTGTGCTGGCTGAAATGTTGCTTGCCACAAAGCTGTTGAAACTAAGTCTTGCCTACCTCACCCCATGCCACCCCCAAGAAAGCAGCTATATATAATTGCATCAGACCGAAGCAAAATCTAGAGTGTGGAAGAAAGCCAACTCTGGTTATCTCATAATGGTAGCAATAGAGGACTTGATATAAGGCAAAATTCAAGTGAAAGCAAAAGAAAATACCCCACAACACATCTCAGACCCTGGGAGTCGAGGAGAGGTTGACTAAAGAGTTGAGAAATTAATTGCCAATTGGTTGTCTTCTGCAAGAAATGTAAGGCACAGTTAACTAGAATTTTGCTTTGGCCCACCTCAGTCTTAGAAGTGTAAGTCCCACTACAGGAATACACACAAAAAGGCCATAAAGAAGTTTTTTTCATTTTTCTCCCTACACACACACATATTATTTTTTTTCAGTGAGACCAGAAATATGGCCATATTGGGAATACATTGGAAAAAGAATATAATAAAATAGAATACTTTATTGGCCAAGTATGATTGGACACAGAAGGAATTTGTCTTGGTGCAAATGCTCTCAGTATACATTAAAAAAAGATACATTTGTCAAGACTCAAGAATCATAAGGTACAACACTTAATAATAGTCATAAGCAATCAAATCATATTAGGAAATAGTCAATAAAAATCGTTATGATACAAGCAACAAAGTTAGTCATGCCAGTGGTGGGATTCAATTTTTTTTACTACTGGTTCTGTGGACGTGGCTTGGTAGGTGTGGCAGGGGAAGGAGACTGTAAAATCTCCAGTCAGAGGTGGGATTTGCCAGTCCTCCAAACTACTCAAAATTTCCACTACCAGTTCTCCAGAATTGGTCAGAACCTGCTGAATATCACCTCTGAGTCATACAGTCACAAATGGGAGGAGATGGGTGATAGAAACGATGAGAAGATTAATAGTAATAGCAATGCAGACTTAGTAAATAGTTTGACAAAGTTGAGGGAATTATTTATTTTGCAGAGTGATGGCTAAACAGTTTTTCGGTGAAAAACTCTCCTTGTGTCTAGTTGTTCTGATGTGCAGTGCTCTATAGCGTCGTTTTTAGGGCAGGAGTTGAAACAGTTTATGTCCAGGATGTGAGGGGTCTGTAAATATTTTCACAGCCCTTTTTTTGACTCATGCAGTATACAGGTCTTTGATTGAAGGCAGGTTGGAGGTAATTGTTTTTTCTGCAGTTCTAATTACTCTCTGAAGTCTGTGTCTGTCTTGCTAGGTTGAAGAACCAAATCAGGAGGGAAGGGGGGAGAGAGAAAAGGAAGGAAGGAAAGAGAGAAAGAGAGAGAGAGAAAGAAAGAAAGAAAGGAAAGAAAGAAAGAAAGAAAGAAAGAAAGAAAGAAAGAAAGAAAGAA
>BLBF01000021.1:8682183-8695013 GCA_015471245.1 Laticauda colubrina | reverse complement strand
TCATCATCATCATCATCATCATCATCATCATCATCATCATCATCATCTTGTGGCTCCTTGTTACAATGGATGGCAACTTCCTTGTGACCAGGCACTGTACTTTACTTTAAAGGCGTTGGAAAATGTGGGGGTGGTGGCTGGTTCCATTACATCACGGAAATTTTCAGAATGCAGACATTTTGCGGAGATTCAATATCAAACAGGTGCATTAAGCTAGTAGTGGATTAACATTCCTATTTGCATTGTAAATTTGGAACAAAAACAAAAAGAGTATCTTGCCAAAAATAGGTCTTTTGCCTATGAGTTTTGGCATCAGACCTTGATAGGCTTTGAAGACTTGGGGGGGGGGGGGAATATGTGGCCCATAGTCCATAGATTGCCCTTTCCTTTGTCTTGAAGTCTAGCCAATGCCATAGGGTGGGTGCTTCAGAAAGATCATGAAGGAGAATGTCCTGTAATTTATAATACCCATAGGCAAGAGACAATAATCTGTGAAATCAACTGATGAGCACTAGATTTGGATAAGCTTATTAGTAAATCCAGATTTCTCTGTTTGGAGCAGATCACACTGATATCTCAATTAAGCAAACTATTTCCCACTATTATACTCTGAATAATAATGAACCCTATAGATTTTACATAATGTACCCTGGAATGCTACTTGTTATGAAGAACCTCAACTCTGATTTCTGACTTCCAGCTCTTATTTAGCTGAAATGGCAGTGAAGAGTTAAATTCATGAACATAATTTAACAGACTGAAAATTGGAACTCCCCCCCCCTCCTTCCGGAATCATCTTTCCCTCCTCCTTAACCAATCTCCTCCTCAACCAGAAAAGTGCCATTTGTGGCTAAAGAATCCAGATGTTGCTCAGCTTCCCAGATGTGATGGTCTTTCCATTCCAGACGGGGCCAAGCATGCCTCTTAGAATGAGGCAAAGGGAGGTGGGGGATGAGTAGGACTATTTTTAAAAGCCCTCTCGACTTATTTGTAATTTGTACCCAATGTGTCTGAGTCTCACAGCAGGACAATTGAAAAGAAGGAGGAATGACCCATTTGCAAAAGATCTAAGATATGTTAGCCACCTCACTGGAAAAGCTGTGTTGCAGAGTGACTTAGGAGAAAGTCATTATCTATATTCTTAACTTTCCACCACAGGAAAAAAAAAGAGTTATTTATTTTTCCTGTCCGGGATTTCGTGATAGCTCCTGGCAGACAAAGGTGATACACTGCTTATTTTCAAGACTTAGTGATGCTTCTCTATTTCTAGATTCTATTTTTCTTCGGCTGCTCCAGTTCTATTTTGCCGCCTGGGTGACTCGTTTGCCCCTTGGCGTCGAGGGGCCAGGGAGATTCACTTTTTCCATGGTATTATTTCTGGAAGCATAAGACAAGGGTTTGATACTCAAATACTCAACTCTCGATAAGTCTGTTTGCCATTCTTAGTTTTTCAACCTCTGAATCACAAGGAAGACAGAATTATTTTGCATTTTCTACATACTATAGTCTATCACCACAGTCTCCAAAGGCAGCATTTCATTCCCTAATGGTCCTGGCCCCATCCCTGCATCACACACAGGCCCCTCATCTGAGTCCTCGCTCTCTGAGACCTCAGCTGTCCGCACCTGTTGCCAGCAAACCACAACAGAGAGAGGGTCTGGACAGTGATAAAAATACTAGAGAATCTGATCTAGAAAGGGTCAGTGATCTGACCACTTCTCCAAACATAACTAGAAGATTGAAACTAGATGGAAAATAAAGTGACCCACTAATTAGAAAAATAAAACCCTGAGCTGATCTGTTTCTCTTATACTTCCAGATGTAGAAATCAACTAGAAAAATGTCTGAGGTTCTGTCAGTTAATGTATGAAGGCCAACCTAAGCCATTAAATTGGAATGTTATGGGGAAATGGGAAAAACAACATAAATTCAAGACTGAAATGTTCTTATTCAAATGTTGCATACTTTTGTATAATATGACTATTTCCTGTTAAAAGAATAACAGAATAATAGTTTGAAGGGATCTTAGAGGTCCTAGTTCAACCTTCTGCTCAGGAAGTAAACCCTATATACCATTTCAGACAAATGGTTGTCCAATCTCTTCTTAAAAACCTCCACTGTTGGCGTACCCACAACTTCTGGAGACAAGTTATTCCCCTGATGAATTGTTCTGTCAGGAAATTTCTCCTTAGTTCTAAGTTGGTTTTCTCCTTGATTAGTTCCATCCATTGCTTCGTGTACAGCAATAAAATAAATATCTCATGCAATAATTCCAAATGCTCATGGTATAAATGAAATAAACCAGCTTCAAATACAGGTAGTCCTCAACTTTCAATTTGCTGAAAATAAGAATATTCTTGTCTGTACTGCTCTTATCTCCATCCTACAGACTCCTGCCTAATACCTGTCTCTTTTGTTATTAGCTTGCCTGTTAAGCAATTTTCCTTTCCTTTCCATCTTGAGGTGACTTCCATAGTAGAGACATTTAGAACGATTGAGGTATTGATTGAGTAATCATATAAATGGGAGCAGTGGTGGGATTCAAATTTGTTTTACTACCGATTCTATGGGCGTGGCTTGTTGACCGTGGCAGGGGAAGGATATTGTAAAATCTCCAGTCAGAGCTGGTCTTTGCCGCTTCTCTGAACTACTCAAAACTTCCGCCACCAGTTCTCCAGAACTGGTCAGAACCTACTGAATATCACTTCTGAATGGGAGGTACTATATCAAGGGAAATATTATCCAACTATGTCAATTCCCCAATTCTATGCTTTTAATTACAAGCTTTCTTTCTATGTTTTCGTTTGCTTCATCAGCACAGGTGGTGCATTGATTCTTTATTATTTAAGCCGCTGTTACACAGCACCAACGGATGGAAAGAAGATGTAAAATGGAGAGAAACACTTGCCATCCGTTGGTTAACGCTATGCATCCGTTCTGTACTCACTGCGTCCGTTTTTCATACTCTCTATCCGTCCAGCATCCGTCTACTGACATTTCATCCGCTCAAAAAGTTTTGAGCTGCACAAAACTTTTTGAGCGGAAAATGTATCCAACGCGTCCATTCTACATCCACTACGCATACGGGGAACATCCGTTATACGTCCGTCATCATCCGTTACGTGTCCACTATATCCGCTAGGCATCCGCTGCGCATCCGCAGAACTCGCATCCGCTCCAGCAGAAAACGGACACAGGGAGGAAGCGGAACGGACGTGGAACGGACACACAGCGTTAGTAGCACGGACATAGAAAGGATGAAAGCGGATGCAGCTCGCATACAAAGCATTAAAACGGAAAAAACATTCGTATAGGGGACGTATCTCGGATATTTAGGATGTCTGCAGGATGCCTAAAGGATGCAAAAGGACACCTAGCGGAAAACCTATATTTCCTATAAAAAGGGGGAGAAATCATTTGGATCTCACTTTCAGTCCAGCAGCCCTGCAGTACAGACCTCTTCAGCCTTCATCTGGCTCTTGCTCTTCTACAGCATCCAGTCACCTCCACCATGGATCATCACACACTCCTTTTGGTAGCCGCCATCATTCTATAACAGTGCGAAGCCATCTACAGGCTCTTTCACCTGTTCTACGTGAAGAAAAGGAGGCATCCAAGAAGCGTCTCGGTCCGAAGATGGATCGCGAGAAGAGCTGTGTATGGACTGTATAACAAGCTGATGGTGGAGCTGAGGAACGAAGACACTCGTGCATTCCAGAACTTGATGAGGATGCCGCCAGCCATGTTTGACGAAGTTGTGGAGTGGCTGAGACCCAGGTTGACCAAGCAGAGCACCAACTTCCAGCCCAGCCTGGACCCTGGGCTCAAGGTGGCTCTGACTCTGCGCCACTTGGCCTCAGGGACCACGTACAGGAGCATGCAGTGCGGCTGGAGGGTGCCACACAACACCATCAGCATTGTGGTCAGAGAAGTGGTGCAGGCCATCATCGAAGAATACCTGGAAGAGCTCCTCCAGTGCCCCTCCACTGAAGAAGGATGAAAGAAAGTTGCAGAACAGTGGTATCAGAAGTGGAACTTCCCCCACACCGTTGGAGCCATGGATGGGAAGCACGTGGCCTGCAAAGCTCCAGCCAACTCAGGGTCCACTTATTTCAACTACAAGGGCTTCTTCAGCATCATCATCTTCGCCATGGTCGATGCTGACTACAAGTTCATGTACATCGATGCTTCAGGCAATGGGTCAGCCCGAGCAGCAGCTTCAGATGCCCAGGTATACAACGCCAGTCACCTCAAGGAGGGGCTGGAACGGAACCTCATCATGGGCTTCCCAGATCCAGACCCCCTGCCCAAGGACACACAAGATGTGCCCTACTTCATCGTGGGGGATGACGCCTTCTCCCTCAGAACCTACCTCATGAAGCCCTACACTTCCAGATGCCTCACCCGTGAAGAGAGGATCTTCAACTACAGGCTGTCCGGGGCAAGGCGGGTGGTGGAGAACGCCTTTGGCATCCTGGCCAACAGGTTCCAGGTACTTCTCACCACCATGCAGCATCGCCCAGAGACCGTGAGGAACATCGTGGAAGCTTGCTGCATCCTGCACAATCTCATGCGCACCCGCTACCCAGTGTTGCAGAACAGGCTCGTGGACCACCAACAAGGCAATGGGGACATGGAGCCTGGTGAATGGAGGCAAGGAGTAAACCTGATAGATTCTGTGGATGTGCAAGGCCCCAACAGAGCTTCACGTGAAGGGAAGAAGCAGCGCAACCTCCTGAAACACTGGTGCAACTCCCCAGCTGTAGCAGTGGAGTGGCAAGACAGGATGGTAGATGCTTAATGGATGCTTCCTTCAGCCTGTCTCATCACACTGATGAGATTGTGCCATGTATGTTGAGTTGGCCCTACAATGAACAGGGTATTTAATAAAGAGTTGTGTTTATGTTGAAATGTGTTTATCAATGATTTCATTGTTATTGATAATAAAGGGCCATAGGTGTGGCACCTGGGAGGGTGGACCATACAGTCCCACTATGCTTGCACTGGAGGTTTATCTATCCCACAGGTATCCTTACCCATCCCATAGCTATTACCCATCCCACAGGTATCCCTGCCCATCCCACTGCTATCCTAACCCATCCCACAGCTATTACCCATCCCACAGGTATCCCTGCCCATCCCACAGCTATTACCCATCCCACAGGTATCCCTGCCCATCCCACTGCTATCCTTACCCATCCCACAAGCATGCAAAGGCTTAAACCATTTCTAAAAGTTTCCACCAAGACTTTATTTACTAAAATAAATGAACCAAGTGTGTGAAGCAAAGATAAACTTTATTAATAACAAACTGTAAAAGCAAAATGACCCAAGAAAAGTGTCCCAAGCAAAGATAAAGTCAACAGGTAGCAACCCAGTCCCTGGCACTCTTTTCAGTCACTCTGAGGCGTGCCCATCATCTCAGGGGTGAAGGGTCCAGGTGCTGTGGAGGTGGCTGCTGCTGGAGTGCTGGTCTGTGGCGCCATTGGGGTGCCTGGCCCCAAGAGGACAACAGGGTATGGTGTGTGGAGGAAGGTCTCAGAGAGCTGGCTCAGTCCTGTGATGTTGAGAGCCCCTTCCTCCATGACATGGGGTGTCAGTCCCAAGACCGATGACAGATGTTCTGAGGCCGGGCTTGGCTGTGAGGTGGAGGAAAGAGGAGTATAGTGGGGCTGTCTGGTCTGCAGCTGAGCGAGGTGAGATGTGGGTGGCATCTGTGGCGTGGGTGGCATCTGTGGCGTGGGTGGCATCTGTGGCATCGGTGGCCTCTGTGGCGTGGGTGGCATCGGTGGTGTCGGTGGCATTGGTTCATTCGATGAACCTGTGCCTGGACTGGGAAGGGCTACCTGTGCTGCTGGAACTCCTGGTAGCCGTAGCCTTGGTAGGTGAGGGCCTGTGGAAAGCCTTGGAAGGGCTGTGACATCACCTGGGGTGGCGGAGCAGACCTGGACTGGGTCGGAGCAGGTTCAGCTGGGCCTGGAGGGTTGTGCAGAAGACCGGTGATCCTCTCCTTGATCACCTGGTACTGTGATTCGGACATGTCCATGAGCGTCTAGTTGATGTAGGTGAGGAAGGGCTTGCGGTTTGAGGATGGTATGTCGGTGTGTACCAGCTGAGAGAGGAGATATACACTGCTTTTGATGGTGTCCCTGATCTCCAGCAGGACAGTATGGCTCTGTCCCTCCGGTCTGGCTCTCTGCTGCTTTCTGTGGAGGTGGAGCTGGGCGTGGGTGTGGGTTGGTCTCTGGTAGAAGTGCCCTCTCCTTGCTCCCACTGCATCAGGGGGTCCTCCATGCGCTCCGCCACGGGGAGTGCAGCTGTCGGGGGGGTCTCCGTCGTGGGACGCTCCACAGATACCTGCCTGGACACAGGAGCTGACTCTTGGCCAGAAGAGGACTTGCTCTCTATGGGCTGCCTGAGAGAGAGGGTAGACAGAGGGGCTGCTCCTCAGTGGCGGACCTCACCCTCCAAGAAGCTGCACTTGGCCATGACGTACATCTCCCGGTCAGTGAGCTTGACTGTGGCCTGGCCTGATTTCTTGAGGTGTAGCTTGCCATACCAGGTGTGCATGTGCTTCCACCATCCCAGGAGTACATTTGAAGTGTTGCCCAGGCTCTCTGCCTTGTCTCTCCACACTGCCTGCTTCCTCTTGGTGTCTCGATAGAGCTTGTGTCCCTTCCGCCATAGGTACTCATTCTCCCTCAGCCATTTGAGCACCTCATCCTCATGTTCCTCTTCGATGGAGTACTGCCTCCTCTCCCGATCTCACGTTTGCCTCTTCCTCCCTTTGGCAGGGCCTTCTGGGCCTTCATCAGAGGGGCTTCGAGGTTCTAGGGGCTGCTCTACCACACCAGCAGCAGCAGCAACAACAACAGTAGCAGCAGCAGCAGCAACAACAACAACAGTAGCAGCAAAAGCAGCACCAGCAGGACCAGCAGGACCAGGAACACCAGCAGCACCAGCAGGACCAGGATCAGCACCAGCAGAGTAAGCACCAGCAGCACCAGCAGGACCAGGAGCACCAGCAGCACCAGCAGGACCAGCAGGACCAGCAGGACCAGCAGGACCAGGAGCAGCACCAGCAGAGGAAGCACCAGCAGAAGCACCAGCACCAGGAGCAACACCAGTAGAGTAAGCACCAACAGAAGTACCAGCACCAGGAGCAGCGCCAGCAGAGTAAGCACCAGCAGAAGCACCAGCACCAGGAGCAGCGCCAACAGAGTAAGCACCAGCGGAAACACCAGCACCAGGAGCAGCACCAGCAGAAGTCCCAGCACCAGCAGAGTCAGCCCGAGCAGCAGAAGCCCCAGCAGAAGCAGAGTCAGGACCAGGGGGTGGGATAGTGGCCCTGTCCTTCTTGCCAGGGCTGGCAGAAGATGGCACAGGCTTCCTCTTCTTCCCCATGGTTGTTGGCTGGAGATGTGTCTGGCAGCAGGTCTTTCCTCTGAATGGTGACCTGCTTGCGAGCTGCATCCTTTTATATCCACGGGGCTGACGCAATGCATCCTCCCCGCATGCGCAATTAACACTAGGCATCCGCTAGGCATCCGCTAGGCTTCCGTGATGCATCCACTGTATCCGCTCGGCATCCATTCCTTCCGCTGCGCATCCGCTTCGCTGTGCTCTCCCGGAAGCCCTGCAGATGTGCCATCTGCTTCCATCCGCTTCCATCCGCTAGGCTTCCGTGGAGCATCCACTTTCCATCCGCCCTACGTCCTCCCCCCGTCCGTTCCTTTCCGTGTTGTCCGTTCTGGTTATGCAAATTCGGGGCACTTTTGAGAGCGGATAACAACGGGTAGAACATTTTCTCGTCCGCTGTGTCCTTTTTACATACTTTTTGCATATGTTGGCCTATGTGACAGGCCTTTAAATTCTTTCTCTGTATGAACCAAGGGCTTCTTCTTTAATGATATATTTATTATTTATTTATTCATTCATTCATTTATTTTTTAATTTTTATTTATTGTTTTTTATTTTTTTATTTTCTTTGTATGTATGTATTTATTTATTCAGAAAGAAGAGAAAATATAAACCATAATTATACATTCTAGGACCATGATGGCGAACCTATGGCCCATGTGCCGGATGTGGCAATGTGCAGAGCCATTTCTGCCAGCACACAATACGTCGCCCAGAAGAGCCCCATGCACATACGTGTGTAAGCCCCCCTGCCAGAAACATTCTGGTGTTGCTTACAGAAACTGCCTCTCCATTAACCCTTATTACATTCTTGGCAGGACTAGACTTCCTGTCTCAGGAACTTCTCTGGAGTTTTTTTTCCTCCTTTGCTGGTACTTTGCTTGTTTGGAATGACCATTCAAAGTTACAATGGCACTGAAAAAATGACTTATGACCATTTTTCACACTTACAACTGTTGCAGCATCCCCCACAGTCATGAGAGGCCAAGCGAGGAGATGCGTGCCTCAATGTGAGTGACATTGAGTTGACCACGCCCAGCCAATAACATGACCACCAAGCCACGCGCACCAACTAAGCCATGCCCACAGAATCGGTTATTAAAAAATTTGAATCCCACCCGTCTTCGAGAATCAAGTAATTAGAGGAAAAGGCATCATTAAATACCCGAATATTGAATATTGTAATATTAAATACCCTAATATACCCTAATATTGTATTCAAAGCAATTTGAGATAGAAGCTTGTAATAAAGGCAAAAAAATAGTTCTGAATAGCACCCAAAATTACATTTCTGAATAGCATTAAAAGAGCATGCATGCTCTATTGAGTTTGAACAGATTAGAAGTGCAGCTTCTTTTTGTGAGAATAAAAACCAGAACAATCCATTCCGAATCACCAGATTGCTTATGAGCCATCATCATCTACTCTTATTGACCACATAGATAGATCTTCACCATAATAGTCTCTCCCTAACCTTGTCTTTCACATCTTCTGACATTGTGCTAATCATTATTGTAATTAAATCCATCCATCTTGCTGCTGGTTGTCACCTTCTCTTTCCTTCCATCTTCCCAGCATTCGAGCCTTCTCTAGAGAATTGGGACTTTGCATAGTGTGCTTGAAGAAAGCAACATAGAAAACACTTGATACAAACAGGTTAGCCATCATGTCCTTAGGATTGTCAACATAAGAGAACGAAGAATTTGATTTTCAGATTAAGTTCTTTTTTTTCCCCTCTTTTGTTGGTTTCAACTCAAATGCAATTTTGGTGAAGAGTGTTTCCACTGAGATATAATATTTAAAATTTAAGCAACCCAACCCACAGTTGAATAAATCTAACTGAAAAAAATATAATAAAAAACTACAGCAAGAGTCAGGAGTTAATTTGTACATAGAAATATGCCTTCATGAGCATGATTTGGTATCCTCCATTTTGAAATTTTCTCCTTGATTTACATGTGGGATATTGGACTAATGTAGTGGTGGGATTCAAAAATTTTTACTACTGGTTTGGTGGGCGTGGCTTGGTGGGCATGGCAGGGGAAGGATACTGTAAATTCTCCAGTCAGAGCTGGTATTTGCCAGTTCTCCAAACTACTCAAAATTTCCGTTACTGGTTCTCCAGAACTGGTCAGAACCTGCTGAATACCACTGTTGGACTAATGGTGCTAGAGCAAAGTCGGTAAAATTTGAAATGTGCTTTTGTTTAGTTGTTGAAGTTCTCCAAGTCTGCTTTAATTAAAGAAGTTTCAAAACTCTAATAGGTAACATCAACAGTGCAGGAGTTTTGAAGAAGTAAAATTTATTGGCTGGGAAGGGTTATGCATCCTTTTGTCTCAATTGCTTTGCAGTTAATTGGATGGGATTGGTGGGATTCCTTTGGGTGTCCTCTTGCAACTGATTGATGTCTTGCTTCTGGTAGTTTATTTGGCAGTCAAGATGCTTGCTCTGTTTATCTTTGTGTGTGATAGTGATACAGTAGCTGAGTGACAATGGTTTACTGGGAAGATGTTGTAATTGTTGAATTGTAATTGGATTTTGATTAGGAAGTTGATAAAGAAATAGTTTGAGTTTATGGCTTTATCTAGACATTGGTGTAGCGTAGGGTCATGAAAAGTCTACAGCCCAAAAAACCAAATTCAGAAAACTCCAACAATGCAACATACTAATTGTGAGTTTCAGAGGTGTGATTTTCTTCCCCCACTTGTCTGGAAACATGTTTGAGTCAGTTTCCTGTGTTTGAAGTTTTGATCAGACAATAGCATAGCAACTCTAGCTGAACCTACTTGAGGGGGCCAACCAAGCAAAATTCTTCCACCTAATTGTTGAAGAATTATGATCTCCTGTACTCTTAATTTAGTTTAAAAGTTGGGGTTTTTTGGAGGAGAAAAGCCACTGGATTGGGATTGCAGTTGTGAGGGAAAGGTTGAAACTTTTTCCCAAGTACTCTTTTCAGAATCTAGGGTGTGTCTCACCTCTCTTTCTTCTTTGCTTAGGAAAGCACATAGTCACTAAGAAACCTGTATACCATAGAACAAAATCCTTGGTTTACATCACTCTGCTCTGAATTCACCAAACCAGATTTTTCTAACTCAAATCCACATTTGCAATATAAAGATAATGATGGTGCTTATCTATTTTATAATAGCATTTTTCTATTTTACTAGCTTATTATGAGAATTATTGAAGTAATACATGTGAAATACTTGGACTATTCTAAACATTCAACCCAACCCAGTCACTGGCTATTTATTTGTCCAATCTATTAGACTCCTTTTCCATTTATCTTTTTTCTTTTAGAATATTTTAATTACAAAAAAATAGAAATCTGACACTTCCTGCATGTGGTTGGAAGCCTACTGGCAGACAATGCAACTCCTGTGATTCAAATATTACTTGGGCTGTGTTTTATACCAGTTGCAATTCTGAATATTCTTCAGAGGTCTTCTCCTTCAGGAATATCCAAAAACTGGTACATGGTACACCACCTGAAGTTATACAAAAGACCCCTTAGCCACAGCCTCCACCTAGCTACCTACTATCTTCCTCTCTACCTACCTACCTACCTACCTATCTCTATCTCTATCTCTCTATCTCTCTACCTATCATTTGTCTGTCTGTCTGTCTGTCTATCTATCTATCTATCTATCTATCTATCTATCTATCTATCTATCTATCTATCTATCTATCCATCCAGTGGTGGGATTCAATTTTTTTTACTACTGGTTCTGTGGGCATGGCTTGGTGGGTGTAGCAGGGGAAGGATACTGTAAAATCTCCAGTCGGGGGTGGTATTTGCTGGTTCTCCAAACTACTCAAAATTTCCACTACCGGTTCTCCACAACCGGTCAGAACCTGCTGAATACCACCTTTGCATCCATCCATCCATCCATCTATCTATCTATCTATCTATCTATCTATCTATCTATCTATCTATCTATCTATCTATCTAATCAGTAACCACACTCATGGTTCCCCACTAGGTAAAGGCCGGGAGGGTTATAAACATTAAATAAGTTTTACACAATATTGATAAAAACCAACAATTAGGAAGTCTCACACACCCCAAATCTCAGTTCTGCCTATTTGTGTGGCACAACCTGAGCTATTTTGCATCACAGTTTTCATTTAGGACTCTGGCCTATCATTCACAAGTAATGTTATATGTGGGTCTTGCTATACAATGCAACTCTACAACAGTGGCATAAAATGGGTAGGAACAGGTGGATTGCCATCTGAAAAGCCATGCTCTTCTTAAAACTGGGTAACCAAATAAAATCAAGAAAAAAATGTTTGGTTGGTTGATTAGATTTATATCCAGTTCTTCAATATGGAACTTGAGATGGCATACGTGTGTGTGTGCATGTGGTATGTGTGTGTGTGTGTGTGTGCATGCATGCACAAATGGGTGGGCATATATACTATGCATGTACAAATGAGTATTTTTTAGACCTAAATATATGCAGAGTCCTGAAGAGGACTGCAAACACAATGCTCATTCATTCATAACCATCCAAACTGAACGTAAGGATCCACAGATATTGTGCATCTGGCAATCTCACAGGCACTTTAATTCTTTAATTCAAAAGGGTTGATCTCTTGACTGAAATTGATAGTTTGCATCTGTCCCAGTTGGCCAATTTGAGGACTCTAGCAAAAAAATTAAAATAGACCTGCGATCCTGAAGTCTGTCCTTTTGCTTTTTAAAGAAGGTATGGTTTTAATTGGGGAGTGGGGGATACATGATATTGTTTTTGTTTTCTGAGCAGACTGAGAGGCACAGCAGGCAGAAAGTCACTGCAAAGTGGGCAAGTCAATTCTATATGTGAAGCTGGAGAATTATGGTTCTTAGACAGTTTGTTGCTGCTTTAATTGGGTGGAGCTTGCTTTAAGGGAAAGAGAAGTTTCCCAGCTTCAGTGGTTTGATAGACATACCATTGATTTTCATCTCTCATCTTGCTTAAATGCAGCTGGGTTCTTGAAGGTTTCCCTGGCACTAAAAAGGGGGATCCAAGGTGTACCCATTTCCCACCCCAGCTGTAGAGAAGCTGGAAGACAAGAGACTGATCATCCAAACAGATCTCCTTACGGGTTGGCAGAATCACCAGTCGAGGTCAGTGCTAGGAGGCCCCCGGCATGGACATCAAGGCCCTCTTGTTAGGATTGTGAGCAGTAATATACGAAATACTAATGCTGTGATGGTCGTTTCAAAAAATCTTTTCTTAGTGAATATCTAGAAGCAAAAGGAACATACGTGCCAAATTTCAAATTTGTAGGCTTTATGGTTCTGGAGATTTTGTGATGATGCATGAGTGGTATTTCACAGATAGATAGATAGATAGATAGATAGATAGATAGATAGATAGATAGATAGATAGATAGATAGATAGATAGATAGATAGATAGATAGA
>BLBF01000021.1:8641512-8682173 GCA_015471245.1 Laticauda colubrina | reverse complement strand
AGATAGATAGATAGATAGATAGATAGATAGATAGATAGATAGATAGAGATAGAGATATATAGATATATAGATTCAGGGTTGAAATGAGGGATCCTTCGTGGTCTCTGAGCTTGGTTGATTTCTTGCAGACCTTTCATTACCCAAACTAGATAGCAACATCAATGCTATTTTTTATTTCCTGAGGCATTTGGATAGCCCCATGTTGAAAGCAGAAAAATGATTTTCAGTTCAACTGTCAGGAATGGCATGGTGCTTGTGCATGGCTATGTACTAACCTTCAGGCAACAAGAAAATATTTTGGCTATCAAATAAAGAAATGTGGAATAACTCTGATGACAGGTTATCCCAGGAAACATTTTTTTCTTCAAACTTCCTGCCTGGCTGAGTCTTCTATGGTAAGGAAGCTCAAGCTGGTGATACAAAGTGTCCTTTGTGTCCTGGCAGAAGCAATGTGAGATTGGTTGGGTTGTGAAAGTACAACTTGCCCAAGGTTATCCACACCAGTTGAAGGAGGAACCAGTCCTGAAGCCATGCTTTTTGACTTCCTTCAGGCATGAAATTGCCTGAGCATCATCCCTAGATTTGATAGGCTCACTGCTGAGAGTAATCCAGCAAATATGGACCACGGTCTATATTCTGGGCCATGTCTGAAATATTCCAGAGCTGCTGCTGCCCTCCAAGACAGTGGCGATTGACAATCAGACTGAATCAAGTACAATAGGTGCCAGTGAGTGAAGACTGTTCAATGGTGACATAACCATGAAAAGCTTCAGATGAAGTCCTGGATCAAGCAGTGACATGGATGGAGACCTTACAGGTCAAATAACTTTCCTAAGCTTAAAATGCTAAACTAAAAAATAAATGATTCTTCAAAGGAAACACTTCCCTGTTTTTGTTTTGGATTCCATAAGCTATTTGGTGACCTGGAACAAGAGGCACTTGATCTCTCATGCTCTTACGCTCAGGGGAAAGCATATGGCTCAGACTTTTCTCTATGTTTAGCCCCATAGCCAAATCTAATTCCTCAATAGCCCTGAATTTGGCAGCCTTCTTTGCCTCTTCTCCTACACTCTAAGGCAGGTCTATCATAATGATCTTTCACAGGACAATGCCTTATATCCTATTTGAAAGCATATCCTATGTGACCTGCTTTATACTGTACAAGTTAGCCTTCTTGAAACAATTTTTGGCATCACTGAAGATTGAAAGCTGTGGAATAGATATATAGCATTTCTTTTCATCCAGTCTCAAAGACGGGCTTTAACTTTGGCCCCTGCTCTTCTCCTTTGCCATCCATCTTCAACTCTATCACTTTCTTGTGAACCATTACAAAGAACATCTTGTTCTTTCTAGGCAGCCTCTAGGTTTCTGTCCTCCAATGTTTTGTTTCCTACTTAGCCATCTCCTCTGGGCCAAGTCATGTTCCCCTTTGCAGTTGAAAGTGAAAAACAAAAGATATGGATACTGCAGAGGTCCTCAGGATTGTTGAAACTGCCAAAAACCTGCCTCAGCTACTCAACAGACAAACTTTTGGCCTAAAGCTTGTTTTCAGCACCATTGATGAGTGGACAGGTCACTGCATGGACCTTTTACCTGCTAAGGTGCATAAAGGTATCACTGTATGAGTTGGTTCCCCCCCCCCCCATTTCCTTGGAACATGTATTAGATCGATGCCTAAAATGGCAGGTGTTAATTATCTCAAGATTTATTTCTCAATGGAGTTCTTCCCCATCTTTTTTAAAAAAATCAAAATATGTCTTGGCATTCCTGGAACAATGTTTTAATCTGTATTAATAACAAGCCAAGTACAATCCCCTGATCATGTAATTATCTGTCTCTCCAACCAGGCAAATCTGGATTTACCTTTCCTTGAGCGACATGTTTAGTTCTTCAAAGTTTCATAAAATTTTCTTGCCATAAGTAATGAGCCATTATAACATGGCTTTGTTTACGTACTCTGACCCTGTCACTATTCTTTGAAGAGATGGGCTTCTTAACTTGGTAGACACAATCATAAGAAGCTTTTGGAGTCTTGTGCGTAAATTCAAGCTGGAATTGAAGTGCAGCTTTTTAAAAATGCAATAATATTGGAACAGATCAGCAAAGGATGTGGTGAATTATCTAATGCTTGGAGACTTTAACTGATGACTGGCAGAGCCCTCCATGTTCTCATTCAGCTGCAAATAATTGGGCTTCAAGCAAAAGCTGCCAGACAGAACTCCATGATCTATGTTGAGAGGTCAAATTAGGCATCAAGTGTTCATAACTGCATCAACCTCAACAAGGGTGCCAATCACATCTGTGCACAATCAAGGCACAGTTAGAAACAAGGTAATGCAAGGCAATCCAGGGTCATGCATTTGAATTTTGGCTTCTTTGTATAGTACAGCAAAGTACAGTAAACTCAGTTAAATTGATAAAAATATATACTTTATTTTTCTCTAAAATGTTGCAAAAAGATTCAGAAACCGTAAGTCTAGGAGCAAGAACCTTGCTTCAGGCCTAAAGGAATATGAAACAAGCAATAATAAATATTTTATTTACACACATCTGCAAAATTATTAGCAATCCCAGTCACTTCTTCAGTGCATATTATTTCCATGGAGAATGAGTGGATGAGAGCAAAATGAAAGGAAGGGGGCAAATATTTAGAACTGTCAAAGGAACATCAGTATTTTCTAGAAGCATGTTTTCTTAACCAAAAGTTCAAAAGTCAGAAACACATCCTTTCCTGCATGTTCCCCACCTCTACACAGTGGCACAAAAATTGTCTTTGAGAATAGTTGTAAGCACAAGGAGCAACGTGTAATTAAAGGGGAGCTACCTGTCTCCCTTGGAGCAAGGGAGCTTGTCTTTGAGAGATCAAACTTCCCTACCTGCAATTTTGCTCAGTAACAGATGCAGCCCCCAAGGCCAGTTTTCTCTAGGACAATCTTCCCCACCTTGGCTACTCTTCTGAAATGTGGACCAAATTGGCAGAATTAAATGCAATCTAGAGGGCACTTAGATTGGGAAATGAGCCAAAGGGTCTCTAACACAAGCAGCCCTTGACTTACGACCACAATGGAGCTCAAAGTTTTCCTTCCTAAGTGAAACATTTGCCAAGTGAATTTTGCCCCGTTTTACAACCTTTCTTGCCACTATTGTTAAATACGTCAGTGCAGCTGTTAGTAACGTGCGGTAGTTGTTAAGTGAATTGGGCTTCCCCACTGGCTTTGCTTGTAAGGAGGTCACAAAAGAGGATCACATGATCTCAGGACATCATGGCTACGAAATAAATATGAGTCAGTTGCCAAGAGTCCAACTTTTGACCATGGGACCCCTGGGAATGCTGCAACTGTCGTTAAGTGTGAAAAACAATCCTATTAAATTCTTTTCCAGCATTGTGGCCACAGCTTGTTCAAAGTCCAGGACTGACACAGTCATTCAATGAACTGTTGAGGATTGCCTGTATTAATACCATGGAAAATAATTAGCCAAGATATTTTGCTATAAAGGCCCCATTAGACAAATGAAAGATGGGCATCCCTACATCAGCAGACATTCATTTTTATGGGGTCACTCACTGGAGAACCTTCAGCTCCATTGTGCTTCCTCATTTATTCAGAGACCACAGATGCTCTACTGATATGCTTTGAGTTGCATATCTCTTGGAGCTATATGAAACGTAGTTGTGTGGTGGGGGGGGGAGGGGTGGTCCCTCTAGCTCCCAACTATCATATACGGGGCTTACACACCTGAAAGTCAGTTCAAAGAAGCTTGGGTGAGGTCTGTAAAATGAAAGTTGTCAAACACATAGGGAAGACACTTCTTGTGACCTGAGCATATATCTTGGGTGAGGGAAAGCCATTCTGCCCAAAGTCCAAGATATTCCCCCTCCCCACCTTCTATTCCAATCATCCAAGAGATCCAGAACAGTGGTGGGATTCTACCAGTTTCCCTACCGGTTCGGGGATCGTGCACTTCGCATGTGTGTGCACAGTTTTCCAAACATCAGCTGAGGCTCTGCCGCACCAATCAGCTGACAAAATAAAGAAGAGAAAAGCGCAGGAGCGGGTGGAAAGGCTGATCCTGCACTTTTCTCTTCTTTCTCCTCTCCTCTCAGTTGGAACTTGTTTTTACCTATGGGTTAGGTGGATTTTTTGTGACCGTTTTGGCAATTTTTGCTACCGGATCGGTTCAACCAGGGCAAACCAGTAGCATTTTACACAGAAACAAAGAAAGGAATGAAAGATTTCAACCAATCAAAATACAGCTAATAACCTGGGAACTGCAATCCCTGGGGCTGAAGTTTTCAGATCTAGTTTAAATCAAGGTCTATTTCAACGAGCATGCAAAAATACAAAAGAAGCTCCTTGCACACTTGGACCCTTGCAAACATGCACATCACTGCCTTGTTTCTCGTGGATGCCTGCAACCATTTCAACCTGGGTTGATTCTCCCAAGACAGTGAGGTGAGACATTTGTAACCACAAAGAGATCTGGTTTCCGGGCCAAGAAAGGATACTGTGCTCCTGTGGGGAAATAGAGAGATGGGCGTGTGTGTGTGTGCATGTGCATATATGTGAGGCGAATGCCATGCAGCCTGGGCCTTTTCGTGAGGTCTTCTTTTCTGATCTGGGTGCTTCTCGTTGACTCGGCCATGCATGTCCTTTGCTTCCCTCCTCATTGCTCACAAGCACTCGTGCAGCACTTGCATGTTGGTGCAGTTCAAGCAGCTGACGTGACAGCACCAGTGGAAGGTGCAGTTGCATCTCTCCGTCACCTGCTGTGTCCGGGTGCGGTAGCCCCTCCCACAGCACAGCAACTCACAGCCGTCCAGAGCTGGGGAGGTGCTGTTGCAGAAGCGCCCGGCCGTGCCTGCTGTGCCTGTCTTGCCACTGTAAGTGCAGAAGTTGGGAGACTTCTCAAAGTAGACTAGGTCATGAGGGGAAGGGGGCTTGTGAGCTGGGTTCTCTGGCTCTAGGTGGTGCAACTCCATGCGGGAAGCTCGGTTGCTGCCTTTGTTGCCATAGATGACGCGGGAAGCACCATCAAAGCGATCCTTGAGGAAGTCTCCCACGGTCCGAAAGGTGGGCAGGCGCATCCAGCAGGTCTTCACGGTGCAAGAGCCTGACATCCCGTGACACTTGCATTCCTGGTGCATTTCTGTGAAAACAGTCTGGGTAGGAGGGGGAGGAGGAAAAGAAGACCAACGAGCCTATTAAGCTGTCAGATGAATCATTTGGGGTTCCAACTTGAGCTGGAGCTGTGCAAGAATCAATAAAAATGAGACCCAGACAGCTGTGAGGAAAGAAGAAGCATTTATTCCCAAAAGCAAAACAGTTTGCCTTTAGGAACAGGCTGCAGAGACATGGGGTTTACGGCAGCAGATTTGTATAGGGGGTCGGGGTTGGACTTATCTGGGGTGTCTATGTGCTGATTCTAGGGTGACACTTGAGAACTGTGTGTGTCCCTGTGCGTGTGAGTGGGTATGTTTGTTCTTGTGGACATGCAGTTCCTCTAGGTGGGAGACTTAATTTAATTCGTTCTGTTTGTTTGCAGGCCTTATCCTTTGATACGTGGATTAGGTTTGGGTAACTTATTTGGGGATTTGAGGAAGTTTGCTAATTTCAGCCAATTAACTTAGTTTCGGCTTCACTGTCCATTATCTAATGGAGGCACTGATTCTCAGACTATGGTGGGTTCTGTTTATATTTTTGGGGGAAACAGTATAAAGAATAAAATCTGTTTGGATGTAAAATTTTGCACAGGAGCAATACACTTTTTTCAGCGCTCGGGGCTGCCCAAAAAGCCCGATGCCTGGTTCCTAAGTTGAAAGCCCTGTCATGGCTATGGTGAAAGCAAGAGGCCCCAGACTCCAACACTGCCCTTGTCACAGAACTCATTAGGTAGCTTCAGGCAAGCCAATCTTCCTTGCCTCAGTTTTTCCATTGAATAAAGAGAACCGATCTATTATAAAATCTATGAAGATGATTGGTGTCAGGCCTGGAGGATGAAGATCTTCCAGAAATGGCTCAACTGCAACTCCCAGAAACTTCATTTTATGCCCATGTGGGCTAGGTCTACCAGGAACAGTAGTTCCTCAATATCTGGACAGCCAGAGAAGTTATCCAGGCTTTGAACAAGCTAAGCAAGCTAAAGAAGGCTTTTTCCATCCAAAGCTGCGGGGACTACAATTCCCAGAATTCCTAGTCTTAAGTTATGCTGTCTAGAAACTATGGGAATTGGAAAGGAAATCAAAATGTGAGGATAACAGTGACAATAATAATACAGTACTGTAGTAATGGTGATAGTATGTCCTATATTTTCTGCTTCTTGGAGTGATCAGGAGTGGCTGGGTGCCAGGGCATCTCTGCTTTTCCCTGTGCACCATCTCTCCCTTTGTTGTTCTGTTAGCAAAATCTCTTTTCCAAGGTCAATTTCTTTCCCCCTTTTCTTGCAAATGGGACCAACTCCCCCCGCCTCCCATCCACACACCACAGATCCCCTCCACTTAGAAAAATGTGGATGTGTTTCTCCCAAGCCCGCAGTTTTTCTTTCCAAAGGGGTTTTTATTGCAATTAGAAGAACTGGAATCATTTCCTTCCAGATGTTTAGGAGCCCACACGTCAGCCTAGCTTGCGGTTCTGGGCTTGGCTAGCTTGCATAAGGCTGGCCTGATTAAGGGAGGCTTGCCCCATTTCTGGAGGGGACATCCCATTACCACAGCCCACCCGTCTCAGGTTGCTACCACTCTCCTCACAATCTACGCCCCTGTAAAAGCAAACAAACGTATGCTTCCCAGTCCAAGTTCATATCTGTGCAAATAAGCAAGAGAGAGGAAATACATTTTGTGCAGCCAAGCAACATACATAAGCAGGTATATTCCCATGGCCAGAATCTCTTGTTTCAGGCAGCAAATATGGGCATTTCTAAGGGCAGCAGATAGGCAGATTGCAACCAATCAATTGGGATGTTTTCCTAAATAACTCTGCTGGACTTGAGGCCATTCCAGTGGGATGCTATTCAGTTCCTACCTTGTGCCCAGGCATAAATACCCCACTGCACGATGTCATCTTAATTAGTAGTAAAGAAGTAGTTTGGGTTTTTTGTATTACCTGCAAACTACAGTTTGCATCAGAGGTGGTATTCTGGCCAGTTCTGGAGAACCGATAGCAGAAATTTTGAGTAGTTCGAATAACCGGCAAATACCACCTCTGACTGGAGATTTTACCACCAAGCCATGCCCACAGAACCGGTAGTAAAAAAAAAAATGAACCCCACCATTGGTTTGCATGTCTCACACAAGGCTACAAGAGATGTAGCAGAAGAACAAGCTGCATTGGGAGAGTAGAGTTAAACACATCATCATCTTAGAGTCACTGTGTTCCCACAAGGGCTATCACCAAGGATAATGTGTCTTTATGTCCATGACCAGGTTGAAGACTCTTTTTGGATTCACCTGGAAAGTCACTGTAGGAAATAGCCTGATTTAGCAAAGCAATTCTGTTAGTCATATTTACGTATGACAAACAGCTTGAGCTGAGTTTTCCTGAAATGAATTCTTCCCTAGATGAGGAGATGGATTCTTGCACTACCTCATGCTTGTTCAATAAAGTGCATAAATCATTGCAAGGAATGGAAGATAAACTCTAACATGAATGATCATACAGGAACTGGTTGTTTGTTGCTTCCTTCGATCCTATTTGTAGGACAACAGTAAAGAAACTGAGATCTTGGGATAATATTCCCAGCATTCTCGTTAAAACAAGCTCCTGGAACACATTGTTTAGATTTCACAGTACAACTCTATGCCACATGATAATGTCTTGGACACCAAATCCAATTTCATCCAGGTGAACAATATAGTGCTATAACCCACATTAACTCAATCACACATCTGCATAAGTGTATAATGATCTGAATGGGACCTTTTTTTTTTTTTTGCATGCTAACCTTAATAAAACATTAATTACTTTGGAGGAATTTGATGGTTAGTTTTCCAAGGAATAGATCGACATAACTGAAATCATAACTGATTATCTCTTCAGAAAACAATGAGCTGATACAAACAGAGTGAATCATGGTCTGAACATATGTTGAAAACATTAATGAGGCTTATTGGAGAAATCAAATGTGGTGTTAATTAGTATTTGCTGATATCACTGTGCCCATACAGTAATGGTAAGAAAGGCATTCTCAATGCATGCAATCCAGTGGTGGGACTCAATATTTTTTACTACTGGTTCTGTGGGCGTGGCTTTGGGGGCGTGGCAGGGGAAGGTTACTGCAAAATCCCCATTCCCTCCCCACCCCACTATCCTGCTTTCCATCTCCATTATTCTTTACAGGGCAACAAAAGAAGACCCAGCCGATCAGCTGGGACTCAATGGGAGGCAGAGAATAGATGAGGGTGGGGCCAGTCAGAGGTGGGATTCACCAGTTCTCCGAACTACTCAAAATGTCCGCTCCTGTTCTCCAGAATGGTCAGAACCATACCATCTCTGATGCAATTCTGCGTAAAGCCCCACATAGCCCGTAGTGACCCCCATTCTCTTTACCAGGCGTCCTGCCTCGTTGTTGTGCAAGTTCATCAGGAAACGCAGGTCTCTCCCCTTCTCGTTGGAGTCCACAAACTCTCGCCCAAAGACCCGTCCAAAGTCCACGTTGTCACTGCAGCCACCCCAGTGCCAGTCAGGACCTCCCGGGCCTCGCCGTCGGTAGTCACAAGTGCAAGATTCAATGGAGCCTTCTGAGCAAGAACGGGCCACTGAGTGGGTGACCCCAGCACTGGTAATAGCAAAAATGAAGGCCGTCTCCCTGCAACCTAGAGGCAGGAGAGAGAGAGAGGGAGGGAGGGAGGGAGGGAGGGAGAGAGAGAGAGAGCGCACATAACGTATCAGTGAATAGCAACACTGAACCCAACTTAGAACAGATAGGCCTCAACTTACAATAGTTCATGCAGTGATCTTTTGAGGTTACAGCAGTGCTGAAAAAAGCCACTTATGGCCGTTTTTCACCCTTACGATGGCTGCAGCCTCCCCTTGGTCGTAGGATCAAAATTCAGACACTTGGCAATTGACTCATATTTATGATGGCTGCCGTGTCCCAGGGTCATTTTGCGACCTTTTGTCAAGCAAAGCCAGCAGGGGAAGCCAAAGCCACTTAACACCTGTGTTAATAACTTAACTGCAATGATTCACTTAACAAGGGTGGCAGGAAAGGTTGTAAGATTCTCACTTAACAAATGTCTCACTTATCAGCATAAATGTTGGGCTCAATTATAGCAATAGCAATAGCACTTAGACTTATACACGGCTTCATAGTGCTTTACAGCCCTCTCAAAGTGGTTTGCAGAGTCAGCATGTTGCCCCCAATAATCTGGGTCCTCATTTTAGCCACCTTGGAAGGATGGAAGGCTGAGCCAATCTTGAGCCTGGTGGGATTTGAGCTACCAAATTGTAGGCAGCTGGCTGCAGCAGAAGTAGCTTGCAGTCTACCTCTACTAAAGTCAAACCATGATGTTCAGAGATACGTTTGTAAATTAAACTTTTAAAAACAAAAAATTTAAAAACAAAGGGGTGGGGAGGATAGGGCACCAAACCCCAGAGGTACCACACTGGAGTTTCCAGTTTTAGAGGTTCTCTGTGCCTCTCCCAGCTGTGGTCTTTAATCTGGCTGGTCTAAGTGGCAACTTCTTCAGCCTTCTAACCCAAATAAAGTATTTCCTTAGTTTATAAACCTATAACCAGCCTTAAATGGTGCTCATGAAGACATACCTTTCAGCCATCAGAATTCACTTTATCACAATGCTCAGGCATTTTCTTTAGCAAACAGTCAAGTTAGCCAAAGGATTTCCCACTAGACAGTAATATTCCCATGGAGGCAACCTATATACAGTGTGAGAAGACTGTAATATAGCAGGATTTTAATAATAGCCAATGGTGTACAGTTGTCCCTCCACTGGAGGCATGCTTGCTGATTGGTCCATGATTCTAATAGCAGAACAGGAATGGAGGGGATTCTCAGCCAGTTCTTCCCTGTTGTTCCCCCCTCCCATTCTGCTCCAAGGGATCCCCCCAATCTTATAGCAGAGGTGGTATTCAGCAGGTTCTGACCAGTTCTGGAGAACCAGTAGCAGAAATTTTGAGCAGTTCGGAGAACCGGCAACTGGTTGTCCTACCTCTGACTGGAGATCCTTCCCCTGCCACACCCACCAAGCCAGTAGTAAAAAAAATTGAATCCCACCACTGTCTTATGGGATGTATCAGAAGGGAGATGGAAGGCCCCCAGGAAGCAGGAAAGGATTGAAAATCAATTCCATCCCCATTCCATTAGTGGCAGCTTCCAGTAAGGCAGAGATGGGCTCTTTTATGACTTGTGGATTTCAACTCCCAGAATTCCTAAGCCAGCGTGGAATTCTGGGACTTAAAGTCCACAAGTCATAAAAGAGCCATAATTCCCCACCCCTGCAATTCTACTCACTATTTATTTCTTATATTTGTGCCCCATTGACCTGTTCAAGAGCTCAAGAGGGGAATATGTCATGCTTCTTCCTCCCATTTTTCCCCATTGCAACAACCTGGTAAGGTCACCTGGGCTGAGAGAGAAGGATTGATCCAAAGTTATTTGGTCAGCTTCCATGGCTGAGGGGCAACTGGAGCCTGTCAATTAATAGGCTATTATTATTATTACTGTTATCATCATCATGGTTGGTCACACAGTCAACCAGGTGTTTTAGACTGGAATTGGCATTTATAACCACCTATTCAAAGACCTGGGAAAGGCAGATATTGTTTGATGGTGTTAAAGATATTGTTCCAGGATGCAAACCATGCCAAGTAAAGCTGCCTTTTGTAATTGACTGATGGTGATTTTGTCAATGCCAATGGTATTCATGTGGTGCTCCAGATGCCTTATTTATTTTATTTTATTTATATTCTGTCTTTATTATTTTTTGTAAATAAACTCAAAATGGAGAACATATCCGACATGCCTTCATTTTCCTATTTTCCCCACAATAACAAACCTGAAGAGAGTAACTGACTGAAGGTTGCCCAGCTGGTTTTCATGGCTAAGGCAGCACCTGAACTCACTGTCTCCAACTTTCTAGCTTGCTGCCTTAAACATTAGATCAAACTGGCTTTTTTTTTTTTTTTTTTTTTTTGGGGGGGGGGAGGAGAATTACATCCAAGGCAGCTATGACCACTAGAAATATATTTCCTTTCTTTGCCATCATTGTGCTACTTCGATGTGCAGGTCTTTATATTTTTCTGATTTTTCTCTAGTTCTTTCTCCTTTATTCAGCCATTGTTCCAATTTATTCTGTTAGTATGCTGGTCTATGCTGTTAGCGGAGCGTAGTCATGATTAATATCACCATCACGGCTGTGCAATGATCCAAATTTGAAAGAAGGAAAGGAAGGTGATTCAGAGTGTGCATGGATGGTCACGTTGCATCTGTTGGCAACTCCTTAAAGAAGTTGCATCTTCTGGTAATAGCTACCATATGCACTCCCAGAAAATAAGTATTTGACTTAATGTGCTGAAGGGTGTATATGCATGCATGCCCCAAATCACCTTTTAATCTTCAACCAGCTCATGTCCCAGTGGTGAGATTCACCATATATACTCGCATATAAGCCGATCTTGTATATAAGCCAACCCTTAAAAAACTGCCCCAAAATGAGGAATTTTGCAAAAACTCGCATATAGAGGGGAAAATACAGAGGGAAAAGTTGCAGGGCAAAAGTTGCGGCTCATCGTCCATCCAGGGAGAAAGGCTGCAAAGGGCCAGGCGAGGGCTGCAAAGGACCAGTTGACAGGGAGTGCGAGAGCCAAGACTCTCATCGCGCGAAGCCGCCACACTAAGTCGCTGCTCCAGCGCAAATCGAGGCACGGCCACCTATAAATCAGATTTATGCGCGTATAAGCTGATCCCCAAATTTGGAAAAAAAAAAAAAGCATTCTAAAGTTGGCTTATATGCAAGTATATACGGCAATTATTTTACTACCAGTTCTGTGGGCGTGGCTTGGTGGGCGTGGCAGGGGAAGGATGCTGTAAAATAGTTAATAAGTAGTTCTCCAAACTACTCAAAATTTCTGCCACTGGTTCTCCAGAACTGGTCAGAACCTGCTGCATACCACCTCTGTGATGTCCGCTTAAGCTGTTGAAATCCCACTGAAATCCATCAGATTAAATCAAGCCAGGTGTGCTAGACTGCAATGGCATGACACTTCTAAATCCAAAAACAGCAATTCTGATATTGTTGTTAACAACGCCGAAGTTAAACAAATGTACTTAAGCCCCATCCCACTAATTGCCATGCAAGTTGTTTTAAAAGAAGGGGCCAGCATGGGTACCATGAACAATTCTGAGACATTTTATATCTGGAAAAAAAAAAAAAAGAAGGAAAGAAAGAAAGAAAGAAAGAAAGAAAGAAAGAAAGAAAGAAAGAAAGAAAGAAAGAAAGAAAGAAAGAAAGAAAGAAAGAAAGAAAGAAAGACAAAGAACAGTGTCCTGATCTTTTACTACCTAACCAGGGTCCCTTGCTCAGTTTCCCCAAGAGCTCGTGGCTATTCCCCAAATTGACCTCACAGGTCATGGGCCCTTTAACCATTTAACCACTCTGAAGGTGGAAGGCTATATAGCGGATGGGCACACCTGCTATGGTGGACATCCACCAGTTAAAATCTTGCAGAGGAGCAAAATTAAAAGAGAGGGAAAATTCAGTCCAGGTGGTCCTTGACTTACAACAGTTCTTTAGTGACCATCCAAAATTACAGCAGCAGTAAAAAATGGGATTTAAGAACCATTTTTCATAGTCACGACCTTTGTAGCATCCCCATCATCATGTAATAGAAATTCGGGATGTTTGGCACCTGGTTCTTATTTAGGACCATTGCTGGGGTCACACGATCCCCTTTTGCAACCTTCTGACAAGCAAAGTCAATGGGGAAGCCAGATTCACTGTACAGCCGGGTTACTGACTTATCACCTAGAAAACTGGACAGACTTCCATTCTCCTCCTCCTCCTCCTCCTCACCACCACCACCATTCAAATCCCTTTTCCTGTATCATCCCCTTACCTCTGTTGACAATCTTGCCGAAAACATTGGGGCCTGGGGTAGTAGGGCAGTTCCAGCGGCGGTTACGGAATTGCCACTTGCATTCTTTGATGGCACTCTGCAGGCCACTGCTGATGCTGTGCAGGATGCCCGGATTTTGCCGGATAAGCTTGCGTTGCTTTCGGCTCAGGAGCTGCAAGGAAGGGTCTAGCACCAGCTGCACATTCTTGGAGTCGGTCAGTAGGTTGGTAGAGGAGGCCACGTTGATGATTCCCCTGCAAGCAGAAGTTTCAAGAGGATTACATTGTGATCAGGACAGGGTGGTTTTTGGCTCCTTAAGGACTCAGACCTCCAGAATGAAGACTGAAAACTTCCAGCTGCCCCAGGAAAATGCCAGGGTGCAAAAGTTTTCACCCCAAATCTTGCAGTGTTGAATATCAAGTGCTTCAAGGACATTTGGAAAGGGAGGGGTTATGACTTGCAGGCATTCTTCAAAGATTGTGAGC
Organism: Laticauda colubrina; assembly: GCA_015471245.1. Taxonomy (NCBI): domain Eukaryota; kingdom Metazoa; phylum Chordata; class Lepidosauria; order Squamata; family Elapidae; genus Laticauda; species Laticauda colubrina. The sequence continues at coordinate 8,668,618 of BLBF01000021.1, read as the reverse complement.
AGTCTCTATCATGGGCTTTTCTCACCTTTGCTTCGGCCTAAATATCACTGCATTCAATGCTGCTAACATGCCAATGCATGTTGTGTGTGTGTGTGTGTGTGTACACACAGGTATGTATTTAAAAACTCTCTCTGCCTGGTGATAGATAGAAGAATGCCCCCAACAATCTGGGTCTTCATTTTACTGACCTTGGAAGGATGAGTCAACCTTGAGCCAGTCAGGATCGAACTGCTGGCAGTGGAAGGCAGAATTAGCCTGCAATACTGCATTCTAACCACTGTGCCACCCAAGCTTTAAACACTAATTCCTTTCCAATTAATTTAAAGAATAAAAATTAAAACTTCCCATAGTATAGCTGAATTCCCAGAAGGATCACAAGATCCATCAAAACATGTCAGGTAAATCAACTAATAACCATGAGTTGCCTCTTTTTCCTTTCATGGGTGGAAGATAATTAAAGAGTGAATCGAAAATCCTCTCTGGACAGGAACTGCCCAAATCTAGGTCCAGTTGCAAAGAAGTCCCTCTTTTATTCTGGATCAAGTGTGCACAACATATTTTAAGAAGTGAGGTACCCCACAATGTTATTAAAAACTTAATTAAAAATGTCTGCAAGTCACTTATGTCATAGCAACTGGGTGATCACACTCCACATGACAAATGAAAAAAATCATACAAATTTTTAGACAGGTTTTGGCAGGAGATTATGTGGATGAGGAATCAATCTACTTACTGTAATTAATAAGAGGGGAGTTGAGTGTTCCCATCTCTTGCCAGGGCCAACCCAAACATGTGGAAACAGCTAAAGGGGAATCCCATATAAATTCCACATCTCGTGCATCTGGCATTCTTGAATTAAAAAAATCTTGTCTGAGAATTTATGTCCCCAACTTAAAGTCATCTAGGAGGAATTGAAATGTGCTTAACAGAGCTGTCTAAAAAGAATTTGCTGTACATGACTTCTACATGGCAGAGGAGGTGCTTGCAGGATCCAAAACGACAGTAAAGTGTAAGGTGCAAAATTCCTATTGCACAAGCTTTCTCTGATTTGATATGCTCAAGATGTGTTAGAAGTGCAATACCCAGAATTCCCAGTCAGTTCTCTCTTTCTCTTTAACACCGTAGCATTAAACACAGTTATGAATTCCAGTCATTTGCTATAGAAATGCAATTTATGCCTGATAATATAACAGCTACAGTAACAGTACATTGACAGTTCACTGAAATTATTGTAAACTTGGTTACATATATTTTGTTAACCAACTAGCTGAGCTATATAAATGTTTTAAATAAAAATAAATAGGTTGTTACAAATAAACAAAATATAGCTGTTATTATCTTACGGCTATTTTTCCCTATTATTATTATTAGATTGGATTGAAAATCTGGAACATGTATTTATTTAAAAAATCCATAAACTTTACTTTTATTCCAGATAGGATTTCAGAATAATATAATAGCCAATTAGAGTTTTTTTGTCTACACCCCGTCCCCACAAAACCATATACACACAAAACAGACATGTATAGCACAAATTTAAAGCCCAATTTGACCTTAAAAGAAATTCAATCACCATTACGCATTGCAACTGCAGTTCCATACTATTTTCAAAATATTAAAATATTTGTTTGAAAATTAAGAACTTATTCTCCAAAGAATGTAGAGGAGGTGCGAGGCACAGCAATATGATAATAGCAGAATACAACAAAAATAATTCTAAAATGTATGGAAAAGCAGTAGTGAAAAAACTTTTTTTAAAAAAATTAGAATTTGCAAACCACAATGGAGAGAGGGAAGAAGAACAGCCACATATCACCCACAATAAGGGAGGGAGGTTCCCTTAAAACGCTACTGGTTCTCTGAGACCTCCCTCCTCCCCCTCCAAACAGGTTCTCTGAGACCTTCCCTCCCTGCCAACAGTGGCCACAACTATCTCGGGAAGAGAGGGAGAGAAACAATGGCAGCAAAATAAGAAAGACAACTATTCTGTCTACAGTATTTGAAAGAGTCAAACTACATGCCAGGCCCCATCCAGTGGAAGAGATTGCAAAGAGCATGTGTTCATTTCCTTCACCCAAGTAGCTGCTATTTATCCTGCCCTCCATCCGCCCAGCCTCCGTCCTGCACAGGTGGAGAATTGCCATAGGAGCCCTAGATGACCTAGGCAGCAGTTCCAGTTGTTCTTTGCGCTGATACACCTATTACCTCTAGGATGGAGAGGAAGGAACCCCAATATTCTGCCATTTCAGGAAAGAAAATGCATTACTTGGAAGTTGCAGACTCTGTCGCTGGAGCCAATATGGAAGGAAAGGGAAACTGGTAGGATACCATAAGCCAACTTTCTCAACTTGGCGCTCTCCATCTATACCCAACTAACTCCCATAATTTTTAGATAAGGGAGATTATGAGGGAAGAATTAGAGTTCATCTGGAGGGCAAGACTCTGGGGAAGCTTGCATGATCTGTCTTATTCAGAAAATGACTGGTGTTAAACTGTTAATTTGCGGTGGCTGCAAATTATGGCTTCCTTTGTTTTACCATAGTGATGGTTCTAAGCTTTTTTTTTTTAATGTAGATGTTTCAACATGAAGAGCAATGATAATCTGATAATAATTAACAATAACAATCAGCTGATAATTATTGTCAGCTGCCTTTTGATGGGAGCTACCTTTGATCCTGAAAGGCAAGATAAAAGCAAAGTAAAATTTTAAAAAACCCTAACAAAATACTTATTTTTCCATAGTCAAAAACACTTTGCTCAGTGCCTGTGTGAAAATAAACTCTTTAGTAATCTGACATGCTGGACACTTGATTTTATAAATGATCACTGCTCTCTATTATTCATTCACTTTTGTTTCCACCGGTTGATGTTTTAGAAGGAATCGTGACAGGGAGAACAGCTTTATCTGAGAGCTCAAATAAGGAAGGGTTATCGCACTCATAGATTATTTTTGATAAACAGATCACACACAAAAAAAAACCCAATGGATAACCGACAGATGGATATGTGATACAGGCATACTAAAATAGCAAAAGGATTTCCTATTGAGCTATGGAATTAAAATGCATCACATGTGTTTGAAGAGTCTTTGTAATGATCCCAATAAACTGTCTGTGCATCTTCTCCTTAAAACATTGTAGAAGGGTTTGTAATACTGTGCACAGTAGCCCAAGTACTCCCCTGAAAAACCTAACTCTAAAGGTGGAAGAGAGTCAAAACAAACACTTCCAAGGCATACAGTCCAGGTATTTCTAGGCAATCAGAACTGATGGACCCAAAGATGCTATTTCAAAAGGCAATTGGACTTTCTTGTCCTTCCTTGAAGCCATTTCGCTTCTCATCCCAAGAAACTTCTTCAGTTCTGAACTGAAATGAAGCACCTTCAAGGAAAAATCAAGAAAGTCCAGTTGCCTTTTGAAAAAAGCACCTTTGGGACAACCATGACCTGGATGACTGAGGATCTCCAAAGACAAAACAGCTGAATTTGCGTCTCTGGTAACTCTTTGTTCCTAAATCCAACACAACCCTTTTATTGGAATGATTTTGCAGTAGAGGCCAGTCTGTCAAAGCCAAGGAGGCTCTCACCACATCTCAAGCAGAACATTGGGCTTCAGGACGTCCAGTCCATTGCCAAATTTGGTGGCAGGGAGCTGGAACAAACAGCCTCTCTCACTAAGAAGCATGGAAATCCTTCTTTTCTTTTTTCTTTTTTTTGCCAGTACTACTACCAAGGACCTTTGGGCCTCACTGACTCACTCCCTGACTCACTTCACTTGGAGTACTAAAATGGTTAGGTTAATTTTCCAAAGCACTGCAGCCCTGAAATTTGGTACCATACATATGTCATCTGAGACATTTTAATAGCTAAAATAGTTTGGAAAATTGTAGAATTCCTCCACAAAAGATGGGATGGAGATTTGTATTTGCCTCCAAAGAGTTAGAGTGGGATTTCCCAAGCTACAGGTCAGGATTCTCCCTCCAGGGAATCACAACCAATTTTGTGTGTATGAGAGAGAGGGAAGGGAGAGGAAGGGAGGGAGAGGGAGACAATTTTCCTTAAAACCTAATGAGGTTTGTTCTGGCCTAGTGGAGGCAAATTCAGTCTTAGACTTTGTTCTGTCACTCTGCCTGCAGAAAACCACTGTGGGAAGTTCTTGTGTCACAAAGTTTGGGAACCTCTGCAATATATATAGATTACACTGTAAGTTAAAAGCATTGTATTTCTTTTTTTTTTTGCCCAGCTCAAACACAAATGAAAGAATTAGTTTTATTATTCATACAGAGCTGACTCTGGGTTCTGCAAGATTTCAGGCTATTGAGTATTTCATACTTTTACATATAGTCCAAGATACACCAGTTACTGGAAACTATTGATAGAGAATCTAGGAAACAAGAAATGTATCTGCTTCACGCATATGACACAAATGCACTTAGTCATTACTGTGTTACTCTGCTACCCTTGTAAGCAGATATTTAATAGTTATGCATCTCAAACCATACTGATTGCTCGCAGCATCTGAAAAACAGCATTCTTTTCTTCTTTCAGTCCAAATCTAGAACATGAAGAACTTCACTTCATCCCAGAAAAGACCTTGTAACACTGATAGTTTGATGCAGTGGTTAAGGCTGTGAGTTCTAGTCCTGCCTTAGGCATGAAAGGCAGCTAGGTAACTTTGAGTCAATCTCTCTCTCTCTCTCTGCCCAACTCACCTCACAGGGTTATTGTGGAGAAAACAGGAGAAGGAAGAAGTATTAGGTATGTTTGCTGGCTTGAGTTATTTATCAATTCATAAAGACAAGATTTAAAAAAAATTAAATAAATGTGGGGATTCTCCATATATGCCTCAACACATTTGAAAAAAGAGACATTTCCATTAATTGTAATTCCCTTTTCATTTCTACACTGAACTACCTATAACTCAACTCATCCCCCCCCTTTTTTTTTGTACTGAGCAGGTGTAGCTGGCAATTTCAGATTCCATGCACCTGCCCTGACTCCAACACCACTTTGTGGGATCTCACAGTTACCCTTCTCAGATCCCATGTTGCTGCTTCAGTCCTATATGCAGAATGCTAGTGTTCGGGCAAGAGACCGAATGAGTGGCCAAATTCAAATCACTGATGACTAGCAGTATAAATTATATTGGAAAGTATTCACACCCACAAGGTACATAAACCATTGAATTTGGAAGTGAACCTCCATTTGGCCAGGATGCTTACTGAAATGATCATTGCTTTTCCTTTATAGATTCTTTTGGACCAAAAACCAGGCATGTATTATTGCAGGAGAGGGGCTAAAATTTGAAATGGGATTCCTGTGCTTTCTCAGGCTTTCAGGGAGAGATTTCAGCAGGAGCATCAGGCATCAAAACTGAAAACTGAGAGTCATATCTCTCTTCTCTGAACTATGATTGGAGGAAATATCTCCTGAACTATTTTTCCTTGATTTGTCCGGCTGTTTCAGAAGAGGCATGCAAAGAAAATGGAAAGAAAGAATACAGACATGAAACACTTGAATAACAACATTAGCAGTGACAGAAATAGTGCAACAGTAAATAGCACTTCATTATAAATAATTAGGGCAAGAGTGCAACATAGTTTAGTTTTGGGGGAAACATTTCTGTATTAAATAGCTTTGTAGAGGCAAAAGTAGAAGTAGTAATAATTATTAGTAATTCTTTGGTAGAAACCGTGCGTAGTCCCATTCCAACTACCAATTTGACCACCCCATGCGGAAAGAGCCAAAGACCCATTCGGGGGCTTTGGACCCTATCCTGGTCTTTTGCAAACGGCAGCCGGGTGCCCAGGTCTTCCAAGCTTCCACCAAAGCAATATCCCGCAGAAACCGAAAGGGGATCCGCATCGCCAGGCGAGAACCAGCGCCCGGTCCTGCTCCGCTTCTCCACTTGGCCATTCGTACTGCTTCCGAAGCCGAGTTTCGGGCAGCGCAAAGTTGCCAGTTCGGGAGCCTCAAAGCAGCAGCAGGTTCGATTCCCCTCCCCGTCCCATCAATTCACTCGGGCGATCGGGTTTCGCCAAAGGCGCAGCCGCGCGTAGAGCGCACTTACCACCATCGGCCGCTGTTATTCACCGCTAGAGTGTTGGAAAGAGAGGAAAAAGCCAAAACCCACAAGGTCTTCAAGCCTAGCATTAATGCCACGGGGCTCATCGCTTCGCCTGCCTGCTCGGCGGAACCGCAGGAGGGGGGTTGGGGGGGGGGGGTTTGGAAGCGGCGAATGATAGATGGGTGGGTGGAGAGGTGGGATGGCGATGCGGTCTCCAAAGCGCTCCGCTGGCGAAGCGCACACCGTGCGCCCGGGAAGTGCCCGTCGCTCGTCAAGAAGACGTGAGGCCAAGTTGAAGTTTTTAGCGGGGAAAAAAAAGAAAAAAGAAAAAAAAAAAAAGGAGGGGGGGGCAGAAAAGGGAGAAGCTGCAGGAGAAAAAGTCCCCTTGGGTCTCACTTGCTGGCAACCCCGCCGGCTGATGACTCCCAGAAGAGAAAGGAAGACGCCAGAGGGGGAGAAGCGCCGCGCGTCCTGCTGGCTGAGGGCTCCTTGCAGCAGGTCTGCGATCCCCTCTCCAGGGCCCGCTTCTTATAGAGGCTGCGAGGAGGGTCGCCATAGAGTGAGCCAGCCATCCAGTCAGGAAGACCCGGCGCGGTGCGCGCCCGCGAATTATGCGCCCTTGCGCAAAAGGGACGCACCACAGCCTGGCAGGCGGGTCGAGCCGGGCCGGGTCCGGGCCGGAGGTGGGGAGTGGGGAGGGGGGGGGAGGAGGGCCCTGTAAAAAAGAGAAAAGCAAGGAGGCTTTTGACGGGCCGCTCCCCTCCGCTTCAGATTAAGTTCCCGGAGTCCCGAGAGGCCGAGCTCAGCTCATTTCGGGAGGAGAGGAAGCCGCCTCACGCTCGTCACTCACCCCACCCCACCCCACCCCAAAACGGGGCCGCGACCAGAATGTGTCGCCAGTCGCTTTGCTCTCCCCTTCATGGCCCACGTGAAGGAGAACCCAGACAGCGCGGAGACACTGGAAGGCAGCCGTCCCGGGCACAGGCACGGAAGAGCCGGAAGGCTGAGCCCGTCACGGCATCGCCCCTGACCGCGATCTCCAACGGCCGCCTCTGCTCGTGCAGCTCCATCCCGCGGGGATCGCCTCTCTCCGGGGGGACTCCCACAGCTCGCCAGGCTTTGCGGTGGTTTCCTTCCTCCTCTCTCTCCGGAGTCTTTTGGCTGCTGCGAGCCAGACGTCATCCCCGCTTTTGGGGCTTGGCCTGCAAGAGCTCTCGGCGCCTCCTTTCATCCCGCGGTGGCGGAGAGAGAAACGGAGAGAGAGAAGGAGAAAGAGAAAGAAAGAGGGGGAAGAAAAAAAAAAGGGGGGGGAAAAAGAAGGGGGGCGGGTGGGAGGAAGGTCAGCAGCAGATGGAGCGAATTAAAGCTGTTGCCGCTCAGCCCCGACGGCGCACTTCGAGCCGGAGAAGCTGCGGAGCATTGGCCCCGGTTGGAGGCGTCCCCCACGTCCTGCGGCTGGGTTCGTGCTTTGCGGCATTCAAAAGGGCTCCAGCTCCCTATTTTTGATACGAGTTGTCAATAAAATCCCGGTAGGTGAGATGCGGTTGCGCCCCTTCTCATCCTCTGCCCGATTAATCCATAAACTTCTTGGCCATCTTTCTGTGTATGTGGGCTAATTCTTGGAAACCTTCCCCCACCCGAAATTTCTTTCAGGGAAAGCGGGGAACGGACACCGTGGCCTAAAGACCAATGTACTGTAGATTAGCTGGATGAGAAGCTGAAGACAATCTTAACACCCTTCAGTGGTTTGGGCTTATGGTTTCTCCTGCTGCTCGACACTGGTGATGCTGGCGTGGCCGGTGCCCTCTTTGGGACCCATTCTAGCCCTCCAAAGCCTCATTGAATCGGTTTAGGGCAATTTTAATTTTTAATTTTACATTTCGTTCAGTGAAGTTTTTGTCGGGACCATGCCCAACTTCTGGAGTGTGGCCCCTGAGTAATGGCATGCATGGACCAAAGGTAGCCCTTGCAGGAAAAATGGCTGGGTACCCTTTTCTGCATAATAGGCAATCTGCTTCCTACCCCGATGGTCATCATTATTTCTCTGATAGTCTCTTCAGACACTTATCATTTGACATGGCAGCTACTGAGAGATGGAACCAGTTGCATATAAACAAAACCAAAATACACAATCTCCTCTTCTCACACAAGCACGCACATTGAAAACTTCACACACTTCTAACCAATGCATAACTCGAAGCCGCTAAGTCCTCTTGCACTGCCAGAGATCTTTTGTAGCCCACAATTTTAGGTGGTTTCAAACTAGCTTGGTTCATAATTCTGCACATCTAGTTAGCCTCCATCTGAAATACCTGCCTTGATCTAAATGGCTCCTTGGAAACAATTTTTGGCTGAGGGAAATCAGCCTCCTTTTCATTGCCAGTTCCCAGCTCTCCTTCAATTAAATGTAGTAGTAGTAATAGTAGTTTCAATTAAATGAAAATGAATGGAAGTCCCAGTATTTTATTGCTTCATTATTTCTTCTGAAGGATCTTTTGCAGCTGATTCATGTATTAATTCTCACACAGGTTATGAAACAGGCCTGTTGCCAATTCAAAGAAGGAAAATGAAGATCAAGAAATTCAAGTCTTCAAATCTCACAAACACATCCACCTGTGTTCCAAAAGCAATTCAGGAGACTGTACAATGAAGTAATACCCTGGTATGATCCATTTAAAAATTCTGTTAAAAAAAAATCAACGGGTCTTGCTGCAACAGCTTTCTGGTTGATACGTGATAACTTTATCTTTAAAAAAAAAGTCATGAGGCCAATGCAAAAGTGTAGAGAAACCTTGGCAGAGATCTTAAAATAAAACCATAGTTTGGACTTTGGAGGTTTGTTTGATTCATGAGTGAGTAACCTATAGCTTGGAAACTGCATATTAGACTCTACTAGACATACTAAACTGCATACTAGACTCATGCTAGACATTCAATCAGCTGATCAACGACAGATCAGTCTTTAATTTACAACAACCGAGCCCAAAATTTACGTTGCTAAGTGAGAAATTTGTTCACTGAATTTTGCCCCATTTTATGACCTTTCTTGCCCCAATTGTTAAGGGAATCATTACAGTTGTTAAGTTAGTAATGAAGATGTTAAGTGAATCTGGCTTCCCCAGTGACTTGGCTTGTCAGAAGGTTGCAAACGGGAATCACACCACTGGTAGGATTCAAATGTTTTTAGTACCAGTTCTGTGGGCGCAGCTTGGTAGGTGTGGCAGAGGAAGGATACTGTAAAATCCCCATTCCCTCCCCATCCCACTAACCTGCTTTCCAGCTCCGTTCTCCTGTGCAGGGCAACAAAAGGAGACCCAGCCAATCAGCTGAAACTCAGGAGGCAGAGAATAGATGGGGGCAAGGCCAGTCAGAGGTGGTGTTTGCTGGTTCTCCAAACTACTCAAAATTTCTGTTACCGGTTCTCCAGAACTGGTCAGAACCTGCTGAATACCCACCTCTGAATCACATGATCCTGGGACACTGCAATCATCATGAGTCAGTTCCCAGCATCTTAATTTTGATCATGTGACCATGGGGATTCTGCAACAAGTGGAAGGATGAAAAAGGGTTGAGTCCCTTTTTTCAATGGTGTTGTAACTTTGAACGACCACTAAATGTATTGTCAGTTGAGGACTACCTGTGTCAGGCAGCTGGGAGGTAACAGCTTACTCTTCCTTTCCTGCTGTTAGCTTTGACCACATCCCTTCACATCCCACCAACTTTCCTCTTTGGTTCTCTCCAGCAGTTTCCTCAAACACCCTCATCCAGGAATGTTCCAGTTGCAGGACTATTGTTGCCAGGTTCTTCTCCCAAGGGATAAAATGATTGGTGGCCTACTAGGTGGCAGCTCTTAGCTGATAACTTCTGATTCTGGAAAGCTAAGCAGCCAGATTGGATCCGTGCTCGGAGGGGAGACCATCAGGAAATCAGAGAATTTTATCAATAAAACAACAACAAAATCTCAGGGTAGCCACACCAAACCACCTCAGTATTTATGCTCGCAAATTAATATGGACGGGTCAATTTAGTCACTGGAATTCAAACTCAAATTATAAAGAATTTAACATTAATATCACTGGCAAGAAAGGTCTTGGAATACGCATTAAGTCATTGTTCAATTTTGTCAAATTGAAATAGAAAATTGCAAATCAAATTGTTCATATGTTCAAAATCAGTTTACACAAATTTGTGAACTACTGGCAGAGTGAAAAGTTATCTGTAGGCACACTCAATCAAAAATCTGTTGCCTGTTTAAAAGATATTTGTAAATGCTTTTCAAATATGTAAAGAATATACAGGCTGTCCTTGACTTGCAACAGTTCATTTAGTGACCAAAGTTACAATGGCACTGAAAAAAGTAAGTTATGACCATTTTTTTATACTTATCACCATTGCAGCATCCCTAGAGACGCATGATCAAAATTCAGATACCTGGCAACTGACTCATATTTATGACGGTTGCAGTATCCCAGGCTCATGTGATCACTTCTCACAAGCAAAGCCAATGGGGATTCACTTAACTGCAGTGATTCACTTAACAACCAGGACAAGAAAAGTTGTAAAATGGAGCAAAACTCGTTTAACAAATGTCTCATTTAGCAACAGAAATGTTGAGTTCAATTGTCATAATTTGAGGACTACCTATACAAGTATTTGACCATTGCAGGACCATGATTTAGAAACATATATTTCCATGAATGTGTGTTTGAAAAAAAAAATACATGAATAAAACTAACATGAAAAATGTACAGTAGAAATTTAAGAAAAAAGTATAACAATGAAAAAAGGTACTAGAAAAAAAGCTTTCGATCTTCATAGCAGCTTATTTTCTCCCACCCTTTAAAATTTCATATATATTTTCCCACTCCTCATATTTAACCATTTTAATTAATAAAAACAAAAATCACCCATTACTTACATATTTTTAATCATTTTCAGCAAAAACTCCAACAACAAATATTTCAGTCAGTAGTCACTGGTTTATAATATTCTTTCTCCATTCCTCAAACATCCTTTGTATCATCCCTGGTGCAATGTTTTTTTCCCCTGGTGTTTGCTATCTAAGTGATCCTCTTCTCTCTTCTTTCATTGCTTCTGTGATAATAGCCATCTTTCTCTTTTTAAAAAATTGTCTAACAAGGAAAAGCAGCAGCCCAAATGGAGCCCTTCCTCTTTCCCTTTTTCTCTATGGTCTTAACTCATGAGTATCATTCAACATGTTCTATAGTGTATGCACTTGAATGTCAGTCCTCATTTTGTTTAGAAAAAAATTACCAATCGTTTCATCTTGGAAGAATCCAAACAGTCCTCTTTCCAACAAAGGTCTGTATTTTTTTTCTATTTGAAAATAGAAAGTTGGGGATTTGACTTCAGCCAAACCTTTTACCAATTTCTAAATTTTATAGGCCTAAGTCTTAGAAAACCTTTCACTATAGTTGATTTTTAAATCCTTGTAGTTATTTTTTTCTGTTTTTTCCTTATTTGTGCCCAGGGTCATAGGAGGTCTAATTTTGCTGCTGCATCAAAGATCTATGTAACTTTTAAATAACACAGATGTATTTCAGAAAGTGAAGTCAGACCCAGTTTCCATTACAGGCTCCACTGAAGCTGCAAACACCTATTTTTTCCTTGGCTTCTGCTGCTTACTCCCAAGATGCCTGCAGGGTCTTTGCAGGCTTCCTCTTGAAGAGCTTTGTTCTGAAATATACATAGTTGACCTCTTCAGCTTCTCCTTATTCAGAGAATTCCACCATCTGGGATCACTGCAGTCACAATTCTCCATCTCGGCAATGTTCCTGTTCTTCAAAGATGCATCCATTTCTACTTGGAAGCTCAGATACCCATATTACCATTTGATGGAATAGAAGGTAGGAAATGAAACTAAAGCCCAAATTACATCTGATATAAAGTACTCAAATAAGCTCTGGGCTGTTCAGTGTGCAGAATTAGTACACAACCAGCATTTCATATAATATGCACGTTTAACTGCATTTTTATACAGTGTGTACATTGAAATGCATACGGACAGCTTATTTGAGCACGTTTAAATCCAATCCAATCACTCATCTCATTTTAGCAGGGATGATTTAGTTTATTTGTGGCCAGAATGATGCAGGTGTTCCACAGACAGTCCTATGGAGACCACTGAAGTTAATTCAAAAAGTTGGACTAACTGTACATACGACTATAATCTCATAGCCTGGTTCAGATGTAATAGATAGAAAGGAATAAGGATCAATGCTGCTAGAGAGGCACACAACTATACGTTAGAATCAGATTTAAAGATGGAAAAAAGTGGTGAGAATATATTAGGTGTAGAGGTTATGACATCAGGCTGGAAATCAGGAGTTCATGAGTTTTAATCAGCTGTGATTGCAAATTACTTTCAAAATCTTGGCAAGAAAACTTCAGGGACTTGTCCAGTTAACAGGAATCAAGACTAACTTGAAGGCATAAAAAAATTAAAAAAGCAGTGAAGAATCTGAAATGACCCAATTTTTTGTTGGTGATGGAGAAGGTGCAGTACTAGAAAATCTTCCCTAAGCACTTTTCCTATTCATAAAATGCAGGGTAAATTTACTTAAGCTGAACTGTTTTATTTGCTGGCTGCTCAGATACTATATTTGAATAATATTGCCAGTGATTTCCAGAATAGGTATCAAGGTTCCAACAAACTGTCCCAGATGTTTACATTAGATTTCACATGAATATGGCTTATTCAGAATGTTACCTTCACCTCCAGCAACATAGGAAGTGAGTGAGAATATAGCTCAGTCTTAAAGTCATTTAATCTGGTTTGTAGAAAAAAGCAGATTGGATAAGGGATCTATTGTGAAGTATCTGAATGCTTCCCTAACCCCCAAGAACAAATGGAGTTATTCTAATAATTAATTGATTAGTAAGTACTGATCAGTAAGTAGCAAACATTAAAAAGAATGGATATCCAATGCTGAATTAAAATAAATGTTAATTGTTGGCCATTTTGTCTCTTCCTATGAAGTTTAGTATCTAGAAATCTACGGGTTACCCACTCTTGCTTTAAAACATGAAAAATGAAATTCAGATTTGCTCTATTCAGACTCCTGCAAAGTGGTTTGGAGAGATTTCTCATGCTTCGAGTAGTTGTTTGAAGTAAACAGGGATTAATGTAACCTGCATCCCGTTGATTTCTATCAGTGGCTGAATGTGTCTGGCTCCAATGGGAAGGCCTTTCCCTCATCCTTCCTATGTCACTCCTTGACCCATTTCAGCCAAATGCCATTTTGTCTTTTGTTCCAACTTTTGTTCTAACTTTAATAGCCCCCCTCCTCCCCATCTTGTTGCTGGGCATACTTTGTGAGGGGCAATGGGATCTTAATTTGTTCCGCCTCATTCCACATTCTTAGAAGAATTGTTAGAGAAAAGCTTCACCTTACAAACCAAAATGACTGAGTGGCTGCTCTTTTTGCTTCTTGTTGTACACAATCTCCTTGGATAAGAACTTTTGAGGGGGTCTCTGGTACAATAAGTTAGCCTAGCCATAATAAATCCTTAAAGATCTTCTCCAAGTCTTGTGTGTGTCAACATATGTAACTCTGGTCACATTAATCCTTGGCTTCTCATGTTTTCTACTCCTTGGGCTTTCTGTTCTCTAGGGTTGATTTTAGATTGTAAAGTACTTGACGGGCAGCTTGTTTCCTAATCTTTTCTCACACAAATGCAAAATATTGCAAAGACTGACAGTGACTGTGTAATTTATATTAACAATAGTCATCCTGAAATGAAGATTCAGTTTCAGAATATTGTGCGTGTGTTGAGTCTTGCTATTTCAAAATGATAAGCCCACTTGCATCCTCCAAGTGAAAAACAGCACCAAACCCTCAACTTCTTGAAGCTCTTTGCATGGAAAGACATACATCTTTAGGTAACATTATACTTTCTCCCAATCAGTCATGTGGAAGAACCTTGAGTTCAATGCTAGATTTGGCCAGCAGGGGCTGTTACAGGATTGGCTGTAACAATTAGGATTATCATGGGTCTTACAGTCAGCCAGATGTTTACACTTTGACATTTTGTCCATCTCTCGGCTCCTTCCCAAGGACCTGGGATAGACAAATGTTTCATGTAGTTATTGTCATGGGATATAAGCTGTTTTAAGTACAGATGCTTTTGCAATTGATTGATGGCAATTTTGTCAATGCCAGTGGTGTTCAGAAGGTGCTCCAGATTAATTGAAAATAATAATTTATTGTCATTCTCTTCTATCTCGTCATCTTCATCATCCAAAGCTGGGGAGAACCTCCAGTTTGACAAAACCTCATGCTGCACATTGGAATTGTTCCTCTGAACAGTCGTCCCTTTGCATGAAAAAGGGGGACAAAGAGCACCGAGAGAGGCAGTATCTCCAGTTCTGCTCCCCAGACTCAACATTTCCACAAAAGGTCATTCCATTTCTTGAGTTCATTGTTCTCTTCCAAAGGATTTTCTTCCAATCACCACTTTATAGTTCTGAAAGAGGAATTAGCAGTAGCTATGAATGAAAAGAATAGCCAAACGGCCGTTTCTCTGCTTACCCAAGAGTTCTTCCAACCTTTAAGGTGATGATGAAACTTTGGGAGCCATGGCACGTTCCACAAATACTACCCTTTCTCTTCCTTGTATTGATTCATTGTACAGCCACCCATCCATCCCATTTTGGAGCCAAGAAGTGGCTCCAATGAAAGAAATTTAATTAAAAATACAATAAAACAAGTATTTTTAAAAAACATAAAAGATTTTATAAACATAAGCACGACCAAATCAGTCCCTACCCTACCTCCACTTTCTGCAAAAATTTACACGACTAAGTTACTTTGGAGTTGAACTTGAGTCCTTGTGAATCCATGGACACACCTGTCTAATTTTCTTGTCAATAATTTGCCAAACACACACACTGCAAACAATCCTGGGGTTTCCTGATTTTTCATCCAAGTATAACAAATAAGAACATAGTTCAGTTAAGTTTAACTTTTCAAGGTCACCTAAGTTAGCTGGTGATCACATTTGCCTAAAACAGACCATGTTTGCTTGATGGTAGAAACAAACAAGGACATTAGCCTGACTGGAATTCATTGGCTTTGGTGACACCACAAAAAAAGGACTCTCACGTTATCACAGAAAAAAATGCTTCCTGTGGCAAACTAGAAGAATGGCATTTCTTGAAAACATTAAAAAGCAGCTTTTAAGGGAAAAGTAACTATTTATACTGTGTGTGTATCTTGGTGCATAATACATACACACAACTCTCCCATTATTTTTCATATTATTTCCTAAATAAATAAACATTGAACTAAGATGCAGTAGGAGAAGCTTTCTCTTTTGATCTCAATGTAATAACATTACCAAAAGCTGAAGAGTGCTTTGAAGCTTTTATTTTCTTCAGCTACCCCGTGTTCTCTTAGGAGAAAGACAAAAATGATGTGCAAACAAGCACTTTTATCAAGCTGGTTACATACGTCATCTTCCTGAATACTGTATTAGTCACAAACAATATCAATTTAAGGTAAAAATAGCCTTGCCTTTGATCAGCATAGTTAATTCTAATATGTTTCTTTCTCTGGGACTTTGAACAAGCAGCTTTTTTTCCTAATTCTTGGATAATTGTTATGTGTAATTCATCTGTTATTGTAATGGCTCCTAGCTTATTGTATTGTGCACCCTAAGTATCTCTTTAGTTACATCTGCTATTGTTTACTGATTTGAGAGTCCCACAGTCACCCCTATTGTTCTTATTGGTATAAAAAAGCCGTATTATTTTGTTATTTACACTGAATAATTTACTTTTGAGGGTTTTTTTACTTGTTTGTCTCAATGCTTTTAAGAGTGGCATGCATGCATGGATCAATGAATGGCCTGCATCAGCCTTTGAAGCTAGATTGGTAACCTCTTCTCTTGCCTTGCCTAATGTTTCCTTCCTTCCTTCCTTCCTTCCTTCCTTCCTTCCTTCCTTCCTTCCTTCCTTCCTTGTTTTTCAGCCCAAGCAAACAATTTCAATTCGTGTGTGTGTGTGTGTGTGTGTGTGTGTGTGTGAGAGAGAGAGAGAGAGAGAGAGATAAATGAGGGGGATGTATCAATACATATATGCATTAGACCCAGGCCATCTTTTTAGCCGATTTCTTTCAATAAATAGTGGTTACCCGACAGAAGAGAGGAGGTGTGGTTCAGAAATACATAAAGAAAATCATAATGCAAGAGAGGAGTATCCCTCATGACAAGAAAACATTACTGATTGAAGTGCAGCAGAGGCTGTGATATACAAGTTGCACCAAGACTCTGATTATTATTCCAACAAGTATTTCTCAAACCTTACAGCAGGATGGAAAAGACAAGAAAATGCCTTCAACCTTCTGCTTTCTCTCAAGACATGGACTCTTTATCTATTAATCACCATCGGGAAGAGTTTAAAAGGAGCTTCAGAAAAGGTACAGAAAAGAGCACGTAAAGAAACATATGCTCCAACACTGGAAGTTTCTAAAAAAGATGTTGGATACCATTTGTCTCTGTAGGGTTTCTTGCCTGGGCAGGGGGTTGGGCTAGAAGACCTCTAAGGTCCTTTCCAACTCTGTTATTCTAAGTTCTGGGTTCTAAGATGTAAGTTAGTTCAGGAACCCTTGCCTCAAGCCCTGCTATGTTGCCTCATCAGCTGTGGAGATTGTTCCTGGGAGAAATTACTGAAGAATATCAGGAATGTATACTTAAGAATATGCAGAGAATCCCGCACTTGCAAATGTGTATTTGAATATGGTTTTAACTTCCTACTCCCTTGGAAAAAGTGACTTGTAACCTGTCCTTGAAGGGTGTTGCACCACCCCCACAGGCCAAATCATAATTTGGCCACTTGGCAACTGGCTTTCATTTACAATAGCTGCAGTGTCTTATGGATACACAATTGTGTTTTGTGACCTTCCCAGTCAGTTTCTAACAAGCAAAGTCAATTGGGAAAGCCAGATTCAGAGTCTGAATCTCAATATTGCTCCAAAAATATCTGGACCCTCATCTTTTCAACCTCGGAAGGATTGAAGGCTGAGTCAACCTTGAATCGGTGAGAATCAAACTGCTGGCAGTTGGCAGATTTAGCTTGCAATACTGCATTGTAACCACTGCACCATCACGGCTCGTGATAGTAAATTGATGAAGTATAATTCGTAAAATGTTATTTTCTATTCTTGACTTCAGATGCTTTTCTTCATTCTTCCTGCCTTGATTTTGAAAGTATGTATTTGGTCATCCTATATTTCTTTAGCTGCCTGAGTTTTTAATTCTTTCCTTTTCTTCAAATTTTCCTCAACTTTTATGATTGTTTGTTTGTTTATTGATTTTATATTGCCGCCTATTTGCCCATGGTAACTCAAGGCGGCTTACAGAATATAAAACCTCATTTAAAACAATACAACTAATAAAAAGAATCAAATAAATTAATATAATAAAAACTTTGTTTGCTTTGAAAACCAGTCAGACCTACATCTCTCTTCACTTCTTTCCAAGTTCTGTAGGTTGCTATTTGCCTGTTATCCATAAATCATTGTATCTTTTCCTTCCATATCGTTCTGGTACATCTATTCTCATTATTTCTAGAAACATAAAATATATATTTGACACTAAAGCTTAATGTTGTGTTTCAGAGTCTGCCCTTGGAGGTACCATAGTTGACATAATACCTGTGTGATTCACTAAACCATCATATGATTCATTTAATAACTGAACCACAGTAAAAACTGTTGTAAAATTGGCTCCAGTCACATGATTTACTTAATGACAGCTTCATTTAGCGACCAAAATGATCATGTGATTCACAAAACCACCAGAACATTCATTTAATAATCACAGTAAAAATGTATTTAATTCCTTTGTTCTTTGTCTAAAATGCAATAAATTGCCTAAAACCTGAAGAATTTTAAACTTCTTTAGATCTAAGGACAAAGGATGATATATAAGGAGCTTAACTGTGGAATAGTGAAATAATAGTAAGGTTTCATGAAAGAAAAGACAACCATTGTTTTGTCTAGTGGGTTAAGGCCCCAGGCTTAGACAGCAAGACACTGTGAGTTTAAGACCTGCCTTAGCTATGAAAGCCAGCTAACTGGGTGGCTTTGGATCAATCACTCTCTCTTTCAGCCCAACTCTCCTCACAGGGTTGTTGTGGGGAAAATAGAAAGTGGAAAGCAGATAGGTTCACTGCTTTGAGTTATTTGTAAAAATAATAAAGGTGGGATATGAATAAATAAAATAAATAGAAGAGAAACTGCACATAAAAAGACAACTATTAACAGAGTAACCACTGTACAAAAAACATCACAGATCGATAAAATACTCAAGAGTTGGAAATTTACAATCCAAAGGACACAATGATAAAAAATATTTCACACAGTACTATTTGGTGCCACAATGAGGTTTAAAATTGTATTTTTAGGAATCATCATTTATCAGCAGTAGAGCCAATCCTTGTCAAGCAGGAGACAGAAGAGTTTCTTACAGATTCCAATTTTCTGGTTTCAGCTCAAGTACCTTTGCCTTTCTTCTGTAACTAGATATTGTAATATTGGCCAAGTCCAGGACCATCCAAAGGTAAAAGCAAGAATAAGCTGCTGGGGAAACAAAAACTTTGAATTAAGACAGCTCAGGATATTTTCCAAAGAGCCAGGAACAAGCTCACTTTTAAGGAATCCAACAGAACACATATTTTTCCAGAACTATCCACAAGGGGGGAACCTGTACAGTTAGAAAAAGAGAGAGAGAGAGAGAGAGAGAGAAAAAGGGGGGGGGGTTGGAAAGAAAGGGAACAATACATTGAATATCTTGCCCATATGTTCTAGAGAAAAATCTAAAATCCAGCATCCTTACCTTAGTCTGGAGCTGGAAGGAGGTTCTTCCATTCTTTAGCTGGACAAATATTTCTCCTCTGGCTCCTACCATTTCTACAATTGAGGATTTTCTCTCTTCTTGAAAAAAAAAATATTCGATTTCCTTTGTTGTCAGGCTAAATTTGGCTAAAGCTTTCCCATATTTCTATGGCATTCCCTAAAAAGGAATGCCATAGGATAGCATGACTATGCTATCCTATTAACAGGATAGTTAATAGGATAGGCAGGTATTTAGCACAATTCTGCTTTTCATTGCACCAGACTTAAATGCAATCCTCAAAATCAAGTTCATTCATTCAGAAAACTGGTGGGGAAGGTGCCTTCAAGCCAGTACTGATTTCTGGTAACTGCCTGGTCAAGTCTCTGCAGCTATTTCGGCAAGACTTTTCAGAAATGTTTTATCATTTCCTTCCTTCTGGGGCTGAGAGAGAGAGCGACAAACCATGTCACCCAGCTGGTTTTGTGCCTAAACGAGGACTAGAACTCATAGTCTCCTGGATAAAATTTTAGCAGGAGCTTTTACCACTATGCCACTTGATTTCCCACTCAAGATGTCTTATGAAGTTCTTTCCTTACCTATTTGATGAAGTACGCACTTCTGTTACTATTTATACTTATATTTCCAATCATGTGGCACACTGTTTACAAGATGCACCTGCTTTTCTACTGATTCACCTTGCCATATCTCCTGTGAGAAAACAGCAAAATCACAAATCATATCAATACCATAGAAAAATATAAAGCAACCGATCCAGTGAGTAAAGATTTTGCATGAGATATTGCAGATGGTCAAGTGTTAAAAATGAGCAAAGTTTACAGGAAGAATAGTAGAGTCGTAAAAGACAACTGTAAATAAAATGTAGTAACTCCTACCATCCAGCAGATCATAAATAAAATATTGAAAGACCAAAATAAAACAAGTATGCTATAATGAGGACTCATGTTTGATGAGAAATTATTGACTGCAAATATCTTTTGGCATATCTAAAGAGACATTGTAAAACACATTTAGTTTTCATGAGTTTCTAGTTCCCAGAATAATATTTATAGTGGACAACTCTACATAGGGGCCAATCTTATATGCATCCAGCATGTGTGATGCTGCTTCTAATGTTACAATTCAAAACCTGGCTTTTCTTAGTCAAAATTGTTTTGTCATACTCAAAATGATGAATTATGCGGGGAAAAAAATCAGTCTATTTTTAGTTCAAAGTGAAGAAAAATGCTGTTCCGGGAGCAACTATGATCTCCTTTTGTGAAAGTCCTTCTGATAATAAACACATTATTATTTGAAAACATTCCTTCCTTACAGGAATTCAAAATAAAACACTAAATCACTCTTTTGAAGTACCTGAAATAAAAATTGACTTAGCAGTGGGTATCCAATGGAATCTTAAAAAGGTCTTCTCTAAGCTTGCTCAAGAAGACACGCTGTATTTCAGTTTAGTCCTTTTAATTGCAAGAATCCTGATACTTATTGGTTTCCTGTTATTTCCCCAAAAGTTGTCCCTGTAAGATTGGAAGGAAAAAAAATCTGTGTACAGTAATTGCATAAGCCTTTTTCCCACAATTTGTTCAGAATCAAAAGTTGCACTTCAAAAACATTTCCACACACATTTTATATAGACCATATATCTTGACAGTATTACATTTTTCCTAAAGTAATGTGTCTCATTTGCTCGTTATGTGGTGTGTTAAATAAAGGAGCAACTCAGCAAAGCCCCCCTTCCTCAGCAACACAATATAATATTATTGCCTCCAATCCATCTTTTCTCAGTACATTATCTTCTAACTCTGAGCTAATACCAAATTCAGATGATTACCTAATTTCTCCTTTTGCTATGACTTTTACCACTTCTACCTCATCATATTCCATTTCTGTAGAAAAGGCATCACAAATACACATACGTAAGAAATGAAGACAACAATAGGAATTGTACCAGATAGACCTGACAGAGAGCTAGTTTGGTCTAGTGGTTCAGGCTAAACCTTAAAACCAGGAGATTGAAGTCTAATCCTGATTTAAGTATGAAAGTCAGTTCAGTGACTTTGAGTCAGTCCCACTCTCTCAGCCCAGCATATCAGGCTTGGGCAACAAGCCCATCTGTCAATTAATATTCAGTAGATTTTTTTTTAGAAAGGAGATCCTGTTCTTATGGAGGAACACGAAGAAGAAAGTAAAAAGCAGGTAGACCTAAATCCAAGGAATAGGAATTAAAGTAGCAACAATTCCAATTAATCAATAATCAACAAATCCATTTACCAACCATCCTTTCCAAGGTGTTAATTAAACTAAAAAAAGCCCCAACCCACCAACCATAGGTGACATTCTGTGCCATGCTGAGTGAATATTTATGGATGGCAGGAGTCTTTCAAATCCTGCTCTCTGTACTAACTGTAATAAACCAAAAGAAAGAGAAGTGCTTTCAGACAGAACAGCATGCAGTGGGTGAACTCTGTTAATCGTATGGAATGTGCATGGTTGTTCTCCACTGAGCGCTCAACAAAGAGAAGTTAGCAGTGCATTATGCTCCAGGAAACAATTCTACAATCCGCATACTTCCCACTCCACCTTCCTATATGCTCATGTTCTATTTCTCACTTATCCTTGACTTCTTCCCCAAGTATGCTAATCTGCCTTTCTCACAACATCCCTATGATAAGATACAGCAAGTCCAAAGTTCCTTTTATTTTCTCCCACACCAGATTTGCACCCACTGCAGTGTCCCTATGGGAACTGCATGACTTAACTGAGTACTCTACCTCTTTTGCCTTTTTCACCTGGAGTGATCCTACCACTGATGGAAATTATACCAATACACATGGGGAAAATGAGTCTCAGAGGCTATATAACTCTTAGATGAGGTGATCTCAGGTACAAAATACATATCTACCCAGCCAATTACACATAATTCATGCTACAATACTCACTGCCTACTGAATGGGTGTGTTGCCCAGTTTGGATCAGTTAAGGGGGAGGGGCTTATCTGGGATAGTTCAATGCAAACACACACATATACACAATACAAAGCATATATCCGTGTGTGATCACCTTAGGTTAGGGGGTCTTCAAACTTGACAACTTTAAGCCTTGTGGACTTCAACTCCCAGAATTTCTCCTCCAGTCATGTTAGCTCAGGAATTCTGGGAGTTGAAGTCCACAAGTCTTGAACTTGCCAAGTTTGAAGACCCTTGCCTTAGGCAAAGGAGAGTCAAGGTTAGTGGCTTCTTGGTACAGGAAACCACCAATGGCCTATTACTTAACTCCATTTGACAGTCTTGAGTATTGTACTTCCAGCCCCATGAAGCACGATAGGAGGTCCTCTTTGCTGTGCTCAGCCTTCTCCCTAACAAGCTTAGCAAGTCTTCAGCTGGCCAGATGGAGTAGTGTTAAGGTAAGAACCTGAAAAAATCAGCCAGCACAGACTCAGTGGACATCTGTTGATCCCAGCATCTTTTGTAAGGCCAAAACTGTAGGGAAAACACTCTCTCTTGATCTTAATCTAATGCTACCAACAGCTGAAGAGTACTTGAAAGCTTTTATTATCTTTAGCTACAGGGTGTTCTCTTAGAAAAAACAAAAATTACACAGAAACAAGTACTTTTATGAAACTGGTTACATATGGAACAAACAATGGTCGGTTTAGGGTAAAAACAGTCTTGCCTTTGATCATGCATAATGATTTCTAACTTGCTCTTTCTCTGTGAATTTGAACACAGAGACAGTTTAAAATTCTTGGATTGCCTGATTCTCCTTATCACTTATTCTTTTTCCTGCTAGATGATAAATCATTCTGTACAGTTTATTTACTACTGTAACAGCTTCAACTTTATTCAACCATAGAGCCTAAATATGGCTTTAGTTACGTATATGAATGCTCACTGACCTTCAAGTCCCAAAGTGCTTCTGACACTTCATGCAGCAAGTGCAACTCATGACATCTTAAGAACTTAATAAGAAACAAATAGGCATGTTTTGATTTTTTTATACTTGAAAAATGTCAGGGTAATGATGATTTAATAGCTGACCAGCTGCTGAAATACTGTAATGCTGTAATGATGATGCAATGGTAGTAACGAGTCAGCAGGGTTATTTGACTACTACCATTTTAAGAGGCTATATTATAAGAGAGGCCCTGTTGGGGCATACCTCTCTCTTGGTGTGCTGTAGCTGCTGATTGACTGTTTGACCTTTGCCTAGTATGTGTATATGTTTTTATAGAGATAAACCTATATTTATTATTACAAACCTCTGTGTGCTCTATTTGCTCCTGGGTTGTCTCACATAGTCACACTAGGCACACTCTGACAAAAAAGATAAATGCATTCCGGTGCAGTGGCTTCACATACCCCATTTCAAACATAACATCCTCAATCCTCACAGCAATTCCAATCAAATATGTCGCTCTTTTTGAATCACACAGATTTCCTCTACAATGGTGTTGTGTGAAGGGTTTTGATTATTATTATTTTGCCAGTACTTGTCACTTCTTAAAATGCTAATGCTCCTCGCCAAATGTATTTATTTATTAATTTAAATGATTTATATGGCTTCCCATCTTACTAGGACTCTGTATGGTGGTGAAAAATGAAATTGGGAAAAAAAAGTAATTTTAAATATTGCAACTATGATCAATTAATATGTCACATGCCAGAGGTCCCAATCGGAAAAAAAAAGCAAAAACCAAATCAACCAATCCAACTAACCTGCCTGCCCAAACATATGAGGGAGTAAGTAGTAACTCATATAGTCTTTCGTACTTTATGAAAGGCCAACATGGTTGGAACCATTTGGGACTTCGGGCGTGTGGGATGCTATTCAATAAGGCAGGCCATAACAGAAAAGACACATCTCTTGGGTCCCATAAGATGGCACTGTTTAATGGTAGGAACCTGAAGCATGCCAATTCTTGTGAAATGAGCAAAAAAAATTGGAGGGAGGGGCTTAAATAATTTGACCCTGTGCCATGTAGGGCTTTATGAATGATAACCATCATCCTGAATTGCCCCTGAATGGAGAAGTAGTTTTATATGAGTGCACCATGGAACACACTGAATTGTTCCTCTTGCTGCACCCGGGGACAATTGCAGCTTCCAAAGACTTCAAAAGAAGCCAATGACAGCATATTTCTTCCCCAAACCCCCAAAACTTTAAGCTTAGACTGTCTACTATTGATCTCACCCCTTTCCTAAGAGGCCTGTAGGGGGCGTGCATAAGTGCACCAAAACGTGCCTACCATCCCTGTCCTATTGGGTTTTTTTTATTTTTTCTTATATGTATCCATTTCATGTATTCATAACTATGTTTATACTTATACCTGTTATCTTCTAATCGCTTGAAAAAATAAATTAATTTACAATAATCCAAACAGGTAATTAAGGTATGAGTTATCATAAGTAGCATTTTCCAAACTAAAAATGGAAGCAATTGTCCCACAGTATCTGTGGAGATTCTCAATCATCCAAGTCCAAGTGTGCTTTTTAAAAGACAACTGACTTTGTGTCCCCCACCCCACTTTATATTTATATTCCTTAGCAGTCATCTGGTTGTTACCAGTCTGAAGGTTGGTCATTAGCTCTCTGAGAGTCCTTAAGGCCACTTGGGGGTCTATCTGTACTCTCGGGGTCCCTGAATCAGAGGTCTGTGGAATCAAATATATGTGGAACTTTCTTGGGTTTGCTTAAAGGATTGTTGGCTTGTGTATGTAGAATACAAACAAATTCTATTTTACAGATATGACACCTATCTCCTGTCTAGAGCACAGTCCTTTCAGCAATCCCAAGAAGGTTCCACACCCATTTTCACTCTGATACAGGTGACTCTAAGGCTGGCCTCAAGGACTCTCTAGCAATCGATGACCTTCAGAGGACTAATGACCAGATGACTGGAAAGGAATATAAATCTTTCCATTCCCTACCATTCAGCAGAACTGAAGAAGCTTCTTGGATGAGAATAAAATGTCTTCAAGGAAAAAAAACCAAGAAAACCTAGTTGTCTTTTGAAAAGCACTTCTGGAACAATTGGCCCACAAAATTAAAGTGCAACAAAAATAAACCACCCCTAAATTGTATACCAATGATTTAGGCAGGGTTCAGGTAAGTGCAACCCCATTCAGAATTGAGGATGGATATCTCCCAATCCTCAGTCTTGCCAGGATTGAGTTGAAAACCTATCCTACCCCATACAGCTTCCACCTGCTGAAAAACAACTTTGACAACATTCCTTGGTCAACCTGGGGCAGGGATGTATAATTGGATATCACTGATATATGAAACCTCACCCTATATCAATAGACAGTCACCCAGGTTTGGAGACCTGTTCTAAGGCTTGATCTCTTTCCCACTCAACACCAACAGGAAACAGCCCAGAGGAATGAAGGAAAAGCGCTGCATCACTATATTTCTCACTGCCAAAAGTAAATACTATGGTTAATCATCAACAAGCACAATCAATCTCATCTCAACTATGAAATCAGGCCTGATACCTGACTGAAAACAGTTCTGATAATCTGCTTCCTCCAGGAACATCCAGAGCTGCAAGATAAATACCGGTCTAGTTTCAATGAATTCAGTGATGACGTCTTGAGGAGACGGTGGAGAACCACCTCTTTCAAAGCAAGTGGAGCTACTTCCTCGCATGAAGAAGTATCAACCACTTCTTGGCCCCAAGCACATCGCCACTTGGGAGGTCATGACCCATGTGGGGGGATATGGGTATAAAACTATTCATATTACCCTGTACTACGCCAGGACTAACAGGCTCCAACTCCTCCCAGATAACCAGGCAAGACCCTACATGCCAGGGAATTGCTTAGGACATCCATCTCCAATTCTAGGTGAATCTTAGTGATGGATACCTAAAACAATCCCCTGAGTGACTCGACAAATGTTCTCCTAGTCCAGGGGTAGGGAAACTTGGCTCTTTTATCACTTATGGACTTCAACTCCCAGAATTCCTGAGTGAGCCATAAAAGGTTCCCCATCCCTGGCCTACTGGTTTTTCAGTTGTGGGGGAAATCATTTTTTGTCTTGAATGGGGCTGTTTAATATACAAATGTAGGACATATTAAATGCATATTTAATACATTTATTAAACAGTATATTAAACAGTCCCATTCAAGTCAAAAATTGATTTCCACCACAACTGAAAAACCAGTAGGCCAGGGATGGGGAACCTTTTATGGCTCACTCAGGAATTCTGGGAGTTGAAGTCCATAAGTGATAAAAGAGCCAAGTTTCCCTACCCGTCCTAGTCTCTTCTTATTTTGGGAGACCATGTGACGCAAAACAGGATTGCTGGACTGCAATCTGCAGATGCAGTAAGGATGGAACATCGCAGCTGCTTCAGGATACAAGGCAAATTTAATCCCCATTGTGAGTTGAGCCACAGATAACTTGGGTCCAGTCCATAGTTGCCATAATGGCCATAGCTCTCAAACTCCCCCAATTCTGCACTTAAAGAAGGGAGATTGAAGTTTCCCAATACCCTCAGTGAGGTGGTAAACAATCTTCTGCATATTGATAATATGTGCCACCCCTCCCCCCCACCCGCACCACACAAAAAGGCAGTGTAGTCAAGTATAGGAACAGGCTACTTGATGCATCCAAATGTTTTGATCTTCAGCTCCCATCTTACATGGTATGGGAGCAGTACTGTAGCGGACAAAAAAGCTCTACAGAGAATCATTAAAACTGCCCAGAATATCATCGGGCTCCAGCTACCAGCCCTGGACGACATCTTCTCATCTCACTGTTTGAGGAAGTTGCACAACATTCTCAGAGACTCTTCCCATCCTGCTTCCAATCTTTGTGAACTTTGCCTTCTGGCATAAGAGACAGAACAATTAAAAGTCGGACCACACGTTTTCTGAACAGTTTTTATCCCAGAGCTATAACTGCACTTCAGAATGAACTTAAGGACCACCATCAGTGACTTGTTGGACACTATTACTTGGTCTGTTGTACGGATGCTTGTGTATTTTTAGGGAGCGGGGAACTTTGGTGGGTGGGGATGTGTTTGGAGATTGTCATGTGTGTGTGCGTGTTGGGTCTGGTCTTTGGGTGTTATGTGAATTGTATGTGTATACCGTATATATGTACAAAGACAATAAAGAAGTATTATTATTATTATTATTATTATTATTATTATTATTATTATTATTA
>BLBF01000021.1:8583609-8641502 GCA_015471245.1 Laticauda colubrina | reverse complement strand
TATTATTATTATTATTATTATTATTATTATTATTATTATTATTATTAGCCCCAGCCTGCTGAACCCTGGAACAGTAATTCTAAGATGTGGTGTTCCAATTTGGCTAACAATCAACTTTCATGCTCAAATGATGGGAAGAGGCAAATTTGCTAAGGTATTATGAAAATGTGCAAAAAATACCATAAAACAGGGATGTCAAACTCAAGGCCCGCAGCTGTTGGCTGAATCTGGCCCGCGATGTGGTCGGATCCAGCCCATGGGGCCATCCTGGAAAACCCGTGTCACTTTAGCCCAGTCAATCCAACACAAAGAGGAAACGTTGGGCCAGCATGTCTTCAGCCCGGTCTACCCACTGCAGAGGAAATATACCAGTAGTTTGGGGAGTGGCATCAAGCTGGCCACACCTACCCAGTTGGCCACACCCGACCAACCGACCCCCGAGGTCAACAACAGCCCTAATGCAGCCCTCAATGAAATTGAGTTTAGCACCCCTGCCATAAAAGAACACTTTTCTATTAAACCCCAAAGCTGTTTGTGGGAACTTTCTGGCCTTAGGTCTTGCAGTTTGGGGGGCAAAATAAATGATCAGAAGTAATTTTGGGCCTAACTGTTGCCTCATAAGGGTCAATTTACGCATGTGTTCTTTGAGCAGACAGGATGCTTGAAACCGCTCCAGTTGGCTAATGCTTGATACATGCCCATTACATATAAACACCATGTTATGCTGTTTGTGCAAGAACCAATGACAAGAATTAGGAAAATCTCACTATTTTCAAGAGAAAAACTACTCTTGTTTCAGGTTTGTGGAGGTGTAGCTGAAAATGGGGAGGGGGGGAATGAGAAAGTGGGGAAGGGATTTTTTTTCCCCATGTGCCATCAAGTTAGTGAAGAACAAGTTGAACCACATAGGTAGGCCTTCTCCAGGACATGTGTCCCTAACCTGGTTCTTCAGGTCTCCAAAACATGCACCTATCACTACTGCAGTGTTGAGATATAGAATGGCCAGTTGGGGATAGACCATCTTGGAGAAGGTCTGCTTATGTGATCACCAAATATTTCCTTCAACAACCAGGAATCCTAGCTCCTACAATCTGGGGTGGTAAATAATTTTTTGCATACCAAAAATATGCACCCCTCCCACCTCTAAACCCTGAAGCTACACACTGCAAAGCCTGATTTTTACCAAGGTCATCAAACATTAATTCCTCTCAAGGAAAATTATGTATCTTTACAACATGTTAAGGCATATCTCTTCCATCTGCTGATCCACAGGAAACCTTGACGACTGGGACAGGGTTACATTGGGGGAGGTGGACATCTATCCAATTGAGGAATAGATCCAAACAAATTTGTACAGAAAGAACACATAGCTTTCCAATGGAATTGGTTTCCTAAAGGCATCTGATTGATTGTCCTTTTCATTTAGAGGTGATTCTGGGTGGCTCACAATATTAAAATCAGTAGACATAAAATGATAAAACAATAAATAGCAACGATAAGTACATTTAAAAGATGGGAGGAGAGGACCAAGCATACAGGGAGAAGTGGAAGCTTTTCTTAATCCAACCACCCCCACCAGAATGTTGTACCCAGAATGTCGTTGGGTTCCAGGCCAATTGGCAAAACCAGATCCTCAAGGACCTTACAGAAGGTCAGCAGAGCGAGCACAGTTCTCACCTGGGGGTTGGGGGACGCCATGTTCCAAAGGCCAAGAGCTGCAGAAGAAAGTGCTTTTCTCCCCAACCTTGTCAGCTGAAATTCCTCGATCAATGGAGTCCACAGCATGCCCCTTCTGTGAGCAAAGAACAAGGCGAGGTGAGGTAGTTCTTCAGATAACCTGGACCTAAACAATAAAGGGCTTTAACACCTTGAATTGCATCTGGAAACAAACTGCATGCAACGCAGCTCGCAAAACAGTGGTGCAACATGGGCCGCTCTAGGAGCCAAATTACTGCCTGCGCTCTTGCAATCTGCACCAAGATGTAGTCATTCAATCTTGCCACCCAGGCCCTCACAACCTCCAGGCACCAGGCTTTTATGCTGTTCACTGATGTATTGTTGTTTGTAAATGGCCCAGGGTTGTGATATACAAGATAGGCAGCTCTACAAATCTTATAAATAAATAACTCATTCAGCTCCTACTATCTCAATCATTTCAAAAAAATCCTTATTTTACCATCCTACTTGGTGGTTGAAGAAAATAAAAAAGCGCCCCCCCCCCAATTTTCTGGTTATGATTATTCTTCAGATATTATCATAATGATAACGGAGATAGTAGATTATATGATTGATTATTATGACATCAGCTTCTATTTATTGAACTCAGTTTTGATATTGCCGGGCTCTTAAGTGACTCTAGATCAGGGATGTCAAACTGAGGGCCACATCACGGTTCTGTTTGACCTTGGGCACAGCTGGGGGGGCGTGGCCAAGGGGCGTGGCCAGCTTGACATCACTTGTGTCAGGGCGCCTGTGGTGGCCTGAGCGTTCTGCCAATGAAAATGGGCTCCCGAGCTCCACTTTTGGCTGTGATGGCCTCCTGCAACCCTCTGCCAATGAAAATGGAGCTTGGGCAGGGCATGCGGACCAGTCCTTTACTGTTTCCAGGGTGGCCCCATGGGCCAGATCTAAGCACCCTGTGGGCCGAATCCAGCCCACTGGCCTTGAGTTTGACACCCTTGCTCTAGATAGTTCACAAACAACATAAAAACCAATTACCAGATGGAATCCAACATACAAGTTAAAAATCAAAATAATAGAAGTCGCCAACAAGGAACTCCATCTGTCTCACCAAGACCTGGGAGAAGAGCAGAGTGGATGTCATAAAGATTTCAAGGGCAATCTCATTCTAAAAGGCAGGCGCTGCAACAGACAAGATGCACCTCCTGGGTCCTGATTCATGATGCTGTTTAATTGAAGGGATGAGGAACCCACCAACTCTACCAGCATGTACAGGCCAGGCAGAAACCATGGAATTCATAGGTGTTCTCCAATAAACTGGCCCTTTGCTATGTATCGGTCAAAACCAGCACCTACATTGTAACCAGTACATTATTTTGAATGAACTTAGTGTTGGTTAAAAGTCTAAGAAAATGAAGCTGTCACATTAAATTCACTTCTGTGCAGTGGTGGTATTCTACCAGTTTGGTCTTGTTCTGGCATATCGGTAGTGCCGAAGATCAGCTGGCAGAGAACTAGTTTGCTCTGAGCCTCTCCAACGCTCTGGAGTTGGGCCCACCTGCCAGCCCGTTCCTAGGCTCTTCTCGCTGTTTGACGTGGAAGAGCAGATTGGTGTGCAAAACAGCTGAGAGGCACAGTAGCTTAGTTTTTACTGTTTTAACCCATGCACAAAGCATGCATTTGGCATGCGTGTGCATGATCATGCATGTGCATGATCACATGACTCACGTGATCCCACCGCTGCAGCCCACCAAGACACGCCCACAGAAACGGTGGTGGGAACTTTTGAATCCCACCATTGCTTCTGTGGAAGTTGATTACAGACATTCAGTGATGACAGAAAAATTCCTTGGGGTGAGCTTGAAGAATCCTTTCATTTATTACTGAACATGCCTTAAATCAGGGGTCACCAACGCCCGGTCCGTGAATCAGCACCAGTCCGCGGCATGCCAGCAATTGGACCATGAAAACAAGCAAAGTCCCATCTGCGGGATTCAAAACTATGACATCTCCGATCCATGGAAAAACCTTTCTCCATGGAAACCAGTCCCTGGTTCCCAAAAGACTGGGGGCCACTGCCTTAGATTTCAATTGAGAAGTGTTACAATCCAAGATGGGAAGAGTGTATATTAAATGAGTATAAAGTTGCCTATGATGAGAAATATGATGGTTTCACATTGAAAGATATACCTGATCTTGCAGGGAAATTTTAATGTAGATTTGTTCGAACATATATTTTGGCAAGTATACTAAAACATGTTAGAAAAAGTAAACCACACCTCAAAGTTTCATAGTACAATGAAATGGGTGAAATTTAAGAGCCAATCTTAGACTCAACTCATTGGGCTGGCCATTCTGCCACAGAACTGATGCTTCTAAAAAATAAGACTAGCATCTTTGAATAGAAGGGTCTGAGAGAACATGCAATGTCAAATCTTGTGTACTCTGAAAAAAAAAACACACACACACAACTCAAATATTATGAGAAAGGATTTCAAGACAGGAATTGTATTCTGGGACAATACACATGATTTGTCCTTTGAAGCAAAACATACGTCTGTCTAGTACATTCAAGAACGTAGTGAATAAAAAGAAGTGCAGGTTTCAGGTGATCAGATTGATGCAGTAATTAAAGTTTATGTTACTGATTTTTTTATATGTATCAAGTCTAGCAACCTCTCATACACACACACACACACAGTATTCTGTGATTAATGTTGATGGCTGAACCTCATTTCAATATCACACAGTGCTTTGCATACTTTTTTTTAAATATATGCTTAGCTACAGCAATAACAATAATGGCCAGAGACAACAACATCCCACAACTTCCTTTTGGTTTTCATAGTCCTCCTCCCTTAACTTTTATGTTGAACAACAGACTTTACCAATTTCTCAGTATCCAGAGAGGATTATTTTACTCCTAGAGGCATCAATCTTTTTACAACCATATTTGCTCAATAGTGGAGCAGAAGAAGTCCTCTTTGCAACCAAACCCATCTCTTTTAGGTTGCCAATGCTGCTGCCTGGTGGGTAGGAAGAGAAAGAAGATGACAACATACCAGGAGGGGAAAGCAGAAGGTTGTAAAACCCAGGAGTGTGTGGCCCAGCAGGCATCTTGACCAGCGCTTTCTATACTGTAACCTCTCCCTGCAAACCGATGGCAACAGGTCCTTTTGGCCAGGACAAGACAAAAGGAGAAATTGCAGGTTGTGTTAGGGTTGTTTGTGGTTTCTTTCTTTCACCAGGCACACCCCATATATGAGAAAAACTAGTGGATGCAAACCAGCTCGTTTTGTTCCAGTTAAGCCATAAACTGCCATGCTACATTAACTGAAGGTGCCCATTGTACCCCACTACTCTAAAGCCCTCTAAATACTGCACAATCCAAGGCCGCTAGGAATTCAGTGTTGAAAGTAACTGCAAGGCCATAACCGCATTGTGATGTCAGCAGTACCTCATTGATAGCCGCTAATAAATGTCTTTGGGCCACCCCATTGCTTCTCCAAGGAATGGTGAACGTAGCAAAGAGGTGTCTGGTGGCTCAGGTATATTCAGGTAAGGCTTTCACAATGGCTGCTAATGTATGACCTTGTGCAAGTAAAGGGGACACTTTCATTTGTCTTTTCCCCATCAAGTCAACTTATCTCTATGCTGACCCAATGATGGTATTTCATCATTTCCAGCCATGTGAAGCTCAGACTGAGTTTTTCCGGAAACTGCATACTTCTAGCCTTGTTCCAGATCTCTGGTGACTGTAAGAGAACCACATTTTTCCCACTCAGTCTCCATTAGTGTCCACAGCAGGAGTAGCTTTCTGTGACAGAAATTCTCTATTAAAGAACTTAAGGGAGGGAAAAGCTTCATATACAAAGGTGGTGCCATACTATGTTACAAGCCCCAAAGATCCCTCTAACACACAGCAATCTTTGCCACAATGGCAGGGATGGGATCCTACCAGCATAACAACTGGTTCAATGTGCATGTGCGTGGTACTTATAAAACAACTTCTCCTTCGAGCTATAAACATCTCTTGCTGATGTGCGGCACTCAGCTGTGCTGCGCAAAGCAACTAAAGTTGCTTTAGCAGGGAATAAAGGACAGCCTAGAGCCCGGGCAAGCGGGTGGGCCCAACCTAAGAAAAGATCTTCAGTTTGGTATCAGCTGCTCTTCCGAACTACCGGTTCTATAGAACTGGGCCAAACCGGTAGAATCCCACCCCTGCACAAAGGGCATCCAAATAATGCTCTGAATTTGATAAACAGCAGTTCTCCTCATCAACAAAGGTTCTGGTAGTCTACACACCACCTCTGAGAGCCAGTTTGGTGTACAGATCATCCTTGTTCACCAACTCAATTACAATGAGGGCACTTGGCAATTGCAATTATAATGGTCACATTATAACAGTGTCCCACAGTCATCATCATTTGCAATCTTCACTGGAAGCTTCCAACAAGCATAATCAATGGGGAAACCAGCAGGATACACAAAGGACCACCAGGTGATGTCGTGCTTAACAACCATGCAGAAGTCACTCAACAATATCACCAGAACTACCCACTGTAAATTGGCAGTCCCGTGACATCGTGCTTTATAATTCTATGGCTTAGCGATGAAGTGAAGTAACCAGCCCCTATTATCAATGTTAAGGTCTACCTATAGTGGTTAAAGCATCAAGATAGAAATCAGGAAATCATGTGTTCCAGTCAGTGGTGGAATTCAATTTTTTTTACTACCGGTTCTGTGGGCATGGCTTTGTGGGCGTGGCAGGGGAAGGATACTGTAAAATCTCCAGTCAGAGGTGGAATTTGCTGGTTCTCTGAACAACTCAAAATTTCCACTACCGGTTCTCCAGAACTGGTCAGAAACCTGCTGAATATCACCTCTGGTTCCAGTCTTGCTGTAGGCAGGGAGTCAACTGAATGATCTGGGGCCAGTCCTCAGTTCCAATAAGGAGACAAGGGCAAAGCACTTATGAAATCTTGCCAAGAGAACTGAAGTCTTCTTCTGGCAGTCTCCAGCAGTGAATACCGACTTGAAGGTGTGCGCACTCTTACAAACTGAATGAAAAATCCCACCACACATCATATTCATTCATCATAGAACCCCTGCTTACACTGAAATATTCTTTAGTCCAGTGATGGTAAATCTTTTCAGCGCCTAGTGCCCAAGCTGGAATAGGTGTGTGCATGTACGTGCGGCAGAATGCCAGAAACCAAAGACCAGCTGGCCGGTGCATATGCCGGAGTGCCGGAAACCTGAAGACCAGCACATATGCACACTGGGCAGCTAGTATTCGGGTTTCTGGTGCTCCAGCACATGCGAAGACCACCTAGCCAAGTGCGCCTGTGCATGCCAGTAACCACAAGAGCAGCTGGTGACGTCATGCGTGCCCAGAAAGGGTTTTTGCATGCCACCTCTGGGACATGTTCCATAGGTTTGCCATCACAGCTCTAGTCTCTTTTTAAAGCCATCAAAGGCCATAATTGGTTGCCCCTTGTTAGCTTCCTTTCTCAAGTGTAATTGGAGTCAGCCAAATCAGGTCTGGAAGAAAAGAGGTCTTAAATCTTCCTGCCACAATCCCGATAGGAACTATCCTTTTCTTCCAGTCTTCCATAAAGGATTGAACAGAGAGCAAAATCCAGCTGGCTCTTGATTATGACTAGGAAGATGAAACAAACATAAGGCTCTCTACATCTGCCCCACTTCCAGCATGAATATGTCCTTACCCATTGCACCTACTTGTTAATGAAAAACCAACAATTCCAGGTTGACTGACAGGATATATTTAATTTGGTCCCCCATCAGTTGCCGGATCAGATCGGTGACTGCATAAACCACACCTCTAGACCGGTGCCACATTCCAACCCAAACTGGCTTACATCTAAAGAAGCAGGTGGGGCTTCTGAACAAGCCGTGATTTCAACCTTTGTCATGCAACTCTCCGAAGTGGCAGAACGGTTCAAGCTGCCGGTCCTAGTAACCCATGCATTTGTTCGGAGGTGTGTGTCTGTGGAACGTCAACACAACCAGAATGAGTTTATTTGACGAGAGCGATGACAAGAGACCTGCCGAATAGTCAGTCGTAAAACCAATCTGTAAACAATCCAGAATATAGTCCTGGAAGACTCCACACCACAGCCTCAAAAAGTGTCATCACTTTTTCCGGCGTCCAGGCAAAAACATTCAAGAGTTGGATTCTCCGGTCCGGTATTTTTAACTCCTCGCTCGGATTTACGCGCCGAGTGTCGGCCCGGCGCCTCAACCCTACGGGTCAGCGACTCCCGGGCAGAGCCCGTCCCGTTCGTCCCGCAAAGGATCCCACCCTCCGCGCCTCACCTTTCCTCCCGACTGACTCACACCTCGTTATCTCCCGCAGCCAAGATAAACGGGGGGGGGGGGGAGGTGTAAAAGAGGGAGGACGAAGGAAGCAAACGCTGCGAGCGGCGCAATTGCAACTCACCGCCGCGCGCGCCGTTCAGCTGCAGCATCCCGCTCCGCCCCTGCTTCAAGGGAAGGCCCCGGCAAGGCCCCGGCTTGTGGGGAACCGGCACAGGCAAAGCCCACCAGCAAGCCTGGAGATTAACCGACCCCGCCCTGGAAAGTCCCTGCCTTGCAGATGAAGCGGGCTGGGGCGGTTTTCCCTTCACGCCAGCTCGCCTGTTTTGGAGACTGGGAGAGAGGGGAGGGAAGGGTGAGGGTGGGTCAGGAGCTCCAGTGGCCGGGGCACGCCCGGCCTCCAGCGGCCTGGAAACTTGGAAGACCGTCCCGTGGGCAAAGCAAAATAATAAATCCAGTTAACCAAACGCGGAAAAGACCCAGCCGCTAGTGGCGACGCAACGCTTCTTTTCACGGTGCAACAATGCAAAAACTTGCCTTCTTACTAACTTAGGTGGATTTCCTTGCTTAAATCATTTTTAAGACGATTTTTAAAAAAGGGCTAGTTAGGCAGAAGTACATCCAAGCTGCACCTGCCCCCACGCGTAGTTTGCAGGGGAGTCTCTACAGTGGTCTTGAGGGTCGAGAGCGGAGGGGGGGGGGTTACATCTGGGGGGGGGGGGGGGGGGGCGGGTTGAGAAAAAGCGGGCTGATCGGCTTCGCCTTCCACATTCTCATTTGCGCGTGTGCTAAACGCGCTTAAGCCTCCAAATGAGGTTTCGACGGTGGGTCAAGGAGCGTTCGTTGCCTTCGTTAAAAAAAGGTTATCCTTGCTCGTCGCTTCATAGTTAAGCCAAAAGCAGGCAGCGCCCGGAGAGCCCACGAACCTTGCTTTGCAAACCAATCGTTGCAAAGCGATCTAGAAAGCAACGACTCGGCTGCGCAGCGAAGATCCCCGATCGGAGGCGCCCGCTCTGAACGCACGCGAGCTGTTGGCTCTTCTTCGACTGTGCTTCGTCGGAACCAGGCCCCATTTCTGATGCCGACGGGACATGCTCCAAGGTTTGCAACCCACGTGCCAGTCGAGCAAATTCTTATTTAGGAGGCCGCTTTCCCCGCTCTCCCGGCCTTATGAACGCGCATCCTTTCATTTCGACGACTGCATAATAGTCCTAAGGAGAAACGCGTCCCCCTGAGTAAAATTCTTGCCATTCTACACAATGACTCTAAAATAGTGGGAGCGCCCAGAAGGATGTTTTTTAAGTGCTCGGACAATCGAGTAATACTTCCAGAAGAAGAAGAAGACCGTGAAAAGACTTTCGCTTCGATCTTTGTTTAAAGCAGAAATAAATAGAAATAAAAGCGACCCGTGCAATTGTTGGGACCCTCTCTGCTTGTAAAACGAGAAGGGAGACTGCGTCCTTTACCAGTTTTGCTGTGGTTTTTCCACCAGAAACTCTTCAAATACTCGAGAACAAGCAAGCCCTTCGTTGCTTTTTTTTTTTTTTTCCCTTGAAAGACACTTGCAAGATTGCCTTTTTTTTTTTTTAATTGAAAGCTAAAGATTACATATTCCACCCACTTGAGGTTCGACACGTTTGAAAAGTTTGAAGCTCCGCAATCAGGAGTAAACAGCTCCGTTGCGGGCACATGAGATCATTGTCGACGATCTGTGCTTGCTCCTCTGTATTTCATTGTGAGATTTGATACACAGCTTTTCGTGTGGGGGTGGGACGTCGAGGATTCCCAACGACGATTTCTAAACAGAGTAAGCACAGCAGAGGTGTATATGCGCAGCTGTGCGTACAAGGACAGTATTCGCGCGTATCCCGGGGAAGGCTGGCTGGCTGGCTATTCCTGGGCGCCTGGATGGCTATTGGAGACTTGTTACCGCAACGAGCTCCTGCGGTTCACAATTTTAATATCACCCTTTTATATTTCAGGCTGTCAGATACCATTTCCGCCCACTTGGGTGTAACGAGGCAGCGAGAGGGCACTTAAGTACTATTTCCCCCCTTCCCCTGGGACGCGAGAGGCACAACTCCTGGTGAAAACGATGCGCATCCTAAGCTGCCGTTGGAAGCACCGTCGAAGCTCTTCGCTGCGGACACGCAGGAAACCCTCCCTTGCTTTCTCAAGGGCTCCTTGGGGCCTGCTTGAAGGGGGGCGGGGATGAGGTAGACTAGATGGCCTTTTGATCTCGCCTCCCTTCGATGACTTTGTGTGATTCCCCCCCCCCTCCCCCGTTCCAGAGGGAGGGGAAAACCAAGGTGACCCACACGCGCCCAGGGTGGGACCGTCGACAGAGACAAGAGGACCCTGGCAAAGCAGCCTCGGATAGAGGCAGAGGATGAGCGTGCCAGCGCGCGCAAGAGAAGCGCTTGGATCCGGACTGTCAAAGGGAAGCGGGCGAGTTGAGAGACGTGAGTGATGAAGGGCGAGAAAGCCCAGGTCTAATCTTTGGAGGAAGCGTGCGCAGCCCTCCCCCGCGAAAAAGGGGATCCGATGAGGCTCTGAAGAAAGCGACGCCTCCCTCTCCCCCCCCCCAAAAAAAAAAAAAAAAAAAAAAAGAGATCCCTACCAGGGGACAAAGAAGGCGGAGAGCTCGTCGGCGGGAAGAACGGGGTTCCGCGCCCGGGCAGGCTTATAGAGGTGCCGAACGCTGCCCCCGTGGGACCGCGGCAGGACAGCGTTCACGCCCGTGGGTGTGGGCATTGCGCTCGAGCCGCACCCGAAGGAATTGGAACAGCTGCTTCCCGGCTTCGGCTGCCCCCGGATGGGGAGGGGAGAACCTCGCCCTGGCGAGGCTTTTAGCAGCGACTGCGGAGCGAGAGCGACCGAGAGGAGAGGGCAGGTAGAGGAGGAGGAGGAGGAGGAGGAGGAGGAAGGGATCGGCCGGGACACGGGCGAAAAGGGAGGGCGTCTGGCTGTGGCTGCTGCGACGGTAAGCTTGGCGAGGCAGGGGCGCGCTTGAGCGTGGCCAGTCCCGCAGACGGAAGGGAAGAGAGGCGCGCGGGGGCGGCTCTGTTCAATGGGGCGTTCTGGGTTCTGGAAGGGAGGGAGGTCTACCCTGCCGGGGAGGGGGGCGGCTGTCGTCTCAGGAGAGGCTTTCCAGCGGGAAGGGGCTTTAGGCGCAGGGTCGCCTGGAGGAAAAGAGCGATTGCAAGGGGCCTCAGCCTAAGAAATCAGACAGGTAGGTTTCCTGCTTGGGTCCACTGTTGCATTCCCAGCTCTTCTCTCTCCTCTTCTTCTGACAGGTCGCTTGTATCTTTACGAAGCTTTGTGCAACGAGGAAAGCTGCCGTTCCTCGTTGGGGATATTGGTATCTAGTGAATTTCTGACTGTCCTCCAGAGTTCATTCAAGAAAAACGTTTGGAAACCTTGACTCGGGAATAGATGGTCCGCCTATGGTTAGATTGGTGTTGTAGATTGGAGACAGCTGGCCTTCAAAAGCTAGATGCAGCAGGGTACAAAGAAGAACATGTCTTCATTTTTTGCTTGTGAACAACCCCGGGGGCATCTGGTTGGCCACTGTGAGAAGCAAAGTGCAGGACTAAGATGGTCTAAGATGGACTGATCCAGGACTAAGATGGTCTGATCCAGTTGAGTCCTTGGATTCTTCAGATCTTGTGGTTTGTTTGTTTTTTTCCAGCTGTTGGGAAGAGCTCTATCTATCATACTCCTCTTTTCTTCCTTAGAAATATATATCCGGGCTAGTCTATGAAGCAGAGATGGTTTGAGTTGCACAAAAAAAGGGAGCTTCTGTCAATAGTAACAACCATTCAGTGTTGCTTGTAGAAAGCTGTGTAGAAGCCATGACTTGACTTAAACTGGAGGGAATCCAATTCAGGAGGGTGAGGCTGGGCTATTTCCTTAAGGGCCCTCTTTATTATTTGTTTTCATATTTATGAAAAGTTGCCATTGACAGCAAATGTTCTGAAAAGAAACCTCCATAAGATACTCACATACAATTATATAACAGTCCCCCACTCCAATAATCTTAAGAATAATCCAAAAGAGGATGCCAGTTTTGGGAAATATTAATTTTTTGCTACGTGTATATCCTCCTTCTGAAAATTAAAGGAATGCCTATCTCTTCTTGTTTTATCCTCATAACATTGTTCGAAGTAGACTTGGGTGAACTCCATAGACATAAATTCCTAGTCCAGTCATCCCATTCGCCATTGCTCTGTACTACCTACCTTTATATATTGTAACACCTTTAGTTGAATTAGCTTTCTTCTTGGTTTGCACAAAATAAACTAAACGAACACAGCATACCATATGAAAACATATAGAAGGTTAAAACTAATCCAGCTTAATGTGTTGTTTATATGTGGCCACCAGGTCTCCCTATTGTATGTGAGCTCAGCCATTGACTCCAAACAACTTGCTTTCCATTCTTAGCTTTCCCTTTTGCAGGTTCTTCACCCCCATCCCTCCCTGGCAGGGACATGAGGGAGAGGGCGTCATCCAACCACACTAGAGAACCAACCCAACGCATCCAGGTGGAGTTCAGTATGGCCCCGAGGAACCCCCATGTGAATACTTGCTTTTTTGCTGCTTGCCTCTGCCTTTGGAGAGGGTAAGTAATAAGACTGTTGGGAGTGGAGGTGCTTCTTCTGGAACAGGTAGCCTCAAGAGAATGTGGGTTTTGAAATCACTTTGAAGAACTTTGGGATCAGGGCAAGAATACCAAAGAAGATCAGTTTACTTTAAGCGCACTTTCCCACCTTCCCAGAGGTGGTACTCAGCAGGTTCTGACAGGTTCTGGAGAACCAATAGCAGAAATTTTGAGTAATTTGGAGAACCGGCATAGACCATCGCTGACTGGCCCTACACCATCTATTCTCCACCTCCCAAGTCCCAGCTGATCGGCTGGGTCTTCTTTTGTTTCCCTGCCCAGGAGAACAGAGCTGGAAAGCAGGTTAGTGGGGTGGGGAGGGAATGAGGATTTTGCAGTATCCTTCCCCTGCCACGCCCACCAAGCCACATCACGCCACACCACACCCATCAAGCCATGCCCACGGAACTGATAGTAAAAAAAATTGAATATCACCACTGCACCTTCTCCTCTCTACAGAGCCAATAATAGGGTGAGAACAACCTCTGCAGCTATAGTCTCAGCCCAATTTTACCCTTTTATCCTTCCCCTTCCCATTAAATATGAGCACAAATTCTAAGTGTAAAGTTTAAATTGAGGGAAGCAGGAAGTAGGGCTCTCCAGAATGTGATCTTGAACCTTATTCTTGGGATGAGCTGATAACCTCTGAGCATGCTTACAGATAGCCCTCTAAACCCAACAGGCTGGCAAGGGGTCGTGAAAAAGGCGAGATTGGATGACAACGCTGGTCTTAACACTTTTATTGTGAGAATAGTTTAGAAATGTAATTGGTGGAATCCTCCAACCTTCTCACTTGCTGGTAAGACAAGAGATGCCAATTGTGTTCCTGTCAGGGATGGGACACAGTTGGGTGAGGGTAGGTGAGTTTGGGAGAGTACCTTTACCCACCTGTCAGATTGTCGGGTGGATATCCCCCATGAGCCAAGCATTGGTTGTTCTTGGTGCTGAATGTAGGAGAAGAGTGGTATGTCATGTTTCTTCATCTCAGGTATCAGCAAGCAGCCATCATGAAGGGTGATTTTCATGTAGGCTAAATTAGATGCTGTAACAGCTCTGTGTATAACAACTATGGAGGCATTTCTGATGTACATGTTTGGTGTCTCCTGTAAAGCCAATAATTAGAATGAAGGTGAAATGGGCAACTGCCATTAGTAGTGCTCCGGTATTAAATCAGGTATTTTTGTGAAACATTTCAGTCTGCTTGTCTTTGTGCATTAATAGAGTCTTTCCCGCTCTAATGCCCCTCCCAGCCCCCCAAATACTGGATTCAAACTCTTATCACCTCTGACAAGCTCAGTTACAGGCAGTCTTTGACTTATGACCACATTTGGAACCAGAACTTCCACTGCTAAGTAAGGTGGTTGTTAAATGAGTCACCCTCGATGTATGACTTTTTTTTGCCATGGTCATTCAGTGAAACTGTCACTGTTGTATGAAACCTGCAGTCATTAAAGCAGATCCAGCTTCCCCCAATTGACTTTGGTTGTTGAATGTTGGTTGGGAAGGGTGCAAATGGCGATCATGTGACCCTGGGATACTGCAACCATCATTCGTTGCCAAGGGCCTGAATTTTCATCCTGGGATTGCAGGAACACTGTGACAGCAGTAAGTGGGAAAACCTGTCGTAGCTACCTTTTTTCAGCGCCATCATAACTTTGAACTGTCCCTAAGTGTATGGTTGTAAGTCAAGGACTACCTGCATTGTGCTGCTCCAACACATTTTTTTTTTGTATTTGTATTTATTTGTCAAAAGCTTACAACAGAAACAAGAATAAACATAAATTTAAAAACAAGAAATAGGAACTAATAATTGGGGACAATAGGACAGGGACGGTAGGCACAATTGTGCGCTTATGCACACCCCTTACAGACCTCTTAGGAATGGGGTGAGGTCAATAGAGGTTAGTTTGAGGGTAAAGGAGTGGGGGTTTGAGCAGGTGACAACAGAATCAGGTAGTGAGTTCCAGACATTGACCACTCTGTGGCTGAAATCGTACTTCCTGCAATTGAAAACATGTAGCGAAAACATTTCAGACAGCCAAGCTGAGAACTGCTTCAGGCGTTGGAATGCGAACCCAGTGACCACACCAGACTAAAAGGAGCAATGGCCAAATGTCCTTTTTCCATAACTCGAGGGGGCAAGCACCATTCTTCCCCTTCTACAGACCAAGGACTTCTGCCTCTGGGAGCGGAACAGAAACCAGGATGTTCTGTGTTTTAAACCTTGTTGAAATTTGGAAACGGTGTGGCATGGGGATTTCTCCTTCTGCTTCCTTTCTTTCTTGAAAACAAAGCATTGCTTAAAATACTCTTTCTCAGCCTGTTAACCAGACAGGTAGCGAATGAGAGGTTGCGTAGCTTAAGCCTTGCACCTTTGGAAGACATCAATTTGGGAAAAGCGAAGCTTTTAAAGATAGCAGGGAGAACGAGGCATAAGGCAACCATGTCTGTATTAAGTCACCTGCTTGCCACTGTTGACTGACTCGGCAAGTGGCAAAGGGCAGTGGTGCTTGAGAGGTTCTCTACTGGAGTGTTTGTGTGAGTAGGCTTTGGAGAGAGAGGAATTCGCATGAACCTTTTTCTGATTTTTCAGGCTCTACAACTCTTCAAGGGTCACCCTTGGCCTTTTTGTGGCACGTCAAGGGTTGAATTTCAAAAAAAGTGGGTAGACCTGGGATGCGATTCAGTCTGCTTTAATTTAAACCTAGCAATAGGTTCACCATTTTCTCACATTGTCCATTAAGAAGTACAATTTGGGGAAATATGGAGGCTTTGGTGGCAGTTGTGTCCGTGTGCAATTTTGGGACCCAAGCTGTGCCGTCCGCTGATGGCCTTTTTTCCCATCTCAGATGCTTTGAGGACACTCCCGGCTTCAAAGAAGAAAGAGGTCCTGTGGTCTTTTGGAGATTTATTGGCTCCTTGCAGCTTCTGTAGGCTTTAATTAATGTATGCAAGGAATGAAAGCTCCAAAGTCCCTCCTCCACCCCCATTTTTTTTTAAATCCAAACCAGTGCATTGCACGGCCCCAATAGACAACACTAGGAGTGGGAAGTTTTCCATTCTGCAGAGCAATAATAGAAGTCATGACACCACTGTCATATTTTACCACGTGATCAGGAAAACCCTGGGGAACTTAGCTCTGGCTTATTGATTGATTGATTTGATTTATCAATCGCTTACAAGATAATAGGTATAAGTATAAACATAGTTATGAATCCATGAAATGGATTCATATAAGAAAAATCAAAAGAAACAATAGGATAGGGACGGTAGGCACGTTGGTGCACTTATGCAAGCTCCCTATAGACCTCTGAGGAAAGGGGTGATCAGGAAATTTTACCGCCTGATCACGAAAGCCCTGGGGAACTTAGCTCTGGTTTATGAGTAGCCACTATAAATTATGATGAGCCAGTTACAGCATAGTCCTCAGCTTGCTGGATCAGATGAACGTTCCACTGGATTCAAACAGGTTTTATCCCCAAACCGCCTTGAAGTAGAGGTCTGCTTCCTTCAGAGTAAACCTCATCGCTTAATGAAGTTTACTTTCCAGGAATGCAACCTGACTTTGCGAATGCTGCAGCCATGCTTCTCTTGCACTGCTGCTGTGAATGAGAAGTGGCATTGTTCTGTATCTATGTTCCTGTCCTGAGTGAAAGGCTGGTTTTGGGGAGGGTGGGTTTGGTCAATTGAGAAGGAGTGAGGCAAGTGTTTGGTCTTGAGAATTTGTCTGTGGGCGTTTAAGCGCAAAGCATTTGTAGTTATTGGGAGATGCTTTCCTGGAAGACTGTGTGTGATGGCAGTGACAAGGCATGCAGTAATTGATAAAGCTATACATCCAATTGCTATGAGGATATCCTGCCTCTATTGGGTGGTTGCTATGGTGGCCTCTTCTCATCAGGAAACCTGACTCCGTTCCCTTTTCCCACATTGATATATTAGTGTCTCCCCATTGCCTGGGCTACTCCTACTCTATTCCCTCTGCTGCAGAGACACCCTGCTTTTAGATCTGGGAGGGGCGCTGCCTTTTGTCATGGGAACATCCTTCCACTCCCCCTCCCCCATTTTTGGGTGCTGAGCCTTGGGGGGATACTTTTGATCTCCAACCTTGCTTTTATCTAGTGCCAGAGGGGGCCCAGGTAGGGAATTTCCTCCTGCAGACTCCACCACCCAGGTGCAGCCCTCTCCCTTAGGTGGTGGAGCCTGGATGGATGGCCAGAAAGCTTTTTTTTTTTTTTTTTTTTACAATTCTACAGCACACATGTTTGACAAAATGCACTTAGCCTGGCTCTGTGGAGAGAGAGAGAGGGAGGGAGAGAGAGAGAGAGGGAGACCTGTGAGGAGTAAACATTAAACATTAAAATGCAGGAGATACGATTTTTCATTACCTCTTTCTCCCACACACTCCACCCTTTTGGCTTCTGCCCCTCTGTCAGAATATAAAACCATCTCGAAGGTTTTGTAATGGAGCCAGGGTTGGTGGCCAGAACATCTGGCTCCTCTTCTGTCATGTGCAGAAAACATGTATGTATATATGCAATTGTGTGTGTGTTTGTGTGTGTGTGTGTATGTATGTACAGGTTGTCCTCGACCTACAATCATAATTGAGCCCAAAATTTCTGTTGCTGAGTGAAACATTTGTTAAAGTTCCATTTTACGACCTTTCTTGCCACAGTTGTTAAGTGAACCACTGCAGTTGTTAAGCTAGTAACACAGTTGTTAAGTGAATCTGGCTTCCTCATGGACTTTGCTTGTCAGAAAGTCACAAAAGGGGACCCCAGAATATTGCAACCATCATAAATATGAACCAGTTGTCAAGCGGCTGGATTTTGATTTCATGACCATGGAGATGCTGCAATGATTGTAAGGGTGAAAAGGGTCA
Organism: Laticauda colubrina; assembly: GCA_015471245.1. Taxonomy (NCBI): domain Eukaryota; kingdom Metazoa; phylum Chordata; class Lepidosauria; order Squamata; family Elapidae; genus Laticauda; species Laticauda colubrina. The sequence goes on along the minus strand of BLBF01000021.1, from coordinate 8,623,941 downwards.
TAAGTTCCATTTTTCAGCACTGTTTTAACTCCAAACAGTCACTAAATGAACTGTTGTAAGTTTGAGGACTACCTGTATTTAAATTTATTAGCCAACCAATTCCAGTGTCTTTGGAGTTTCAGAACAGTTCGACTTCATTCTTCAGTTCCCACCTGGAAATGGAGAATATACCTCCTATCTGAATTTGGTTCAAAATATGTAGAAAAGAAAGAATTTTGGTGCCTGGGAAAAGAGGCAGAAATGATGCTGCTCCAGCATTTTGTGTGGCATGTTACAAACTACACTGGCAAGCCTTTCCTTGGGTCACAAGCCTCTCCCTCTTGTTTGATATTTAAGCCAGAGAGCCACTACCATATCCTGCTGGGTTAGATTATTTATAATACATTTAAATATCCTCTAAGGAAAAAAAAAAGGGTAGCATAATAAGCTACTACCAGATGTTACAGCTGATCACAGCTATTCTGTTGTGTTCCCTGATCTGGTGGTTAGGATTAATTTTATTCACTCAGTAATTGGTCCTTAATTGGAGCTCCTCGATATAGCCAAATAACCATATTAAAGTAATATTCATCAGTTATTGCTCTGGTAGAAAATAACCATATTAAAGTAATATTGATCAGTTACTGCTCACAAAATGCACCTGCCCTGATTGGTGAATCCTATTGTATCTCAGTAACAAGTGTGGCAATTGATGCTGCCATTACAGTTTTAATGTGGAAATAGTTAGGAAATATGATTGGTGGAGTCCTCCAACCTTGATCTTCAGCCTGGTTAGAATGCTGGTTAGAATTAACCTGCTGGTTAATTCTGTTGATTGCCAGCAGTTCGATCCTAACTGGCTCAAGGTTGACCAAGCCTTCCATCCTTCGGAGGTCAGTAAAATGAGGACCCAGATTGTTGGGGGCAATAGGCTGACTCTGTAAACCATTTAGAGAGAACTGAAAAGCATTATGAAGCAGTATATAAGTCCAAATTCTATTGCTATTTACTTCCCACCAAGCATCACTTGCTGGTAGGACAGCAAATACCAATTGCATTCCCATCAGGGATCAGACACAGCCGAGTGAGTGTAGGTGTGTTTTTGGGAGAGTACATTTATCCACCTGTCAGACTGTCAGTGGATGTCAGATGCATCATCTGTTCCCATTGGCTAATTTTGAACACAGGTCTAGCACTTTTCTGAAAGAGAGTTAAACACATGTCCATGGATGGAGACAGAAGGGCACAGTATAAAGCAGAGTGGCTACTGAGCTACTGGCATCTTCAGTTAGCCTTGCAATGGAATTCCAATGATGGCAGCTAAACCAGTTTTGTCCCCAAGGCTAGGCCGCACCTGGAAGTAGATGAAGAGCAGCTGTGGTATTAAAGCAGAGCAGGCAAAATTGTGCCATTCCAAGCCCCAGATAATTAAAATAGTAATAAGGACAGCCATATGAAATCCCTTGTTGGCAGAAGCATGGAAAAAAATTGTAATGTAACAAAAGCCATAACACATAGCTAGCCGAACCCTACTTTTTTGTTTTACACTGTAGATCACTTGAGAGCATTAGTCCTAATTTTTAAACATAGATCCAGAGCTGCTCTCAAAAGAAAGCTAAACTCATATTTTTTTAAAAAAATGGGTGCTACAGCTTTTCTTACTAGGAGTGTACATAAGACCTTGAGAGGGTGCTGGTTAGATTTTTGAAAAGTATTGGTCAAGTGATATGTGAATAACCAAATACCTAGATCAGAGGTTTCCAAACTTGGCAACTTTCAGACTTGTGGACTTCAACTCCCAGAATTCTCCAGCCAGGAAAGTTCTGGGAGTTGAATTGTACAAGTCTTAAAAGTTGCCAAGTTTGGGGACCTCGATCAATGTTTGGCCTCCTGGAATTCTGAGAAGTCCATCCATCTTAAAGCTGCCAAATTGTAGCATCAACAATTTGTAGAAGTACACAGATGGTTGGTGCTCGATATCTGGTCTTCCCAATAACCTAACCCAAATGGCTACTGTACAAAGGGCAGGATTTCAGTAGCATACAGTGGAGTAATAGGACCTTGGCAGATCCCAACTCTGTCTGCACCCACAACCATGCTGGTGAGGAATTGTGTTAGATTGTATGAGTGGTCAAAATGGTTTCAGGAGAAGAACCCTTTCACTACTTTGAAACTAGATCCGCTAAGGATAACTCCAAATCACTTTAGCTTTGTGCTGAGTGAGGCAAATGCAACCCTGATTTTTGGTGTGTGGAAATGGCCTTGGGAGACAGGCAAATGAGATGCTGCCTAGGGAACAGTTAGATAAGGGGAGGAGAGGAACCCCCAGTTGCATAACAGGCAGAGAAAGAAAGGAACTCCCTCTAACGTATCAGGCTGTGAACAGAGAAGCCAGAGATTTATACTTTCAAATTTGTAAGACTCTGTTAATGTAGTCTTGCAGTAAAATAGAATTACCTCATCTGGCTGTGTTTCCTGTCTGATCTACCTGGGAAGCCTGACACCCTGGGAGGACACAGGATAAAAAAAAAGTGGTTACCGGGCATGTTGATGCTACAATGTCAGCCTTCCCAGAGAAACCAGATAAGAAATACAACTAGATAAACTAATTCCACTTAATGGTAAGGTTGCTTTAACAGAATCTTCTGAGTCCGAAACTACAGACTTTTCCACTGTCACTTTTAATTACTTGATCAATTAGGGCAGGTCCTAAGTTTCTTTCTCTGACCATTAAATTACTGGGGGTTCCTGCCTATCTTGACTTATTTTTTCCAATGAACATATCTTTCTCTCATTTGCCAAGGTGATTCACACATTCCATTACATCAGGGGATGCACAATTGAACCTATTCTCTCTCTCTCCCTCCCTCCCCCTCCCTCGCTCAGTTGTTCTCCTAGCAATAAAAACACTTCCTGCCCATTTTCTCTTTTCCTCTCATTTTTTTTCTTTTTCTTTCAGAATGCTGGGCCACGGTTCCTTGGGACCCAAAGTGCTGGCAGAATCTGTTCTGAATTCTAACGCCATGTGCATGACCCTGCCCTGGCTGACCCGGCGCCAATTTGGACTATGTGTACGCAGCCCGGAAGTGATGGCTTCAGCCTTACAGGGCATCCACCTTGCCCTCCACGAGTGCCAACACCAGTTGCAAGAGAGGCGCTGGGATTGTTCAGACCTGAGCAGCGGCGGCACTGTGCTTTTTAACAGTGCCATCCTGAAAAGAGGTGAGAAGAGGATTAAGTGGGAGAAAATGCTGGGCAGGGGACGGAGGTTTTCTTCCCTCTTTGTTGCGGTTGGTGGGCAATAAAATTAGGAGTTGGTTCGTCTCTCTGGTTCCCCTTCTGTCCTCTCCTTTCCCCCCATGACTGATATAGTGCCCACAGAGATAAAGTAACATGAGATTACAGAAAAACAATGAAAGAATTGACATCTTGGCATAAATAGATCTATATTAAAAATATAAATGCAAGCACCCCGAAGGAAGGCATGGTAAGACCATGCCCGTGGAACATTGCATGGAGAAAAGGAACCTGCAGCCTTTGGTTACAGGTCTAGCTGGTCTTCATTTAGTTACTAAGCCTCTTGGATAAAGTCCTTTCTTTCCCTCATGGCTCCTTCAAGGCTTCAAATATGAATTGCTTCCAACAAACATGATTTGTTTCATGAAAATATGTTGTACAGGTCATTAGAAATTTAAAAGGAGGGAGAGTGAGTCTGATGAGTGAAATTGACCCGGCTCGTGAGCTTCTACACCTAGAAAGTATAAGAATAAGAATCAGAAATCTGTCCTTGTCATTTAAAAATATTAGCTTTTAATTACCCTTCCTGGATTATTTTTAAATGCCACAGTAGGTATTAAAAGAGCCATGGTGGCACAGTGATTAGAATGCAGTACTGCAGGCTAACTCAACTGCTCACTCCAGGAATTCAATTCTGACCGGCTCAAGGTTGATTCAGCCTTCCATCTTTCCAAGGTTGGTAAAAGGAAGACCCAGATTGTTGGGGGGGGGGGCAATATGCTAACTATCTAAACCACTCAGAGAGGGCTATAAAGCCCTGTGAAGCGGTGTTGCTGTTGCAAAATACTGAATTGGGCAGGGTTTTTTTTGCCTTGCTGCAAAAAGAAAATGTGAAGTTGAAGAACTTTCTCTGCCTCTGTAAGTCACAGAAATAAGGAGACTGAAGAAGGGCAAAAGGGTTCAAAGAACAACTCTATAGTAAAACTTAGCCTTTTACAGGGACTTGCTGCATCTCTGCACTGATGCCAGCTCCATTAATGGACCTTTCAAACAGCTTCCCTGAATTTTTGGAATTAGGGGTAACATTTTAAAAAAAGGGGACGGGGAAATTTCCAGGACTACAGACTAGGGTTATTGAAGTGCATGAGGCTAAATGTATCACCCTTAGATATTTTTATGATTGAGAGAAAGGGGGGGTATTTTTGTGACTACAAGGGTACTCTAAAAGGGTAAATTATGTACTTTAGTGAGTTTAGGATACCAATTTTGCTTCTGATTTTGTCCCGTCTCCCCAAAAAGAAAAGTCTGGGACAATTATGCTCTTGGAAACTGTTGATTTGTCAACACAGTTTAGATGTCCTCTGAAAGCTGAAAATTGGATATAGTTAGCTGGGCCTTGAGTTTCTAACCTTGATTTAACTCAGTTTGGATATTGAAACCAAAAAGTCTTGGGCCGTAGCCCAGGAATTGGGGACCCCTGGTCTAAGCTATCTGAAATGAATTCTTCCTTCATTGTACATTGTACTATGCAGCCAACTATTTTCAGTTTGGAAGTAAAATTGGTTACACCAGGAAGAGGAACAAGTAAAAGGGGGTAGGGGTAGCAGGATGTAATTGCTGTAGGACTGCTGTCAGCAAATAGCATTTTGAGCTGCTCAGAAGTGCTTTGAACTGGGAGTTGGCAAATAAATTTAATAATAATAATAATCTTTGCCCCATCACTTCAAAATGGTTTATTGCTAACTCCTACCACATAGTAGCAGCAGCAGCCACCAGCTGTTCCTTTTCAGTAAGGATCGCGCTGCTGAGCTTGAATTTCTTTAGTTGGCTCTCTCTCATTGGTTCCTTCCTCTGTTCCTGTTATCTGTGCTGTGGAGGGAGGATCCTTGGCTGTGAACTCCAACACCTAGCATCCCTTCCCATTAGCCGTACTGGGAGGAATGCTGGGAGTTGAAGTTTAGCCTCATTAGGGGGGCCAAAGTTAGGAGGACCATCATCCTTTTTAAGGAATGGTCAAACCTGATAATAACTGCTTGGGCACAGTCTTCAGAAAAGGGGTAATTTGTAGAAGTGGAGTTGGGAAAAGGCAATCTTGATGGTGGATTCCTGACTTGAAAAGGAATCCTGCCAAAAGCAACAGCAGCAATTCGTTGCTTTTGCTTCCTTTTCTCCCTAGCTGGACCAACAACTGGGAGCAGTGAATAGCAATGATTCTGCTGCCTGTCCACATCTGTGTTCCGTGGGTGGCATGGCAGCAAGCATTGTCTCCCAGGTGGAGGAAGCAGCTGAGAGTATTTTGCTAAGCCTGCCTGGTCATGGCTGCCCTCTTCTACACCCCTGCCTTTCTTCCCAGGTGCTGCCTCACCCAGGCCTCTTGCCTTGGTTGTGCTAAGAGTGGCCAACACCTGACTCCAGAGGCAAATTGGCAGGCAGCTCTTTTCTTTTGTCCTTTGCATCTCTTTTATTAATTGAGCTTTGAAGGAGCCGGTTCTAAATTTAAACCTGAGTTCAAAGCAAGGCCTCTGGGCAGGCAAGAGCTGGAGCAAGCTCCAACCTAAGCACCTGGGCTGAGCCGCTGCTTGATGTGTCAGCTGCTGCTTGATGTGTCATGAGTTTGGTGTGGCTCATCTGCGTTCACAGGAATAGGAGAAGCGTCAGGAGACTAATGAAGACTGGATTAAGGAGGAAATGCCTAATAGACACTAGGGACTAGAGGCATTGTGATGATAGATACCATGGCTAATTTACATTATAAAGCAAGTCTCTATCAATTTATAAACAACAATCAAGAAGAAAAATACCAGCTCTAGGCACGTGTGATGCTTAACAGTCCTAATGACTTCAATGCAATACTCATGTTTCTCAACCTGCTGTTCTCCAGTCGTGTTGAATTGCAGCGCATTAACTCCCAACCTGCCCAACAATTGTTTCTCTGTGATTTTACAAAACGTTGAGGTCCAACGTATCTGGAGGCATCAGTAGACAAGGGCATATTTAAGCTATGGAGTAATTTAGGAGTAATTGTTTTTCCCAAGGGATTAGTGCATTAGTGAGGCAGGAAGATCCAGAAGTTCTTTAGGGGAGCAAGCTGTAATAACTCATCCATACTGTGAAGATAAATAGTTTTAGAGTAGATTTTTAAAGACCACCCACAGCTTTAATTCAGCTTGAATTATTATATATTATATATTATTATATATATGTTATATATGCACACATGCTTAATTTGATGAAAGGATGAGAATCCAGCTTTCTTCAACTCCAGATGTGGATTATTTCAGCTCTGAATTTAGGTGTGAGGATGATGTAAAATGGATAGAATACCGTAGTCCTCAATTTTAAAAAAAGTGAAGGAATTGTGGCAGGATGAAGGAAGACATTGAACCCTAGTGATCTTACGCCTAAATGCTCAAGAGTCAACATCACCTTGAAGCCATGTACTTCTTATGCAAAGGCTTCTTGGCTTTAAAGACTCTTTACTCTTCCCTGTGTCTGCTTCCTAGGCTTCCGGGAAAGCGCCTTTGTCTTCTCCTTGCTAGCAGCCGGTGTGACCCATGCAGTGGCAACTGCATGCAGTCTGGGACAATTACAAAGCTGTGGCTGCGCCAGGCAAGGCACGGAGAACCAGAAACTGAAACTCAGTCAACTGCAGTCTCTAAGCCGGGGCAAAAGCCTGCCCCCTATGCCATCCTCATTGTGGGGACAGCCTAGCCCACAGGACACCTGGGAATGGGGTGGCTGCAGTGCAGATTTTGCATATGCCCAGAGATTTGCCCGGCATTTTTTGGACCCACGAAGAAAACCCCGTGATGCTCATGCCCGGATGCAGCTACACAGTCATCGTGTGGGCAGAAAGGTAAGGTGTGAATCTTGGGCAGGGTTTTAGAGGATAGAAATGTTATTAATACATGGCATAATGAAAGCTCTGCGAAAGCGTAATCTTGGAGACAAATCTTACTGCTACGATTCTGCCACAGTTGCATTACTTGGTGTAAGTAACAGTTAATCTATATCTGTTATCTGGTGCAGTATTTAATATATTCAGGTTTCATTGTGGTTTTTTAATGCTTATTGCTAAATGTATAGTTATCATGGTCCTGGAGATCAGTTTGAGAACATAAAGTTGATAATACTAAACGTGTCTCAACTAAATTCAGATTCTTTTCCCAAACCTTGTGTTGAGACACTATGGTGTGCAGAAGAAATACATTCCAACAACCTATTCTCAGAGGGAAGGTGCCTGCTGTGTTTCTGCATGATTTACCATTCTAATTATGCTTGCTTCCATTCAGGAATTCTACTGTATTTCTACATTAGATATAGAGATTTAGCAGAATTATTTATGTTATGTATTCTCAATATAAGGGAGCATTAGGATTTTCTTCTTTTGCATGGAACTCACTTCTATTAATCAGGAATTATGCTTGAGTAGCTGATCCAACAGAAATGCGTAGCTCCTCTAAATGAAACTTTCTCATATGAGAGAGAGTGAACTGTGCTTACATCAACACAACACTCTGGACAATAAGAAATTTAGGGGCAAGTTTAGAGACCTGCTTAAAACGTTGCCTGCATGTATCATCATCCAGAATTGAGGCATTCTGCAAAATTTATTTATTTATTTTATTTATTTTGATTTGTCAATCACTTCCAAGATAATAAGTATAAATACTGTACATAGTATTTATATAGTTATGAATACATGAAATATAGTTATGAATACATGAAATGGGTACATATAGTTATGAATACATGAAATGGGTACATATAAGAAAAATAAAAGAAACAATAGGACAGGGACGGTAGGCACGTTGGTGCGCTTATGCACACCCCCTACAGACCTCTTAGGAAAGGGGTGAGGTCAATAGTAGATAGTCTAAGGTTAAAGTTTTTGGCACGCAAGAAAACTGGAAAATTAGTTACTTTCTTTAAATAAACATGAATGTGGGTTTATTTGACTCCTGTCTGAGAATATGTTCTATTGAAGAACACATTCCAGATTTGTCCTGACTTTCCTTATAGATGCTTTTTCAATATTGAAGGTATAATGGATAGAACTTGTTACAGCAATAAAATAGGTTTTAGAATGAATTAAACTGAAATGCACCATTGCCTATGAATTTGGAGGCTATGTACGGGACATTCCAGCCATTGCTTCCCTGTAAGTAGTTCTTGGAGTTACGCCAGAGAGGAAATGTTGGGTCTCCACAACCACAATCAACTGTTTTGATTGTGGATAAACTTATAAACTTATCCTCCATTAAATTATCCAATACCTTTACAAGTCATCACAGAAGTGATCCTCACCATGTCTTGTGTCAAAGAATTACTCAGGTTCATTATGTGAAGGAGTGCTTTCTGCTATCTATTTTTAATCTTCTCATCCATCTTACAGGACAGGGGTGTCAAACTCAAGGCCTGCGGGCCGGGGGAGGCCCATGGGGTGCTTAGATCTGGCCGCGGGGCCACTTTGGAAACAGCAAAGGACCGGCCTGTGGTGCCTCTGCCAGCGAAAACACAGCTCAGGAGGGCTGCATGCCGTCTTCCCAAGCTCTGTTTTTGTTGGCCAAGTGCTTGGGCTACCAAAGGCAGCCCTGACACAAGTGAAATTGACCTGGCCATCCCCTCCCCTCCCCAGGGTCAAACACAACCCTGATGCGACCCTCATTGAAAACGAGTTTGACACCCCTGTTATTGGATGTCATTTGTAGTATTTTGAGACAAGATGAAGAACTTTTTATTATGCTGTGAATGTTTTTATTCATCTATTTTTTTTTCAAGCTGAAGAGTTTGGAAAACTAGGTTTTGTCCTCATAGAGAAAATGTTTGAATTTGGGTCATCATCTTAACATTTTTTCCAGCTCTGTTATTACATTTCCCTCCCAAATGTGGCAACAATAAACTATCCACATCTCACTTCAGATGTGTATGTACTATACATTTATATAGGGTTATGATAGGGTTAGCATTTTTATTCTGTCTCTTTTCTAATTCTCCCTAGTGTGAAATCAGTCTTTTCTGTACTGAGGAGTCAACACTTTCACTGAGCTACCCATTATAATCCCAGGATCATTTTCCTGGTGGGTTAAAAGTGGCTCAAAGCCCATTAGCATAAATGTGAAATTACAGGGTTTTGTTCCAACATGTTTCATTTAACACTCACTTAAATTCAGTTCCATTTGCTCTTTGGCTGACCATCCAGCTTGAAGAGATCCTTCTGGTGCTCATCTCAATCCCGCCTAGTTTTTTACCTCTTAGGATATTTCAGTGTCATCCATAAACTCAGCCAGCTCATTGCTTATTTCTCAAAATTGTTTATGAATATCCTTGTGGGATTTCACTTCTTTCCTCTTTGAGAAAATTACCTGTTTAATCCTATTTGGGGAATACATCCTCTTATCCATTGATGTGAAGTTTACTCAAAAAGCTTTGAAAAGGAGACTTCTCAAAGTTTTTTTTTAAATCCAGGTATATTGTGTTAACAGAGTCAGTTGTATTCACATGTCTATAGTTGGTACTCTCAAAAACCTCTAAAAGGTTGGAAAGGCAAGTGGCATACATGTCTACATGAAAGCTATATATTGCAAGAACAGGTAGTCTACAACTTACAACATTTTGTTTAGCATTGAAAAAAGTGAATTATGACTGCTTTTCACATTTATGATGGTTTGCAGTATTCCCATGGTCCCATGATCAAAATTTGCCTGCTTGGCAACTGGTTCATATTTGTCCTAGTTGCAATATGCCATGGTCATGTAATCCCTTTTTGCAACCTTCTGACAAACAAAGTCATTTGAGAAGCTAGATTCACTTAACAACCAGGTTACTAACAACTGCAGTGATTCACTTAACAGCTGTGGCAAGAAAACCAAAAACCAAAAATACACATATAGACTGGGTAAAACCAGGCTCAATAGCAGTAACTGTGAGAGAGATCTTGGAGTCTTAGTGGACAACAGCTAAATATGAGCCAGCAGTGTGCAGCAGCAGCCAAAAAAGCCAATGCAATCCTAAATTGCATTGGCTTTTTTGGCTGCTGCTGCACACTGCTGGCTCATTAACAGAGAGATACAATTGAGATCAAGTGAGGTACTAATACCACTGTATAAAGCTTTAGTAAGGCCATACCTAGAGTACTGCATCCAGTTTTGGTCACATTATGAAAAAGATGTTGAGACTCTAGAAAAAGTACAGATAAGAGCAACCAGGATGATTAGGGGAATGGAGACTAAAACATACAAAGAACGGTTACAGGAACTGGGCCTGGCCTAGTCTAGGGAAAAGAAGGATCATCACTCGAGACTTTCAAGAAGAGATTGGACTGCCATTTGTCAAAAATGGTGCAGGGTCTCCCGCTTGGGTGGGGAGTTGGACTAGATCACCTACAAGGTCCCTTCCAACTCTGATTATCTGTATCTAAGAAAGGTCATAAAATGGGACAAAACTCACTTAAGAAATGTCTCATTTAGCAGCATAAATTTTGGGCTCCATTGTGGTTGTAAGTTGAGGACTGCCTGTACTCTCTAACAGCTACCAGATCAGACATTAAGCAATCATAGCATAATATGTATGTTACACATGAATAGGTTATGGTATATACTCACAAACAAACCAAGAAGTTTAGGTCCCAAAAAGCGTTCAAAAAAATGGGATTCAATTTCTCTGCAGAGGGACTTATCCATGAATACAATGCATGCAGTGCTACTTCTAAAAAATACCGATATATCCACATACACTCGTGGAGTGTATACCCATCCATGGATAAGCTGACTCATTTTTTTAACTAAAATATCATGAAAAATAGATACTGTAATCTATGGATTACCTAAGGATAAGCCAATTGTGGAAATTAAAACATGCCAACATTTTGAGCATTAGCTTATCTACGTGTGGCACATTTTTGGCTAAAAATTTGAGGGACAGTTTATTTGTAAATGTATTTGTGAGTATATACAGCATTTGGGTATTAGAAACTCAACTAGAAAGGTAGGGGAATTCTGGGAGAGTCCAGACTTGCTCCATAGATTAAGACAGTTGAGATAACGCATCCAATTTATTTGGCTGATGCTTCCTTAGCTTTCTCATGTGAGTGCTAAGTTATGGATTGGCCTGATTAAAAAAAAATATGAAATATATGCTGGCTTTGGATTCTCTGGGGAGGGGGGAAAGATACATTTCAATCAGCACCTCTGCTCCCTTTACACAGGTACCATGAATTTCAACCCCTTGGTGGGATCAAAAGAAGCAGGGGATTTTGACCTTTTTCTACCGCTAACCTTCTCTTCTGGTCTCTCTTGGCAGGTGGTGTCAGAGCTGAGCAAGTGCAGGTGTAAATGTCACGGCCCATCTGGGAGCTGCCAGTTTCGGACATGTTGGTTAGCAGCCCCTGATTTTCGTCATGTGAGTTCCATATTACGGGACCGAATGGACCATGCCACACTCTCGCGGCTGGACAACAGAAACTCGGGAGCCTTCTGGCCACGTCTCCATAGCTCCCACCTGGCCAAGCACCTCATCTTCTATGAATCCTCCCCTGATTTCTGTGAGCCAGATCCGAGCCTGGGTTCCTCAGGCACCCATGGTCGCCCTTGCATCAAGAGCAGCCCACAGCCAGATGGCTGTAGCAGCCTGTGCTGTGGGCGCGGCCACAACATGCTGCAGGAGGTGCGAGCTCAGCGTTGCCAGTGCCGTTTCCATTGGTGCTGCCATGTGCAGTGTGAAGAGTGTCCTTCCACAGAGTGGGTTAGTGTCTGCAAATGAATAGGGAAGGCCTAACCCCTTACACTATGCTCCAGCCAGCCATATGACAAGTGCCTGCTGCAATATCAGCCATAGGGATCATAAGACGAGCTTTGGACTGCTGACCTGCTTTTTGTGGGTCCCTTGCTCCATCATGGAAACATACCTAATCCTTCCAAGACTTGCTCCCAATAGAGCAACAAGAAAGAATTCCTCAAAGAGATACCCTTTTTTTCTTCTCTTGACTGCCAGCTTGGTCCTATCTCAGTTTATTGCAAGCTGCCCGATACGATTTAATGGGTAGAGAACAGTGTTGATCTGGTCCTGCCACTGCAGGAAGAAAAAACCAGGACCAAAGTGGCAAAAATTCTATTTTGGAGCTAGATTTTTCAGAGGCTAGAGTCAAGGAAGAGAGACATGTTAAAACCAGCATGGTCCCAGAACCTCAGAACTTTTCCTATATAAGGACTTGGAACATTAAAATTTTACTTGGAGTGTATTTGCTGTTTGCAGCCAGGAGGAGAAATAGATTGTCATTTGGGGGCAAAAATTAGTTTTGCAAGATTTGCAGTTGTTGCTAATAGCACAGCCCACTGGCAAAATTGAATCTGGGGTGCAAAGGTTAATTTATTATTTTGTTCTTTTACTGATGTATGTTTGTAAAACTGTTTGGTATAGTTAATGGAGGGAAAGTTGGTCTCTAGTTTTATCTGGGAAACCAAATTCATTCATTGACCTAACTTTTTTTTTTATCCTTTATACTCCCGCTTCAAGCGATAGTAGTCCTCTGGTGGGCATTTATCCCCTCAATTATGATAGAGCAGGTAAACCCGATTGATCTGGTTCCTGAGCATCAGACACTCAACCTATCTCTATTTCTTGTGTCAATCTGCATATGTTATGTGCTTCCCCTCAGTAAACATGAGTTCCCAACCTCAGGCCCGTGGCTTCTTGTGGTTTGATTAAAGATTTCAGAATCCATTAGCCAGAACAGATTTTTGTTTTACTACATTTTTTGCTTACACAAGTGTTAGTTTCTTGGTTAAAATGAAATTATTTTAATGATTTTCACACCAAACACTACTTGTATATAACGTATAGCAGAACGTATAGGAGCACTGAAATTACATAATCAACCCTAAGATTTAAATCCACAATAGCATCAATTCAGTTAATAAAAATACAATTTGATTTTAGAAAATTGCTTCAGTTAGAATTCAAAAGATAGAGAAGATGATTATTTAAAAAAACCCTGTCCATGAAATCAAACCATAGTCTAGCTTAAATGGATTGGAAAGCTGGGCTCTGAGGTAGAAAGATAAACCAGCTTCCATGAGAGGACAAAGCACATTAGCTGAAGAACAAACTATTGGGGGGGGGGGGGGGGGAGAGAATCAGCACCTACATTGTTAAACTCCAGAAACTAAGCTGGATCAAAATCTACATTTCCCATATTAGTGGGAATTAGAAGCCAATCTAGGATGCCTGCAGAATTATTTGCAATTTGAGAGGAGTTCCTTCTGCATTTGTACCCATGAAGAAAACATTTTTTAGGATCCTAGCCACACAGTTGAAGTGCTGTTTACCTGTCTTTAGGTCACCAGAAACTTGAAAGACACAGTATTTGGCTTCCCCTTCGTTTTTATTTTGCCAGTTTCAAGTCACTGCTGTCCCATAAATTCCCTTCAGGGGAATGGGTGACAAAGCCTTATCGATTTTGCAGACTTGAGGCTTATCTTGGGAAATCTGAATCCCTTATCTGGGATTCAGATTTATTGTCTGAATAAAAGGAGAAATGCTACATTAGCAACTGAGAGTGAATTAAGCTTTCTCACAAGCTTACAATGCATGGTTAACTGTGAACAGGGAAAGTTCTTAGTTTAAAAATGTCTGAGAAGTGAAGTCTTGGGCAGAAGGTAACAAAAAGGTTTGCAGATACTCGAACGATGTTTCTCAACTCAGCAACTTTAAACTCTGGACTTTAGATCCCAGAATTCCCCAGCCAGCATGCTAACCAGGGAAATCTAGGAGTTGAAGTTTACAAAGCTTAAAGATGCTGAGGTTGAGAAACTGCTCTAAAGTAACATTAGATTGATGAGATGCTCCTGCAGGTAAATATTGGAAAAGGGGAAAACATACCCTATACAAATTAGAAACCTGTCACTCAAAATGTATCTTACAATTTGGATGCAGTAATGCAACCAGATTGGCTTAGGAGTTACAGGCACGTGCCAGGAAGTGTTTGCCATTGTAGTAAGTGTGGGGAAAACATGGACTGGAATAACATGTGGTTCGTAGTGTCTGTGTGCGTTTGTGTTTGCAATTAGCTACATATACAAGTGTGTGCATTTAAGTGCCAAAACGTCATCTTTGCATCCAAACCACAGCCTGTGGAAATTCCTGTTGACTTCTGTCAGACCCTGGCTCTGGCCTCTGGGAAAGGCGCTTGCTGCAGCCAGTTCCATGGGGTGATTTACTACATGGCTGCTGCAAGGCTGCAGCACCAGTCAGCTCAGGATGCTACAGTCACCTAAGAGCAGATGCTCCCCAAAAGCTACAGTAAACCATACTGCTACTTGCACAAGAACATGTTTGGATTGTAGTGGTGTTAGTGTGAGATTACCAGCTACTAAAATGTAAACATACAACAGTCTGAGGCTCTGAATGGTAATGCAACCTCCAGAATTGCTCCAAACATTGCCGTCACATTCTGCTTTTTAATATATAACCGTAACAATGCCTAACCCTTATTCCTTGTTGAGAAGAGTTGCTCCTTTTGATGCCTAATTTGCAAATCAGCCCCCCCCCTTTTTTTTTTTTTTTTCTCCTGCCAAGTGCATTTTCTTGCTAGCTTTGTATGGAGGACATATCTACCAGGGTCAGCCTATGCCACTGATGGCAAACTTTTTGGGCTGGCCTGTCAAAAATTTGACAAATGTCTAATTTGAGAGTGCTGGTGTGTCACACACCACACCTCAAATAAAAGATAAACAATTTTCTGTCTCCCCCACCCTTAAAACCTATGTTACCCTGAACAGTGGCACTCAGCAACAGCGCCAAGGTTAAGCCTGAAATGAAGGCCCAGACCATCACTGATACTCAAAAAGGCACCTGAGCCTTGGAGAATGGTGCAATCGCTTTGCAGCCCAGCGCTCCGGAGGATCTGCTATATGCTGCTTACCTTCAAGTGATCTTTCCTTTCTGTTGACAAGCCCTTATGGCCTATGTGAGGCTGCTCCAGGCTTCATGAAGCTCTCATTTTTGAAGCAGCTGTGAGAGTGTTCTGTATAAATATAGTAGATTCCAAATAACTCATTCTGATTGGTTACTAAAAACTAATGGGGATAGGTTCAAAAGGAACCAATCCTCGAAGCCGCACAAAGGCGGCAAAATCAAATGAATGTCATTGGCTACAAGCCGGCAGACAGGAGAGTATAAAAAGGCTGTCGCGGCTTGAGCCAATGTTCCGTTTTTACTGATTGTGTTGGAATAAAGACTTTGTTGTTGGAACCCGGTCTACCTCGCGTTTTTCCGGACAGAACACTGGTGACGAGGATGGGATTGTCCTAAACGCGAGACCAAGCATGCGGTGATATAGAATTCCAGACGGCAAACAGAATGGCCAGGAACAACGCACCGCCCGCACCTTTTAATCCCAACGAAGAGGATTGGGATTCCTATGTAGACCGTTTCCAGATGTACTTGGAAAGCAATGAGATGGAGGGAATCTCAGATCAGCGCAAGAGGGCTGTGTTCTTAACACACTGCGGGCCTACAATCTTAAAGATGGCCAAAGCCCTAGCGAAGCCCCGAGACGTCAAGCAATTGACGTGGCCAGAACTTCAGAGGCTGCTCAAAGCTCACTACGCCCCAATGGTGTCCAACCTTATAAAGCGACACGAATTCTATCGAAGAGACCAGAGAGAAGGTGAGACCATCGCTGACTTCGTAGCCCTCTCCGACAAATAGGGGGAGAGTGCGAATTCCTAAACCTAGATGAGGCCATGAGAGACCGAGTAGTGTTGGGCTTAAGAGACTCGACAACACAGAGCAAACTATTAAACAAGCCCAACATAACCATAGCCGAGGCCATCGCGGAAGCCACAGCCGCTGAAGCCGTGAAAAAATCGGCTGTCAAAATGAAGCAGATGAACACGAACGCAGACGAAACAAGCCTGGCCAGAGGAAAGAAACAGTCTCCCGCTACCACTCACCACGAAGATTATGGCGAGACGTCCGAATCAGATGAAGTAGATGACAAGGTCCACCGCCTGTACGCCAACAAGAAAGAGCGCGAAAGGAGAAATTGGCGGGAATGTGCTGGCTGCGGAGGAAATCATCCTCGAGCTGAATGCAGGTTTCTCGATGCCATTTGCAGAACTTGCAAGAAACAAGGGCATATCGAGAAAGTCTGCAGGAACAAGAAAAACTACAGCCCAAGGAGACGCAGCAACTCCCCCGCACAGGCCGAGCCCAGGCGAGCTGAGAGAAAGTGGCAGCGGAACAAGCGAACCTCTAACCGAGAGAATACACATCAGACTGTTACTATAGGAAGTGCTCAGACGGAAAGCGGAAAGAAAGTCAGGATAATTGTGAAAATCGAAGGAAAGCCCTGCGAAATGGAAGTAGACTCGGGATCCTTCCTATCCATGGTATCTTGGGACACCCTCAAACAACTAGTCCCAGATATCAAACCTAAAGAACTCCAGAAGCAGCGGCTAACACTCAAAGACTACCAGGGAAACCGAATCCCTGTAGTCGGCATGGGACAATTCCGAGTCACTTACAAACATCATGTTGAAGTGCTACCCCTGACCATAGTCAACCGAGACTGACCAAGCCTCCTGGGCATCAAATGGTTCGCGCCATTGGGCATCGTGATGACTGGGATAGACAGAGTGGCCACAACTGAGTGGGAAGAAAACCTAATCCAGGAATTCCAGGACGTTTTTGACAGCTCACTTGGCAAGTATCAGGGAAACCCTATTTCTTTTAGTCTAGACCCCCAAGTAACCCCACGGAGACTAAAGGCCAGGCGAGTTCCTTTTGCCTTAAAAACAAAGATTGAGGAACAGCTAAATAAACTAGTAGCACAAAGGGTATTAGAACCTGTGGACCATGCCAAGTGGGAAACGCCTATAGTTACACCTATTAAACCTGACGGGTCCATTCGAATCTGTGGTGACTACAAGGCTACCCTGAACCACGCACTGCAACAGAGCGCATACCCGGTGCCAGTAGTGCAGCACTTACTACATTCCCTGGGGAGTGGAAAAGTTTTTGCCAAACTCGATCTGGCACAAGCTTATCAACAGCTCCCAGTAGACCCCGAAACAGCAGAAGCACAGACTATAGTTACTCACAAGGGGGCTTTCAGATGTAACAGACTCCAATTTGGAGTGAGTGTAGCCCCAGGCGTTTTTCAGAGCCTAATGGAACGCCTCCTAAATGGCATACAAGGAGTCGTACCATATTTCGACGATGTCCTAATCTCAGCAAAAAATGAAAACCAACTAAGAAAGAGACTTAAGGAAGTACTAACCAAATTCAGGGAATCTGGCCTAAAAGTAAAAAAAGAAAAGTGCTGCCTAATAAAAAAGAGCGTCGAATTCCTGGGCTATTTAATAGACGGAGAAGGTATACACCCTACCGAAAAGAAAATTAAAGCCATTAAAGACGCACCAGAACCAAAGAACAAAACCGAGTTACAAGCATTTCTAGGGCTGATAAATTTTTATAATGTATTCCTACCAAATAAGGCTACAATAGCAGAACCATTGCACCGGTTACTGGACAAGAAAGCATTTTGGACTTGGGGTTATAAAGAAAAGAAAGCTTTCCAGCAAATAAAAAACTTGCTAATATCGAACACCGTTCTCATTCAATTTAGCGACACACTACCATTGAGAGTGACCTGCGACGCCTCACCATTTGGAATTGGTGCCATCCTGAGCCACCAACTACCTGATGGAAGAGAAGCACCCGTCGCATACTATTCAAAAACCCTGTCAAAAACCGAGCGAAATTACAGCCAATTGGACAGAGAAGCCCTAGCAATCGTCGCTGGGGTAAAACGTTTCCACGAGTACTTATATGGGCGGACTTTTCAAATCGTAACAGACCACAAACCGCTATTAGGAATTTTGGCGGGAAACAAGCCCACACCAAATATTCTGTCCCCAAGAATGACTAGGTGGTCGGAGTTCCTAGCAGCCTATTCCTATACTCTAATACATCGGCCAGGGAAACAAATTTCCCATGCAGACGCCTTGAGCAGAGCACCCTTGCCATCAACAGAAGAAGACCCGGCACCAATGATGATTGCTCTACAGATAGAGACTTGCCCCGATCTACCCATATCCGCGATTGATGTCGCCAGAGCCAATGCAAAAGACCCATTGACTGCCCGCGTCCTTAACTGGGTAGGTAGAGGTTGGCCGGAAGACCAAAAAACTGAGACTTTTAAACCTTTCCGGACCAGACAAACTGAACTCTCAATCCAAAAAGGATGTTTATTGTGGGGTGAGCGGGTAATTATTCCTAACAAATTGCAACCCAGGGTACTAGGTATGTTGCACGAGGGCCACCCTGGAATTGTTAAAATGAAAAGCCTTGCTAGAAGTTATGTCTGGTGGCCAGGTATTGATAGGGACATAGAATACTGGGTAAACTCATGCAACAAATGCCAGAGAATCAGACCATCCCCACCAAAAGCACCCGTAAGGGACTGGGAAACCCCAAGAGGCCCCTGGTCGCAAATCCACATCGATTTCGCAGGTCCTACCAAGGGGCACATGTTTCTGATTGTCGTGGATGCATACTCTAATTGGCTAGAGGTAAAAATTATGCCATCAACGACAACAGAAACCGTGATAAAACAATTAGACAAACTTTTTGCAACCCATGGCCTACCGGACGTCCTAGTGTCCGATAATGGGCCACAATTAACTAGCCTACAATTCGAGCAATACCTAGCCTCCCTAGGTATAAGACATGCCCTTACCGCACCGGCCCATCTGGCTGCAAACAGTAGGGCAGAAAGAATGGTCAGGTTTATCAAGGAGGGTTTAGAGAAAATGGACACTGGAGATGTCCAAAACAAAATAAACCGATTACTCACCCTCCAACATATAACACCAAGTACCACAACCAACAAAACCCCAGCAGAACTACTGATGAGGAGAAAACTAAGGTCGCACCTAGATAGGCTGCATCCAAATTTCACACCAGAAAACCCTCCCGACTCCTCTACGCAATTCAGGAGTTTTGAAATTTGCGATTTAGTGTATGCTAAAAACTTCACTGGGGACCCATTATGGCTACCGGGACAAATTACAAAAATAACAGGCCCCAAGTCCTACCGATTAATGGTAGACGACGGCAGGGAATGGAAGCGGCACATAGACCAGCTTCGTTCCCGAAATTTAGAAAGAAATGAAAAAACACAACCATGCATATACAAAAACGACGAAATTCAAACCAAAGAGGGGGGGGAAATGCGAGAAATAAATAAAGAACCATTTAAATCAAACTCAGAAAATGAGTACAGACAAAAAGAGCAAAATAGAGACTCACTGTTTGAAGGAAGTTGTGTGAAGAGTCCATCGGAGGGGGCCAGCCAGGCCAGCTCGACCTGCCCGGAGGAAACGGGAGGGAGCGGCAAAACCGCCGGCCTAAGCAACTCAGGTGGCAGTAAAATGGCTGACTCACCCTTCCAGACGGTTCCATGGAGAAGGACGGAAGACACAGCAACCCCATCTGAACCGGTCGAAGACTCCATCAAAAATGAACCGCGCAAGTCCAGTCGAGTCAGGAGAAGCCCCACCTACCTGCGAGACTACGTCACCACGTAGGACTGAACTAAGAGGGGAGGGGTGTTCTGTATAAAATAGTTGGCTCCAAATAACTCATTCTGATTGGTTACTAAAAACTAAAAGGGATAGGTTCAAAAGGAACCAATCCTCGAAGCCGCATAAAGGCGGAAAAATCAAATGAATGTCATTGGCTACAAGCCGGCAGACAGGAGAGTATAAAAGGCTGTCGCGGCTTGAGCCAATGTTCCGTTTTTACTGATTGTGTTGGAATAAAGACATTGTTGTTGGAACACGGTCTACCTCGCGTTTTTCCGGACAGAACAGAGAGAACGCTCTTTTTGCAGCCTCTGCAACCTCCAAAAACCGTGTGAAAGCACACACTATTCTTTATATGATTTGGGGGGCTGTGGAGGCCATGTGAGAGTGCACTCCTTTCTGGTGCAGCCTCTGCAGCCTCCAAAAATCCCATGAGAACCGGGGTTACATTCAAGAATAGTTCTGGATGAACACGGGTGTTTCACCCAAAATGTTATGGCATATCACCTTTGTCACGCATGTCATAGTTTTGCCATCACTGGCCTACACCAATTTTCTTAAGGCCCCATTTATTTAATGGGAGCTGCCCAGAATATACTCTATAGGAATTGTTCTTCCAGTTCAGAGGGACTCTCTTTTCATAAGGGTGCACTTGCTGGTAGCTGCCTCACGTTGTTTCAAGGCAGTGCAACTTCCATATTGGAGTAGCTTATTCACAGTCTACCAAGCAGCACTAGGCTTTCATAAAGCTGAAACTGTATTTGCAGCATCTTTCCTTCCTATCAGTATGTTAAATAATTATTAAAGAGCGACTGTTGACCTCAAGTGCTTACAGATTCATTACTGAATTGGGTAAGTAGAGAACATTTTTACACGCTCAGGCACTTTTTTACTCAAATGTTGGGGCTCAAAGTCCTGGTTTAAGAGAGACATCCCTTTTTGATAAGGATTTCACCTATAAAACCAGGATACCAAAGGAAGGAGAAGTGGGCAACTGTCTAGAAAAGAAATTCAGTATTGCTTATGTGTATGTGTACATTTCCCATTTAGCATGGAGAAGGGGAATAAAATGGGAAAATAGAAAACATAATATCTACTTAATGCAATTTCTTACAATAAATTACCTAAACATGAGCACCCAAATAGAAACATGAGCAATCAAACACATTTTTGAGAACAGTTGGGATATGTCCACTAGGCGTAGAATGCATTCTTAATTCAGTGATGTTCTACCAGATAGTTAAAAGTTTACAAAACCTTAGAGAAAGTAAAATATCAGTGTACTTCTAGTGTTAGAAGAGCAGAAGCCATTTCTTTATAACTTTTTTTTCTTTTCTATTTTTACTTGTTGCTTTCCTTTCCTTATTTTTCTCTTTTAAAATTTATATTTCATTCTTTTAGAAATGTTTTTAATAAAAATTGTATATATATATATGCATTATAAATAGAGCTGTTTCGTCAAGATGGGTGGCATATAAATATGATAAATGGTTTATGGAGAAACACATCTGTACAAGCACAACACATTAGAATATATGACTGGATAGAGCAAGTTTTTTTCTGCATACAAAAAGTAATGATAAAAAAAACATGGGAAGAGCACTATTTGGTAAAAACAGATTTTGAAGGCAAGCCTTTACAGAATACAAGTTAAGGTTTTTTCCCTTTCTTGCATCTCGCAGTGGCACTCAAGGAGAACTAGCTGCTGATCATCCTAAATTCCTTAAATGAAGAAATTTCATGTGCTGATAGACCCTGGAGGCCGCATCCATTAAGCCAACCAGAGGAGGCTCTTTATGAAAGAAGGCAGAATTATTTAGCATTCCCCAGTTTCCTCATTCTGGTCCCAGCCCAAGAGGGACCCACAAGCTGTGAGTCACGCTGGACCAGGTCTCCTTGCTGAACTCAGCTTGGTCTCCACCCATGACCATGACTTCATTGCACGACTTTCCTTGCACTTCTACAGGGAGTGGTTTGAGTTTGAACACAGCCAACTATATGTGACACGGTGCTTAATAAGAAAGAGGCATTTTAATGTAGGCAACATAAAGAGACAAGTTAACATATAACTATAGAGGGGGACAGAAAGTAGCTTTTCACACAATGACTACATATACCTTCTTGGATTTTGTCTCTGGGCTATCAGGCTTATATTGACATGTTTCTTAGTTGCTTTGTAACTGACCAGATCACTACAGGCTGCCTTTCCCCAATTGCAGCTAATAGTAACAATTGGCTTTGAATTAAAATCTGTACTGTAGTGTATCTGACAGTCTTTCTCATTTCTTTTGTGGTGACATAGTCTCCTTTATAGAATGACTGCATACATTCTATCATTGACATTTGTCCTTATACGGAACAAGGAATGGGACTTCTGGGTAGACTTTTTAGGGATTTGTCTGTTTCAACAGATGTTCAACATAGTGGAAATTTTAAAGACTGAATGTAGTTTTGAGAAAGGACTCACTTCCTGTGGTTTGCGTCTACATAATTCTCACCCAATAACTGTCATCTCTGGTCAAGCATGTTTTGCAGGTCTTAGTGTTGTCTCAAAAGCATTTTAGTACAGCTGAAATTGAGATAGACGCAGACAAAATGAACTATTCCAATAGAAATAATTTTCAATTCTTTGAAAAAAAATGGTAACAGATGTTTCCTTATATGTCCATACTTATCCACCAAATATTTGAAACCCTTTTGGGCAACATGCAAAATGAAATCTAGCTGTAGAATTTTATGGTGTGGTACATTTATGATAATGTATATCATTCCAATAGTGCAGACCTACTATTTTCATAATCTTATTGTCTTGTAATCCAGGAATACTACCTTATGATGAGTAAGAAGAAACAATTCAGTGATGATCTGTGTGACAATTTCTGTCTTTTTTCCTTACTACATTTCTCAGCATGCTTTTGTGTTATAGCTGTGCACGATACAATGGTCTAACACCAATAGACACTGAATTTGAATATTAAGGCCATAGCCTGCAATTTTATGCATACCCGAGAGTAAGTAAAAGCTCAGTAGGATTTTCTTTTAATAGATTTCTCAGGAACTGTTCTGTCAATAATTGATTTGCTATAGAATTCAATTGTTCATATTCAAAATGTCACTGATAGTGAATTAGTCAGAGTTAAAGATATATGTCAATAACTGGATTTAGCCATTGAATTCAGTTGCTATTTCAGCTGCTTATCTTTATTTTTTGCCTGCTTCAAACATCTGTGTCTGGGCACTATGCCATTAGCAAACTGTATATGAATTTTGTGCCATAAAATCTGACATGGAAGACATTATTCTACCAGTAATCATGTCTTCATAACCTGTCAGCATCATTAAATATACCTTCAGAACTTCATGAGAAGTAAATAAAGGTCTATGCCAATCAGTTGTCAGAGTGGGATCAGATGCAAAATCTTGCCATTATTGCAGGAAGAATCTAAGTCTAGGACTTGGAACAATGCATCTGGCTGCAATAGATCAACATGGAAACAGCTCAGTCCACTTCAAACACTAATCTAAAGGCATGTCTTGTGAGAAGTTGCTGTGTCTTAAGTACAGTGTATTCTTGTTTCAAATCATAGTTGAGGAAGAGGAAAGGTCCCAGTGAAAACAGGATAAAATAATCTATGACACAACAGAACACTAAGCGTTTTCAGTTTTAATTGAAACTCAGCATATTTCAAACAAGAGGAACACAAAGCATTTAGAGCCCCTACTTGCTATTTATCCACACGTTATTTCAGCATTGTAATACAGACTGTTTTGGACTGATCCAAGACCGATTATGTTCATCCCTTCTTAACAGCATGAAGACATGAAACGTGATTTGATGCAGTCTATAATATTATTTTTTTTATGTGAAAAGTAGAAGGGAATTCAAGTTTTTCTTTCTAACATCACTGTTAAAACAGATATAAAGCTATCTGGCTGGTGGGTGCAATGTTCATAGGCTTTTGTGGCATGTGTATATTGACTCAATTTCTCAACTGAGGCTGTTTTCTAAACCGTCTATGTAAGTCAAGTTTTCCCGAAGACTGTTATAGAAGTAGCTTGCCACTGTCTGTCAACTCAGAAAGTTCAGACTGCCCCAGAAGCTGTTGATACAGTTCTATGGAGGAATTATGGAGTCAGTCATTTGTACTTCTTTAACTGTCTGGTTTGGTATAGCAACCAAACAGGACAGGTAAAGACTTCAATGTTTGGACTGCATAAAAACCAATTGCAACTAGTCTGCCTTCCATTGAGGATCTGTACACTGCACAGGTCAGAAAGAGGACTGAGAAAATATCTACAGATCCTACACATCCTGGACATAAACTGTTCCAGCATCTCCCCTTGGGATGCCGCTACAGGGCATTGAATACCAAAACAACTAGACACAGAGACAGTTTTTCATATGAACTATAAACAACTCATGATCTTTGGGTCATCATTTCAGAGATACTTTCTTAACCAGATTTACCATACTATACTACCATACTAGTTTAATGAAAAGAACGCTCCAACACTGGAAGTTTTAAACAAGAGATTGGACAACCATTTGTCTGAAATGGTACAGTGGAACTTCAGGTCACAATCATAATCCATTCCAGGACCTTGGTCCCAACCTGATTTGGTCATGACCGGAAACAAGACTGACTGCACATGCACGGACCAAAAAAATGACACAGCAGGGGTAATCACTGCGGCAGAGGAAATAGCCACGGCTGTATTTGATTGTCATCCGAGCATCTGTTCGTGACCAGATGCAACAATTTTCCAAAATTTTTGGTCGTCGCCTGATTTGGTCATGAACAGAAGCGTTTGTGACCCAAGGTTCCACTGTATATAGTTTCCTGCTTCAGCAGGGAGTTGGATTAGAAGACCTCCAAAGTCCCTTCAAACTCTAGATTCTATTTTATACTTTAAAAAAGCAATATAAAGATTCTTTAGTTCCTTCAGCAAAGGCAGAGCTTCTAACATACTTGAAAAGTTCTTAAAAATCCAGACAGAGATTCAGATATTTATTTGCCTTGAAACTAGCCCATTTTGGATGGTACAAACATTAGGAAATATTTTGTGTACATTTTGTATTATATCATGATAATTATCATAAAATAAAAAAAATGTTCCTTGGTTTTGGATGCATCATGTAAGTTAGCCTATTTGCATAATTTGGTTGAAAAAGTTTTGTCTTATGATGCACAGCCGAACTCAGACATGATATTTAGTAGTATTGAATATAGACAGGATATCAATTGTTATTCTTCTCCCTTAAGGTGTAATTCTTTACATAACAATTTGAAGTCAGATTAAGTTTATTGGGGCTTATTGTCTGATAATTAGATTTAATATTATGAACAAACAAAAACATCAGAAAAGCTCCTGAGTAACAATTTACTAGTTGCTTGAATTTGCCCGCAAATCAGATCACTTTCCAACTTAAAGAAAGATAAGACAATAAGACTACTAGGATTTTCTAACAAGAGCTGGATGTTCTATTTTTATCTTATATTCTGCCCTGTTGTTGTTGTTTTTTTACCAGGTTTTTAAAAGTTCTCCCCTGGCTTTAAACAATACTAGTTCTTTCTGGAAGAAAATAAAACCAATACAGTAGTCCCAGAATATACAGTCTCAGCCCTGTCCTGTATGATTGTGCAGCAAGGGTAAAGAATTAAAGGATTAAATTGACTAAACAGACAGCTTGAAGAATTCTAAACCGAAATGTAGCACACTGTTAAAGCTGAAGCAAACAAAAATATCTTAAATGTAAAAAGCAGAAGCATGTAAGTGACTGTATGCTGACATGTGAAAATTCCTGATGAAAGGTAGAAAGTGAAAGTTAAAAAAAAACCAGATAGCGAATTCTCAAGTAAATATTGAGTTTTAGAGAATAGCCAGGAGAAAGGAGGAGATGAAATAGTGCAAATAAACCAAGGAGAACAATTGGATGAGGAGAGAAAAAAAAAAGACATATATATCTAAGACAATTAGGAAAATCAAGGGAATACTCTCATACAAAGATGGCAACAATGGAGAAACTCAATACACTACTGTTAAAAATTGGGAAAAGAAATATTTGAAGGTGGTTTAGGTTAGGTTATATTTTATAACTAAGAAATGATGTAGTAGAAATTGAAATTCAATCTTAACAACCTCAAATATGCCGATGACATCATTTTGAAAGTGAAGAATTTTGGACACAAAAAGCAGGAATCATTGGCTGGGCCCCAAAACTTGAAAAAACTAAATGTACCGGTAGATTTAAAAAAAAAAAAAAAAAAAGAGGCTGACAGTAGGCAAGGGGGTTAGATAGCAAAACAGATGACACAAGTATAACCTTAGCTGATCATTTGCTATCAAATCATTTGCTATCAACTCTTATCGAATACAAAGAAGGAAAGATCTGTCTGTAGACTGACCCTTTGGGTCATCCAAAAGTGCATCCAATATCACTGGAGGAGAAGGAGAAAGCATAAGCTGACAAGAATAAAAAAAAAACAAACCAAACTGATCCATTGGGTCAAGAAGAATTGGTAGCAATTGAACAATTGTCTTGCTAGAAATTTTATTTTTTTGATAAAAGTTCTAGGCTACTTAAGAATTTTAGCATCTCAACAGTGGATCAGGAAGTTCCTGATGGCACCTAGCGATTATAAGGTCCAGCCTCATCTTGTGACCAAGGAGCATTACAACTTATTCATATTACAATTTTCCCCAGGCCTTCCGTTGGATTTTTATTATTTGCCAGCAAAAGCAAAATTCTACTTACATTTGATCAACATTCAAATCAAGCATGAAAGCAAAATAGTAACGGTGGGTACATTTAGATATACTCTATACACACATATCATTTCATATATACATAAAAAGCTGACAATTTCGGGCACAATGTCTCCCAGCCATTCTGCAAACACAGCAGCCCTCCGATAGCTAATCTCAATTGAAACAACCACATCAAAGCCAAGATGCAACTCAAGAACGCCCCTCCACGCGGCAGTGTTCCCCACTCTTCCCCCCCCCCCAGCACCAAATCCCCCCCCCCCACACACACACACACAGCGGGCGCGCGGTACAGCAACTGCTACCATGGAGACGATGGCCACCCAGTCTCGCGAGACGAACGCCCTCGATCCGACTGGGCGAGCGGGGATGGGTGGGCGAGATCTCGCGAGAGCGTCGTGTCCACGGGCCTGCTTCATTGCCGCTTGCCGCCGCCGCTGCTTCCGGCTGGGAAGGGGACGACGCAGAGTGCAGAGTCAGCTGGGCAGCAGGAGGCGGAGGCGCGCGGGCGGGGAGCAGGTGGGTGCTCTGGAGGGCCTGCGGCTCGCTTTGCGGCGGCGGCGGCGACCGAAGCGGCCGCGAGTGACCAGAAAGAAAGCGGGGGCTGGGGAAGGGAGGCGCGGTGTAGAAGGAAGAAATACCGGCGCTAAAAGGAGAAGGCAAGCTCGGTGGCGGCAGCGGGGTGGGAGGGAGGGAGGGTTTGAAGAAGGCCGGTCGGCCTCGGGCTCCCGTGGAAAAAAAGTCATTGGGAAATCGGAAGGGCGATGGGGAGAGGCTGGGCCCCAAGGGCTTGCACGGAGGCGGGAGGAGCGAGGTGGCTGCCGAGGCTTCCCTCTCTTGGCGTTCACCGCGTGTGGGAGGCCGGGAGGGGGCTGGGACCGCAGGAAGGGAGGCCGTGCGTACTCCGGGTGGGGGGGGGGGGGGGGGAGGTGGTCCTTCCTTTGGAAGGCGAAACAATAACAGGGAGGGAGGGAGGGAAGGCGTCCAAACGGCTCCAGCCCCGCAGCGCCGGGGCCACGGGAGCGCGCGCGTTGCAATTGCGGGGGGTGGGGGTGGGGGGGCTGTCGCAAGCTCGGAGGCAACGGAGACGCCGCCGCCGAGCGATTCCCAGCCGCGGTGCGGGAGGCGCGTGTGTGCCCGGGAGGAGCAGGGGGCTGCGTGCTCTGCAACAACGCGGGTTTGTAGATGGCACCTACCCCCCCACCCCCCCACCCCTTTGGGTGGAGGCCGCTCAGAGGGGGCGTCGTCAGCTGGAGGGGAGAGGTCCGGGACCGTCTCGAAGAAATGTCTTGGGGACGGGTGTGTGTGTGTGTGTGTGTGTGTGGTGGTCGGAAAGGTAGGGAAGGTAACGTTGAGCCAGCCTCCGGACTGCAAAGGCCCCCGGGCGTGATTTATTTGCTTTGTCAATTGCTTACAAGATATTAGGTATAAGGAAAAAGCATAGTTGTGAATGCATGGATTCATATAAGAAAGAAAAACAAAAGGTGAAGGAAACAATAGGAAAATAATTTTTAAGGTAAGGAGGAAGGGGGGCAGGAGGAAAAGGCTGCAAAATCCCACCAGCGACGAGGAGCCGAAGAAAGAAAGGGGTCCTAAAGAAAGGGGGCTCCTGAGCCCTCCAGTGGGCATTCTGGGATGTCTGGCTAGGCCCCTGGGCTCTCAAGTGAAATCAAAGGGAGAAGGAGGAGTGGCGGCCCCTTGCGCTGAGGACTTTGGGCAGGGAAGCTGAGCCTCTTGGACTGCTGATATTTTGTGGGGGAGAGGTGGGATAAGGACTCCTCGGCCAAGGCCGAAGCGTTGGCCCAATGAAGTGTGCTTGGCATGCTTTGTGTGCCAGGCAGTGCCTGGCACATGTGTCCCCTTTCACTGATGTGACTCAGGAGAAAGGGTTGTTCCTCCCAGGACCGAACTGTCCCTGTATCGACAAGCCTATCCTGCCCCCCCCCCCCCCCCACCCCCACCAGTGGATTCATACATGCTGTCATGCTCATTGGTCTCGGGTATGTTCTTTCCGCGGTCTGTGAAGATTCTCAGTCATCCGGGTCATGCTTGTCCCAAAGGTGCTATATTTCAGGAGGCAGCTGGAGTTTTGGGTTTGTTTTTTTTCCTTTGAAGACATTTTCTCATCCAAGAAGAGTCAGAACTGAAGAAGCTTCTTGGATGAGAAGCGAAATGTCTTCAAAGAAAAAACAAGGAAGTCCAGTTGCCTTCTAAAAAAGCAACCTTCCTCAAAAATAACTTTCTAGTGGGACTCGGGGATAACGTAATATTAGATGAAAAATAAGCAGCTATTTTAAGTGTAAAAGTCCTGAACTCTTCCAAATTGGATTGCACCTGTGTGAAAACATCACATAATCTGAAACTTAAATGCATTATTTACCTTCTGTATATCTCTGTCTACTAAGGCATCCTGGCCTTGACCTTATATTCTTGTATACAGAATATTCCTTTTATTCCTTAAATTTTGGGGCCTGGGTGTGCTATATTAAACTCATATAACCCACTACTGTACTTGACCCGATCCAAAGTTGCATACTTGGTGAAGAAATTATGTATAAAGAGGACTGATTTTATTTTGTTTTACTTGTTTTTAGAACTTAATTGGCACTTGATAGTTCTTAGGCAATGAATTGTGTGTGTATTGGAGAGCTTTAAAAGAAGTGAATGAAATGGATCAGTGATGATATGCTCAAATGGGATTAATATTCCATGATTATTGAAAGGAAGGCAGAGAAATTATGGGGCTACTATAACAAGTTGCTATTTCTGTTTTTCTTCAACCAAGAATGGCCTCCAGTTGACCAACTAAGAAAAAATCTTATACTGCACAGAATTGATATGTTTCTCTTTCAAGCAGCTCTAATGCTGCAAATGTAGACAATATTGTGGGAAAATGCATGGTACGTAAATAAGCTTTGTTAAATTTTATTTGCAGAAGATTTCAGGAAAGCAAGCTTTCAGTCAGTGTTCATGTCATACTTTTTTTTTTTGCTTGAAGTTAGCCTTAGTTTTTTTTGCTTTTGTTTTTTCAGCCTAGCAAAGTTTTGGACATGATCCCCAGAGCTGCTTGAAAAGTTATCAATTTGTGATCTTTATTGTAATTGAATGAAATGATTGAAACAATACAAATAATATGTTAATTATATCATAGTTTCATTTAAATTTAAACAATGTCAAAGCATTGCTTTTGTCCTGTACCTATTTCTTTGTCTTGGCTCAGAGCATCTTTGGTGTTTAGCCTCAGGGTACTGCTCACTTAAAGTAAGCATGCAGCTTGAAAACTATTGTGCACCTTTATACAAGAGATTTTCCTGTGTTAAATAGGTGTGTGAGTGAGCTAAGAGATACTGCACCACAGAGAGAACTTCCCTATATGTCTTTGTATTGGCAACCACTGAGAGTTTTGTATTAATTTCAGTGAGTGCCGATTTAATTTAAATTAAGAGTTTTGTGCTTAAGTGTGTGAATGTATTTAGTCTTCAGAAATGTTTCAGAACCAGGAAACCTCACAGAAGACCTATAAGAAGGTACATAATTTACCTGCTACTCTAGCCTGCCTTCTTGTAGGACTGCTAATACAAAGCTAGATGCTCACTATTGTCACTTCTAGCCAATCTGTCAAGAGTAAGGATTGATGAGAAGATTTATAGTATTTGAAGAGTTACATGTGCTCCTGTCTTGTTTAGCCTATAAATCCTTAATTCTCTAGCTTCAAGATCTGTTCCTGTGGTTATGTTGATCACTCCAAGTCATTTTATAGGGAGCTGTTGCTTCTCCATCTAATAGCAGTTTCCACCTTTGTAGGACTTTGACACCAGCTGGACAGAAGAAGCCTAGTCCTGCACTGTTGAACTTGCTGCCATGGGGAACATATTTGGCAACTTGCTGAAGAGCCTGATTGGCAAAAAAGAGATGCGAATCCTTATGGTGGGTCTTGATGCTGCTGGGAAAACCACCATCCTCTACAAGCTCAAACTGGGAGAGATTGTCACCACTATCCCTACTATTGGTATGGCCTCCTTGTTTTTGGAAAGTACTTCCCTTCCATTTTGAAAGTGGACCTGTGAGCATGGGAATGGTTGCAGAATAAATCTGGACTCTCATTTTGGGGCAATAGCATATAAGCAAATACCTTATTTCCCATGGGGCCTTTCCTATGTACTTTCCAGAGATT
Source organism: Laticauda colubrina (assembly GCA_015471245.1). Taxonomy (NCBI): domain Eukaryota; kingdom Metazoa; phylum Chordata; class Lepidosauria; order Squamata; family Elapidae; genus Laticauda; species Laticauda colubrina. The sequence continues at coordinate 8,593,194 of BLBF01000021.1, read as the reverse complement.
TTGTGTCAATTTCTAGAAAGATTGGCATGCTGTAGGCATGCAATCCAATACATTTAAATAAGCTTTCTCTGTCCTGTTGACTGGAATTATGGGAGTTGAAATCCAACCCATCTGGGGGGCGCCAGGTCAGGTTAAGGCTGTCTTAAAGTCATTTCCTTGTCACCTTTCATCTGAACTACCTTTTTCTCTCTCTCCCTGATGTGGCACACATTAAACATAATGAGGGTGACTCACAGTACTGGTAAGCAGCTCGATGAAAAATGGGGGAAAAAAAACCATAGGCAAACCTGTCTGTGATAACAGTGTCTTGCCTATACTCGATTTATTATTGGAGTTCTACAAGGGCTCCTAGGGCAAGTGCTGCCTAATAGTGAATATTTGGCTTTTTATAACAATCATTCTGAAAATGCCTTTGTGCAGAAAGAATGTAAGATAGATCTTTCTGAAATGATCCAGAGATCTGTCTGATCTGAATTTCTTAAGGGATTATCTACATCTTTTTAGAAAACAAAAAGAGCATGATACCCAATAATGAATCAACCTTCCAGGCAACTGTTGCTCAGAGATATTCTGTATTGCTGTTTAGAAGCTCTATTTTACCCTTCATAGCCAATTGCTATAAACATGCTATTGTCTCTGGGTACAACAGAGCTCTCTTGTCCCCTTTAACAATGATAATGAGCTAACATATTTGCAAAGAGAAGCTTGGAAAAATAGCATTATCGTAAACTGAAGAGCCTCCAAAAGTGTTTGGAGTGCAGTTGGCTATACAATGTTGCGGCGCAACTTCCATTCATTAGAAGTGCTTATACTGGACCCCTGTGAACAGATTGCATAGCAATGGTGCTTCATGGATTGCATCTTTTGATTTTTATCCAAGTATGTGGGAAAAGATGACTCACTTGTGAGATTACTGAGAGCTGGTAATACTACGGGGCTTCTGGTTGCTTGAAACCTGCTGTTTTTCCACAGCTGGGATTCTGATTGGGGATGTGGTGTGCTTTTAAGATCTCTCACTGTAATGTTTTTATCAGTAAGTACTTCTTGTTGATGAATTCTGAAGTTTAAGGTCCTCTTTTAAATTCTAAATGTAAGCAGGAGAATTGTCTCCTTTCGTTTTTACATAGAGATGGCATTACATGGAAAAACAGGTCCAGCAACTTAATCCTGGTGCAGTACATCCATCTGCACTTTTATAAATATAAGCAAAGTCCTCTTAATACGAGGGATGTTCTTTCTGAATATGAGGACTACCTGTGACCTCTGTAATGCCTGATTCTTGGTCCTACTCTTGGATGTCCCTTCATGTCGATTGCCAGAGTGGGCTACATTTCTGCCGTGCAGCCCAAATTCTGACCATGTTATTCTTCCTCAGGGTTCAACGTTGAGACGGTTGAATACAAGAACATCAGCTTCACTGTATGGGATGTCGGTGGCCAGGACAAGATACGCCCCCTCTGGCGACACTACTTTCAGAATACCCAGGGTATGGGAAGGGAAGAGGAAGGGGGAAATCTTTTCTTTGTTGGGATTAACAAAGTGGTGCTTTCCCTTTCTCCCTGCTCTTCACACTAGCAGGTCTTTAAGGTTCTTTTGCTTCTTAATTAGAGATCCATTTGAAGCTGCTGTTTTCAGAGGTAAGCTCTTGTGTGGCACTTAAAAATATGCACCCACCAGATAATAATATTGCTTTCCAAGGCATCCCTATTCCACATTCCTTTTAGCTGACATGGGTTTATTAGGTGATGAATTGTTTTATTATACGGCTTCATTGTACTGGTATTGTTTATTTTTTTGAAAAATTCTTTTTTTTTTTTTTAAAGTTTTTATTAATTTTCTACAAACAAACAAACATACAAAACATTAAAAACATCTACTCTCATATATACTTCCGGTGTATCGGTTGGTTCATCAGTTTTGTGCATTCATTTTATAGTGTCAATTACAATTATATTGCATAACCACTCATATTGTCAATCCATATTCTAATATTACTAAAAAAAAAAAATAATAAAAAAATCTTTTTCTGACTATACTTTTAATCATTCATGCTTTGCGAGATAACAATACTTCAAACAATTTATTCTATAATTTGTCGTATAATCATAACAAATCAATCCTAAAAACTCTTCATATATATAATATTAATGCTCTATTATTGTATTTTATCATCTAACCATTGATAAAAAAAACCCCAAATTGCATAAAATTGTTTATCTTCTTGTTCTCTAATTTCAAATGTCAATCTACTCATCTCAGCACATTCCAATATTTTCTTAATAATTTCTTCCTGCAATGGTATTTTCTCATTCTTCCAGTTTTTAGCAAATACAATCCTAGCCGCCGTTAATACATTTACAATCAAATATTTCAAATCTTTATTATATATATCAGGTAAAATTCCCAATAAAAAGATCTCTGGCTTCAAGTCTATGTGTTTCTTTGTCATTTTTTCCAACCACATGTGAATTTTAGTCCAATATTTTCTAGCATTCTCACAAGTCCACCATATATGATAGTATGAGCCAGGTATCTGATGACATTTCCAACATTTTTCAGATTTATTCTTGAACATTCTTGCTATTCTTGTCGGGGGAAGGTGCCACCTGTAAAACATCTTATACAAGTTTTCTTTATATGCTATTGACATTGTCATTTTATAATTTTGAGTCCACAATTTTTGCCATTGTTCTAAATCAATTCCATATCCAAAATTCTTCCCCCATGCAATCATAGTTTCTTTAACTTGTTCTTCCTCTAGCTTAATTCCCAATAAATAACCATATAACTTTTTAATCACTTTCTCATCAGTACCCATCAATATCTTATCTAAATCAGTCTGTTTATCATAGAATCCTTCCGTTTTAAAATCTTCAAGATATCTTGAGTGTATTTGCGCATATGAAAACCAATTCATCCTTATACCTTGTTCCTCTAAATTTTGGATCGTTTTAAGTCCACCCTTTTCATCCAACAGTTCCCCATATCTAACTGTTTGTTCCTTTTTATAGATCATAGGATAGGAAAATGCTTCAATAGTCGATAACCAAATTGGAATTTTCAAATAACATTGTTTTTTTATCTTCTCCCAATTTAACCACAAAGACTCCCGTATATAATGTCTTCTGAAATACCCCTGTGTTTTAGTTCCCTTGTACCATAAAAAAGCATGCCAGCCCAACAGTAAGTCATGTCCTTCTAATGTCAACAATCTATGTTTTCTTAATGTTATCCATTCTTTGACCCACATCAAACTTGCAGCTTGATAATACAGTTCCCAATTAGGCAGGCCAAAACCTCCTCTAATTCTAGCATCTTGCAAAAGCTTTAACTTTATTCTCGCTCTTTTACCTTGCCATATAAACTTCAACATGATTTTATTTAAATCTTCAAAGTAGTCTTTTCCAAGTCTAATTGGTATTGTTTGAAAGAGAAATAAAATTCTAGGTAAAATATTCATCTTAATTGTTGAAATTCTCCCTATTAATGACAATTGTAAATTTTCCCATTTCTTCAAATCTGTAATTATCTGTTGTTTAAGTTTAATATAATTATTCTCTTTTAATGTGCTACATCTTGCTGTCAAATATATCCCCAGATACTTAACCTTGTTTGTAATTTGAATTTTCAAAAGATCTGTCAGTTCTTCTCTTTGTCTCAATAACATATTTTTTGTCAAAATCTTTGTTTTATCTTTATTTATTTTCAAGCCAGCCATCTCACCATATGTCTCTACCTTTTCCAATAACTTTGGAGCGGTTTCTAACGGGTCTTCCAGAATAAAAGCTAAATCGTCAGCAAAAGCTTGTAGTTTAAATTCTTCCTTTTTAATTTTCATTCCTTTTATATTTTTGTCATCTCTAATATTTCTATTCAACACTTCCAAAGTTAATACGAATAACAAAGGAGATAGGGGACATCCTTGTCTTGTACCTCTTCTTATATTAAGATCTGTAAATTCTCCCTCCATCATTACCTTTGCTGTCTGTTTATTATATATGGCTTCTATTGCTTGAATAAATTTTCTGGCAAAGCCCATCTGTTCCAATAATAATAACATAAATCTCCAGTTCACGTTGTCAAATGCTTTTTGAGCATCTAGGAATATCAAAGCCATTTGTTTTTCAGGATGAGCCTCATAATATTCCAAGGTATCCAAAATTACTCTCATGTTGTCTCTAATTTGTCTCTTTGGTAGAAATCCATTTTGATCTGGATGGATAAAATTATTTAAATATTTTTTCAGTCTTTCTGCTAAGATTGAAGCAAAGATTTTATAATCTGCATTCAATAAGGAAATAGGTCTATAGTTCTTAATTTGCAACAGGTCAGCCTCTTCCTTTAAAATAAGTGTAATATAAGCCTCTGACCATGTTTTGGGTGTCATCTTTTTTAACATAACTTCATTCATAATTTCTAACAATGGAGTGTTCAATGATTCTTGAAATTTTTTATAGAATTCTGCCGGAAGCCCATCTGGACCTGGTGCTTTCCCATTATTTTGTCTTTTAAATGCTTCATTTAGTTCCATCATTGTTATATTGCTTTCTAACATTTCTTCAGTCTCTTTAGGTATCTTCAGTAAGTTAACATTCTGTAAATACTGTTTAATTTTTTTCTCATCAATATTCTCTTGATTATATAGTTGTCCATAATAATCTTGAATAATTTCCTTTTTCTCCTTATTACCACAACAAACTTGACCTTGATCATCTATTAGTTTCAATATTTTTCTTGATTCCTTCTCCTTTCTCAGTTTATATGCTAGCCATCTACCTGGTTTATTTGCATCTTCAAAATAATTCTGTTTAGAATTTCTAATTTTCTGTGCCAGTTCTTCTTTCTCTATTAATTCCATTTTATGCTTAATTACATCCAGTTTCAATTTAATATCTTTTTTCTGTGGTATTTTCTGTAATTCTTTTTCAAGTCTTATATATTCATCTTCCAAGGCCTTAGAGGTTTGTCTTTTTCTAATATTCTTTTTTCTTGTATAGTCTATTATCAAACCTCTTACATATGCCTTCATTGTATCCCAAACAAAGTTTTTATTGGGATTAACAAAGTGGTGCTTTCCCTTTCTCCCTGCTCTTCACACTAGCAGGTCTTTAAGGTTCATTTGAAGCTGCTGTTTTCAGAGGTAAGCTCTTGTGTGGCACTTAAAAATATGCACCCACCAGATAATAATATTGCTTTCCAAGGCATCCCTATTCCACATTCCTTTTAGCTGACATGGGTTTATTAGGTGATGAATTGTTTTATTATACGGCTTCATTGTACTGGTATTGTTTATTTTTTTGAAAAATTCTTGAATCCATACAGAGGCAATACACAGAATAAGTCCAAACACAGTCACAAGTAGTCTCTGTTATCTTCCTTCGCTTTGCGCTTTCGTGATTTTTAAAAGCTTTCAATTGATCCGTCTGTTTTGTAAGCCAGCTAGAGAATGTTTTATTAGGAAGAGCTGTCTAAACGATCTTAATTGCAGGGTCCATTTGAAGCCCTTGACACATTCTTCACAAGAGAGGCAATGATTAAGCAGTAGCTGTCTCTCAGTTTCAAAATGAAGCAGTGATTTCTAAGCAGCCAAGATGCTCAGCAAGTTTATGTGTCTGATAACACTGCTGTTTGTTTCTTTTTTTTCCATGAGATAATTATCTTGGAATCTGCTGAGATTTAAACTTATGCAGCGGTCATAAGTTATACAATGGTATGCATAGATTAAGAATCATGAAGTCCCTGTTAACCCTAAGAACAATGTGGTGGCGAAATAAGCTTTGCAACTCAACCAAAAAAGCCCCATTCCTTTAATTTTCAAGGCTTTAAATAGCTAATCGCTCCAGGCAAATTAGGAAATGTGTCAAATTGACCAAATGCCTTTTTGCATTTTTTCAGACTTTCTGTTCTGTCAAGCATGTGTGAGCAAGCTAGATACATGGAGAAAAAAATCTTTAAACTAGTTGCTTTTTTTGCCTGTCTTGCTAAACTGGTGTAGAATAACCTGCTTCCTAGTAGCTCTCATCAGAGTTACTCGTTGTGATCCAGTGGAACATTTCCAGCCTGCAGAATTAGGGTTTTATTATAATCTGAAACAGTTTGAAATCCATGGACTATAAAAGAATCCTTGATTTCTTGAATCTGGTAGCCTAACATGGGCTTCTTGATTAAGGTATGAGATTAATTGGTTGATTTAAACATCTTGATTGGACTTCTTTGTGTTTATTTTGGGGGATTGCTTTATAAGGCAATGCCCTTTGCTAAGGGAAGAGTTTAAAAGCTGGTGTTTTCATTTAGTGCATAATTCTACCAGTCAAATGTGAAAACTAGGTCAGTTCATGTATTTAGGACAAGGGAAAAGTAAAAATGTGTTGTGATTGTCAGCCCAAAATTAATCTACTGATAAATTTATTAAGACTGCTCTTTTGGAAATGTGATTTGAAGTCCAGTAGATTTTTTCCCCCTATCTTTCTTGTTTAGTAAATAACCTGTGGGCTTCCAAGGGAAAGCCTTTTCTTCCTCCTCCCATGGAAGAATTCAATCTGGAGGCTATTTCATATCCTTGCTTTTCTCTTTCTAAATTTCCAGCACTTTTGAGTGATTGATCTGCCCATTGTAATAATCAGAATTCTAATATGTTATTTCCGTTCTTTTGAAGGGGTCATAATTCCACTTTCCATTTCTTCATACTTTGCTTTATAAAATACCCAATTTCTTTCAATCATATTTTTTCTGTACAGTTAAATAAACAGACATACTTCCTTTCAGGTCTGATTTTTGTAGTGGACAGCAATGACCGAGAACGAGTAAATGAGGCACGTGAGGAATTGATGAGAATGCTGGCAGAAGATGAGCTACGAGATGCCGTTCTCCTTGTCTTTGCTAATAAACAGGTGAGTCTGGAATGGGATGATTGCTTTGAAGATTGGGATGGTTGGCTCCAGGTCAAGTCTCTATGGAGAATAGTTGATATTTGCATCCAACCTAAATGCATTCTGCCTATCAGTTTGCTGTGGATCAGATATAATTTTGGAAATGAGATTTGAAAAGGGCATGTAGCATCTTTTTGTGTTAATGGACGAGCTTGGGATTCACAACGTATTACCAACTTATGCGCTAATTCAGGAGAAAACCATTTTGGGAAGCTGGTAGGTGTTTGAGAATCACATTCCTTCAGGAGAGAAGATTTAGGGTTTATTATTTGTGAGATATGTAAGGAAGGTAGAGCACCATAGCCGTAATTATTGTCTATTCCATTCAGCACACTTGTCCATCTACCTTTGCTCTGTAGAGAGTCATGTAGAAGCCTTAAGGGAAGTACTCAGAAGGGATTGCAAAAATAAAAAGGGCAGAAACATTCTTTGAGTCCTGGGAGAAGAGTAGTGTTGGGAAGAGACTCAGGCTGGCCCAGGAGGGAAAGAAAAACACAACCAGATTGTTAATCTCACCAATCTCAATGGAGTCTGTTCCCTGATCTAGGTCAAGTTTTTCCCTTGCTACATTGTGTAGCTGGCCAGCATGCAGGTGTGCTTATAGTTTACATATCAAGTGATGTGGGAAATGGGTTCAATAATTCTTTCCCATGGCAGAGTTGATAATAATTGTGCCAAACATGTGTAGATGCATTTGCTTCTTCCATCAGTTGCTATTTCTATTAAGTTGCTGCCACCTTGCTTTGACGCCCTCTTCTGTGTTATTCTTAAAAACGAATGACATGACACTATTGCCATGCAAGTGAGGACAGCTGAAAATTGAGGGGAAACATTTCTCACTCATTGGCAGCTGTGTGCTGTAGAAATGATCCAAGGCCAGCAACTCTGGGGTTGAGAGTTAAATTCTGTTTCTGAAGGGAGTCTAGGGTCTGTTCAACATTGTTTATGTGTTCTTCTTCCATTGGAAAAATATGCTTCAGAACTGGATGCTGTAATTTTGCTTTTCCTTGGAGATTAAAATATACTAAATAAGGTTTAGATTCAGGCTCTGATGTCTTGTCATTAGCAAAAGCAGTGTTAGTTATGCAAAGTAATATTGTTTGAACTATGTCTGCACTATTCCCAGGCTTGCACATATGAGTAGAATGAAAAAGAACATGTTGATACGATTTAACATTGAACTTTTAATCCTATCATCAAAAGTTTCTTTTCAAGTGAAATGGGGTGGCTCTTCCCTCTCTTCCCCCGTCATTGTCTTCTTCATCTTTCACTTGGACAGAACATTGACACTTGATTATTATGTACGGTAACAGCTTATGAAGCTTCTATTCTGTGACAACACCAAATATCTTTTCATAGAGTGCTTGCTTGGGAGTAAATCTTTGGGATAAAGCAACTGGATGAATGTGATAGGAAGGCTAGAGCTTAAACTAGTAATTCATAAACATTTTAAATGTTATCTGTTCACATCACTGAGTAATACAACAGATTAAGTAAGTGCAAACTTCCTCCATGCCAGCAATTGGATTTTTATATAAAATCCTTCCTAACTGACAGAGGGAGGAGACTGTTTATGCAATTCTAGAATGCAGACTAGGGATTTCAGGCCTTTGTGTAGGACAGGAGGGAATTCCAAGAGCTTTCTTATGAAAACTATTTTAAGGTTGACATCTCTGCTTTGATGAGCTTTGTGCCTCAAAATTACATTCTTTGTTTTTTTGGGATTTGGACTCAGTAGAGACCTGGAGGCCATGAATGAACTCCCCAGTCTACAGAACCAGATGACAGAACAGCAAAGCTAAGAATGAAACAGGAAAGAGAAACTTATCATGAGGAGCAGGTGGAGAAGCTCTGCAGGCCAAAAGTGGTTCCCTTCAATAGATTCCTATCAGCTCCTTGCATGGGACTGGTTCAGGGCCCTCCCAGACAGAAGAAGAGTGTATACAAAAGGCATTGGCTCCTAATCAGTTCCAGAAGTTACTTTCTGAGCACCCCTTTTGTTCTGGGGTCTTCCTTTTGACAGTCTTGGGGCAATGTTGGTCATGTTTAGTTTCTCATCTCTCATTTCTCTCATTTCCCCAGGACCTTCCCAATGCCATGAATGCCGCAGAAATCACGGACAAGCTGGGCCTGCATTCACTGCGCCATCGTAACTGGTACATCCAGGCCACCTGCGCCACCAGTGGAGATGGCCTCTATGAGGGCTTAGATTGGCTGGCCAACCAGCTGAAGAACAAGAAATGAGTGCAGGAGGGAGGGTGGTGGGCCAAGCCCCTCACTGTTGGTTCTACTTTGGGTTGATCCCCTCTCTCCTGTCCTCCCCCGTCACGCCCTTTCTTCCCTGTTGGGTTTGCTTTTCTTGCCGGCACCGGTTGCTGTTGGGGGGAGGGGGCGGGAGGGGGGTGGTTGGGGCTAACTTTTGATTTCTCTCTCTCTCTTTCTCATGTTCTGGTTCTGCCAGGATTTTTTGCACGGTCTCTGTGTGTGCGCGTGCGTGTGTGATAAATATATATATAGAGATAATAAAATATATGGGTGCAGTGGGAGGGTTGGGACAAGTGGGAGTTGGATGCCAATTCTGTGGCCTTTCTTTCTTTCTTTCTTTCTTTCTTTCTTTCTTTCTTTCTTTCTTTCTTTCTTTCTTTCTTTCTTTCTT